>JASDDO010000001.1:45246838-46446838 GCA_030015575.1 Agapanthus africanus | reverse complement strand
GGCGCATTGCGCCAGTTTATAAGCGCATTGCGCTAGTAGTTTAGTGGCGCACACGTAATTGACACTTGGTGTGCTTGGTGCTGAGCACCAGCCCATGAGCGCAGTGCGCTGGTTTAAGAGCGCAAAGCACTAGCGCATACGTGAAAGACACGTGTCGCGCTTGGTGCTAAGCGCCGGTCTTAGAGCGCAGAATCGCAGTTCAAGAGCACAAAGCGCATATGATCAATTTTGTGATCTAAGAAGAGACTTTGTCTCAAGATTCTTAGAACAAAATTTCTTCAATCTCTTATGTTGATGAAAGGATTTGCCTTTATGGATCTATGATCTGTGAGGAAGAAGTAAATTCTTCTTTCATTTTATTATGAGGTCTTTTGATCCGTTTGTAAAAGACTTTTTGTCTTTGTAGATCTATGATCTGTGCGAAAATTTATATTCTTCTTTTTATTTTGTAATGGGATCTTTTGATCTCTTTTGAAAAGTCCTTGGTCTTTGTAGATCTATGATCTTTTAAAGAAGTGAATCCTTCTTTTCAAATTAATTACGAGATGATTTCAACTCTATGTTCATCACCATTCTTTTTACCTTGAAGAAAAAATCTTCTTTCACTGAGGGCTTGGCTCTTCTTCTTTGAATTTCTCAAAGTTTTTGAGGAGGTTTCTCTTTATGCTCCTTCTGAATATGAAACTTGAAGTCTAGGGGCTTTTATATAGGGCAAGTTGATCAGTTCAATCAGTTAAGGAGATTTTTTCTCCAATTGATTTGGGGAATTTCCCATCGTTGGATTTTTGATCCAAGAGCTTCTGATTTACAGAAAGCAATCTTCTTATTTTTAACAAAGATTGGGAAATCTTCTAAATAGAATTTATTCTGTATTTTTAGTGATTTTTTAATCACTATTGGATCATTGATCCAACAGTGCTCTGATTTACAGAGCACAATTTTGTTATTTGGAAAGATTTTGAGAAATCTTTCCTTAACAGAATTTAATTCTGGTTAATTAATGATTCATCATTATTATTAGATTTTTGATCTAACGGTGGGGAGCTTTTAGTTCCAGCGCTAGCGCACCCATGCTTTGCACGTGGTGCGCTGCTTAGAGCGCAGCGCACCTAGCGCTAGCGCACACGTGCTTTGCACGTGGTGCGCTGCTTAGGACGCAGCGCACTTGGCACTGCATCTGAAGCGTTGCTTCATTTCGAAATTTAAATTTCAAACAAAGTTTTGCTCTTATTGGGGGAAACAAATGCCCCCCACACCGTTGCGCTCACGTGGCCCACATGTGAGTGCAACGGTGGCAGTATCTGCGCCTCTAGATCAACTCAGAAGTTGAAAAGGCATTTCAATACCTATAAATAGGACCTTTGGCCCTCTGAGATGACCATTGTTCATCTTCTTCCTTCTGAAAATTATTATTATCTTGCAGAGCATAGCTCTTTCGCTTAAGAACTTTCTTAAGGACAGAACTCTGTCAAAATTCAGGTAAAGATTAAAACTTTTAATAATCTAGGGTTTCATCCATTAACAGAGCTTTGCTCTTCATAAATCTTAGATCTAAAAAACGTTATTAGGGTTTTACCCATAACAGAGTTTTGCTCTTCATAGATCTTAGATCTAAAGAAAACCTTTTGAGGGTTTTTTGACCCATTAACAGAGCTTTGCTCTTTTAAATAACGAAAATTTGTTAATCTCTTATGAAGAACTCATAGAGTTTGTTCATAGATCTTGGAGATCTCAGAATTTTAATTCATATATATATATAAAAAAATTGATTTCAATTTGTAACGTTTTAAAAAAAAATTAATAAATAAATAATTAAATAAATAAAATCCTTTATGGTATTTTCAGATAATCGGTAAAATAAACCGTATTTTCCATAAAACTTAACTATAATTATTTTTTAATATAGATTTAAATACGCATATTTTAACTATGTAATTAATAGTAAATGGTGTTTATTTAGTGACTTATAAATTATTAGTTTACTAAAATATTTTCCGAAATTAATTAAATTCAAATATTTACATAAGCTTTTAATTATACATTAAATTAGTGCAAATTACAAATTAAAAATGGGTTAATCTTACAAAATGAGCCATGACATATTCGAATTTAGTTTGTTGCATGCTCTTCTCTTCTTGAAATTTTTTCAAAATTCTAGAGGTTTCTAGGGTTGGTTTAGAAAGGAAAATAAATAAAATTAAAATAATTTATTGAAAAGACTTAATTGGTGTCATAATTTGAGGACTTTCTACACCATTCTACACTCTTTTCTCACTCTCCCTTCATTCCTCTCTTGTGTGGCCGAGCCTCCTCCATGGGCAGCCCCCATTTTTCCACATCATTTTTGCATAAAAAATCATTCAAAAATTCATCAAAAATTCAAATAAAAACCCACAAATTCCTAATTTAAATCCTTCCCATTATTCTTTGGCCTATTTAGCATGGATCATGGAGAAAAGTTAGCATTTTTGAGGCTATAATTTTCATGTTTGATCTCTTGAATGTGAGGTATAAATCTTTAACCTATAATGAAATTGTTGTATGAATTGCTTAAATCTAGCATATTTTAGTGTTAATTTTGTGCTAGTTGTAAACTTGAAAATTCAAGTTTAGGGTTTGGATCAAATTAGGGTTTTTGATCATTTATTTATGGTGGTGAGTTGTAGTTTAACATATTAAATCATGTAAAAGATAAGCTAGTAGCTAGTTGCTAATTGTTAAATTAAACTTTTGCTAAATATGTCATTTTTGCAAACTAGGTTTTTATAATTTATATAAATTGGTGAGATAAAATTCTAGTGATGATGTTTATCAATGATTCATGGTTTTAATGGGTAGACTAACATGTTAATTGAATGCAAAACCTAATTTGGTTACTAGTTGTTAATGGTTAGTTTAAAAATTGGGGTAATTATGCTAAATTGCTAACTAGGTTTTTAGAAATTAATTTAATGGTGGGATTAAAATCTAGTTAGGATTTTTAGTGCATCATTAAGGTTTCCATGAGTGGTTTAACAATTTAAAATATGTAAAATCTAGCTTAGTTGTTGAATTGTGAATTTTGCTTTAAAAAGTATTAAAATATGAGATTTTTACAAACTAGAATTTTCAATTCAATACAAATTGATGAGGATAAATTATAGGAATGGTTTATATATTCTAGTTATGATATTTAATGAATATTATGGCCATTAGTTTCGTTTAAACATCAAGTTTTGAAGTGAAACGGTTAATTGATGCTTTCTAGGTTTTCGGAAATAAACCGATTTGATTTATTTGGAGTTTTCGATGAGTTGCAATCTATTTTATATTATAATTAGTGAGTTCTGGAACTACAATTTGTACGTTTGTGTTTTATCTCGATCAATCGGCGTTTGTACACCGATGTCGAGGGTTATTTAGTCATTTTGCATGAGCGAGTCATAGGTTTTAACCTATGCGCGTTTCGTGCGCTGTTTTGGTTTTGTCTGCGATTCGGTTTACAATATTATATATGTTTGCGTATAGGTACCCCTCACGTGGACTTCGGACGAGGAAGTGTTAGTTATGTATATTCCCTAGAGGTCATTGTTGTACATATGATGTATATTATAATGGATGCTTGGATATATATAGAGAGTACTTTCTTGCTCGTCATGATAGTATGCTATTTGGTTTCACTTTATCTTAACATGTTGGCTTATATTAGTTTACTGTCTTACTCTCACATGTTGATAAAGCCCTTAGGATATGTACTCGACTACTGGGACTATGATGAGATCATACTAGTGGGGCCACGGTAGTCGATGAGTACATCCTATAACTCTTCCTAGTCGAGGGTGTGTCGAGACAGGGCATCGATACACCAGAGTAGACTAGCGTATACGCATCTTGACCCATATGATGAGCGATGGATGATCCTATATCCATCGGTGTTTGACATCAAGGATGGTGTACGGGTGCTCAGTGGAGACTGGGTACACTGGACGGACTCGCCGAGAACTCCCAGATGGTATTATACCTCACGTCAGATGGCAGTTCTCCGGTGACACTGGTACAGGTTAGTCTGTAGACCCGAGATCGTCATAGAGTCTTGTGTGATTCCCACTGTGCTTTGATTTCCACCTTACTACGTCCAAGAGGGCGTGCAAAACGGTGGCTTTTGGATACAGTCCCGAATCACATGGAGGCAATGAGCGATAGGAGGGGATTCGTCTCTCCTGGTATAGGGAGTTGATGTTGTGCTGTGTTCGATTGGATATAACTGGAAGTCCCTGACCAGGACGGATATTGAGTACTACTGGTAAGTGTAACCGGTAGTTTCACGACCTGTTATGAGCCTCACATCGACACGACTTATCAGTTACTGGGGTCTGACGTATACCACCCCTAGATTAGATATGCGACATATCAGACGAAGAGACCGGACTGTACGGGAGTGTTACTGATTGGATTCACAGGAGAATATACAGGATTGCTTGTTGACCTTCTGATCGCTCATTACTTGGGTGGCTGTTACGTTTAGCTGACCGCTTGCAGCTTGTGGGTGTTTGATATGATCATCACCTGCTACCGGCGTATTGACGATTCTTTAGAGTCCTACATAGAGCTTTCTTGACTCAGGCAAAACGGAGTAGGAGCATATATGTGATATGTGCAGGACCGAGGATAATACGATATAGGATACCGTATTATATTCTCATGATTTTTGATATGAGCCGGATCATCGGATCAAGTGTTGATTCGATGAATCGGTACATGATATATTAGTCGGTTATATTCGATATAGTCGGATTGTCGGATCAAGTGTTGATTAAATAATCTAATGTATAATAATATATATGATATATTGCATTACATTATCTAATATTGGCTCGCTTTATTGATTCATTTTCTCACCGGGTAATACATTGATATATATGCGATATATATTAATTGTATTATTTTCTTTTGTTACAAATATATATTATATATGTGATATATAATATTGTGACATGATATGATTACTAATGCAACATATTTAGTGGAGATTAAACCTAGTTAGGGTTTGATTTGGGTTAGCTTTTTCTTGTAGCTTCTAGAAGCTTTCACTTTAGTTCTAGCAAAGATATTATACTAGATATTTTGCTAGATATTTCTAACCCAACCCAAACCCTTCACCCTAAGTTAAGTCTCTACATGGGTTAGCCTACTCATTATCAACTATGGTTGCATTTGTATTTATCACTTGAATTTCATTATTCATCACAAAAGGAATTTCCTTCTTCTTCTTCTTCCTTAAGCTTTGAGAAAGCTTTCTAGGTTTTCTTTATGTGATGAATTAGAGTGAGAATTTGATAATAAAAGAGAGCATAAATCCTACTTAATCATCCTCATCTAATCTAGACAATTAGATTAGGGTGTTCACCTCATTAGTGAGAAAGAGCTTGAGTTAAAGGAATTTCGAGGTAGATCATCGGAGAAAAGGAAGACTACAAGCAAGCATGGATCATTCGGGTTGTGGAGGCTCTCTTGAGTCCGGAAGATCGTGGATCGTGGTGAAAGGACTTCTAGTCAGAGCTTATGAAGCGAAGGAGCGGACTACAAAGGTTGTAATCCCCCACTCTTAGTTGTAAAGATGTTTACTTGCATGTTAAACCCTAATAATCTAGCAAAGATCCCGGTTTTGGGTTGTTCGGCACGTCTAAATTTTGAATCGGGCATGGTTGATGCCTTATAGACCCTTGTATGACTGCCTAGGAACCCTACAGTAGTACCAGAGCCTAGCTAGAGCATTAGACGACGTGTATATGAAGTTAAAAGTCCGATCGAACCCCGAAACGTCGAAATAGACCCCCTCTCTGGAAATTTTGTAAAAATGTGATTTTTTCTGCATTAAAAATACTCAAAAAAATCAGCAGGAAATTATAAGGTTTATGGTGAAACATGGGCCCACAACACCATCAAGTCACCATGGAACCGCTGCAGGAACCTGCTTCTCGCGGCGGTTCCGCGGCCGTACTTTGGTGTTATGGACACGTGTCTTCAGGTTATATTCGTAGGTGCTTGTAAATGATTCTGTGTATTTTTAATCTTACTCAAGTGTTGAGTGTTCTGGGGATTATTTTGTAATCGTTGATTCGATCGGAAAATTTAATTTCGTTTTGTTTTCCGGATATTTTCGAAACTGTTAAAATGTTCGAACGGATATCATTAACTCACTTTTTCCCGGCATGAAAAACTTTCAAGTGTTGAATTTTTCTTGAGTTTAAATCTTTCGGAAAAACGTGCAAGTAATGTGGT
Organism: Agapanthus africanus; assembly: GCA_030015575.1. Taxonomy (NCBI): domain Eukaryota; kingdom Viridiplantae; phylum Streptophyta; class Magnoliopsida; order Asparagales; family Amaryllidaceae; genus Agapanthus; species Agapanthus africanus. The sequence continues at coordinate 46,440,577 of JASDDO010000001.1, read as the reverse complement.
GGACCCTTTAGAAGAACACAAACCTTAACTCGATTATGTGAACGTCTGAACCGTCTCTGAATCTTAGGGTTTGGGGCAATACGGCGTTGCCATATGTGAGGCGTTGGCTTGACCCTTCTACGGCTGGACCATTGGTACCGTGACATATTCTGGGATTTTTTGAACTCCGCTCAAGTGTTGAGCTATTTAGGAAATCTTGGGTATTTGATTATTCGATCGGAAAGTTTAATATTGTCTATTTATCTGGAATATGATACAATATGTGGAATTCATATAGTTAGGCATGGAATGCGAAGTATGTGATATTTCGGATTTACGATGTCTAAATTGAATATGGATTCCAAATGTTGTAGTTTGACACTTTCTTTTCTGTGACCGTAAGCGTAGTATGGGGGGTATCGCCGGCTTCGTTGTTATACATCAACGACAATCGGGATACACATACTGGCTTACGTTGATGATATGAGATATTATGTGTTGCTGTTGTAGGGATCCTAGGCACACAAGTGAGGTCTCCCAAGCCATCAACCATGGCAATTTCAAAAATTATGGTGCCTACAAACCCTAAACTACGGATCGATAACTAGATGTCTAGGCGAAAAAGAACTAGTTAACAAATTAACTAATGAGAATACGGAAATACAACCTTTGTAGATCCGGTCCTCCACCTCCACGGCTCCGCAACGAGGTCGTCTCCGCTGTCCAAATCAAATCCGGGCTCTAGAGTCGGCTTCGTCGGAGAATGGGCAAGCTAGGTCATCGATGTCCATGCCGAAGATGATCTACGTCGAAGCATCGCAAGATCAAGCTCTCAACTTCACCAAGTCATGAAACTTGTGATGTAAACACACTCTACTACTTGGCAAGAGGTAGAGGATGAAGAAATAGGAAGTGGGTAGACTTTAGTTTTGGATTTCTCACTCTTTTCCAACAATCACCATTGATGGACTTCAAGCTTCTTCACTTGAAGCAAGGAAGAAGAAGAAGGAAAATGATATGATAAGTTAATCAAAAAGAAAAGAATAATCCAATCTTTATCATAACATAACCATGGTTATGTGTAGAGAGCAAACCCTAGTTAGGTGAATGGTTAGGTTAGGCATGAAACAAAAATGGTTGACTTTTCAATCCTTCATGAAACTTCAAGATAGAAACAAAATAAAGCAACCATTTTTCCTTTTGCCAAAATGCAATAAATAAATTAATAAATGATTAAAATAATTAAACATAACCTTAACCATTTACTTAACTAAGGTTTAGACTAAACCTACACACAAACATGCATGTACCATCAAATATGATACAAGCAAGTGCACAAATCATATCGCATATGCAATGCGCACACCCGAGTGAGAAAATCCATTTTAAAGTGAACCGATACTAGTTAATGCAAACTAATATATCAAATATATAATTATGTTTTAAATCATTAAATCAACACTTGATTTAACGATCCGGTCATATCGTATATAACCGACTAGTATGCAATGCATCGGTTTATCGAATCAACCCTTGATTCGATAACTAGGGTATATCGCATATAACCTAATCGATACATTCATCGCGAGAATGAAATACGGTATCACATACACGCATTATTCTCGGTCACGCACATATCTCATATGCGCTCCTATTTCGTTTCGCTTGAGCCAGGAAACCTCTGTGTAGGACTCTAAAGACTCGTCAATACGCCGGCAGCAGATGATGATCATATCAAACACCCACAAGCCGCAAGCGGTCTGCTAAACGTAACGGCCACCCGGGTATTGAGCGATCAGAAGATCGACGAGCAAGCCCGCTCACACTCCTGCGAATCCGACCAGTAACACTACCGTATAGTCCGGTCTGTTCGTCTGATATGTCGCATATCTCGCCTAGGGGTGGTAAACGTCAGACCCCAATAGCTCGATAAGTCATGCCGACGTAGGGTCCATAACATTCGTGAAACTACTGATAACACTTACCAGTATATCACTGCAACCCTGGCCAGGGATTTCCTGTTATGGCCAGTCGAGCATAGCACAACATCAACCCCCAATACCGGGAGAGACGAATCCCCTCCTATCGCTCATTGCCTCCATGTGAATCGGGACTGTACCCAAAAACCACCTGTTTGCACAACTCAGTAGAGCCGTGGTAGGGTGGAAATCAAAGCACAGTGGGAGACACACAAGACTCTATGACGATCTCGGGTCAACAGACTAAGCTGTACCAGTGTCACCAGAGAACTGCCATCTGACGTGAGGTATAATACCATCTGGGAGTTCTCGGCGAGTCCGTTCAGTGTACCCAGTCTCCACTGAGCACCCGCATACCATCTTCGATGTCAAACACCAATGGATATGGGATCATCCATCGCCCATCGCATGGGTCGAGAAGATATGCGCTAGTCTACTCTGGAATATCGATGCCCCGTCTCGATATTCCCTCGACTAGGAACATTTCAAGGATGTACTCTTGGACTACCCAGGCCCCACTAGTATGATCTACATCATAGTCCTGGAAGTCGAGCACACATCCTATGGGCTTTATCAACATGTAATCAGAGAGACAGAAAGTATACATGTTAAGATAAAGTGCAACCAGATAGCATACTATCATGTCGAGCAAGAAAGTCCTTCCTATATATGTCCCAGCATCCACTACAATATACATCCAATGTACAGTAATGGCCTCTAGGGCATACACATAACTAACAATCTCCCACTTGCACTAGGGCCATCTGTAGCAGTGGTTGCAGTATCACATACTCAACCATCCCCTAAAAGTCTCTCTTTGGGAAAAGGGCCTTCGTGAGTGGATCCGCCGTGTTGTCCTCTGAGTCTACTCTCCTAACCTCGATCACCCTGGAGATCAACTATCCCCATGATCAGGTGATGCTGCCTCAGATTATGTCTGGGTCACTGATGGGACCAGGGTTCCTAGGCCAAAGCCACAGTTCCATTGTCATACAATGGAAGGAACCTAGTTCATCTTATGAACCAATATACACCCAAACTTCCTCTTTGGTAGTATCTTCAATAGCGATGTTACCCGCCTTTATCGTCTAGTTTGTCACGGTATCTAGCTTGGAAATCTTCCAACATACCGTCCCTTTACTGAGGGTAAAGACAATGCCTGTGACTGACATTCAGTCATCATTATCACTCTGGAACACTTCCAGTGATTCTCCTCAGGATCGATTGATGCCATCTCACTACATCTAGTGAGAATCCTAGCATCCAATTACATCTATCTCATAGATGAAAGCTCAGGATTTTAGGAGGTATCACTTTGATCCTATTTGGAGAATCCTAGTGATAATGGGAGATTGACCGATCGTATTATAGGAAACTCTTTTCCTATCAAGAGTATGTTGTCTACGTACAATACGAAGATGACCACCTTACTCTCTACTACCCTTTTGTATATACAAGGTTCGTCTACCATTTTGATGAAGTCAAACACTTTGACTATCATATCAAAACAGACGTTCCAACTCCGCGATGCCTGCTTCATTATGTAAAGCAACTTGCACACGTTTCCACTGCTCCCACTGTTTACGAAGACCTCTGGCTGTGTTCTTACAGACGTTCTCTTCTAAATCAGTATTTAGAAAAGCAGTCAGGGCACCCAACCACCAGATATCGCAGTCATGGTATGTAGCCGTGGCAAGTAGAATCTGGATAGACTTAAGCATAGCTACTGGAAAAAGGTTTCATCATTATCCATGCCTGGTCAATGACGAAAACCTTTAACAAGTCTAGCTTTGAAAGTCTCAACTTTTCCATCTACACCAAGTAATCTTCTCAAGATATACTTGCTCCTGATGGGGATTTAACCCTTCGGATTTAGCAACCAAAGTCCATACTTTGTTGGTGTATAAGGATTCCATCTCAGATCGCTAAGCATCCAGCCATTCTTACAGAGTCCCTACTCTCGATGGCCTGCTCGAAACTAGTTGGGTCATCATCTCATGATGCAATCCTTGCTCCCACTGTCATCGAGAAACGGAGGTATCTCTCAGGCGGATGAGGAACCCTACTAGATCGGCGGAGAGGCTGAGGTTCGTCGGAAACTATTGAATCCTTTGGTTCTACCAAATCATTAGCAGTTTTGTACTGCTGGAACCTTTCCAGTTCTACAGAACTGATCTTGCCTCGATCTTGTCCGGATTTTGCTTTTGACATAGGCCGGACAATCCCAAATCTTAACTTACTTAAGAGATAGGTTGTTCCCATACCATATCTTACATGGAGTGGTAGGCAGTGATTTGATTCAAACCTAATTCAATAGGTATGCAGCTTCTCAAGTGCATAACTCCCAAAAGGAAAGAGGTAACTCAGTAGTACTCATCATAGAGCACACCTTATCATATAGGGTGTGATTGCTCCTCCCCGATATACCATCGTGCTATGGTGTATACGGAGGAGTAATGCTGAGAGAGAATCCCATTCTCCTTTAGAATAGTCCAGGAATTTCGTGCTCAAGTATTCTTCTCCTTGATCTCATCAAAGGACATAATACTTATACCCGCATTGGTTCTCTACTTCTAACTTATATTCTGTGAATATCTCAAAAGGTTCGGACTTGTGTTTCAACAGGAACATGGGTCTGAATCTCGAGAGATCATCAGAGAATGAAATGAAGTATAAAGAACCAGTCTTGGCATGTGTAGACAGGGGACCTTACATACATCATCATGTATCGGTCCCAAGAGTTCATTAACTCTTTCTCTGTTTCCAATAAACAGAGCTATGGTCATCTTATCTTTGTGACATGATTGGCGAGTTGCACAAGATGTAAATTCAAAACGATTTAAATATACATCTAAATGTAACTTCAGCCAGTCGGGTCGCATTGATCTGACCTAGTCTACAATACCTCAAGAAGAATCCGTTCATTTCTGTACTCTTCCTCTTGTGTGTGTTCCATATACTAAGAACTGTAGTTTGATTTAGAACATCAATGATTTTAGATAACGCACCTGAACCGATCAACTTTTGATATAGGAAATGTTCAAAACATTATCCAACTATACAAAATTTTATCATTTCTTTACTAATAAAGAGACTGATATGATTTTGTATATCAGGTTCGGCATCTAATAGCATTTGTTCAGAATCAATGTATTGGTAATACAGGGTGACAGTGACCAACAGACTTGGCTGCAACACTTGCCCCGGTTTCTGTCTCATGAAACTTATCACCCGTTCTCAGTTTTTCTACCTTTTTGTAGCCCTATGTAACAGATTACATATCTGGGATCCTGATCCGGTATCATATATCCAGGATGCAGAGGATACTGAGAAACAGTTCTTTGTAATAAACACACCCGAAGGAGATGCATCATATGCACTTTCTTCGTTTGGGCGGCATAGGAATTCTGGTATTCCCCTATTTCCTGCTCTGTCTTATAACAATTATAAGTTGGAGCGGGACCAACGTTCCCCAGCTCAGTATAACAAGCGGGTTCGGTCAATAATCCGTATTATTATCTTGATTAAGGCGTGATATGGTCGCTACCTGGAGAGAGAGAGAAGAAAACACTCAGCGTGCGCTCTTGCAAGAATAGATTGGTTTTTATTTTATCTAATCAGGATGGCTCCCACTGCTTTTTTATCAAATCTTCCTTCAAACCCTAAAAGGAAAGACTAGCCGGATTAATTACACACTACAAGTTCGCCAATATTTCAGCCAGGCCAGTGTCGGTACTTTGAGGGAGGTCCCCCGTGCTTTCGCACGAACCTAATTAATGTAAACCTCGTTTTCCCAGAGGCGTAACCTCGTTAACACATTTCTAGACACCTACTTGATCGGCTAATTGTAATGTATAAAACTCTCCCAGGAGTAACTCTTACTCGCAGCGGGTATCGGGATCCAACTATCTCATAGAAGGTATGCAATCTCATTGCAAATTTCAACACTTGAAATTCCCGATAATATTTTTACCCCTAGCACCTATGACCTTAACTATGGTCAACAAATCATAAGTACTAGTCAAGTTCTACCCGTCATTTCGTGATTAATTAGACCCACCCACATGACCCTTAACTAAGGTCAACAAAGTCACGCGACTGTCCTAACTAATCGCATCATATGCGGTATAGGAAGACATCATTTAGCTACCGTTCACTGTGCCTTGACTATGGTCAACAAACACAGCACGAATACTAAGTACTCTACTTCCTAAAATGACGGAGGGTTGCGGCTGGTTTTTGTGAAAACCTTTAACGCTTTGAACTTGATCTCGTTGCGGAATCAAATGGTTTTTAAATGGAATGTTTTTGAAGCTTTTCTAGTTTTGCTAAAGGGGTCACTCCCGGTGAAGGGATCGTCGGCCCTTTCCTCGTCGAATGAGGTGCGGGATATATCATATATATCACTGTGCAAAGCGTAAACTATAGAAGCGATCAAATGACAAACCGAGGGTTGTAGCATCTGCCAGTTATTGCTAAAGGAGTCACTCCCGGTGAAGGGATCTCGGTCCTTTCCTCATCGAATAAGGTGCAGGATGTTCTATAATGAACACCGCGATGCAAAGCAAGAACTGTAGCTACCTGTTTTATTTTGAAATTCGATTCCACAACATCATTTAGGTTTATTTTCTTTCATTAATCTCATTAATGAATATCCCATCATTTATATTACCTAAACATCACAGATAGATATGACGTACACTTATGCCATCCGCATTCGCCTCGATGTCCCCTCGTGCACCGTTAGGTTAGGTAACTAACGGCAGAGCGGGGCAGGGCTAGCGCGGGTGTAAAACATAAGTAACGTCTATATAATATATCATATATACTATAATATCTGTCACAGAACATCAGAACATCGCATGATCACAGATAGAACACAGCAGAAGAAACATATGAAATATTGGATATACTAGGACGTCCGTGTTTTCAATACGAGCCAGTATAAAACACGGATTCCACGGTCGTGATGAATAGCCAATCCCACACCCCTAGACCCCTACGAGAGCGGCAAGCAACCCTACCAATTCTAGGGTTAGGAGACCCGGACTCGACTCCTCGAGCTGGTCTCCCACTGGACCCCAGAACCCGGTTACTTGTGCTCCCCTCCTTGGGTCTATCCTAGTGCAGAAAAGTAAATAATATACAAACGGTGACTACTTCCGCGACCTGGAAGTGCCCCAATAAAAGAATATTACATACAAGTTTTTACATGAATGAAAATGAAAAAACACTCATCTCACATAAAAACCCCCGGCTATTCAAACACGACGATCCAATATAACATATCCAGCAACACATAACATCACATGTCATCAACGTAAGTAAATATGCGCATCCCAATTGTCGTTGACATATAGCAACGAAACCGGCGATATCACATATTACACTTACGGTCACAGAAAAGAAAGTGTAAAACTACAACAGTTGGAATCCGCAACCTCCTCAGACATCGCATGCCTAACCAAATGAATTCCTTAGACATCGCATGCCTAACAATTATAAACCCCGCATTTTAGTCTCATTATCGAAAACTCTTTTCAATATCAAGTCGGGCAATTCAACAAGATTCCCGACATCCTGATCGAACGCTCGTCGAAAACTTTAGTAGGCGGCCGCACCCCCGATACCGTCGACGAAGTGCACCAAGGCGGAACACCGCTGCCGCGAGCACCCGAACGGATGCTATCGGCGACGGGGTTCTCCTACAGTCACTTGGTCGGGGCTATGGGGTGAGGCTGTCTATTAAGTTTGCCCGGCGAGTATCTGCGTACGCTACGTGATTGCGACGGACTTTTGATCACATCAAAATTCCGTGGCAACCGATCAAGTGAGACTAAACTGCTATGTTTATAACATTCATTTAGTTATCTCATAACTTATTGTGAATTCCAATTATTGTATCCCATTCCAGATAAACAGAAAATGTTAAACTTTCCGATCGAACAATCGAACACCCAAGTTTTCCCGATACAGATCAACATATGAAATAAGTCTAACAACATTCAGTTCGTACCTCAGTACCAACGGTCCAGCCGTAGAAGGGTCAAGCCAACGCCTCACATGTGGCACGCCGTACTGCCCCAAACCCGAAGGTTCAAAGGGCAGTTCAAGACGGTCACATAATCGAGTTAAGGTTTGTTGTCTTCTAGAGGGACCATCGCGTTACTTGCACTACTTAGAACGTCGTCAAACTACGGAAAAATCCAACACTTGGAAATTTCCCGACAGGGGAAAAATTGGGTATTTATATCCGGTCGAACTTTTTAACATATTCTAAAATTTATCCGGAAAGCCACACAGACAAAATTTGATAAACCCGATCGAATCATCGAAGCTCCAAAACATTCCAGATTATTCAACACTTGAATAAAATTTTAAAAATATCCAGAGAACTCAGCACAGTTAAATAGGAGTTACTGTGCAAACGACCCCACATAAAACGACAAAAAGGCCGCGCTTCCGCCGCACGAGCCATGCTCGTGCCGCGGAAGCGCGGCGCTTTAATGGAATTAGGGCTACGGGTTGCACAGTTACTCTTAGATTTTCCTGCATGTTTTTCTGAATATTTTTAATGTGGAAAAATGCACTGTTTTGAAAAAAGTACAGAGAGCATGGGAAATGCGGGGTTTCGGGTTCGATCGGGCTTCAGATGCCGTCTGGACTTCGCCTAAGGCTCTAGCTAGGCTCTGATACCACTGTAGGGATCCTAAGCACACAAGTGAGGTCTCCCAAGCCATCAACCATGGCAATTTCAAAAATTATGGTGCCTACAAACCCTAAACTACGGATCGATAACTAGATGTCTAGGCGAAAAAGAACTAGTTAACAAATTAACTAATGAGAATACGGAAATACAACCTTTGTAGATCCGGTCCTCCACCTCCACGGCTCCGCAACGAGGTCGTCTCCGCTTTCCAAATCAAATCCGGGCTCTAGAGTCGGCTTCGTCGGAGAATGGGCAAGCTAGGTCGTCGATGTCCATGCCGAAGATGATCTACGTCGAAGCATCGCAAGATCAAGCTCTCAACTTCACCAAGTCATGAAACTTGTGAAGTAAACACACTCTACTACTTGGCAAGAGGTAGAGGATGAAGAAATAGGAAGTGGGTAGACTTTAGTTTTGGATTTCTCACTCTTTTCCAACAATCACCATTGATGGACTTCAAGCTTCTTCACTTGAAGCAAGGAAGAAGAAGAAGGAAAATGATATGATAAGTTAATCAAAAATAAAAGAATAATCCAATCTTTATCATAACATAACCATGGTTATGTGTAGAGAGCAAACCCTAGTTAGGTGAATGGTTAGGTTAGGCATGAAACAAAAATGGTTGACTTTTCAATCCTTCATGAAACTTCAAGATAGAAACAAAATAAAGCAACCATTTTTCCTTTTGCCAAAATGCAATAAATAAATTAATAAATGATTAAAATAATTAAACATAACCTTAACCATTTACTTAACTAAGGTTTAGACTAAACCTACACACAAACATGCATGTACCATCAAATATGATACAAGCAAGTGCACAAATCATATCGCATATGCAATGCGCACACCCGAGTGAGAAAATCCATTTTAAAGTGAACCGATACTAGTTAATGCAAACTAATATATCAAATATATAATTATGCTTTAAATCATTAAATCAACACTTGATTTAACGATCCGGTCATATCGTATATAACCGACTAGTATGCAATGCATCGGTTTATCGAATCAACCCTTGATTCGATAACTAGGGTATATCGCATATAACCTAATCGATACATTCATCGCGAGAATGAAATACGGTATCACATACACGCATTATTCTCGGTCACGCACATATCTTATATGCGCTCCTATTTCGTTTCGCTTGAGCCAGGAAACCTCTGTGTAGGACTCTAAAGACTCGTCAATACGCCGGCAGCAGATGATGATCATATCAAACACCCACAAGCCGCAAGCGGTCTGCTAAACGTAACGGCCACCCGGGTATTGAGCGATCAGAAGATCGACGAGCAAGCCCGCTCACACTCCTGCGAATCCGACCAGTAACACTACCGTATAGTCCGGTCTGTTCGTCTGATATGTCGCATATCTCGCCTAGGGGTGGTAAACGTCAGACCCCAATAGCTCGATAAGTCATGCCGACGTAGGGTCCATAACATTCATGAAACTACTGATAACACTTACCAGTATATCACTGCAACCCTGGCCAGGGATTTCCTGTTATGGCCAGTCGAGCATAGCACAACATCAACCCCCAATACCGGGAGAGACGAATCCCCTCCTATCGCTCATTGCCTCCATGTGAATCGGGACTGTACCCAAAAACCACCTGTTTGCACAACTCAGTAGAGCTGTGGTAGGGTGGAAATCAAAGCACAGTGGGAGACACATAAGACTCTATGACGATCTCGGGTCAACAGACTAAGCTGTACCAGTGTCACCAGAGAACTGCCATCTGACGTGAGGTATAATACCATCTGGGAGTTCTCGGCGAGTCCGTTCAGTGTACCCAGTCTCCACTGAGCACCCGCATACCATCTTCGATGTCAAACACCAATGGATATGGGATCATCCATCGCCTATCGCATGGGTCGAGAAGATATGCGCTAGTCTACTCTGGAATATCGATGCCCCGTCTCGATATTCCCTCGACTAGGAACATTTCAAGGATGTACTCTTGGACTACCCAGGCCCCACTAGTATGATCTACATCATAGTCCTGGAAGTCGAGCACACATCCTATGGGCTTTATCAACATGTAATCAGAGAGACAGAAAGTATACATGTTAAGATAAAGTGCAACCAGATAGCATACTATCATGTCGAGCAAGAAAGTCCTTCCTATATATGTCCCAGCATCCACTACAATATACATCCAATGTACAGTAATGGCCTCTAGGGCATACACATAACTAACAGCTGTGATATGTTATATTGGATTGTCGTGTTCTGAATAGCCGGGGTTTTTATGTGAGATGAAGGTTTTTATTTTCATTCATGTAAAATTCATTTGTATGTAATTCTTTTATTGGGGCACTTCCGAGATGAGGATGATGTCACCATTGTATATTATTTATTTTCCGTATTAGGTAGACCCAAGGAGGGGAGCACAAGTAACCGGGTTCTAGGGTCCAGTGGGAGGCCATCTTGAAGAGTCGAGACCGGGTCTCCTAACCCTAGAATTGGCAGTATTGCTTGCCGCTCTCATAGGGGTCTAGGGATGTGGGTTTGGCTATTCATCGCGACCGTGGAATTCGTGTTTTATACAGGCTCGTATTAAAAACACGGACATCCTAGTATATCCAATATTTCATATATGTTCTTCTGCTGCAATGTTCTGTGATGAGATCATATTACTGCCTGAGACGAATGCTTATACTATATATATATGCTGATATATAAATATTACTACTTTCGTTTCTTCTGTGATGCTTAGGAAGCATAAGCTGATGGGATATATTAATGAGATTAATAAAAAGAAAAGAAACCTAAAAGATGATGTAGAATCAAAACTTTATAAAAAGGGTAGCTACAGTTTTGCTTTGCATAGCGGTATATATGATATATCCTGCATCTTATTCGATGAGGAAAGAGGTGAGATCCCTTCACCGGGAGTGACCTCTTTAGTGAAACTGGCAGATGTTACAAACTCACGGTTTAGTTTTTGACAACTTAAATAGTTATTGCTTTGCACCGTGGTATATATGATATACCCTGCACCTTATTCGATGGGAAAAGAGCCGAGATCTCTTCACCGGGAGTGACCTCTTTAGCGAAACTAGAAAAGCCTCAAAAACACTCCTTTTCAAAATCACTTGTTTCTACAACGATATCAAGTTCTTTACGCAATAGGTTTTCTGAAAAACCTGTCGTAGCCCTCCGTCATTTCAGATAAGTCCTACTTAGTATTCGTGCTACGTTTGTTGACCTCCGTCAAGACGTAGTGTGCGGTACCTAACTAGTATTTATCTGTTAATGCATATGATGCAGATTGGATTAGGTAGTCGTACGGCCTTGTTGACCTCCGTCAAGGGTCGTGCAGGTGGGTCTGATTTAATCAAGAAATAATGGGTTGAACTTGACTAGCACCCTATGATTTGTTGACCTCCGTCAAGGTCATGGGATGCTTGGGGCAGAATATTATCGGGAATTTCAAGTGTTGAAATTTGCAATGAGATTGCATAGCTTCTATGAGATAGATGGATCCTGATACCCACTACGAGTAAGAGTTACTCCTGGGAGAATTTTACACAGGACAATTAGCCAATCAAGTAGGTGTCTAGAAAGGTGTTAACGGGGTTAAGCCTCTGGGAAAATGAGGTTTATTTTGATTAGGTCCGTGCGAAAGCACGGGGAACCTCCCCCAAAGTACCAATACTAATCTGGCTGAAAGATTGACGAAATTGTAGGGTGTAATTAATCCCGGCTAATCTTGCCTTTTAAGGTTTGAAGGAAGATTTGATAAAAATAGTGGGAGACATCCCGATTAGATAAGATAATAATCAATCTAATCTTGCAAGAGCATACGCTAAAGTGTTTCCTTCTATCTCTCTCCAGGTAGCGACCATGTCAGGACTTAATCAAGATCATAATATGGATGTATTGACTGAAGCCACTTATTATACTGAGTAGGGGAACGTTGATCCCGTTCTTTCTTATAAGTGTTATGAGACTGAGCAGGGAATAGGACAATATCTGGATTCTCACGCCGCCCAAACGAAGAACAAGCATGTTGATGCATCTTCTCCAGGTGTGTTAGTTATTGAGAATTGTTTCTCAGTTCACCATACGTCCTGGGTATTGGATACCGGATCGGAATCCCACATATGTAAATTGTTACGTGGGCTACGTAAAGGTAGAGAACTGGGAAAGGGTGATCATTCCGTACAAGTAAGGAATTGTACAAATATTGCAGCCAAAGCGGCTGGCGAATATCACCTTGTATTACCAAGTAGTAATACATTGATTCTGAACGAGTGCTATTATATACCGAACATGATGTGAAACATTATATCAGTTTCTTTATTAAGTAAAGAAGGATATAATTTTGTAATACAGGATAATGTTATGAACATATTCCTAAATCAAAAGTTGATTGGATCAGGCTTGTAACATAGTGGCATATTCATTCTCAATCAAAATACAGTCCTTAATATACAAAACACACACAAGAGGAAAAGTTCAGAAATGAATGAATCCTTCTTGTGGCATTGTAGACTTGGTTATATCAATGCGACACGGCTAGCTAAGTTACATAAGGATGGGTATTTGAATCCGTTCGAATTATCATCTTATGATACTTGCCATTCATGTCTCAAAGGTAAGATGACCAAAACTCCGTTTAGTGGACACGGAGGAAGAGTTACAGAACTCTTAGGACTGGTACATAGTGATGTATGCAGTCCCATGTCTACACATGCCAGGAACGGTTCTTCCTACTTCATTACATTCACTGACGATCTCTCAAGATACGGACATGTGTTCCTGATGAAACACAAGTTTGAAGCTTTTGAGAAATTCAGAGAATATAAGCACGAAGTAGAGAACCAAACGGGCAAAAGTATTAAGATCCTTCGATCTGATCGAGGAGGAGAATACTTGAGCAATGAGTTTCTAGACTATCTAAAAGAGAATGGGATTCTCTCTCAGCTTACTCCTCCTTATTCACCACAGCACAACGGTGTATCGGAGCGGAGGAATCGCACCCTATTTGATATGGTACGCTCTATGATGAGCAATGCTGAGTTACCTATTTCCTTCTGAGGATATGCACTTGAGACAGCGGCATACCTACTGAATAAAGTTCCTACAAAATCTATGCCTACCACTCCATATGAGATATGGGAAGGGAAGAGACCATATCTTAATTTTGTTAAGATATGGGGTTGCCCGGCCTATGTCAAAAGACAAAAACCGGACAAACTCGAGGCAAGATCTGTTTTGTGTAAGTTTGTTGGATATCCCAAGCATTCGCGAGGGTATATCTTCTACCATAGTGAGGAACAAAGGGTGTTTGTTGCTCAACACGCCACCTTTTTAGAAAAGGAATTTCTTGCAAAAGAGATTAGTGGCTCTGAGGTAGAACTGGAAAAAGTTCCAGCAGGACAAACTACAACAGAAGATTTGATGGAACCAGAAGATTCAGTAGTTCCTGACGAACCCCAGTCTCTCCGCCGATCTAGTAGGGTTTCTCATCCACCTGAGAGATACTACGGTTTTCTCATTGATGGTGGGAGTGAGGATTGCATCATGGAAGATGATGACCCGACTAGTTTCGAACAGGCCATCACAAGTGGTGACTCTGTGAAATGGCTGGATGCAATGCGATCTGAGATGGAATCCATGTACACGAACAAAGTATAGACTTTGGAAGTTGCTCCTGAAGGGGTAAAACCCATTGAGAGCAAGTGGATCTTTAAGAAGAAATTTGGTGTAGATGGAAAAGTTGAGACTTTCAAAGCTAGACTTGTTGCAAAGGGCTTTCGTCAACGACCAGGTGTGGATTATGACGAAACCTTTTCTCCAGTGGCTATGCTTAAGTCCATCCAGATCTTACTTGCCATTGCTGCATACCATGACTACGAAATCTGGCAAATGGATGTTAAGACCGCCTTTCTAAATGGTGATTTAGAAGAGTGCGTGTACATGACTCAGCCAGTGGGCTTCGTAGATAGTGGGAGCAGCGGAAAGGTGTGCAAGCTGCTTAAATCCATTTATGGGTTAAAGCAAGTATCGCGGAGTTGGAACATCTGCTTTGATGTTGTAGTTAAAGAGTTTGACTTCATCAAAAACGTAGATGAACCTTGTATCTATAAGAAGGTTGCAGAGAGTAAGGTTGTCTTCCTCGTATTATACGTCGATGACATACTCTTGATAGGAAATGATGTTCCTATGCTGCAATCAGTCAAGCTCTTCTTATCACAAAGATTCTCAATGAAAGATCTAGGTGATGCCTCCTGCATATTGGGAATTATGATCTATAGAGATAGATCTAAACGGATTTTGGGATTGTCCCAATCCAGATACATTGACACCATACTAAAGAGATTTAGTATGGAAGAATCCAAGCATGGGAACCTACCCACGATCTCTGGACTCACTCTCTCCAAAGAGATGTCTCCCAAGACTGATTTGGAGAGAGCTCGCATGCAAGGGATACCCTATGCTTCCGCAGTAGGCTCTATCATGTATACGATGCTATTTACCAGACCCGATGTAGCATACTCACTAAGTGTAGTGAGTAGGTATCAAGCAGATCCTGGAGAGAGTCACTGGATAGCTTTGAAGAACATTCTCAAGTACTTGAGAAGGACTAAAGAAATGTTCTTGGTATATGGTAACGGAGAACTCCAGGTGGAGTCCTTTACCGATTCGAGCTTCCAAAGTGATAAGGACGACTCTAAGTCGCACTCGGGATTTGTCTTTACCCTCAATGGAGGGGCGGTGTGTTGGAAGACTTTCAAACAAGATACCGTTGCAGACTCGATGATGGAGGATGAATACATCGCTGCCAACGATGCTGCCAAAGAGACTGTCTGGATAAAGAAGTTCATTACTGAACTTGGTGTGGTTCCGTCCATTGAGCATCCAATACCTTTGTATTGCGATAACAATGGAGCTGTGGTTTTGGCCAAGGAACCCAGGTCCCATCAAAAGTCCAGACATATTCTGAGGCGGTATCACCTGATCAGGGAGATAGTTGATCGCCGGGAGATCGAGGTCAGGAGAGTTGATACGAAGGACAACACTGCGGATCTACTCACAAAGGCCATTCCCCAGATACAGTTTGAGAGATTATTCGGGATGCTAGGTATGAGATACTATAGCAGCTGGCTAGTGCAAGTGGGAGATTGTTAGTTATGTATATGCCCTAGAGGCCATTGTTGTACATATGATGTATATTATAATGGATGCTTGGATATATATAGAGAGGACTTTCTTGCTCGTCATGATAGTATGCTATTTGGTTTCACTTTATCTTAACATGTTGGCTTATATTAGTTTATTGTCTTACTCTCACATGTTGATAAAGCCCTTAGAATATGTACTTGACTACTGGGACTATGATGAGATCATACAAGTAGGGCCATGGTAGTCGATGAGTACATCCTATAACTGTTCCTAGTCGAGGGTGTGTCGAGACAGGGCATCGATACACCAGAGTAGACTAGCGTATACGCATCTTGACCCATATGATGGGCGATGGATGATCCCATATCCATCGGTGTTTGACATCAAGGATGGTGTACGGGTGCTCAGTGGAGACTGGGTACACTGGACGGACTCGCCGAGAACTCCCAGATGGTATTATACCTCACGTCAGATGGCAGTTCTCCGGTGACACTGGTACAAGTTAGTCTGTAGACCCGAGATCGTCATAGAGCCTTGTGTGATTCCCACTGTGCTTTGATTTCCACCTTACCACGTCCAAGAGGGCGTGCAAAACGGTAGCTTTTGGGTACAGTCCCGAATCACATGGAGGCAATGAGCGATAGGAGGGGATTCGTCTCTCCCGGTATAGGGAGTTGATGTTGTGCTGTGTTCGATTGGATATAACTGGAAGTCCCTAGCCAGGGCGGATATTGAGTACTACTGGAAAGTGTTACCAGTAGTTTCTCAACCTCTTATGAGCCTCACATCGACACGACTTATCGGTTACTGGGGTCTGACATATACCACTCCTAGACTAGATATGCGACATATAAGACGAAGAGACCGGACTGTACGGGAGTGTTACTGATTGGATTCACAGGAGAATGTATAGGCTTGCTTGTTGATCTTCTGATCGCTCAATACCTGGGTGGCTGTTACGTTTAGCTGACCGCTTGCAGCTTGTGGGTGTTTGATATGATCATCACCTGCTACCGGCGTATTGACGATTCTTTAGAGTCATACACAGAGGTTTCTTGACTCAGGCAAAATGGAGTAGGAGCACATATGTGATATGTGCAGGACCGAGGATAATACGATATGGAATACCATATTATATTCTCGTGATATTTTGATATGAGCCGGGTCATCGGATCAAGTGTTGATTCGATGAATCGGTACATGATATATTAGTCGGTTATATTGGATATAGCCGGATTGTCGGATCAAGTGTTGATTCGATAATTTAATGTATAATAATATATATGATATATTGCAATACATTATCTAATATTGGCTCGCTTTATTGATTCATTTTCTTAACGGGTAATACATTGATATATATGCGATATATGTTAATTGTATTATTTTCTTTTGTTACAAATATATATTATATATGTGATATATAATATTGTGACATGATATGATTACTAATGCAATATGTTTAGTGGAGATTAAACCTAGTTAGGGTTTGATTTGGGTTCGCTTTTTCTTGTAGCTTCTAGAAGCTTTCACTTTGTTTCTAGCAAAGATATTATGCTTGATATTTTGCTAGATATTTCTAACCTAACCCAAACCCTTTACCCTAGCTTAAGTCTCTACATGGGTTAGCCTACTCATTATCAACTATGGTTGCATTTGTAATTATCACTTGAATTTCATTATTCATCACAAAAGGAATTTCCTTCTTCTTCTTCTTCTTCCTTGAGCTTTGAGAAAGCTTTCTAGGTTTTCTTTATGTGATGAATTAGAGTGAGAATTTGATAATAAAAGAGAGCATAAATCCTACTTAATCATCCTCATCTAATCTAGCCAATTAGATTAGGGTGTTCACCTCATTAGTGAGAAAGAGCTTGAGTTAAAGGAACTTCGAGGTAGATCATCGGAGAAAAGGAAGACTATAAGCAAGCATGGATCATTCGGGTTGTGGAGCCTCTCTTGAGTCCGGGAGATCAGGGATCGCGGCGAAGGGACTTCTACTCAGAGCTTATGAAGTGAAGGAGCGGACTACAAAGGTTGTAATCCCTCACTCTTAGTTGTAAAGATGTTTACTTGCATGTTAAACCCTAATAATCTAGCAAAGATCCCGGCTTTGGGTTGTTTGGCACGTCTAAATTTTGAATCGGGCATGGTTGATGCCTTATAGACCCTTGTATGACTGTCTAGGAACCCTACAGGAAGAAGAGGAGGGCAACATCGACTTCGGCAGAAAAGGACCGGGTGATTAGATGTATATCTACGGGGGAAGTCGGGTGGATGGCGTATAGCACCCCCGCAAACGTAGCATAGGGATATTACTTACTGTTATTAGGAAGTCGGACGTGACCTTAAATTCTTAGCGAGTAAGGTCCTATTGAAGACTTTAGGTTGGACTAGATTGATTTAGAAAGACTTAACCATGAGGATGACAGCCTTGGAGGGAATTCGTAGGTTTCATGTAGACACACACACACACACATAAACTTGACTTGGTGTATATGTGTATATATATATATACATATAGGAATGTGTGTAGGTATATATACACACACACACACACACACACAACATATACATATGATATGAGGAGGTTATATGATACATAGGGATGAGTAGATATGACTGGGCTTGATGCCGTGATCTATTGGATATTCGATCGAGTTATGATATGAGATGTGTTATGATAGTAACGGATCGTTGGGAAATAAGATTATATAAAATATATTTATATAAACGATAATAAGTGTTGATTGTTAGTGTTTATGCCCTAGAAGGCCATTACTGTATCATACTAGTTTGTATATTACTTAATGGAAGCTTGGGATATTCACATGTATATAACAGTCTTGCTAAACATGGTAGTATACTACTTGGTTTTTCTATCTTAATATGTGAGTATACGTATTGATAGAGCTCTTAGGATCTTGCTTGACTACCAGCGTTGTGATGGCAGTCACACTAGTGGGGGTTGGGTGGTCTACAAGCACATCCTTATTCAGGTCCCTAGTCGTTGGATTATCGAGACAGGGCATCGATTCTCCGGAATAGACTAGTGTGTACACTTCTCATCGCAGTTGGGGAGATGGTCTGTCCCACAGCCATCAGTACGTCGTACTGGAGATAGTATGCTGGTGCTCGTTAGGTTACGGGTACACCGGACAGGACTAACAGGGAACTGTTGGTTGGTTTTATACCAGTCGTCAGTGTACAGTTCCCAGGTGACATGAGTACAGCATAGTCCGCAGACTTGACACTGCTACTTCGCCTCGAGTGTGTCCCACTGTTCTTAGATTGCTACCCTACCACGGCTCAAAGGAGTCGTGCAAACAGGTAGCAGTTGGGTGCAGTCCCGAGCACTTGGAGGCAGTGGCGGTTAGACAGGATTCGTCTCTCTCGGTATTGGGGGTTGATATCGCGCTGTGTCAGAGAGCCATTACGCAAAGTCTCTGGCCAGGGCAAGCGAGATTTGCTGGTAGGTTCCAGTAGTTTCTCAGGGTGTAATGGGCTACGCTCCGACACGACTTATACCGCTATTAGGGGACTGACGCTTGCCGCCCCCTAGGCCCTATATGCGATAGTCTTAGATGAACGGACCGGACTGTATGGAGATTGTCATATCAGACTCAGTAGGAGTTCAGATGGGTTTACTCATCGGCCTTCTTATCGACATCTACCTGGGGACCGTTACGTACAGCTAGTGCCGCTTGCGGTCTGTGGTTAAACCCACTGCCAGCATAGTAGTCGAGTCTCTAGAGTCCCACACAGAGAGTTTCCCTACTTCAGGCGAAACGATATAGAGGTCGTATGGTTTTACGACAAGGGTTCGGACGCATACATGTGTTTACGCACGTACGTCTTTCGGACAGTTTTTACTAGTCGGCTTTGGTTTAAGCCCGTTACTAGTATCCGGTTATTGGATTTATACAGTCTAAAGTTTTTCCGTGTTTTCACGGATAGGAAGGGCGTTCTCGTAATTGCGCGAGAAGCTTCTAGAAGATGGTGACTAAGGGGGTTAAGGTGGCATATACATTAAATGAGACTAGTGAGTCATATGGATGATTCATCCATGTCATTAATGCATCATAAATGCTTAATGACTCATGGAGATGAATCACCATTAGATATTTATCAAGCATGGTTGTAAATCATTTTCTTTTCTTTTCTTGAAAAACATTAATGCTTGATATATATTATGATAGCTCATTTTCTCATTTCATAATTATGTTCATCTTCTCTCTCCTCAAGCTCTCTCTCTTCAAACCTTAATCCTCCCCTCTCATGTGTTGAGTACAAGGATTAGTTAGACTAATTAAACCATAACCCTCTCTCTATATCATCTAGGTACTTTGATTAGCACTTAAAGAAACCTAGTTACCTCTAGTTTGAGGTGAAGCTTGTAGTAAAGCTCTCGGGTGGGTCTTCTACTACTTAGAGAAGGCCGGAGAGGACGTGGAGAACGACAAGACGAAGGACTCGGATCTTTAGGTATAATCACTTCACATAGTAGTTTAGAACTTCTATGATAGTTGTTAGTTATCGTTTAGCTTCGATTCATGTGGTTAGTCGATGTTTAAGCAAAGAACAAGATCGTTTTTCATATTTCCGCCTCCCCGCAAGTCGTGAGGTGTTGTACATCGACTTACAGTAGTATCAAAGCCTCGCTATACAATAATTAACTCATTAGCAAAGTCGAAAGAATTTCGAACGCAAAAAGAACTGGGAACATCGTCGCATTAACACAGTTTCTGTCGAAATTAAAACAGGCCCTAAAAATTTTTCACGGACC
Source organism: Agapanthus africanus (assembly GCA_030015575.1). Classification (NCBI taxonomy): domain Eukaryota; kingdom Viridiplantae; phylum Streptophyta; class Magnoliopsida; order Asparagales; family Amaryllidaceae; genus Agapanthus; species Agapanthus africanus. The sequence continues at coordinate 46,419,990 of JASDDO010000001.1, read as the reverse complement.
TGCAGAATAATAAGGAGGAAATTATAGGGGTACTCAAGAAATTTGGTCACGTAACTCGGCTAACTTGCCGCGGAACCGCGGCGGATCCATGCGATCCGCCGCGGATCCGCGGCCGAGTTAGGGCCGAGTCGGCCCAAATTTCTTCAGTGACCTTCTGGTGTTAACAGTGATATTTCTGGATGTTTATTTTTCTGCTCAAGTCTCAGGTGCACAGAGAAGTATTGGAGTAGAATCTAATGTGTTTGCACGATCGAAATTTTGCGATGTTTGCTAATTTGATATATCTGTGTTTGTATAATGTGTTCGTAAACCTCCCCTAACTACTAGTATGTCGGTTGGCAGGGGGTTGCACATTTCTGTAATGGATTTTATCTATTTGTGTATATGAACTGTGTTGGACTGTTGTGATGTATAGCCGGGGTTTTGTGATGGGTTATTATTTAATTCATTTGATGTAATTGTAATTTGTTGTAATATTATTTTGCGGGGCACATCCAGGTTGCAGTTGTAGCCACCGTTGTATTATTTCATTTTACTGTTTTTGCTTCTAAGATAGACCCAAGATGGGGTGCACAAACTACCGGGTATTTTGAAGTGTTTAGTGGCCTACTCACTTTGTAGAGGGAGACCGCTTCACTTCGGGTATTTGGCGGGTAGTTTGCCGTACCCGTAGGGGTCTAGGGTGGGGTAATGGCTATTCATCACAAGTGTGTAATCCTTCTTTTGTTGCAGGCTCTAAACAAACGCGGATTGCTTGCAAATCCAATAAAGTTCATATGAGATCTGGAATGCCTATTATTGCGTCTGACGAATGTACAATATCTATATATGATAGCTATTTAGACGTCACTTATGTTTTACACCCGCGCTAGCCCAGCCCCCGCTCTGTTGTTAGTTAAGTAACCTAACGGGTGATGACGGGACCCAGTGGCGAATGCGGATGGCATAAGAGGACGTTGTATTTTCGTTGTTTTCTGCAATGATAGGTTAATGATGGGACGCATTATTTATAATGCAAAGAAAATAAACCAAAAGTTGAATCGTTGGAACAATTTAAAAGAAACCACTCGGTTATTTTAAAAGAGCAGAATTTTTAATTGCGGAGCTTTAACCACTCCTTTTAAAAAGCTATCAGGTTCCTCCGATTATATCAAGTTCACTACGTTCACGGTTTCGCCAAAACCAGTCGTAGCCCTCCGTCATTTCTTATGAATGGTCAGTAGTATTCAAGCTATGTTTGTTTGGCCCTTAGTCAAGACATAGTGATTGGTAGCTGCTGGAGTATTCATTTGTTGCATAGATAGATAAGTTGGTTTGGGACAGTCGTATTACTTTGTTTGGCCCTTAGTCAAGAGTATATACGGATGAGTTCAAATCAACAGGATAATGATGGGCAGAACTTGACATGTGACTTATGATTTGTTGGCCCTTAGTCAAGGTCATAAGAACATGGGGCAAAAATCTATATCGGGAATTTCTAAAGAAACTGAAATTTGCAAAGAGATGCATACCATTTGGAGTTTGATGAATGTTGGTAGGATTTCTTCAACATTATCATACGATGATATTTGGATTCCGATCCTACTGTGAGTATATGCTACCTATCAGGAGATTTGTCACTTAACGATCAATGCTATAAACCAAGTAGGTGCCGAGAAAGGTGTCAGCGGGGCTACGCCCCCAGAGAAAAGAGGTTATTTAATTAAGGAACTTCGCGAAAGCGTTGGAAAACCTCCCTCGAAGTACCGACACTAGCCTGGCTGAACGGTTAAGCAAGTATTGTACAGTGAGAATAGTCCTGGCTAATTCTTCTTTTATGGTTTGAGGAAGGATTCGAGAAACAGTGGGAGCCATCCAGTTTAGATAAATTAAAAACCAATCTAAACTTGCAAGAGCATCATGCTAAAGTGTTTTCTTCTCTCTCTCTCATTGCAGCGACCTTGTGACCATGACTAGGTTACATCTAGATAAAAAGTTGACTGAATCTAACTTTTATGACTGGCAAAGGTCTGTCCAGATGACCATTGCCTATGACAAGCTGGACCACCCTATTACTACTCAAGATCCCGCCATCCCAGGTCCAGTTTCCACCGTCGCGGATATGGATATCCGTCAGACAAAGGAAAAGGATAAAGCGAAAGCCAAGTGCCTCGTGTTGGCTTCAGTTGATGGTGTATACCAGAAGCAGCACGAGAAGATGGACTCTGTTTCCATCTTTCTCCATAACAAAGATTTATATGGAGAGCAATCTCATATCGCAGGATATGAGACCTCGAACGAATTAAATCAAGCGAGGTCGGCTGACGGGTCATCTGTAAGGGACAACGTCTTTACGATGACTAGCTATATTGATAAGTTCAAGGACCTGGAGACCACGTTGGGAAACAGTTCATATGCTGACTTATTTCCACAGTCCCTGCCCTCTACTTATACCCTGAAAGAAACCAGGGAGACACAAGCTCTGCTTAATGGGGGACCTTCTTCTTCTACATCCAGGGAGAAAGCAAAGGATGAAAAGAAGAAGACCTCTACAAATCCGATATACAGTGTCAGTAAAGTAGGAGGAAAGGGAAGAGCAAAAGTTTCGGGACTTGGTGTAGGGAAGGAGGGATGTTCCTATTGTTATGGGAACGGACATTGGCAGAAGGATTGCAGGGCTTTGGAAGCCAGTAGCCAGGATACGAAGCATGTTGTGGCTTCAGCCTCAAGTGTGTTTGTAATTGAGAACTGTTTGTCAATTAACTTTACTTCCTGGGTACTAGATACCGGAGCAGGATTTCATATCTGTAATTCGTTACATGGTTTGAGAAACCGTAAAGTTATAAGGATAGGTGATTTGTCTCTCAGAGTTGCAAACGGAATGAGCGTGGACGCTGAATCCGTGGGAGAATATCACCTAGGTTTGACAAGTGGGCAGATATTGATTCTACGTAACTGTCTGTATGTACCTAGTTTGGCTTGTAATATCAAATCGGTGTCCTCACTTTCAAGAGAGGGATATGACTTTACATTCGTAAGCGATGTAGTTCACATCCACCTAAATCAAGTTTTGATTGGGTCCGATACATTAGATGACGGTATATACGTATTGAATCAAGCTCAGGTTTTCAATGTCCAGAACACACTTAAAAGAAAGTCTCCAGAAATAAATCAGGCTTTCTTATGGCATTGTAGACTAGGTCACATCAATGAAACACGATTAACAAAGTTACATAGAGAAGGATATTTGAATCCGTTCGAATATCAATCTTATGCCACTTGTGAATCTTGTCTCATGGGAAAGATGACAAAGACTCCGTTTACTGGACACGGAGTAAGAGCGAGCGAGCTCTTAGGACTCATACACAGTGGCGTGTGTGGTCCAATGTCTACACATGCGCGAGGTGTTTATTCCTACTTCATTACTTTTACGGATGATTTCTCTAGATATGGATATGTCTTCTTAATGAAGCATAAATCCGAGGCCTTTGAGAAATTCCAAGAATACAAGAATGAAGTGGAAAAACAGACAGGCAAAAGTATCAAGACACTGACATCTGATCGAGGTGGAGAATACTTAAGTGCCGAATTCCTGGGTTACTTAAAAGAGAATGGAATTCTCTCTCAGCTTACTCCTCCATACACACCACAACACAATGGTGTATCGGAAAGGAAGAATCGAACCCTATTGGATATGGTTCGTTCCATGATGAGTAAGGCTGAGTTACCGCGATCTTTCTGGGGTTATGCACTAGAATCAGCTGCATATCTTTTGAACCAGGTTTCAACCAAGACTGTGCCTACCATACCATATCAGATGTGGAATGGGAAGAAACCCTGTCTAAAGCATTTTAGGACATGGGGGTGTCCAGCTTTTGTAAAAAAGCAGCATCCGGACAAGCTCGAGGCACGCTCAGTACAGTGTAAGCTTATGGGATATCCAAAGAACTCCAAGGGATATTATTTCTATTACGCAGAGGAACAAAAGGTTTTTGTTTCTCGTCATGCCTACTTCTTAGAAACTGAATTTTTAGAAAATCAGAAGAGTGGGAGCGCAGTAGAACTGGAAGAAATTCTAGAACCATAAGCTGTTACTGAAAGTTTGGTAGAACAAGAAGTTTCAGAAGAAAGGGACATACCAGCGCCTATCCGCAGAAGTAGTAGGCAGTTTCATCCGCCCGAGAGATACTACGGTTTTCTCATAGACGGGGATCGAGAAGATTGCGTCATTGATAATGAAGACCCTACTAGCTTCCAGCAAGCCAGAGCGGCGACTCGGTAAAATGGCTGGATGCAATGCGGACCGAAATGGAGTCCATGTACACTAACAAAGTATGGACTTTGGACACTGCTCCAGATGGGGTAAAACCCGTAGGATGCAAGTGGATCTTCAGAAAGAAAATTGGTGTAGATGGACAGGTTGAAACCTATAAGGCTAGACTTGTTGCAAAGGGTTTCCGTCAAAGACCTGGTTTGGACTATGACGAAACCTTTTCTCCAGTGGCTATGCTGAAATCCATTCGGGTCCTTCTTGCTATTGCTGCCTTCCACGATTATGAGATCTGGTAGATGGACGTAAAGACGGCCTTTCTAAATGGAAATTTAGAAGAGAGCATTTATATGGATCAGCCAGAGGGATTCATTCAGAGTGGGAGCAGCGGTAAAGTATGCAAGCTGCTTAAGTCCATTTATGGACTAAAGCAGGCATCGTGGAGTTGGAACATCTATTTTGATGATACTATCAAAGAATTCGACTTTATCAAAAATCCAGATGAACCATGCATATACAGTAAGATTGTAGGGAGAGTTGTTGTATTCCTCGTCTTGTACGTGGATGACATTCTCCTAATAGGAAATGATATTCCTATGCTACAGTCAGTTAAAAGATTCTTGTCACAGAAATTCTCCATGAAGGACCTGGGTGATGCCACCTACATTCTGGGGATCCAAATCTATCGTGATAGATCAAAGAGGATGTTGGGACTTTCACAGTCCAGGTACATAGACACCATATTGAAAAGATTCAGTATGGAAGATTCTAAGCGCGATAACCTACCGGCTTGTCACGGAATCACCCTCTCCAAAGAGATGTCTCCCAAGACTGATTTGGAAAGGGAACGCATGTCAATTATACCCTACGCTTCTGCGGTAGGCTCTATAATGTATGCGATGTTATGTACCAGACCAGATGTAGCATACGCATTGAGCGTTGTAAGCCGGTATCAGGCAAACCCAGGGGAGAATCACTGGATAGCAGTAAAGAACATTCTCAAGTACCTGAGGAGGACTAAGGAGATGTTCTTGGTATACGGCGGAAAAGACCTCAGGATGGAGGCCTATGCTGATTCCGGCTTCCAGAGTGACAAGGATGACTCCAAGTCCATGTCGGGTTATGTCTTTACCCTCAATGGAGGGGCGGTCTGTTGGAAGAGTTCCAAGCAGGACACCGTTGCTGACTCAACGATGGAAGCGGAGTACATAGCTGCTTGCGATGCCGCAAAAGAAGCTGTCTGGATGAAGAAGTTCCTCACAGAACTTCAGGTGGTTCTTACCAGTATTGGTCCAATACCTCTGTATTGCGACAACAACGGCGCTATAGCTTTAGCGAAGGAACCCAGGTCCCATCAGAAGTCCAGACACATCTTAAGACGGTATCACCTGATCAGGGAGATCGTAGATCGCCGGGAGATCGAGGTAAAGAGAGTAAATGCAGAGGATAACATTGCTGATCCATTCACTAAGGCCCTACCTCAGATTCAGTTCGAGAGGCTACTCGAGATCATCGGTCTTCGATACGCCAGTACATAGCCCTAGTGCAAGTGGGAGATTGTTAGTGTTTATGCCCTAGATGGCCATTACTGTATCATACTAGTTTGTATATTACTTAATGGAAGCTTGGGATATTCACATGTATATAACAGTCTTGCTAAACATGGTAGTATGCTACATGGTTTTTCTATCTTAATATGTGAGTATACGTATTGATAGAGCTCTTAGGATCTTGCTTGACTACCAGCGTTGTGATGGCAGTCACACTAGTGGGGGCTGGGTGGTCTACAAGAACATTCTTATTCAGGTCCCTAGTCGTTGGATTATCGAGACAGGGCATCGATACTCCGGAGTAGACTAGTGTGTACGCTTCTCATCCCAGTTGGGGAGATGGTCTGTCCCACAGCCATCGGTACGTCGTACTGGAGATAGTATGCAGGTGCTCGTTAGGTTAGGGGTACACCGGACAGGACTCACAGGGAACTGTTGGTTGGTTTTATACCAGTCGTCAGTGAACAGTTCCCAGGTGACATGAGTACAGCATAGTCCGCAGACTTGACACTGCTACTTCGTCTCGAGTGTGTCCCACTGTTCTTAGATTGCTACCCTACCACGGTGTCACGCCCCGCTTCCCAAAATACGGAATACGAGGCGTAGACAAGGCCAGCCATGCTTCTACGGTCAAGGAAAGTCCTGCCGTAGTCACACTTCGGCTTCTAGTTTATCATGGTAAACAGTAAACGATGCGCAGGTAATGAGAAATGCAGTAACTGAAAGATACAAAAATGTAAACTGACCTGAAGTGGAACAAACGGATGTAGCTAGGAACGGCAAGTCAGGAAGTCTGTGATGCACTGGTCCAGGCTAAATCGTCTTCTCACACTGAGCATGCATACTCAGGTCGTCAGAGCGACACAATAGCAATAATATATATATAAAATTAAGTGACAGTTCTAACAGTGATAGTAGGTATGTGAAGCAGTAAATAAATGACATCATGAATATACATGTGCAGTAATCAACGCAGCGGAACAGTAAAGCAGTGTAACGATTTGTCACGTATGTCAACACAGTATAAAAGTAATATAAATGCCAGTATCCCTATCAGTCTCTATGTCTCACTGTACAGGTCACTAAGCCTATCGTCAGTCCAAGTGTGAGAGTCAACCACTCGCGAGTGTCCTCCACCCAAGGGTAGAACCCAAGGGCAAGGGACCACGGGCCCAACATGTAACAAGAATATCACGGTGTGTATATCACGTACCCTGTAAATCTCCATATAACTCCCTAAATATATAGGCCGGCATGGGACTCCCGAGATTCTGTTGAACTCACACTTAAACTACCCCACACCCCGTGGTCTACATCAAACGCTAACCATCACCCTAAATACTAATCGATCCGTGACAAGTCTGCGCGAGAACTGGAGGCAGGACCTCCATCAAGCACGTCCCGACTAATACCTAAGATAAATGGCAGTGTCGGATGCCTTATCCGTGACACCCATGCAAGCGCTTCCATAAGTGTCCCATACCACTTATAGTCACACGTACACGCATCCCACAGACGTCGACAATGCAATAGAACAATAGGGACACTGATTGTGTACAAGTACGTATCACTTTCACTTAATCACGGATAAACGAACACTGACGTACTTGTCACAATCATCACTAAAATCTAACACTGGGTGAATGCACGATATCACTAGGTTATCACTACAATGATATAGGTATGATACGATGCATGAACAGTATGTAAGCATAATGAAGGTGTCATAAAAACAGTAGTCTATCACTTGCACGATTTTTCATGAAACGTACATTTATAATTTAGCGAAAAGATAAACAGGTAATAATTAGTATGTTCAGTTAGCTATCCATCTAAATTGGTTTCAAGCCATTCGGGTTCCAGGATCAATAGTTATAACCATTTCATTTTAAGCGCACGCGGCTGGAAATCCAATTTCAGAATCAGAAGTCCGTTTCGCAACGCATTTTAACCCCAGTTGGGATCATAATTTAGCGACGCTACAGTTGAATGAATTCTAGGGTTTTCAGTAAAGTTTTCAACGCAACAAACGGATCTTCAATCGCGTCTGTATGTTAGGAGTTATAATCAGTTTAATATCAACATGTCAATTCTGATTCTGCTGGGACTGTTATGCGTCCCGATCCTCTAAATTACAGATTAATTATCAATCGGTAACGAAACAGAACGAAATCAATTGTGTTGTCTAGCTAACAGATTTATCTATAATAAACAGCGGAGTTCCGCAACCTACGAGTTAAGGAAAATCCTATGGTATCCAATACGGAACAGCAAGCAATAACTGGAGTCGCTCTGGACTGCAGTCCAGAGTCGCACTCCGATCCAATTTTCATCGTGGTTTAAGTACAGGAATGTCTGGAGACTAGTACAGGGTTAAAGTTTGTCGAGTCAGGTTCGATTTGAGCCCTCGAACGCACCATTCTAATATGCATATGATTTATGGTGAATTTAACGGTTTTCAGGTGCAACAGAATTACAGCTTTACGGTCAAACTTGGGGGTGGTCGTTTTAATCTTTAACAGTCGTATTTTCTAATGAAATTTGCACACATTAACCATCTCTACTAGAGCCAATGTAATTTATCCAGTTCCGTCAAATTTGATAATGTTTTTCTAAGGGAACAAGCATCGAACAGTTACGGCACATAATGGTTTTAAACTTGTAACATTATAATCCATGTATTTAACAATTGTAACCTAGATAAATAGCATGTAAGCAAGTAGAATACTTGCCTGGAGGCGTCTAGGCGATGCACGGCAGTGGTAAAGGCACGAACGCGCTACGGGCAAGCACCGCGACGGCTACGGCTCCGAGTGACAAAAACCTCGATCCTGGCTCGAGCTTGACGGAGTTGGCTGTTGCGGGCTCGGGCAATGTCCTGTGGTGGTGTAGGTTGATAGGGAATGGAGAGACGGTGAGATTTGGAGCGGGAGAGAGAGTGTTAGAGAGAGAGAGATAAATAGAGAGTGAGAGATAGAAAGACAGAGAGAGGTTTAGAGAGAGAGAGAGAAGGACAGAGAGAGTGAGATTTAGAGAGTGAGAGAGAGAAAGAGACAGAGTGAGAGAGAGAGCTGAGAGAGAGTGAGAGAGAGGGAAGAAACGGAGAGAGAGAAAGAGAGCTAGAGAAAGACAGTGAGAGAGAGAGGGAGTTGGAGAGAGAGAGAGAGAGAGTGAGTGATAGCTGAGAGAGAGGGGACACAGAGGGGAGAGTTACAGAGAGAGAGAAGGAGGAGTTGCAGGGGAGAGAGAGATCGTCGGCGGCGGCGGCAGTGAGGAGGAAGAGAAGAGGGAGCTCGGTGGGTTTGAAGGCGCAGGGGAGAGACGTGGTGAGGCAGTGAGGGGAGATGAGGGAGTCGACGAGGAGTTTGTCGTCGTCGTCGCGGGGGAGAGTCGGTGGCGGTTGCGTGCAGGGGGTGGCGCTCGATTGAGGGAGAAGGAGGGTGGATGAGAGGTGTTGGGAGGAGGATGAGTGAGGAAGTGATGGGGTGACGAGGTTAGAGAGGGGAGTGCGAGGGGTCGCGCGTCGTGGGGAGTAACGGTCAGGCGACGTGGGCGCAGGCGGAGGAGGCGGCGCGAGGAGCGCGCGCGAGCGGGAAAGAGCCGTTGGGGATTAAAGGAGATGTACAGTGGAGCGGGTCGGGTAGGGGAAGGAAAGGGCGTGGGCTGAAGGAGAGAGGGCCGGGCCAAGAGATTAATTAGGGAAAAATAAATAGAAACAGGCCAGAATAATTTTGAACAAAATTTGGGGAACAAATATGGGAGCGGGCCTGGCCGAGTTTAAAAGGAATTGGATTTAAATTAAAGGGTAGTGGGCTGGGGGTTTGTATGGGAAATATGGGGAAAAATAATGAAAAGTAATTATAAAAATGAAACGGCCTAGAAAGCTGGGCTCAGTGAATTTATTTTCTTAAAAGGAAACCACAAAATAAATGGGATGATTGGGGCCGGGCTTGGCTGAAGGATTGTTAGGGTGTGAGGAAAAATTAAAGGTATTAATTAATTGGCTGTGGGAATAAATAAGGTTAGGGCTTGATACTAGAAAATAAGGAAATGGCCCATGAAATTTGAATGAATTAATTAGATAAATAGGTGGGCTTAGGGTAAAGAAAATATAGGGTATAAAATAATATGGTTTGAGTTCATCACAAGAAAGGATTATGAATATTGGAAGGGGGCCGGCTGCTAGGCTCGCAAAAAAAGAATTTCCATGTCCAAAAGATTTGGGCTCGGCCAGAATTAAGATTTTAATATGAAACATGGATAGGCTGGGAAAATAAATTAGGGGGTGGAGAACTAAAATAGATTGAAAAATTTAGAACAATGAATAGTTATAAATAAAATTTTATAGGTGAAAAGAAACTACGGGTATAAACGTACAAAAAGAACTGGGTATTACATCATACCATCCTTACAAAAATTTCGTCCTCGAAATTTAAAATAATAATAAGTTATAGAACGTAAGCGAAAGCCATCATAATTGCAAACTAATATATAAGGATTTACTAAAAATCCGCGGACGAAGAAACTTGAAAAATATATATATAAGTAAGAACAACATACGGAAGGGTAGATCTAATAGATATAAGGCAGGAACAACTATAAGGGTAAATACATGTATACGAGAATTTAGGTAACAATAGCGAATAATAATACTCAAGGCTTGTTCGATAGAATCGAACCCAAATATGTGTACATATAAGCATATCAAAAGTAGCAAGGTAGAAATAATAAGTATAAGACACAATCATTTATAATAGTAAACATAGGCACAACACCCGGAGATATAGTAACGACAAAGAGGTAGTGAAAGCTTAGTCGGTAGGTTAAAACATTTTAAGGTAATTTATCGATCGAATAGTTTTAAATCAGCTTAGAAAACTCACATAACGAAAACGTGGAACATAGAACAATATATGCGCAGTGTTGGTTTGCGCTACCGAAAACGAGATTAATAATAGCGTACTTAAAATATATGAAATAGAGTAATCAATAACACACTCTCTTTGATAAATTCAAAGTACTGAAAACTAAATTTTTGTATAATAGTGTCCCTAAATATCATTAGGGTAATAGGGAGAACACAAATAGGTATAGAGCTAGATATGGTAATGATTATAAGGAAGTGTGGCTCAATCGGAAGGTTGAAGTATGTCGGCTTTAGGCTGAAGATCAAGGAGATTGGGATCGGGTCAGCACAGGAAGTAATGGTGAGCAATAAAAGACTACAAGGTAAAAATATGGGGGAGGCTAACAATCGGTAAATCCTATGAATTAAGAATTTGAAAAGTTAATGAACTCGATAATTCATAAGGAAGGTCCTCCACCCAGAAGGATCTCAAACAGGGTACAGACGAAGGATGGAGGGTGGCTCATTCCAAGGATCAGGGTGCGGTACTTCCTAATCGAAACAGGGTGAAAACTATACAATGAGTAGCGGTGGACAGTCAGGAATCTCAGCAGGAAATAAATGGATATGGGCAATAAACAAGTATTAAGCGAACCAAAAATCAAAAGGTTTACGATTTCAGAGGATTTTTTTCATTCAACAAGGCATTCCAAAAGGCGAAAAGTGGCCCTAAACTATACACATTTCATTTGGCCAGAAAACAACATCAAAAGGAATTCCGTCAGTCGCGGTTGTGGAGATTCGGTAGGTTGCGGTAGGCTCGCGCACTCAGGTAGGGACGTCCATTTCCATATCGTCTCGTCGGTATCACTATTGGAAGTTCTTCCACCACAGGATCTTGAATTTCTGGTCCTTCTTCCTCGGATAGAGCTTCTTCATCGAGATCTGATTCCATGTGATCCTCTCCTTCTGGGTTCTCTTCCATGGGGTCTTCCTCCACTGGATTTTCTTCTATCGGACCTTCCTCGGGATCTTCCTCTATCGGGTCTTCTTCTATAGGGTTCTCTTCAGGATCTCCTTCTTTTTCGTCGGAATCAGCTAACAAGTTAAACCCTGGGGCGGCTACTTCTTCGTCTTCTGAATCGTTGTTTCTGAAGTTGACCTGGGGACCATTGACCTCATCATCGGAACTCGTCAGTGTGTGATCTAAGGAAACGCATGACTGTGCATTCTCGTCTAGATGCGGCGCTGCTCCAGGGTGGGCTATGGCCTGAAAAGAGAAGTCATGATTAGACAGTGGAATATATCAAGGAGAGCTCAGGGTATGAAATATAGGAAAATATGCGGTTGCACGAACTGAAAGATCAGAATGAAAATACTGTGATAATGAATAGGATTTGACATAGAGAAAGCATGAGAATGATACATATATTATGATTCAAATTTTATTTCATCCAACTAAAAGTTCGACGGATACAAAGATTCAAACGGAAGGAAACATTCATAAAAACGACAATATTATTACTGAAAGTAGATAACATGAAAAATCATTCTTCGACTACTATAACATTGCATTCTCGTCGCGTGAGTTGAATCCTGCGTTTGATCCGCCTTATCGTCGAAGTCCGACTACGCGGCAATCCTCACTTGGCAGGAGTGGGGAGTGTGGACGAGTTTCTTCCTTGCAGTTCTTTCCTTTCTGGACAGCCGTTCATGAGATGTTTGTTGGAACCGCATATCAGACATTTCCCTTGGGCACGGCGGCAATCCTTCTGAAGGTGTCCTGGCCTCTTACAATATCCACAGCAAGGGTTCTTCTGATGCTTCTGTTGACGCTTCATCTTCTTCTCCTTTCCTCGTCCAATAGGGATCCTTTTATGATGGGAGATTCCCGCTGGGGTCTGACTCACCTGTCTTCTCAGCCCTTCAGCCAATAAGTCGTTTGTTCGCTCCTGGGCTTCCTTTAAACCTTGCAGTACACTAAGAATTTCAACGGTCTGATTCTGAGGAGTGGAGATAGAGAAAGAGTCGTTGAAAGACATGATCCTGAAACAATGATTTTGAGGATGATATAAGTCACAAGATATACGAATCAAAATATAATATGGATAGGACAAGGATTCAAAAATATCAGAGGTGCTGAATTTATTATAAGTGGGGAATCAACTGTATGACTTTAGGTCACTTGAATAGAGTACGATAGTGCAATTGCAACCACGTAACCTTGTCAAGTCACCCGAAACCATAGCGAATGAATAGCTGAACACACGATATGAATATGGATCAAGAATGACAAGTTTACAATCTAGCCCGAGGGACGTCTTAGATTGCCAAACCGTACACGGAAACTGCATTCCCAATCGATGCAAAACCTGGCTCTGATACCAACTAAACCATGTCACGCCCCGCTTCCCAAAATACGGAATACGAGGCGTAGACAAGGCCAGCCATGCTCCTACGGTCAAGGAAAGTCCTGCCGTAGTCACACTTCGGCTTCTAGTTTATCATGGTAAACAATAAACGACGCGCAGGTAATGAGAAATGCAGTAACTGAAAGATACAAAAATGTAAACTGACCTGAAGTGGAACAAACGGATGTAGCTAGGAACGGCAAGTCAGGAAGTCTGTGATGCACTGGTCCAGGCTAAATCGTCTTCTCACACTGAGCATGCATACTCAGGTCGTCAGAGCGACACAATAGCAATAATATATATATAAAATTAAGTGACAGTTCTAACAGTGATAGTAGGTATGTGAAGCAGTAAATAAATGACATCATGAATATACATGTGCAGTAATCAACGCAGCGGAACTGTAAAGCAGTGTAACGATATGTCACGTATGTCAACACAGTATAAAAGTAATATAAATGCCAGTATCCCTATCAGTCTCTATGTCTCACTGTACAGGTCACTAAGCCTATCGTCAGTCCAAGTGTGAGAGTCAACCACTCGCGAGTGTCCTCCACCCAAGGGTAGAACCCAAGGGCAAGGGACCACGGGCCCAACATGTAACAAGAATATCACGGTGTGTATATCACGTACCCTGTAAATCTCCATATAACTCCCTAAATATATAGGCCGGCATGGGACTCCCGAGATTCTGTTGAACTCACACTTAAACTACCCCACACCCCGTGGTCTACATCAAACGCTAACCATCACCCTAAATACTAATCGATCCGTGACAAGTCTGCGCGAGAACTGGAGGCAGGACCTCCATCAAGCACGTCCCGACTAATACCTAAGATAAATGGCAGTGTCGGATGCCTTATCCGTGACACCCATGCAAGCGCTTCCATAAGTGTCCCATACCACTTATAGTCACACGTACACGCATCCCACAGACGTCGACAATGCAATAGAACAATAGGGACACTGATTGTGTACAAGTACGTATCACTTTCACTTAATCACGGATACACGAACACTGACGTACTTGCCACAATCATCACTAAAATCTAACACTGGGTGAATGCACGATATCACTAGGTTATCACTACAATGATATAGGTATGATACGATGCATGAACAGTATGTAAGCATAATGAAGGTGTCATAAAAACAGTAGTCTATCACTTGCACGATTTTTCATGAAACGTACATTTATAATTTAGCGAAAAGATAAACAGGTAGTAATTAGTATGTTCAGTTAGCTATCCATCTAAATTGGTTTCAAGCCATTCGGGTTCCAGGATCAATAGTTATAACCATTTCATTTTAAGCGCACGCGGCTGGAAATCCAATTTCAGAATCAGAAGTCCGTTTCGCAACGCATTTTAACCCCAGTTGAGATAATAATTTAGCGACCCTACAGTTGAATGAATTCTAGGGTTTTCAGTAAAGTTTTCAACGCAACAAACGGATCTTCAATCGCGTCTGTATGTTAGGAGTTATAATCAGTTTAATATCAACATGTCAATTCTGATTCTGCTGGGACTGTTATGCGTCCCGATCCTCTAAATTACAGATTAATTATCAATCGGTAACGAAACAGAACGAAATCAATTGTGTTGTCTAGCTAACAGATTTATCTATAATAAACAGCGGAGTTCCGCAACCTAAGAGTTAAGGAAAATCCTATGGTATCCAATACGGAACAGCAAGCAATAACTGGAGTCGCTCTGGACTGCAGTCCAGAGTCGCACTCCGATCCAATTTTCATCGTGGTTTAAGTACAGGAATGTCTGGAGACTAGTACAGGGTTAAATTTTGTCGAGTCAGCTTCGATTTGAGCCCTCGAACGCACCATTCTAATATGTATATGATTTATGGTGAATTTAACGGTTTTCAGGTGCAACAGAATTACAGCTTTACGGTCAAACTTGGGGGTGGTCGTTTTAATCTTTAACAGTCGTATTTTCTAATGAAATTTGCACACATTAACCATCTCTACCAGAGCCAATGTAATTTATCCAGTTCCATCAAATTTGATAATGTTTTTCTAAGGGAACAAGCATCGAACAGTTACGGCACATAATGGTTTTAAACTTGTAACATTATAATCCATGTATTTAACAATTGTAACCTAGATAAATAGCATGTAAGCAAGTAGAATACTTGCCTGGAGGCGTCTAGGCGATGCACGGCAGTGGTAAAGGCACGAACGCGCGACGGGCAAGCACCGCGACGGCTATGGTTCCGAGTGACAAAAACCTCGATCCTGGCTCGAGCTTGACGGAGTTGGCTGTTGCGGGCTCGGGCAATGTCCTGTGGTGGTGTAGGTTGATAGGGAATGGAGAGACGGTGAGATTTGGAGCGGGAGAGAGAGTGTTAGAGAGAGAGAGATAAATAGAGAGTGAGAGATAGAAAGACAGAGAGAGGTTTAGAGAGAGAGAGAGAGAAGGACAGAGAGAGTGAGATTTAGAGAGTGAGAGAGAGAAAGAGACAGAGTGAGAGAGAGAGCTGAGAGAGAGTGAGAGAGAGGGAAGAAACACACAGAGAGAGAGAGAGCTAGAGAAAGACAGTGAGAGAGAGAGGGAGTTGGAGAGAGAGAGAGATAGAGTGAGTGATAGCTGAGAGAGAGGGGACACAGAGGGGAGAGTTAAAAAGAGAGAGAAGGAGGAGTTGCAGGGGAGAGAGAGATCGTCGGCGGCGGCGGCAGTGAGGAGGAAGAGAAGAGGGAGCTCGGTGGGTTTGAAGGCGCAGGGGAGAGATGTGGTGAGGCAGTGAGGGGAGATGAGGGAGTCGACGAGGAGTTTGTCGTCGTCGTCGCGGGGGAGAGTCGGTGGCGGTTGCGTGCAGGGGGTGGCGCTCGATTGAGGGAGAAGGAGGGTGGATGAGAGGTGTTGGGAGGAGGATGAGTGAGGAAGTGATGGGGTGACGAGGTTAGAGAGGGGAGTGCGAGGGGTCGCGCGTCATGGGGAGTAACGGTCAGGCGACGTGGGCGCAGGCGGAGGAGGCGGCGCGAGGAGCGCGCGTGAGCAGGAAAGAGCCGTTGGGGATTAAAGGAGATGTACAGTGGAGCGGATCGGGTAGGGGAAGGAAAGGGCGTGGGCTGAAGGAGAGAGGGCCGGGCCAAGAGATTAATTAGGGAAAAATAAATAGAAACGGGCCAGAATAATTTTGAACAAAATTTGGGGAACAAATATGGGAGCGGGCCTGGCCGAGTTTAAAAGGAATTGGATTTAAATTAAAGGGTAGTGGGCTGGGGGTTTGTATGGGAAATATGGGGAAAAATAATGAAAAGTAATTATAAAAATGAAACGGCCCAGAAAGCTGGGCTCAGTGAATTTATTTTCTTAAAAGGAAACCACAAAATAAATGGGATGATTGGGGCCGGGCTTGGCTGAAGGATTGTTAGGGTGTGAGGAAAAATTAAAGGTATTAATTAATTGGCTGTGGGAATAAATAAGGTTAGGGCTTGATACTAGAAAATAAGGAAATGGCCCATGAAATTTGAATGAATTAATTAGATAAATAGGTGGGCTTAGGGTAAAGAAAATATAGGGTATAAAATAATATGGTTTGAGTTCAAATAATGAAAAGTAATTATAAAAATGAAACGGCCCAGAAAGCTGGGCTCAGTGAATTTATTTTCTTAAAAGGAAACCACAAAATAAATGGGATGATTGCGGCCGGGCTTGGCTGAAGGATTGTTAGGGTGTGAGGAAAAATTAAAGGTATTAATTAATTGGCTGTGGGAATAAATAAGGTTAGGGCTTGATACTAGAAAATAAGGAAATGGCCCATGAAATTTGAATGAATTAATTAGATAAATAGGTGGACTTAGGGTAAAGAAAATATAGGGTATAAAATAATATGGTTTGAGTTCATCACAAGAAAGGATTATGAATATTGGAAGGGGGCCGGCTGCTAGGCTCGCAAAAAAAGAATTTCCATGTCCAAAAGATTTGGGCTCGGCCAGAATTAAGATTTTAATATGAAACATGGATAGGCTGGGAAAATAAATTAGGGGGTGGAGAACTAAAATAGATTGAAAAATTTAGAACAATGAATAGTTATAAATAAAATTTTATAGGTGAAAAGAAACTACAGGTATAAACGTACAAAAAGAACTGGGTATTACACACGGCTCAAATGAGTCGTGCAAACAGGTAGCATTTGGGTGCAGTCCCGAGCACTTGGAGGCAGTGGCGGTTAGACAGGATTCGTCTCTCCCGGTATTGGGGGTTGATATCGCGCTGTGTCAGAGAGCCATTACGCAAAGTCTCTGGCCAGGGCAAGCGAGATTTGCTGGTAGGTTCCAGTAGTTTCTCAGGGTGTAATGGGCTACGCTCCGACACGACTTATACCGCTATTAGGGGACTGACGCTTGCCTCCCCCCTAGGCCCGATATGCGATAGTCTTAGACGAACGGACCGGACTGTATGGAGATTGTCACATCAGACTCAGTAGGAGTTCAGATGGGTTTCCTCATCGGCCTTCTTATCGACATCTACCTGGGGACCGTTACGTATAGCTAGTGCCGCTTGCGGTCTGTGGTTAAACCCACTGCCAGCGTAATAGTCGAGTCTCTAGAGTCCCACACAGAGAGTTTCCCTACTTCAGGCGAAACGATATAGAGGTCGTATGGTTTTACGACAAGGGTTCGGACGCATACGTGTGTTTACGCACGTACGACTTTCGGACAGTTTTTACTAGTCGGCTTTGGTTTAAGCTAGTTACTAGTATCCGGTTATTGGATTTATACAGTCTAAAGTTTTTCCGTGTTTTCACGGATAGGAGGGGCGTTCTCGTAATTGCGCGAGAAGCTTCTAGAAGATGGTGACTAAGGGGGTTAAGGTGGCATATACATTAAATGAGATTAGTGAGTCATATGGATGATTCATCCATGTCATTAATGCATCATAAATGCTTAATGACTCATGGAGATGAATCGCCATTAGATATTTATCAAGTATGGTTGTAAATCATTTTCTTTTCTTTTCTCGAAAAACAATAATGCTTGATATATATTATGATAGCTCATTTTCTCATTTCATAATTATGTTCATCTTCTCTCTCCTCAAGCTCTCTCTCTTCAAACCCTAATCCTCCCCTCTCATGAGTTGAGTACAAGGATTAGTTAGACTAATTAAACCATAACCCTCTCTCTATATCATCTAGGTACTTTGATTAGCACTTAAAGAAACCTAGTTACCTCTAGTTTGAGGTGAAGCTTGTAGTAAAGCTCTCGGGTGGATCTTCTACTACTTAGAGAAGGCCGGAGAGGATGTGGAGAACGACAAGACGAAAGACTCGGATCTTTAGGTATAATCACTTCACATAATAGTTTAGAACTTCTATGATAGTTGTTAGTTATCGTTTAGCTTCGATTCATGCGGTTAGTCGATGTTTAAGCAAAGAACAAGATCGTTTTTCATATTTCCGCCTCCCCGCAAGTCGTGGGGTGTTGTACATCGACTTACATTGATGACATTGGAATGTACGAGATTCTAGAATAGAACCCGGAGGGTAATATGTGACTTAATCATGATATGATATATGACATGATATTTTAGTGGATCATTTGACGATGTATATTTCCACAGAAGATGATATATGTTTGACGATATTGGGATGTATGCGATTATAGTACAGCACCCTTGATCATGATATTGTTTGATGATGATACTATACCAGCGATGATATATATATGTGATAATTTACCCATACCCCGATTTTGGGATACCGTACGATGGATATTACCGTACGAGGCATAGATGCGATGATTGATTTGCACTCTTGACTTGAGGAAGTCGTATTACGTACGTGACGCTATTGAGGCTGGATCGCCGACTACTAGAGATATCGACTCAGACTTTAGGAGGATTCTTCTTACCTTTTGACTAGTGTCTTTATCTAGTTCCTTAGTTGGTTAGATAGATATTAGTTTAGGATCGAGTCATATAGTTTGTAGTTAGATATGTATATTCTAAATGTGCGGTTAATACACATTCACCCTTATATTCAGATTGAAATCATCCCATTGCATGTTCATACATATGTTTCTTTAGCTAATATGAAACTCTTCCTGTTAGGACACCAGCACCATTACCGATGATGCGCATGTTCCACGTACACAAATTTGCCAGCTCACACACATCATCATCGGTAATTGCCATGTCACGTACACTTTAGAACATATTATCGTTTATTGATATAATCAGCTAAATACTAGTCCAATATAATATTGCGTGATTACTCTCATGTGCTAGTTTAGACATTTCATTTATTACTTAGACACTTCATGCATTCACATTTTTATATTATCATGCAGTATTGTGGGGCTTATGCCGATACTCATTATTACTTACTCATGATTTTGGAATTTTGAATTTCTATGAGATTTTTGGATTTTGGGGAAAACCGCAAGAATATATATAAAAACTTCTCTCTTTCTCTTCCTCTCTTTTTAAAATACAAGTTGCGGTTTTCTCGTGATGTATGTGTCGTCCATCATGAGATTTCATGTTTTCTGTTGGATTTCGAGACCCGATTCGAGAAGTGGATGAACCGTCTTGGGTACATGGTGGGCCCGATATAGTTTCCCGGGGCAAGAAGATCGAGTTGTAGACGATGAGCCTCGCAGGAGAAGACTACCTACCGGTGATGTCTGGCGCGGCGGATATCCGGAGGATACCGACCGTTGTCGTAAGATTTGATGATATGGGCAGATCCGGACTGACGGAGCCCGAGATATTGAGACTATGAGATATTGAGACTATGAGGTATTGAGACTTTGAGATTTACATGTTTTGTGTCGATACTTGATACGGATTTCCATGGATTTCATTGATGATATTTTCAGATTACTATACAAATTTTACTATGATACAAGTTAAAGATTGCTTATACAGATATATCCAGATTTCATAATTGATTGTTTTACATTCATGGTGCATGCATACTCATACACATGACATGTTACTACTTGAGATGCTGACATGAGCACTGAGCATTGCACTTGCGCATAGTTTATTACCCTGCCACCACTAGATGACTAGTGTTATGTTAAGTATATTATTATGACCTAGGAGATCGCCGTGCATGCGATTTCTACTCGCAGATGTCTTCTACTCACGAGTTGGAAACTCACCCCCGTTGTGCCAAATTTTCTTATAAGTTTCGATGTACAGGTTTTCTTGGCAGCTTGCTGGCACATCATTTCATTCAGACTGATTTGCTTGGTAGATTGGTTCACTTGTATCAGGACCGCCGTTGTACTTTTATTATTTCACTTGTATCTAGTAAGCTCCATCAACCAAACTTGTATTACTTGATAACTTTATGAAACCAGTTGTTTTTATTTCGACCTTAGAGTCGCGCTTGTATTATTATGTTTTTCTGGTGGATTTGGTTTTCTTTTGAGTTTTGAGCCTCGCCCTTCGGCATTGTATATTTTAGTACATTGTGTGGTTGTTTCCGCCTTTTGGCGTAGAGCTAGCTTCCGGTTGGGGATGCCTTTTTATTGTTACTTATGTATATATTCTTATTTGTACCCGTTTGGGTCCAGTTTTTACAAAGGAGACTCTGCCGAAATTTTTGAGAAAATTTTTGAGAAAATTTGATGTTGTTTTAAAACATGTTTTTCTTTACTTCTTCTTTTAACGGTTTAGATTTCTGGGCTTCGGCTTGCTTAGATTACGTTACGCCTCTAGACGTTTCGTAATTTAAGTGCCGGTCACGTTCCGTACTTTCGGGTCGTGGCAAAGTTGGTATCAAAGCGCTAAGTTTAACCCTTGTCTAAGTCTAGGTTGACCTTGGTTAATGGAGTAGGTGACTTAGGTAAAGTGACGTACCGTGGGTATGATCCGCGGCATACTTACGATACACTACTCTGTTTAGGAAACCTTAGAATTTACATTTCTTTGCATCGTATTCTATTTGTTCCTATGATCTATCTTCGTCAATGTCGGATGGTGGTTTCTGTTACTACGGTCGCACGGGCAGAGGGAGCTGTGGCTCGAATGCGATGACCATTAGGGTATCGTCTATTCTTGAAGATTGAAGCATTGTTTAGCGTGCGGACGAAGAGTATTCACATGTCGTCTAGACAAAATTAAAAGGTTCGAACGAATGTCAGAAACCTATTTTTCCAAATTTAAAGTATTCGGAAGAACATGCAGGTATTTCTATGGACCCTCTGGAAGAATGAAACCCTAACTCGACATAATGACCATGAGAACGCTGGTGAACCTTAGGGTTTGCGGCAGTTCCATGGTGCCATTAGTGAGGCTTGGGTTTACCCTTCTACGGCTGGTCCGCAGATGCTGGGGTATGTACTGGATATTTTTAAACTGTACTTGAGTGTTGAGCTCTCGGAGAATTATGGGATTTTGATGAATCGATCGAAAAGTTTAACGTAGTCCGGATATCAGGTGAAGGGATAGATTACGTGGGAGACTCCAGATATGAGCATAGCCGTTTGTAGCGCAGTCAGCACAGCTATGAGGAGACGAGTTCGAATCAGTCGACACCAGAGGAAAGAGGAGCACATTGACGATAGTGTTTACGATTGCGATTTGGTGATTTGAATTTCATATTTCCGTTGTTTGGATTTTGGTATTTTGAGGATTTTGTTCTATGATTGGTATTTCCTATGTGTACATTCATTACACTCTATTTGTGTTTCATATATCAGTGGTATTGATGTTGTTTTGTGCATACCCAGTGCACTCGATTTGGTTTTATACATTTTGAGATATTGATTTGATTTCGTGCATATGGGTTGCACATGATTTTGACGTATACTTCGACATAGTTTTCATACACTTTTCGTACTGTGATTTCGATTTTGATATTTGGTATATATTTTCGTGCACCATGTGCACTTGATTGAGATTCTTGCGCACATTTGGCGCACTTGATGCGATTTGTGCACACCAGATACACTAAATCGGGGTTTTGTGCAGATTAGATGTACCTGATATTATTGTCGTGCATGCCCGTTGCACTTGACAGATATTTTGGTGCACACCCGTTGCACTCAGTTGTGTTTCTGTGCGTATTCATGGCATCTGTATTTGATTTTGATTTTCGTGCGCACCGGACGCACGTGGTACCTCGTATACTGTGATTGGGATTGATTTCATTTTGAGCAGTATGTTTTTATAATAATTACTATTGGATTTAGTAACCAGGCGGGACGTGTATGTTAAATAAAAGATATATATGTATAGCTATTTTTTTTAAAAATAAACGTCCGCTACTTATGCCGTGACACGCGCATCGCACGGCGATTTTAAAAAGGGGTTCTTGCATGCTTCATTATTCAGATGTTTAGACGATTTTACTACGATACGCACTATATATAAGTTATAGTTTTGATGTATATCATATTGGTTTCGTATTGGACTTTGACATTGTGTTTTCACCATGACTCCGATGATTGCGTTATGCTTGACGGAGTTGATTTTTAGTTATGTATTGATGATTTCGGAGCCCCGATGATTTGAGTGCTTTGCTAATTGTTTTAGTATTTGAGGAGGGGGAGTTTTAATTTAAATTCGGGGACCGAATTTCTTTAAGGGGGAAAGATTGTAACGTTTTAAAATTTTTTTTAAATAATTAAATAAATAAAATCCTTTAGGGAATTTTCAGATAATCGGTAAAATAAACCGTATTTTCCGTAAAACTTAACTATAATTATTTTTCAATATAGAGTTAAATACGCCTATTTTAACATGTAATTACTAGTAAATGGTGTTTATTTAGTGACTTATAAATTATTAGTTTACTAAAATATTTTCCGAAATTAATTAAATTCAAATATTTACATAAGCTTTTAATTATACATTAAATTAGTGCAAATTACAAATTAAAATGGGTTAATCTTACAAAGTGAGCCATGACATATTGGAATTTAGTTTGTTGCATGCTCTTCTCTTCTTGAAATTTCTTCAAAATTCTAGAGGTTTCTAGGATTGGTTTAGAAAGGAAAATAAATAAAATTAAAATAATTTATTGAAAAGACTTAATTGGTGTCATAATTTGAGGACTTTCTACACCATTCTACACTCTTTTCTCACTCTCCCCTCATTCCTCTCTTGTGTGGCCGAGCCTCCTCCATGGGCAGCCTCCATTTTTCCACATCATTTTTGCATCAAAAATCATTCAAAAATATATCAAAAATTCAAATAAAAACCCATAAATTCCTAATTTAAATCCTACCCATTATTCTTTGGCCTGTTTAGCATGGATCTTGGAGCAAAGGTAGCATTTTGGAGGCTATAATTTTCATGTTTGATCTCTTGAAAGTGAGATATAAATCTTTAACCTATAATGAAATTGTTGTATGAATTGCTTAAATCTAGCATATTTTAGTGTTAATTTTTTGCTAGTTGTAAACTTGAAAATTCAAGTTTAGGGTTTGGATCAAATTAGGGTTTTTGATCATTTATTTATGGTGGTGAGTTGTAGTTTAACATATTAAATCATGTAAAAGATAAGCTAGTTGCTAGTTGCTAATTGTTAAATTAAAATTTTGCTAAATATGCCATTTTTGCAAACTAGGTTTTTATAATTTATATAAATTGGTGAGATAAAATTATAGTGATGATGTTTATCAATGATTCATGGTTTTAATGGGTAGATTAACATGTTAATTGAATGCAAAACCTAATTTGGTTACTAGTTGTTAATGGTTAGTTTAAAAATTGTGGTAATTATGCTAAATTGCTAAATAGGTTTTTAGAAATTAATTTAATGGTGGGATTAAAATCTAGTTAGGATTTTTAGTGCATCATTAAGGTTTCCATGAGTGGTTTAACAATTTAAAATATGAAAAATCTAGCTTAGTTGTTGAATTGTGAATTTTGCTTTAAAAAGTATTAAAATATGAGATTTTTGCAAACTAGAATTTTCAATTCAATACAAATTGATGAGGATAAATTATAAGAATGGTTTATATATTCTAGTTATGATATTTAGTGAATATTATGGCCATTAGTTTCGTTTAAACATCAAGTTTTGAAGTGAAACGATTAATTGATGCTTTCTAGGTTTTCGGAAATAAACCGATTTGATTTATTTTGAGTTTTCAATGAGTTGCAATCTATTTTATATTATAATTAGTGAGTTCTGGAACTACGATTTATACGTTTGTGTTTTATCTCGATCAATCAGTGTTTGTGCGCCGATGTCGAGGGTTATTTGGTCATTTTGCATGAACGGGTCATAGGTTTTAACCTATGCGCGTTTCGTGCACTGTTTTGGTTTTGTCCGCGATTCGGTTTATGATATTATATATGTTTGCGTATAGGTACCCCTCACGTGGACTTCGGACGAGGAAGAAGAGGAGGGCGACATCGACTTCGGCAGGCAAGGACCGGGTGAGTAGATGTATATCTACGGGGGAAGTCGGGTGGATGGCGTATAGCACCCCCGCAAACGTAGCATAGGGATATTACTTACTGTTATTAGGAAGTCGGACGTGACCTTAGATTCTTAGCGAGTAGGGTCCTATTGAAGACTTTAGGTTGGACTAGAATGATTTAGAAAGACTTAACCATGAGGATGACAGCCTTGGAGGGAATTCGTGGGTTTCATGTAGACACATGATTTGTCGAAAATATTGCATATTTTAGCCGGCAATTTCCTCATCATTTGCATCCATATAGAAGTGTTCGGCATTCATATTTTACATATTAGCAAAACTGTCGCAAAATATCAGATTACATGTATTGGACTCTGAAACCGACACTATAGAGGAAATTGACCGCATTTCATGGCATCGCATCATCCCTACATTTGCGCAACACTTGTTTTGAGATCTATGCAGGAAAATCCAGAAGAAATGCCAAAATGTACAGGGTACCGATCAAACATTACGCCAACTCAATGATTTCAGTTCTGGTATCAATCCAAAGGGGAAAATACAAATCAACATATCAGATAAAGCCCCAAATGGCATTTCAAGACCACACCAGAAAACCCAAGGCCCAAGCCCCACAAAGAGCCCCGGATCCGCGGCAGGAGCCTGCTTGCGCCGCGGATCCGCGGTGGGTCCAAGGATTTAGCCTCCCAAATTTGGTGCAAAATGCTTCTCTCAGGGCCTACACTTCAGCAAGACACAACAATTTCCAGAAGACTCCAGAGGTTTCTGCCAGATCAGCAAGCTTTGGGATCAACATTAAACTAGCCTTGTATTCTAGAAACTTCTCCCTAAACCCTAGCTTAAACACTAAGCTAAGCCTAACAAACTCCTTCTAGAAGCCTCAACAAACTTTTGGAGGGAATTGTAAAATCAAACCTAGACCTAGGGTTTGGAAGATCTATAAATAGGACCCTAGGCTCACTTGTAAGGAGGGAATTCATTCATTGAAATTAATTGATCCATTCACTTTCTTTCTTCATCTTCTTCACAAGTCTAGTGAGAGGACTTGAGTGAAACCCTAACCCTAATTCCAATCAAATGCCAAGATCCCGAGTATCCATCAAGCAAGAAGCCTTGCAACCTTTTATGAGTGAAGCCGATCTTCAACAGAGCAAGTGGTCAAAGCCGATCCGCGACTCACGGAGCCGAGCGACGCCAAATCGACAATTTAGTTCTTCCTCTTGTAGTTCTTGAGCGACTGTAATCAAATTGTTGATATAAATAAAATGTGATATTCTTTTATCTTGTTTTCTTTAAATTCTTGCATCATGATATCTTTTCAATTCTTGAATACTTTCTGTGTGATGATGTTTGAGTAATACTCCGCTCGTCAAGGAGTCGAGACGATCAATAGAATGATGATGTAATATATCTTAAATCGATTCTTGAATCCTACGAGTTTTGTAAACCCTAGCAAGTTCAAGAATCGATGACCCAATTCGTTGCGATGCTTTCTTGATTGGTATCGCTCGAGATTGGGGAGTTACGATCGTTTCTTGAAATTGTTAGAGGCTAGAATGCGAATGATATCGACGAAAGAACAAGGGTTAAACGATGAAACCCTAGTTTCATCAAGAAAGCCCTAACTCTCGTCGATCATCATCGATCTAGTATCAATCCTTCGAAGGACAAGAACACGAAATCTTGAGATTACATCACGTCTATAGATCTGATCGATTCCTACGAGCCTCATTTAGATTCTTGACATTTTGGTTGGAAATATCATCGAAACACCGATTCTTGATTTGTTTATCAGTTTCTTGATTCTTGATTAAACATCGTGACACCTGAATCAATCGATAAATTCTTGAATCATGTTTTCTTTTCCTTTCGATTAACTTTTCAATTCAAACAAATTAAATACAGAAATGAATCGCACAATCCCTGTGGACGATCCGCACTCGCTTACGATCTACAATCGACACCGTAATTGATTGCGGTCAAATATAATTCTTTGGTTGTGAACTTTATTCAATATTACCGACACATAGAAACTTATTCGCTTATTTCGATTTACACAAACAAGAAATCATTACAATCAAATGAAACCGTTATCGGGAATCATTTGACTATTTGATTCGATAAGCAATCGGGAATTCTATAACAATCAAATGGCGCCGTTGCCGGGGATCGCGCGCTAATTCGTTTCATATTATAGTTTGAATTGAAAGAATTATTCCATTGTTATTTTGAGATCAAAATTCGTGCAAACCCTAAATGATTTGTTGTGATTCATTGCAAGGAAATCTGGAGCTGTTTGGAAATTGAAGAAAATTTTTGGAAAATACCAGAGAGCAGAGGGAGTGTACAGAAGCTCCTTGGTGAATTTTGGTGGAGTGATCTCACCATTCAACCGCGTTTCCGTGGTGGGAGCCCCTTATTGCGGCGGTTCCACGGCTACCTGAAGGGATCTCTGTGCTAGGTTTTCTCTGTAAGCTTCTTCCCTTCTCCTCTCTCCTCTTTTTAGCTCCAACTAACAGTTTGCTGCAGGATTCTTTGCAAATAATCGCAGCGCCGCAAAAAACAAATTAAAATTTGTGCGTGATTTTGTTTCTTGGTTTTTTGCATTCTAAATACGGAATTTAAGGGGCACGGCCAAATCCAAATTAGGTGGGGATTTCATTACCCTTCCTAGGCCCCGAAAATCGCAAAACTTGCATCCGCATTGACCCACATTAACTAAAAGAAATCTAGAGAAGACTTTAAGGACTGTCGCGCTCAATTAGGACAAGAGAAGGCCGTGGGTAATTCATTGCTTATCCGCGTTTTCTTATGGTGCCTAAGGCGAGTGTGTCTAAGGCTAGTGGTTTTTAATTAGGCCCACTACTTACGTAGTGGAGTACCTTCCCACTTACCTGGCACTTATCCGGCCACAGGGGAACAAAGAGGTAGTGGAGGATTCTATCCTGCGACTTGTCTTTTGGCAGTTAGGAGCGGTCTAGAGCCGGACCTAGGTGACCACTAGATTCTAGGGTTGGTGTGCTGCATTTGTTTTGTCGCATCATTTTTTCAAAAATCCGTCCCTTTTTCAAAGCAAGCACCGCATTCATTCATTACCCCTAATTATAAGTCAACGCTGCCACTTGTACTAACCCATTTTAGTGCAAGATAGGCTGGACACGGGATTCTAGTGCCCGTTTAGTCCGCGTACCCTTTATCGACTCCGAAGTCGATATTTCTCCATTTACCTTTTCTTTACCCACTACCACACCCACACCGATGGATCCGAATCCATCAAACTTCTTTAACCCTAATCTGCCACCGTCCGTTGGTGTGCAGAATCCACCCCGCATCTCTCTCCAGAAGAGGTGCTACCCTATTCGAGGTCCTCTTTCGACCTGCTTATCCACACCACCAGCCAACGGGGATAACTTTGAGATTAAGCCCCAGTATATCAATCTTTTACCCAAATTCCACGGACTCGAGACTGAGGACGCTTACGTTTTCATTACCAAATTTGAAAACGTATGCGCAATGATGGGTACGTCACAACTTTCAGTGGATGCTA
The DNA here is from genome assembly GCA_030015575.1 of Agapanthus africanus. Lineage (NCBI taxonomy): Eukaryota > Viridiplantae > Streptophyta > Magnoliopsida > Asparagales > Amaryllidaceae > Agapanthus > Agapanthus africanus. The sequence goes on along the minus strand of JASDDO010000001.1, from coordinate 46,392,019 downwards.
TGCGTCTACGACTTCTTCCATTTACATTGTGCGATATAGCCGAGAAGTGGCTATATAACACTACCGCACACTCTATTACGAATTGGGAAGAATTCGTAGCAGCATTCCTTAAGAAATTTTACCCAATATAAAAGACAGCTCGAATCCGTAGCGAACTGAATCAATTTGCCCAGCTCCCTACTGAACCATTTTCAAAATGCTTTGAACGTTTCAAGGATCTATTGGTTCAGTGTCCTCATCACGGCATCCCGAGATGGGAGCTTTGCCGAATCATTTATGAGGGCATTAACCCAAACACTAAACAGAGCCTTGAAAACATGTGTCAAGGTACTTTTATGACCAAAGATGATGGGGAAGCTTGGAAGTATTTAGAAGAGTTCACTGAAAAATCACTACAGTGGGAGAGTGGAACCCAACCATTGAATAGGGGTGGCGTACACCAAATAGATGTATCCATAGGTGTTCGAGCTGAAATGGCAGCAATGCAAAAGAAGCTCGATGCTATGGAACACAAATTTGCAGCAGCCTCCCTAAACCCAGTGTCGCTTCCCAAAACTGTTTGTGGGTGCTGTTCTGATCCGTCTCATTTAACTGAAGAATGTCCATTAAACTCTGCGTTTCAAGGTCACGAGCATTCTAATGCTGCATTTCAAAGACCTCGAAACGATCCATATTCTTCCACGTACAATCAGGGTTAGAGGAATCACCCGAATTTCGCTTGGAACCAAAACCAATCTCAAAACACGATTCCAAACACGAATAATTTTCAAAGGGCTCTTCCTCCACCACAACAGCAACCCCTTCAACTCACTCAGCACCCCTATCAGTCACAAAACTTCCAAAATCAGGTCAACACTCCTACACAGTCTAATCCGATGACCTGTTCTGACGAGTTCTCTCAATTCACTCAAACCATGAAATCACTTTTGTCAAATTTCATAGAGGTTTCGGCTAAGGTTAGATCTTCTGTCGGTGAGATAAAGAAAAACTCAGCATCCCAAGCTGAGATATCAGAACGATGGAAGCTGATATCGCACGACTTAAAGCCGAAATGAGTGCGAGAGAAAAAGGGAAACTTCCCTCTCAACCCCTACAGAATCCTGGGCATTACAATGTAAATGCCATCACAACGTTGAGATCGGGAAGAGTGCTGAACAATCATGTCGGGGAAGGTATTGATGATACTGAAAATCATATCAACACCCCGGCTGAGACCTTTCCACACACACACACTTCTCCTTCTGATCCTTCTTCTTCTACCACACCATCTTCTCGCGAGCCTATTCTCCATTTCCCATTAGGCTCGACACCTTCTCCTAACCCTTATAGTTCTCCACAGACGGTCCCCACACCTCTTTTGGGACCGCGTCTACCCCCTCTTCCTTCTCCTATGATGGACCCTGCGCTTATTGCGAAAGCTCCTTATCCGAATCGGTTAAGGGGTAATAGAACGAGTCCTCATATGGAGAAAATTTTGGAAATGTTCAAACAGGTTAACATCAACATCCCTCTCCTAGATGCGATTCAACAAGTCCCCACTTATGCGAAAATTCTTAAGGACTTATGCACTAGGAAGAGGAAGACTCAAGTGCCGAAGAAGGTCTTTATGTCTAATAATATTAGCACTGCTTTTATTCCCCAGCTACCAAAGAAACGTAAGGACCCAGGATGTCCTACAATATCGATTTCGATTGGGGGTAAAAACATAAATCGTGCTCTTTTAGACCTTGGCGCAAGTGTTAACCTGCTCCCTTATTCTGTCTATGAGCAATTAGGGATTGGAGAGCTGAAACCTGCTCACTGCACTCTCCAAATGGCAGACCGTTCAATCACCAAACCAAGGGGTGAATTAGAGGATGTGTTGATAAAGGTCGGGGAATTTGTTTTCCCTGTAGACTTCATTGTACTTGACACACATCCTGTAGCAAACCCCCGGGGCCAAATTCCGGTGATTCTGGGTCGTCCTTTCCTTGCCATTTCCAACGCTGTTATAAACTGTAGAAATGGTTAAATGAACTTATCATTTGGAAATATGACCATTGAACTAAATATCTACAAAGTTGGAAGTCAGCCATCAGAACCCTCTGCTCATATTTTAGATGTGTGCTCTGTCCATGAGATCGCTCCCGATAGTTGTGGAGCTGAGGAACTTTGCTTTACTGATCTCGATGACATTACCACATCTCTGTTTGATTTCACACATGATCTTAGTGAGGACACTTTCGCTACACTTGAGTCCTGCACTCCTGACTTTTCTCCACCCGAGTCTGTATCTTTCACAGGCTCTGAGCTTCTTTGTAAATCCAAAAATCACTCAATGATCCCTCCTTCTATCATTTCTCCGCCTGAGTTAGATCTCAAAATTTTACCTTCTCACCTTAAATATGCATATCTAGGTGAGAATGAGTCCTTACCGGTTATCATATCTGCTTCTCTTGCATCAGAGCAAGAGAATGCACTTTTATCGGTATTGAGATCTAACAAAGAGGCGTTTGGTTGGAGTATGGCGGACATCAAAGGGATTAGTCCCTTGATAGTTGAACATCATATACATGTGATGGATGATGCCAGACCAACCCAAGAACCACAGAGACGGTTGAATCCCGTCATGAAGGAAGCGGTCATGAAAGAGATCGTCAAATGCTTAGATAATGGTATTATATACCCCATCTCCGATAGCCAGTGGGTGAGTCCTATACATGTCGTTCCTAAGAAATCCGGCATCTTATAACCAATGAGGCAAATGAGTTGATTCAGACACACACCCAAACTGGGTGGCGTGTATGTATTGATTATAGAAAACTCAATGCTGCCACGAGGAAAGACCACTTTCCTCTACCATTCATTGATCAGATGCTGGAACGCTTAGCGGGACGAGAGTATTATTGCTTTATGGACGGATACTCAGGCTATAATCAGGTCCCCATCGCAAAACATGATGCAGTGATGTACAGGATATGAAGGTGAGACGGAGGAATTTTAATCAAAATAAACTGGCTCTTGTGATGATTGATCTACACTTTTGACTCGAGGAAGTCGTACTACGTACGTGACGCTATTGAGGCTGGATCGCCGACTACTAGAGATATCGACTCAGACTTTAGGAGGATTCTTCTTACCTTTCGACTAGTGTCTTTAGCTAGTTCCTTAGTTGGTTAGATAGATATTAGTTTAGGCTTGAGTCATATAGTTTGTAGTTAGATATGTATATTCTAAATGTGCGGTTAATACACATTCACCCTTATATTCAGATTGTAATCATCGCATTGCGTATTCATACATATGTTTCTTTAGCTAATATGAAACTCTTTCTGTTAGAACACCAGCACCATTACCGATGATGCGCATGTTCCACGTACACATATTTGCCGGCTCACATACATCATCATCGGTAATTGCCATGTCACGTACACTTTAGAACATATTATCGTTTATTGATATAATCAGCTAAATGCTAGTCCAATATAATATTGTGTGATTACTCTCATGTGCTAGTTTAGACATTTCATTTATTACTTAGACACTTCATGCATTTACATTTTCATATTATCATGCAGTATTGTGGGGCTTATGCCGATACTCATTATTACTTACTCATGATTTTGGGATTTTGGATTTCTATTAGATTTTTGGATTTTGGGGAAAACCGCAAGAATATATATAAAAACTTCTCTCCCTCTCTTCCTCTCCTTTTAAAATACAAGTTGCGGTTTTCTCATGATGTATGTGTCGTCCACCATGAGATTTCATGTTTTCTGTTGTATTTCGAGACCCGATTCGAGGAGTGGATGAACCGTCTCGGGTACATGGTGGGCATGGTATGGTATCCCGAGGCAAGAAGATCGAGTTGTAGACGATGAGCCTGGAAGGAGAAAACTACCTACCGGTGATGTCTAGCACGGCGGATATCCGGAGGATACCGACCGTTGTCGTGAGATTTGATGATATGGGCAGATCCGGACTGACGGAGCCCGAGATATTGAGACTATGAGATATTGAGACTATGAGGTATTGAAACTTTGAGATTTACATGTTTTGTGTCGATGCTTGACACGGATTTCCATGGATTTCATTGATGATGTTTTCAGATTACTATACAAATTTTACTATGATACAAGTTAAAGATTGCTTATACAGATATATCCAGATTTCATGGTTGATTGTTTTACATTCATGGTGCATGCATACTTATACACATGACATGTTACTACTTGAGGTACTGACAAGAGCACTGAGCATTGCACTTGCGCATAGTTTATTACCCTGCCACCACTAGATGACTAGTGTTATATTAAATATATTATTATAACCTAGGAGATCGTCGTGCATGCGATTTCTATTCGCAGATGTCTTCTACTCACAAGTTGGCAACTCACCCCCGTTGTGCCAAATTATCTTACAGGTTTCGATGTACAGGTTTCCTTGGCAGGTTGCTGGCACATCATTTCATTCAGGGTGATTTTCTTGGTAGGTTGGTTCACTTATATCAGGACCACCGTTGTACTTTTATTATTTCACTTGTATCTAGTAAGCTCCATCAACCAGACTTGTATTACTTGATAACTTTAGGAAACCAGTTGTTTTTATTTCGACCTTAGAGTCGCGCTTGTATTATTATATTTTTCTGGTGGATTTGGTTTTCTTTTGAGTTTTGAGCCTCGCCCTTCGGCGTTGTATATTTTAGTGTATTGTGTGGTTGTTTCCGCCTTTTGGCGTAGAGCTAGCTCCCGCTTGGGGATGCCTTTTTATTGTTGCTTATGTATATATTCTTATTTGTACCCATTTGGAGCCAGTTTTTACAAAGGAGACTCTGCCGAAATTTTTGAGAAAATTTGATGTTGTTTTAAAACATGTTTTTCTTTACTTCTTCTTTTTATGGTTTAGATTTCTAGGCTTCGGCTTGCTTAGATTACGTTACGCCTCTAGACGTTTCGTAATTTAAGTGCCGGTCATGTTCCGTACTTTCGGGTCGTGACACAATTTTTCTGATGGGTTTTTCCATCATCTTTACAGAACCAGGCTCTTGAGGAATTTTTATTCCTTCATCATTAGAACTTGACAGGTGTTATTCTGTCAAAGAGCACTGTTCTCAATGGGGGATTTACTCCTTAGCCCGAGGGATTTCTCATTAAATGAGAATAAATTGAGGATCTCCTCATTTAATTGACAGTCTCATCAAATGATGAGGTTGCCTTATTAATAATAAACTGTCATCTAGATTTTGTGGGTCCCCCTTTGGTCCCCTTTTTACTGTATTGCAGTGCGGTATGAATTTTAAAGTACCAAGTGTCAGAGTTTAAATTATAGCACTGAGGGTTGACTTTTGTTCTTTTTCACGCAGGTGACATGTCTTTCGACACTTCTTTTCCATTCGTCCGCTCAGAAGGCGGATTTCCTGAAGCGCCCGTAGACCGGGAGGTTATTGCGCTGATCAAAGACCATGACCCGGAACACAAGAATCTTCATTTGTGGGGAACATGGTATAACCAGATCATCATGGGTCGACGCAGCTTCTCTTGCCCAACACCTGCAGAGGCTATCTCGGCGATTCACTATGCTGACGTACCCCCGGTGAACTATGTTGTGGAAGTGGTTAACTGGACTTCAGAGGGTTGTCTTCAGCCCTCTATGGCTGCAATACCTATACAACCGCCGATGGCTTTGGACATTTTAGGGCGGCGTATATGCCAAGGTGAGTCGCGCCATTAGGGACAGCCATACAATATAGGTCTGACTCCCCGTCATTCAGCTGGATACCTACAATGGGCTCGATATATCCTATCGGCAAAGAAGTCAAAACTGCTGAAGCTTAGGTTGTATCCTGCAGTTTATGCTTGTCTGTTCTAGTATTCCACACCTCCCACATGGTGGGTCAAAGCCTTCTTGGAACAATGGAGCGTTACAACTCATACCTTTCTTATACTAGATCGGAAAGTTTCCATCTCTCTGGAAGAGTTCGCGGATATCTCCGGCTTGCCTGTCAGAGGGGAGCATTATGAAGAGATCTTGCCCCCAGATGAATATGTTTTCGCTACCCGACTGGTGATGACGGGTCTAAACCTAGAGAATACCATTCAGCACCAATTCCCTAGCTTGATCAAGGTGCTAAACATTTATGAAGGCTTATTTCTTCAATCTGGAAGCCATGGGGTTAGCTTTGCGGATTTCATCGCCCGCTTTCTTCGCCCAGAAGTTTTATCGCGAACAGGTGAAAAGTTTTCCACGCTCGATGATCCCTTCGGCTTTGGCTTGGATCGCTGGCCAATATTGGAAGCTGATCAAAAGAGATTCTTTCTTCCAAACGTCGCGATCGTCCCCTTTTCAGAAATTGCTGCTTCGGGCATCGATAAGAAAGCGTTCTTTTTAGGGTTCCTTGGTTTGTGGTTGAGATGGTTTGCGCTTCCGATGCACCCTCGCTACATGAGGCCATCAGTTTTCTACCCAGCTCATCGGATGGTTGAAGGGAGACAAGTTGCCGTTGGTATCGTCGGGCTGCCTCACTTGTATCACGGCCTTAGTTTGGCGGCTGATACCACATAGCCGGGGGTGCAGCCCGTGAACTTTCCGATGCATTACTTTACCTCATGGCTTGAATTCCATGTGCTCGGTGCCTTTGGAATGCACAATCGCCCTCATTTCTATGAAACTTGCAATTTTCCCCGGATCATGCGGCTGGTCAACGCTTCCATTGTGGAGCCAAATCAGCGAGAGGCTCGAGGTGTAATCCTTTGCCCATGGACCGTCGGGGACGGCATGGCCTTTGTTGATAAGGTTATGACCATCGGTAAGGAGTCTGCTAAGATGGTGCAGCCATTGCGGGACACTTTTAAGGATGGAGCTTCTACCCTGAAAGCTCGGGAAATTCTCCATCTATATTCCATCAGGCCGGGGTATTTGGTGTTCAGACAGAACGATTCGGCTCTGTTCATGAGATATAATCCCCATCGTTTTGCCCAGCAATCAAGTTATAATCAGGGCGTCCCGCTCGAGGCATTCCTGGCGGAACCAGTTTATACCGAGGAGGGTATCCAGAGCGCTTTGCACCACTTCATGCGCCTAAACACAGAGTCCAATTTCTTCATTAGCGAACCAAGTTGTATTCCTAGGGCCCTAAACGTATACGTGGCGTGGTATCAACATGCAATGGGTGCCGTCATTAGGGAGGAAAAGAGATTGTTGCTCGATCGCAAGGGTGCACCCCCTTCCGGTGATCCAAATGTTCCTCTGAAGCAACGGACTATTGTCCATCCTCCCTTAAGAGAAGTTGCTGCGGTCGAGGTTCCGCACAATAAGCCCGAGCTACCGATGCCCCGTGCTCTCGTAGAAACGGTGACTGTAGCTTCCTCCGAGTCTGGCGTGGGTTCAGATATCGGGACTCGTCGTCCCAAAGTGCCCACCAAGCGTAAGCTTGTGCTAGCTGCGACCGGAGATTGCTCGCAGAAGAGGAAGAAGAAGTCGATCCTCTCTGCCGACGTTGTATTTGGTCAGGAGCCTCATGCTCCTTATAGTGAGGGCTTGGGCGAATATGGGACCAACGAGGGTCTATTCATAGCGCCGGACAATACCGACCTCGAGGATGCTATTGCAGCTTCCGAGTGACTAGCAAGCTACAAAGCGGGACTGGCCATCCTCGCGCGATCGAGTAAACATCAGCCGTACCTTTTGTCATTGCATCATATTTTTATCATTATGTTTTGACTGACACTTTTCCTTCTTTAACAGGTATTTCCACCGAAGAAGCTCTCGTAGCTTCTCTCAAGACTTTTGAGGAAGAGGAAAGACTTCGAGCATCCTTAGGCATCGGTGCATTTCGGTTCACCGCGTCTCCATTCCCGTTTCTTATGGGTAATCTGACCCTTCCTTTTCATCTTATTAAGGAACTACCTCTACTCAGGTTATTCCAGGTGTGGTACCGACTTCGCAGGGCAGTGCAGAGACGTTTCCAGGGTCAGCTATCGAAGTCTCAGTTCCGCCGGTATTGCCAAAAGAAGCTTCACTTAAGAAACCGATGACGGATGCCATAACGGCTCCAGAGGAAAGCCTTGGCGCGGACGATGACGTCCCATTGGCGGAGGTCTTAAGAAGATCCGCTCTCACGACCCGGGCGGAAAGAAAGCGTAGAATGCACGCAGCAAAGGAGCATAGCGCCGCCTTGGCCGTGGGTGCAGGTTCAAGCGCTGCTACCCTGCCCTTACTCCTTCAGAGGATGCTTCGGCCGCCTTATCTACCGCCCACAGACAGGCGGCACGTGCGGCTCGGGAAACAGTCGAAAGACCGACTCAAGGTCGTGTCATTGAGTTCTTTTGTCAAAGTTTTAATTTTCAGATTCTCATATATCCTATCCTACAGGGCTGAGCTTTGATGAGGTAGCGGTAGGTGAGATGGCTGCAATCGCCGAGCCTGAGGTAGCGGTAAGTGAGATGGTTGCAATCACCGAGCCTGAGGTAGCGGTAGGCGAGATGGCTGCAATCGTCGAGCCTGAGGTAGCCACTCTTTCTCAAGAGTCTGGCATTGCCCCAATCGCCACTCTTTCCCTTTGCGGCTCCATGCTGTTGCCGGGCGCTGCGAGTGTCACGATAATTCTCGTAGAGTCGGGGGATGAAGCTACGAGCGGTGAGACAATTCCGATGGGAGAGGTTTGAAGCATTCGCTGCATCCAGTGACGCCCTTGTCGCGGTCTCGACCGGCGACTCACCAGGTAGATTTTGGGTCATTGCTTTTCTCCTTTATTCTGCAATCCCTTTCAATCTCTTTTGACAGCGTTTCTCTTATTTCTAATGCAGTTGTGATGAGCGTTGAGGTTGTGCCACCCGAGGAAGCATCTCCAGTTGCTGCTTTGACGGTGACCGCCCCTTTGCCTTCTCTCGTACCCTCTCAAATGCTGGAAGGTGCGGATTTGTGACCCATCAGTTTCATTGTAGGTAGTATACTTTATGTACTGACATTGCATTATTACATCCTTGCAGGAGTCTTTTTTGATCACCTGTATCAGGTGCTGCACCCACATTTCACCTTCCAGTCAGAGAGTGCCTCTTCTAGCAGAGCTGGTGAGTACAGCCTTTAGCTAACGTCTTTTCTTTTCTTTTACGGGCAGTCAAATCGTTTCTAATTCTTTTTTGTTTTGATTTCAGCCCTACAGATCGAAGGAGGAGACGAAAGAATAGTTGCACCACCGGTACTCCCGGTCTTGCCACCTGCTGCAGCCGGTATAGTAAACTCCGTTGTTCATGAACCTCCTTTATTTCCTAAACCGTTATTTGACTGTGATTTTCTTTGTAGCTGTGATACCGACTTCAGCTCCGTTTGAATCTCGAGTCATAATGCCAGCAGGCCTCTTTTCTTGACGTCCCTCTTCAAAAGGCGCTGTGAATAGTCTGTGCATGTTGATCGATCACCTCGAGGAGCTTGACATGGAGACTCCTGCCCTTGCTGCAGATTTTGCTGCTGAGGTTAATCCCATGCTGGTGACACTCGTGCACTTTCATAGTGAGGGCGTCGTTGAGTCTTGGGTTAATCGCTGCAGAAAAATTGAGGCTTGTCTGCATGAGCTCGAGGTCGGACGTCTTGCTCCCGAGATCCTGGCTGTGAACTCTCAACGGGCTGCATGGGTCGAAAGCACTCCCTACTTCTGCCATCTTAAACAGGAAGCGGCCTTAAAGCGTAAGGAGTGCGAAGCGACTTCAAGCGAATCTGCTCGATTGCTTGCTCAAGTTGATGCAAACGCTGCACAGCTGAAAGCTATCTTCGAAAGCCTTCTACGATGTATTTCTGACGGGCTAACGCCGAGGCAGAAGCTCGACCTCATTGAATGGGATGCGCAGAGTCGTAGGGCGGCTCAGCGGGTCATTGATGAGTAACTTTCATCTTAATTGCAGCAACGGGCTCAAGTTGAAGCAGAGTTGGCCGCGGCAGTTGACCATGAAAAGGGGCTGAGGGAAGTGCACGAGCGGCTGATTGGTCTATTGAAAATGCTTAACTCCTAATAATTGTTTTTTGCACCATTTGTAATTTTGAATAAAATGTATCCATTTTTTATTCTTTCATATGATGTATCTTGTACCCAATTGAATTTATGAATAAAAGATACATTTCTTTCATAATATCTTGTGTCATCTCTTGCTTTCTTCTTTTCTTTGTTACTGACATGTCACTTTAGTAAGCGTAGCCTGCAGATGATAGAGAGAGCATTCCGTTTTGAATTTTTCGAGAGGTAGCAATGGCTTAGAAAGCAGGTTCAGATCTGCTGCCTAAGGCTTTTCAACTTTATGAGCCGTGAAGGTCTCATAAATATTTTTCTCCCTACGAGTCGAAAGGATCTCATAGGCGTATTATCTTCTTAGGAATCGTGAGGATTCCTAAGTGTGTTTTCTCTCGGGAGTCATAAGGATCTCACGAGAGAGTTTTCTTCCTTACGAGTCGAGAGGACCCGTAAGTGTTTGATGAGACTGACGTTATCCACATTTCACGGAGTCAGGAGTTGCTCTGGGCGCTTCCCACGGGGTCAGGATTGATATAGTCGTGTTTCGCAAGGACTAGGTTCCGCTCTGGATGCTTCCCACGGGGTCAGGATTGACATAGCCGTGTTCTGCAAGGACCAGGATCCACTCTGGACATTTCCTACGGGGTCAGGATTGACATAGGCCGTGTTCCACGTGACCAGGATTTGCTCTGGTTGCTTCCCACAGGGTCGGTTTGACATAGCCGTATTCTGCGAGGACCAGGCTCCGCTCTGGACACTTCCCACGGGGTCAGAATTGACATAGGCTGTGTTCCACGTGACCAGGAATTTGCTCTGGATGCTTCCCATAGGGTCAGGATTGACATAGCCGTGTTCTGCTAGGACCAGGATCCACTCTGGACGTTTCCCACGGGGTCAGGATTGACATAGACCGTGTTCCACGTGATCAGGAATTTGCTCTGGCTGTTTCCTACGGGGTCAGAATTGGCATAGCCGTGTTCTGCGAGGATCAGGATCCGCTCTGGACGTTTCCCACGGGGTCGGTTTGACATAGGCATGTTCCCCTCCGAAAGACGGCGCAGAGGACCGCGGTGTCCTGACGTTGAGATTCAGGGCAGATACTATTTGGTTTTATCCGTCCACCTCTCCGAAGATGCCAAGTTGATTTATGGCACCGTATATCGGAGGTTTAGACGGATGCGGCCGATGTAGCAGACTTTGTCAGATTCCCCCTCGCTTGAGGGGTTTTTGATTGTGGGGACGCTCTTCCCTGCAGGCGCAAGCCCCTGCAGTTAATTACGCTACCGCATCGCGGTAACAACTTTCTCCTTCTCCAGAATTTCACTTCGTGTCGTGTGTGTTTGTTTAGTTTGTGGTTGCCCGTGGATTGTATACGGAGACTGAGTAATGCCGTCGCCCGTAGGACGTGGATTAGTCCAAATCCGTATTTACTTAGATTTGGGTTTGGTGTTTTTAGTTTAAGGATGCATTAGTCGCGTTGCGGCTAAGATCAACTTAAACGTTCGTTAAGGATACGATAGTCCTGTTTGAGACTAAGATCAACTTAACGTGATAATCCATTTAATATCTGGCCATCGGGACTCGTCACCTCTCTAACGTCGTTGAAGGATTACAACGGCAGATGTCAGAGGAGTTCAGAGATGTACCCTTGAACCAAGGTTGATTTGGAGTTTTATAGTCCGTTTGAATGTTTAAGGATACGTTAGCCGTGTTTGGGGCTAAGATCAACTTAAACGGGACCGTTTAGATCCGGCAAAAGAGCATTTGGAGGCTCTATTATTCCAGTTTAGGGACGTAGTGATCCATAGGTAGTTTAGGGACGTTGTGGTCCATGCTCCAGTTTAGGGACGTGGGGGTCCATATTCCTGTTTAGGGACATGGTGGTCCATGTTCCAGTTTAGGGATGTGGTGGTCCATGTTTCAGTTTAGGGACGTGGTGGTCCGACATTAGTTTAGGGATGTGGTGGTCCGACATTAGTTTAAGGACGTTTCGGTCCAACATTAGTTTAAGGACGTTCCGGTCCAACATTAGTTTAAGGACGTTTCGGTCCAACATTAGTTTAAGGACATTCCGGTCCACGAGTTTAAGGACCCCGCAGTCCGTATCCATATGTGGTCGTTGGGACCCGTCGCCTCTCTGACGTCGTTGAAGGATTACAACGAGAAGTGTCAGAGGAGTTCGGAGATGTACATTCGAACCGGAGGTAAATTGATTTGAGAGAGCATTTGTGCTCAGTTTAATTTAATTTAAGGACTTACGGCCAGAATTGGGCTAAGTCCAGTTGAAAATGTTCAACATTTTATTTGCATTTGGCCTATTAGGCCTTTACTGGGGCTCTGCTCCTGTTTAATAATGCATGGCATTTTTGTTTGGTCTATTAGACCTTTATTTGGGCTCTGCCCTTTTATAAATGATGCACAGCATCTGTTTTTATTTGGGCTCTGCCCTTTTTAAAGTAATGCATTGCATTTAATTTGGCCTGTTGGGCCCTTTTTAATTGGGCTTGGCCTTTCTGTAAATAATGCAGTGCATTAATCATCTGATAGTGGCTTGTCAGGCGCTTTGCGCCAATTATTGAGCGCAAGCGCTTATGATGAGGACACGTGTCCTGCTCTGGTGAGCGCAAGCGCAACAGCGCTGTTGCGCTGCGCTAATGCGCTGCGCTGTTGCGCTGCTGACACGTGGCGCGCTCTGGTGAGTTGCGCCCATTCCAGAGAGCAAAGCTCTATTTCAAGAGCGCGTAGTGCAAGTTGTTCTGTAGCTGACACGTGGCGCTCTCCCAAGAGCGCAACAGCGCTGTTTGGAAGTGCAAAACACTAAGAATCTTTTAGATTCAAGAACAGAAGTGCAAAGCACTATTTGATTTCTCGATCTAATTTAGATCAAAAAAAGATAAGTTTTTTCTTGTTTTTCTTATCTCAAAGAACCAAAGGTTCATAATGTAGGGTTCCTAGTCACACTAATGAAGTCTCACAAGTGATCAAACATGCTCAATTCTAAAATTTCCTTGTGCCTACAAACCCTAATACGGATCGTTAACTAGAAAGCAAGGCGATGCGAGCAAGTAAACGGAAATATAGCTAAAGGGAAGGGGCTACAACCTTTGTAGATCCGGTCATCCACCTCCTAGGCTCCGTGATGACGTCACTCCGCTGTCCAAATTGAATCCGTGACTCTAGCATCAGCTTCATCGGAGAATGGACGGGCTAGGTCATCGACTACGATGTCGAAGATGATCTACGTCGAGGCATCACAAGATCAAGCTCCACCTTCACTAAGCCATGAAAACTTGTGAAGGAAACACCCTATGCTACTTGGCAAGAGGTAGAGGATGAAGAAATAGGAAGTGGGTTCACTTTAGAATTGGATTTCTCACTTGTTTTCATCACTTGCCATTGGAGTAGCAAGCTTTTCTTCATGGAAGAAGAAGATGATGATGGAAAAAGAATATGATAAGTATTCCATAAATAGTTAAATAAATCAATACTTATCATATATTAACCCTTGGTTAATTTTAGAGAATGGACCATGGTTAACTTGAATGGTTAGGGTTAAGTATAAGACAAGAGTGGTGAGTTAGTCAAGGTTTCAAGAAGCTTCAACTAAAAACAAATCAAGTCCACCATTTATCTTTCTCTTTTCCAAAAAGAAAAAGATAAATAAATAGATAAATAAGTAAATGAATAAACAAAACCCTAATCATTAGATTAACCATGGTTTAATTCTTTACACAAAACCAAGTGAGCATGTATCATCAAACATGATACAATCAAGTGCACGAAAGTATATCACATATACAACTTGTGAAATTCAAGTGAGAAAATCCATTTAAAGTGAACCAATACTAGTCAATGCAAAGTAATATATCAAATATATAATTATACATTAAATCATTAAATCAACACTTGATTCAATGATCCGGTCATGTCGCATGTAACCGGCTAGTATCCAATGTATCGGCTTATCGAATCAATCCTTGATTCGATAACTAGGTTATATCGCATACAACCATTCGACACATTCATCGCGAGAATGAAATACGGTATCACATACACGCATTATTCTCGGTCCCGCACACATCTCATATGCGCTCCTATTTCGTTTTGCTTGAGCCAGGAAACCTCTGTGTAGGACTCTAAAAACTCGTCAATACGCCGGTAGCAGATGATAATCATATCAAACATCCACAAGCCGCAAGCGGTCTGCTAAACGTAATGGCCACCCGGGTATTGAGCGATCAGAAGATCGACGAGCAAGCCTGCTCACACTCCTGTGAATCCAACCAGTAACACTTACCGTACAGTCCGGTCTGTTCGTATGATATGCCGCATATCTCGCCTAGGGGTGGTAAACGTCAGACCCCAGTAGCTCGATAAGTCATGCCGACGTGAAGTCCATGACATGTGTGAAACTACTGATAACACTTACCAGTAGGTCACTGCAACCCTGGCCAGAGATTTCCTGTTATGGCCAGTCGAGCATAGCGCAACATCAACCCCCAATACCGGGAGAGACGAATCCCCTCCTATCGCTCATTGCCTCCATGTGAATCGGGACTGTACCCAAAAACCACCTGTTTGCACGACTCAGTAGAGCCGTGGTAGGGTGGAAATCAAAGCACAGTGGGAGACACACAAGACTCTATGACGATCTCGGGTCAACAGACTAAGCTATACCAGTGTCACCAGAGAACTGCCATCTGACGTGAGGTATAATACCATCTGGGAGTTCTCGGCGAGTCCGTTCAGTGTACCCAGTCTCCACTGAGCACCCGCATACCATCTCCGATGTCAAACACCAATGGATATGGGATCATCCATCGCCCATCACATGGGTCGAGAAGATATACGCTAGTCTACTCTGGAATATCGATGCCCCGTCTCGATATTCCCACGACTAGGAACAATGAAGGATGTACTCACTGACTACCCAAGCCCCACTAGTATGATCTTCATCATAGTCCTGGAAGTCGAGTACACATCCTAAGGGATTTATCAACATGTAATCAGAGAGACATAAAGTATACATGTTAAGATAAAGAGCAACCAGATAGCGTACTATCATGTCGAGCAAGAAAGTCCTACCTATATATGTCCCAGCATCCACTACAATATACATCCAATGTACAGTAATGGCCTCTAGGGCATACATATAACTAACAATCTCCCACTTGCACTAGGGCCATCTGTAGCAGTAGTTGTAGTATCTAATACTCAACCATCCCCTAAAAGTCTCTCTTTGAGAAAAGGCCTTTGTGAGTGGATCCGCCATGTTGTCCTCTGAGTCTACTCTCCTAACCTCGATCACCCTGGAGATCAACTATCTCCATGATCAGGTGATGCTGCCTCAGAATATGTCTGGGTCACTGATGGGACCAGGGTTCCAGGGCCAAAACCACACTTCCATTGTCACACAATGGTAGGAACCAAGTTCATCCTATGAACCAATATACACCCAAACTGCCTCTTTGGTAGTATCTTTAATAGCGATGTTACCGGCCTTTATCGTCTAGTTTGCCACGGTATCTAGCTTGGAACTCTTCCAACATACCGTCCCTTTACTGAGGGTAAAGACAATGCCTGTGACTGACATTCAGTCGTCTTTATCACCCTGGAACCCTTCCAGTGATTCTCCCCAGGATCGATTGATACCATCTCACTACATCTAGTGAGAATCCTAGCATCCAATTACATCTATCTCATAGATGAAAACTCAGGATTTAGGAGGTATCACTTTGATCCTATATGGAGAATCCATGTGATAAAAGGAGATCGACCGATCGTAGTATAGGAAACTCTTTTCCTATCAAGAGTATGTTGTCCACGTACAATTCGAGGATGACCACCTTACTCTCTACTACCGTTTTGTATATACAAGGTTCATCTACCATTTTGATGATGTCAAACTGTTTGACTAACTCATCAAAACAGATGTTCCAACTCCGCGATGCCTGCTTCATCACATAAAACATCTTGCACACGTTTCCGCTGCTCCCACTGTTTACGTAGCCCTCTGGCTGTGTTCTTATAGACGTTCTCTTCTAAATCATTATTTAAAAAAGTAGTCATGGCACCCAACCACCAGATATCGTAGTCATGTTATGTAGCCGTGGCAAGTAGGATCTGGATGGACTTAAGCATAGTCCCTGGAAAAGGTTTCATCATTATTCGTGCCTGGTCGATGACGAAAACCTTTAACAAGTCTAGCTTTGAAAGTCTCAACTTTTCCAAGTACACCAAGTAATCTTCTCAAGATATACTTGCTCCTGATGGGGATTTAACCCTTCAGATATAGCAACCAAAGTCCATACTTTGTTGGTGTACATGGATTCCATCTCAGATCACTAAGCATCCAGCCATTCTTACAGAGTCTTACTCCTGATGGCCAGCTCGAAACTAGTCAGGTCATCATCTCATGATGCAATCCTCGCTCCCACTGTCATCGAGAAATCGAGGTATCTCTCAGGTGGGTGAGGAACCCTACTAGATCGGCGGAGAGGCTGAGGTTCGTTGGAATCTACTGAATCCTTTGGTTCTATCAAATCATCAGCTGCAGTTTGTATGGCTGGAACATTTCCAGTTCTACATAACAGACCTTGCCTCGAGCTTGTCCGGATTTTGCTTTTAGACATAGGCCGGACAACCCCAAATCTTAACTAGCTTAAGACATGGGCTCTTCCCTTTCCATATCACATATGAAGTGGTAGGTAACTGATTTGATTCGAACCTATTCAATAGGTATGCAGCTTCTCAAGTGCATAACCCCTTAAAAGGAAACAGGTAACTCAGTAGTACTCATCATAGAGCACACCATATCATATAGGGTGTGATTGCTCCGCCCCGATATACCATCGTGCTATGGTGTATACGGAGGAGTAATGTTGAGAGAGAATCTCATTCTTCTTTAGAATAGACCAGGATTTCCGTGCTCAAGTATTCTCCTCCTCGATCACATCAAAGGACATAATACTTATACCCGTATTTTGGTTCTCTACTTCTCGCTTATATTCTGTGAATATCTCAAAAGGTTCAGACTTGTGTTTCAACAGGAACATAGGTTTGAATCTCGAAAGATCATCAGAGAATGTAATGAAGTATAAAGAACCGGTCTTGGCATGTGTAGACAGGGGACCTTACATACATCAACATGTATCATCCCAAGAGTTCACTAACTCTTTCTCCGTTTTCAGTAAACGGAGCTATGGTCATCTTATCTCTGTGACATGACTGGCAAGTTTCACAAGATGTAAATTCAAACCAATTTAAATATGCATCTTTATGTAACTCTAGCTAGTCGGATCACATTGATCTGACCTAGTCTACAATACCTCAAGAAGGATCCGTTCATTTCTGAACTCTTCCTCTTGTGTGTGTTCTGTATACTAAGAACTGTAGTTTGATTTAGAACATCAATGCTTTTAGATAACGTGCCTGAACCGATCAACTTTTGATATAGGAAATGTTCAAAACATTATCCATCAATACAAAATTTTATCATTTCTTTACTAATAAAGAAATAGATATGATTTTGTATATCAGGTTCGGTATCTAATAACATTTGTTCAGAATCAATGTATTGGTAATACAAGGTGACAGTGACCAACAGACTTGGCTGCAACACTTGCCCCGTTCTCTGTCTCATGAAACTTATCACCCGTTCTCAGTTTTTCTACCTTTTTGTAGCCCTATGTAACAGCTTACATATCTGGGATCATGATCCGGTATCAAATATCCAGGATGCAGAGGATACTGAGAAACAGTTCTTTGTAACGAACACACCTGAAGATGATGCATCAGCATGCACTTTCTTCGTTTGGGCGGCATGGGAATTCTGGTATTCCCCTTATTTCCTGCTCTGTCTTATAACAATTATTATTTGGAGCGGGACCAACGTTCCCCAGCTCAGTATAACAAGCGGGTTCGGTCAATTCATCCATATTATTATCTTGATTAAGGCGTGATATGGTCGCTACCTGGAGAGAGAGAAGAAAACACTCTGCGTGCGCTCTAGCAAGATCAGATTGGTTATATATTTTATCTAATCAGGATGCCTCCCACTGTTTTTATCAAATCTTCCTTCAAACCTTAAAAGGAAAAACTAGCCGGGATTAATTACACTCTACAAGTTCGCCAATCTTTCAGCCAGGCCAGTGTCGGTACTTTGAGGGAGGTTCCCCGTGCTTTCGCACGGACCTAATTACTGTAAACCTCGTTTTCCCAGAGGCGTAACCCCGTTGACACCTTTCTAGACACCTACTTGATCGGCTAATTGCAAAGTGCAAAACTCTCCCAGGAGTAACAATTACTCACAGTGGGTATCGGGAACCAACTATCATATAGAAGGTATGCAATCTCATTGCAAATTTCAACACTTGAAACTCCCTATAATGGTTTTTACCCCTAGCACTTATGACCTTAATTAAGGTCAACAAATCATAAGCACTAGTCAAGTTCTACCCGTCATTTCGTGATTAATTAGACCCACCCACATGACCCTTAACTAAGGTCAACAAAGTCACACGACTGTCCTAACTAATCGCATCATATGCGGCGTAGGAAGACATTACTTAGCTACCGTACACTGTGCCTTAACTAAGGTCAACAAACACAGCACGAATACTAAGTACTCTACTTCCTAAAATGACGGAGGGTTGCGAATGGTTTTTGTGAAAACCTTTAACGCTTTGAACTTGATCTCGTTGCGGAATCAAATGGTTTTTAAATGGAATGTTTTCAAGGCTTTTCTAGTTTTGCTAAAGGGGTCACTCCCGGTGAAGGGATCGTCGGCCCTTTCCTCGTCGAATGAGGTGCGGGATATATCATATATATCACTGTGCAAAGCGGAAACTATAGAAGCGATCAAAGACAAACCGAGGGTTGTAGCATCTGCCAGTTATTGCTAAAGGAGTCACTCCCGGTGAAGGGATCTCGGTCCTTTCCTCATCGAATAAGGTGCAGGATGTTCTATAATGAACACCGCGATGCAAAGCAAGAACTGTAGCTACCTGTTTTTATTTTGAAATTCGATTCCACAACATCGATTAGGTTTATTTTCTTTCATTAATCTCATTAATGAATATCCCATCATTTAAGTCCACCTAAACATCACAGATAAATATAATGTACGCTTATGCCATCCGCATTCGCCTCGATGTCCCGTCTGCACCGTTAGGTTAGGTAACTAACGGCAGAGCGAGGCAGGGCTAGCGCGGGTGTAAAACATAAGCAACGTCTATATAATATATCATATATACTATATACTATATCTATAACAGAACATCACATGATCACATCACAGATAACGCAGCAGAAAATATCATATGAAATATTGGATATACTAGGACGTCCGTGTTTTCAATACAAGCCAGTATAAAACACGGATTCCATGGTCGTGATGAATAGCCTATCCCACACCCCTAGATCCCTACGACAGCGGCAAGCAACCCTACCAATTCTAGGGTTAGGAGACCCGGACTCGACTCCTCGAGATGGTCTCCCACTGGACCGTAGAACCCGGTTACTTGTGCTCCCCTCCTTGGGTCTATCCTAGTGCAGAAAAGTAAATAATATACATCAACGGTGACATCTTCCGCAACCTGGAAGTGCCCCAATAAAAGAATATTACATACAAGTTTTTACATGAATGAAAATGAAAAAACACTCATCTCACATAAAAAAAACCCGGCTATTCAAACACGACGATCCAATATAACATATCCAGCAACACATAACATCACATGTCATCAACGTAAGTAAATATGCGCATCCCAATTGTCGTTGACATATAGCAACGAAACCGGCGATATCACATATTACACTTACGGTCACAGAAAAGAAAGTGTAAAACTACAACAGTTGGAATCCGCAACCTGCATAGACATCACATGCCTAATCAAATGAATTCCTTAGACATCGCATGCCTAACAATTATAAACCCCGCATTTTAGTCTCATTATCGAAAACACTTTTCAATATCAAGTCGGGCAATTCAAAAAGATTCCCGACATCCAGATCGAATGCTCGTCGCAAACTTTAGTAGGCGGCCGCACCCCCGATACCGTCGACGAAGTGCACCAAGGCGGAACACCGCTACCGCGAGCACCCGAACGGATGCTTTCGGCGACGGGGTTCTCCTACAGTCACTTGGTCGGGGCTATGGAGTGAGGCTGTCTATTAAGTTTACCCGGCGAGTATCCGCGTACGCTACGTGATTACGACGGACTTTTGATCACATCAAAATCCCGTGGCAACCGATCAAGTGAGACTAAAGTGCTATATTTATAACATTCATTCAGTTATCACATAACTTTTGTGAATTCCAATTGTTGTATCACATTTCGGATAAACAGAAAATGTTAAACTTTCCGATTGAACATTCGAACACCTCCCGAAACAGCTCAACACATGAAATAAGTCTAACAACATTCAGTTCGTGCCTCAGTACCAACGGTCCAGCCGTAGAAGGGTCAAGCCAACGCCTCACATGTGGCACGCCGTATTGCCCCAAACCCGAAGGTTCAAAGGGCAGTTCAAGACGGTCACATAATCGAGTTAAGGTTTGTTGTCTTCTAGAGGGTCCATCGCGTTACTTGCACTACTTAGAACGTCGTTAAACTACGGAAAAATCCAACAATTGGAAATTTCCCGGTAGGGGAAGAAGTGGGTATTTATATCCGGTCGAACTTTTTAACATATTCTAAAAATACCCGGAAAAACACACTGACAAAATTAGACAATCCGATCGATACACCGAGTCCCCAATACAACCCAGAAAATTCAACTCTTGAAAAATTATTAAAAATTCCCAGGAAAACCAGAACTGCAAACTAGGAATTACTGTGCAAAATTTATTACATGAAGAGGCTAAAGGGCCGCGGAACCGCCGCATTAGCATGCTAATGCCGCGGTTCTGCCGCTCTTTGGTGGAGTTAGGTGTACGGGCTTCACAGTAATTCATAGAATCGCCTGCTGATTTTTCTGCATATTTTTAATACTCAAAAATCCCTGTTTTTGAAAAAAGTCCAGAGAGCAAGGAAAAGTCGGGGTTTCGGGTTCGATCGGGTTTCTAACATCGTCTACGCATCGCCTAAGGCTCTAGCTAGGCTCTGATACCACTGTAGGGTTCCTAGGCACACTAATGAAGTCTCACAAGTGATCAAACATGCTCAATTCTAAAATTTCCTTGTGCCTACAAACCCTAATACGGATCGTTAACTAGAAAGCAAGGCGATGCGAGCAAGTAAACGGAAATATAGCTAAAGGGAAGGGGCTACAACCTTTGTAGATCCGGTCATCCACCTCCTAGGCTCCATGATGACGTCACTCCGCTATCCAAATTGAATCCGTGACTCTAGCATCAGCTTCATCGGAGAATGGACGGGCTAGGTCATCGACTACGATGCCGAAGATGATCTACGTCGAGGCATCACAAGATCAAGCTCCACCTTCACTAAGCCATGAAAACTAGTGAAGGAAACACCCTATGCTACTTGGCAAGAGGTAGAGGATGAAGAAATAGGAAGTGGGTTCACTTTAGAATTGGATTTCTCACTTGTTTTCATCACTTGCCATTGGAGTAGCAAGCTTTTCTTCATGGAAGAAGAAGATGATGATGGAAAAAGAATATGATAAGTATTCCATAAATAGATAAATAAATCAATACTTATCATATATTAACCCTTGGTTAATTGTAGAGAATGGACCATGGTTAACTTGAATGGTTAGGGTTAAGTATAAGACAAGAGTGGTGAGTTAGTCAAGGTTTCAAGAAGCTTCAACTAAAAACAAATCAAGTCCACCATTTATCTTTCTCTTTTCCAAAAAGAAAAAGATAAATAAATAGATAAATAAGTAAATTAATAAACAAAACCCTAATCATTAGTTTAACCATGGTTTAATTCTTTACACAAAACCAAGTGAGCATGTATCATCAAACATGATACAATCAAGTGCACGAAAGTATATCACATATACAACTTGTGAAATTCAAGTGAGAAAATCCATTTAAAGTGAACCAATACTAGTCAGTGCAAAGTAATATATCAAATATATAATTATACATTAAATCATTAAATCAACACTTGATTCAATGATCCGGTCATGTCGCATGTAACCGGCTAGTATCCAATGTATCGGCTTATCGAATCAATCCTTGATTCGATAACTAGGTTATATCGCATACAACCATTCGACACATT
Source organism: Agapanthus africanus (assembly GCA_030015575.1). Taxonomy (NCBI): domain Eukaryota; kingdom Viridiplantae; phylum Streptophyta; class Magnoliopsida; order Asparagales; family Amaryllidaceae; genus Agapanthus; species Agapanthus africanus. Next base: position 46,369,843 of record JASDDO010000001.1, on the reverse strand, counting down.
CATCGCGAGAATGAAATACGGTATCACATACACGCATTATTCTCGGTCCCGCACACATCTCATATGCACTCCTATTTCGTTTTGCTTGAGCCAGGAAACCTCTGTGTAGGACTCTAAAGACTCGTCAATACGCCGGTAGCAGATGATGATCGTATCAAACATCCACAAGCCGCAAGCGGTCTGCTAAACGTAACGGCCACCCGGGTATTGAGCGATCAGAAGATCCACGAGCAAGCCCGCTCACACTCCTGTGAATCCAACCAGTAACACTTACCGTACAGTCCGGTCTGTTCGTCTGATATGCCGCATATCTCGCCTAGGGGTGGTAAACGTCAGACCCCAGTAGCTCGATAAGTCATGCCGACGTGAAGTCCATGACATGTGTGAAACTACTGATAACACTTACCAGTAGGTCACTGCAACCCGGGCCAGGGATTTCCTGTTATGGCCAGTCGAGCATAGCGCAACATCAACCCCCAATACCGGGAGAGACGAATCCCCTCCTATCGCTCATTGCCTCCATGTGAATCGGGACTGTACCCAAAAACCACCTGTTTGCACGACTCAGTAGAGCCATGGTAGGGTGGAAATCAAAGCATAGTGGGAGACACACAAGACTCTATGACGATCTCGGGTCAACAGACTAAGCTGTACCAGTGTCACCAGAGAACTGCCATCTGACGTGAGGTATAATACCATCTGGGAGTTCTCGGTGAGTCCGTTCAGTGTACCCAGTCTCCACTAAGCACCCGCATACCATCTCCGATGTCAAACCCCAATGGATATGGGATCATCCATCGCCCATCATATGGGTCGCGAAGATATACGCTAGTCTACTCTGGAATATCGATGCCCCGTCTCGATATTCCCACGACTAGGAACAATGAAGGATGTGCTCGCTGACTACCCAGGCCCCACTAGTATGATCTTCATCATAGTCCTGGAAGTCGAGTACACATCCTAAGGGCTTTATCAACATGTAATCAGAGAGACATAAAGTATACATGTTAAGATAAAGAGCAACCAGATAGCGTACTATCATGTCGAGCAAGAAAGTTCTACCTATATATGTCCCAGCATCCACTACAATATACATCCAATGTACAGTAATGGCCTCTAGGGCATACATATAACTAACACATAAAAGTGCAAAGCACTCTTTTATTATATATTTTTTAAATTTTATTAAAGATCATTGATCTTGTTTTTAGATCTATGATCTGTTCATAAGAGAACTTTCTCTTCCTTTTAAAGGTTTTTACCTTTTTGTTCTTGAAGAGTTCTTCAGAGTTCTCTTTCTCTCTTTTTTTTTAGAAAATGTCCCTCGCTTTGAATTGAGGTCTGGGGTCCTTTTTATAGTGCCCATAAATTTGTTAAAGAGATCTTTCTCTGAGTGATTTGGGGAATTTTCCCCACCGTTGGATCTTTGATCCAAGGGCTTCTGTTTTACAGAAGAAAATCTTCTTGTTTTAACAAGAACAGAAAGATTTCTTTAAAATATTAATTCTGTTTGGCGCAAATGCTCCAGCGCGTGACACGTGTCGCGCAGCGCACAGCGCAGCGCAACTGCTCTAGCTCATCTGCACTGACACGTATCGCGCAGCGCACATCGCAGCGCAACTGCGCTAGCGCATCTGCGCTGACACGTGTCACGTAGCACAGTGCTTGCGCAACTGAAGCGTTGCTTCCTTAAAATAGAGCTTTGCTCTGATTGGGCGCACTGCCTTAGGCGCTGCACTGCCGTATCAGCTTCTAACACGTGGCGCTTTGCGCACAGCGCAGAGGATCTGAAGCGTTGCTTCACCTGAGATATCTTTTCATCTCCTTTTTTCAAGTCAAACTTGTATTTCCAAAATTCTGATTTCCCGGGCCATGGAAATGATTTCATTGTGCACAGGATTTTCTGTGCTTGGGTCTATATATATATATAAGTCAAGGCTGAGCCTTTTCTTTTCTCATCTTCAGAGAACTTCGATCATGGCTTGCAACCGTCCTCATGCCCGCCGACAGCCATGGAAGGTGCCGATTCAGGACATTGTTCCCCGTTTTGCTGCGTGCCTGGTGGACCCTTCTCTTTCGGACGAGCAGTGCGATGCTGCACTGCACGAGCTTTTGACTTGTGTGGGGTCTCCTCTCCCTCCGAATTCCATTTGGCTTCGAATGATCCTTGCCTCGGTGCTCGCCGACATTCTCCCTCCTCCAGCAGAGATGTCCACGGCAATGATGAATACCGCCGAGGACAAGATTGAGTGCTTTCTCGAAGCGCACTTGATCACCAAAGCCTTAAGAGACTGCTCTCTCCACTTGCTGAGCCAGATACGGGCTCGTCGGGTTGTCATCGCCACTTTTTCCCAGGAGTGCGGCGTCGACCGTTGGATGGCTACCCCTCGGGAGGATCGCCGTTTCGACATGATGGAGAAGACGGAGAGGGAGCTGAATAATCTTCTCTTTCTTTTTGTGAACCCCTGTCTTTCTGATCCCGTATTCGGTGATCTTTTTTAAATGTAATAATGACAATAATGAATAAGTATTTTTCTTTTTAATCAAGTATTTCATTATCTATTAAGGGTTCTTTTATTTTAGTTCTCTGTTGCGTTTGTGCATCGTATAATTTTAATTTGTTATTATCAAGTGCATGTAATCTTGCAAGGGTAAATTGCCTTTATCACTTAGCATTTCCTCTTCTATGAAATGGTGCATCTGCGCTAGCGCATCTGCGCTGACACGTGTCGCGCGGCGCAAAGCGCAGCGCAACTGCGCTAGCACGTCTGCGCTAACACGCGTCGCGTAGCGCAACGCTCGTGTAGCTGAAGCGTTGTTTCCTTTAACAGAGCTTTGCTCTGATTGAGCGCGCCTTTTTGGACGCCGCGCTAATGCATCTGCGCCAGACACGTGGCGCGTTGCGCGCAGCGTAAAGGATCTGAAGCGCTGCTTCATTTATTGAAGTTTAAATTTTCAAAGCAAAGCTTTGCTTCTGATTGGGGGAAGATGAAGCGTTGCTTCATCTCCCGTCTCGGAATTTGAACAGTGCTTTGCTCTGATTAGGGTAAACAAATTCCTCCCCACCGTTGCGCTTACGTGGCCCTAAACGTGAGCGCGACGGTGGCGAAATTCCAACCGTCGTGGCAACTTTTGGAAGTTGAAGAGGCACTTGATGCCTATAAATAGGACCTTTGGTCCCCCACAGATGCTTATCATCTTTCAGATTTTTATTTTCAAAAAAAACTTCAGAGCTTTGCTCTTGCCTTCAAGAACTCCAGAGCCTTGCTCTCCTTTCCAAAGTTTTTAGAAAAACTTTAGGTAAAATTGATTCTTAGATTGAATTAATTTTAATTAATCTTAACCAACAGAGCTTTGCTCTCATAGATCTTCTGATCTAAAGAAAGTCCCTTCGGGGTTTCACCAGCAGAGCTTTGCTCATTTTCAAAGTTAGAAACTTTAGGTAAAGTTAATGTAAATCAAATTCATTTAAATTAATCTCAACCAAAGAGCTTTGCTCTCACAGATCTTTTGATCTAAAGAGATCCTGATTAGGGTTTCATAAACAGAGCTTCACTCTGAAAAACTTATAGATCTGCAGAGCTTTTGTTCATGGGTTTTAATCCCTGAACAGAGCTTTGCTCTCGAGGAATTTAGCCCTCAGTGCATATTATTTTTCTTCTATCGCTAATCTTCCTATGGTATTTCCTCCAGGCATAATGGCGGTGCGTCTATACAGTTTGCATGAATTCATCACCTATGACGATATCCGCGCACAGGGTCGTCAACAAAACCAAGAGTTTACAGACGCTCAATGTGCAGAGGTCATGGGTCGTTTGAACGCAAGCGGTGGTTGGCTGCTTCCTCGTCGTTGGCTCTCTTGAAAGTCGTGCTGGGAGGAATATGGAGAGCACTTCCGGGTCTTCACGAGGCCCTACCGCTCAACGCGCTGGATGATGCCGAAGACAAGGTGCATTCAGTGTACCTGACGGGGCTGATCTCGAAGAAACGGCAGGACGGCCTCATTGACATCCTACATCAAATCTTCCAGCAGACGACGATAGTTGCTGCTTATCGAAGGCCAGGAGGGCTTGCTGAGGATCTTAACACACAGGAGCACGAGAGGCTGCGCATAAGAATAATTAGAAAGGCCAGAAGAACTCTAGATGGCCTTACTTTTGACTTTCTCAATCCGTGCCCAGGATCTGAAGTTATTCCATTGTAATAATATTTGAATAATGTTTCTTATTCATTGCTTTTATGATTGTAAGAATTTTAGCAACATGAATGGAAACCCCCCCTTTTTTTATTTCAGCTTGTCTTATTTCTCGTCCTGAGTCCCCTGCCCATGTATAAATGAGTGTGTCTCGAATGCTTGGTCAAATATAAATCGGATGTTCTTTCTGTCATTTTCTTCTTTCTTTTATTGTTAGCAGGCTGTCTTAATAACCATGGTTGACGGATGATTAGAGCGAGCATCCCGACCCTCTCAAGAAACAACGATGGCTTAGGCCGCAGGTTCAGATCTGCTGCCTAAGACTTTTCAACTCTATGAGCCGTGAGGGTCTCATAGAGACTTTTCTCCCTACGGATCGAGAGGATCTCGTAGGTGGTTTTTTCTCCTTAGGAATCGTGAGGATTCCTAAGTGTGGTTTTCTCTTATAAGTTGTAAGGATCCTATAAGAGAATTTTTCCCTCTTATGAGTCGAGAGGACCCGTAAGCGGTTGTTTCCCTCCGTGTCGAAACTCGACTTTGGAGAGTGAGACCCGTGAATAGTATGCAATAGATCTTTTTGGATCGACTTGCAGGGTCCCATTGTTCAGGAAGCAATTTTTTTTTAGTCCCTGCTGCCTGAGGCTTCATCTTGCAAGTTGGGACGAATCGGGAATTTCCCGTGGAGACACTGGTTTCTCTGCAAGCCGACGCGAATCAGGAGGCTCTCGTCAAGGAGTGTTTGTATCCGTGAGTCGAGGAATTTGCCATGGATTATTTGTTTCCCAAGCTCCAAGGATTATTTGTTTCCTTGGGGTTTGAAACGAGTCGATAATTTCCCACGGAGGCACTGGTGGCTCTGCGAGTCGACGCGGATCAGGAGGCTCTCGTCAAGGAGTGTTTGTATCCGTGAGTCGAGGAATTTGCTAGGGATTATTTGTTTCCCAAGAGCCAAGGATTATTTGTTTCCTTGGGGTTTGAAACGAGTCGAGGATTTCCCATGGAGGCACTGGTGGCTCTGCGAGTCGACGCGGATCAGGAGGCTCTCGTCAAGGAGTGTTTGTATCCGTGAGTCGAGGAGTTTGCTAGGGATTATTTGTTTCCTAAGCGCCAAGGATTATTTGTTTCCTTGGGGTTTGAAACGAGTCGAGGATTTCCCACGGAGGCACTGGTGGCTCTGCGAGTCGACGCGGATCAGGAGGCTCTCGTCAAGGAGTGTTTGTATCCGTGAGTCAAGGAATTTGCTAGGGATTATTTGTTTCCCAAGCGCCAAGGATTATTTGTTTCCTTGGGGTTTGAAACGAGTCGAGGATTTCCCACGGAGGCACTGGTGGCTCTGCGAGTCGACACGGATCAGGAGGCTCTCGTCAAGGAGTGTTTGTATCCGTGAGTCGAGGAGTTTCTAGGGATTATTTGTTTCCCAAGCGCCAAGGATTATTTGTTTCCTTGGGGTTTGAAACGAGTCGAGGATTTCCCACGGTGGCACTGGTGGCTCTGCGAGTCGACGCGGATCAGGAGGCTCTCGTCAAGGAGTGTTTGTATCCGTGAGTCGAGGAATTTGCTAGGGATTATTTGTTTCCCAAGCGCCAAGGATTATTTGTTTCCTTGGGGTTTGAAACGAGTCGAGGATTTCCCACGGAGGCACTGGTGGCTCTGCGAGTCGACGCGGATCAGGAGGCTCTCGTCAAGGAGTGTTTGAATCCGTGAGTCGAGGAGTTTGCTGAAGACATTGGTTCTTCGGAGTTGGGATGAATCGTCGAGATTTGACCTCGTTTTCTGGCGGATCCTGTTGGGAAAGTATGGTTCCCTTTTTGTTTGCGCCCTTGGATTGTATACAGAGATCGATGTGATCTTAACTGTAGGGCAAAAGTTTTATCATCATTTCATTTTTTTTTTGTTTTATCTCCGCGATGCTCTATCATTTCAGCTTTTATATCGCGAAGGTCGCGATTGCCCAATCATTTCGGCTATTTTTCGTGGTGCCCAATCATTTCGGCTATTTATTTTATTTTTACTCGCTGCATTTTATTGCGGGTTGCCTAATCATTTCGGCTATTTTGTATGCGTACATTTTTACTTGCTTCTTTTTATTGCAAGTTGCCCCATCATTTCGGTTATTTCGTATGCATTTGCGGCCTACTGGCTTTTCGCCGTAAACCCGGAATTAGACACCGATTTCGGCATCAGCACCGCTACAACTGGGATATTGCCAGGAGCGAATCATCATCTGCCTCCGTCGATGTTGAACAAAGGTAGCTTAGCGACCAGGGTTAGGGTTCTGTCGTCTAAGGCTTTGACTTCATGAGCCGTAAGGGTCTCACAAAGTTATTTCTCCCTACAAGTCGTGAGGATCTTATAGGTGTATTTTCTCCTTAGGACTCGTGAGGATTCCTAAGTGTTCGTTTCCTCTGTAAGTCGTAAGGATCCTACAGGAGGATTTTCTCCTCATAAATCGAGAGGATTTACAAGGGTTGTTTACCATGAGAACATATCCCCAGCCACGGATGAGACTTGGTTAGTGAAATGTTTATTCGCGCCCGTGGATTGTATACAAGGGTCAGTATTGAGCCACTTGTAGGGCAATATCGAAAGTTGTGGGGGTTGCTTAAGCACAGGTTTAGGTCTCTGTAACTTAAGACTTTCAACTCTTATGAGCCGTGAGGGTCCCATAAGGGAGTTCTCCTTATGAGTCGTAAGGATCTCGCAAGTGTATTTTTTCCTTAGGAATCGTGGGGATCCCTAAGTGTGCTGCTCCCTTGTGAGTCGTAAGGATCTCACGTGGGTGGTTTCTCCTTATAAGGTCGAGAGGACCCTATAAGTGTCTTTTAACGAGGTTGCGCCCTTTCAGGTTTTCACAAACACTCGCCAGTAGCCCTGCTGTTTTTACTCACGGAGCCCTTTCGGGTTTTCATCCGCGCCCATTTTGCTTATGGACATACCTTTTTTTTTATTCTTTTTATTTTCTTTTTCTCTTTTTTTTTTACGAGGTCGAGCCCTTTCGGGTTTTCACGAACACTCGCCGGTAGCCCTGCTGTTTTTACTCACGGAGCCCTTTCGGGTTTTCATCCGTGCCCTTTTTGCTTATGGACATACCGTTTTTTTTAATTCTTTTTATTTTCTTTTTCTCTTTTTTTTTACGAGGTCGCGCCCTTTCGGGTTTTCATGAACACTCGCCGGTAGCCCTGCTGTTTTTACTCACGGAGCCCTTTCGGGTTTTCATCCGTGCCCTTTTTGCTTATGGACATACCGTTTTTTTTTATTCTTTTTATTTCCTTTTTCTCTTTTTTTTTACGAGGTCGCGCCCTTTCGGGTTTTCATGAACACTCGCCGGTAGCCCTGCTGTTTTTACTCACGGAGCCCTTTCGGGTTTTCATCCGTGCCCTTTTTGCTTATGGACATACCGTTTTTTTTTATCTCGTCAGCCTAAGGATACTGCGGTATTAGTTTAAAGACGTTTTGGTCTGCTATTAGTTTAAGGACATTTCGGTCCGTCATGGAGAAGGCCGGCTACTGCTTATAAAGCTTGAGCTTAAGAAGATAGCGAGCGGACATAGTCGTCGTCATCTATCATTGACCTTGGCCGTGGATCATTAAGCGTAGTATCTCTTTAGGAAGCGACCGTTTATTGGCCTGAAAGGCCTTTCACCGTGCATGTCCATGAGTAGATAGGCCCCACCCTGGTAGACCTTATCTATGATGTATGGGCCTTCATAGTTTGGCTCGAATTTTCCTCGCTTGGCGCGATTGGGGATCATAGGCCTTTTGACCACTAGCACGAGTTCTCCATGGCGAAATGTCCTCGGTCGGGTCAGTCTTTCATATGAGCGCGTCATCTTTGCTTTATAGGCCTCCAGATTTTGTTGCGCTATGAGCCGGGTTTCTTCAAGGGCGTCAAGCTCCTCAAGCCGAAGGTGAGCATTTTCTTCGTCCGTCAGCTCATAGTGGACTGCCACTCGTAGAGAGGGTAACTCTATCTCGAGGGAAAGTACTGCTTCTGTACCGAACACCAACGCGTACGGCGTTGTGTTCGTGGCCGTTTTAAACATAGTTCGATACGCCCATAGAGCTTCTTGCAGTTTCTCGTGCCAGTCTTTCTTATTTCGTGACACCATTTTCTTCATGATCTTTGTCAAGGTCTTGTTGAAGGCCTCAGCTAGACCGTTTGCTCGCGGATTATAAACCGAGGAATATCTCCAGTCTATATTGTGCCGCTGTGCAAAGCGACTGATCTTGTGACTTCTGTAAGCTGGCCCGTTATCGGAGATGATCCGTCGCGGGGTTCCAAACTGATATATGACGTGCGTCTTGAAGAAGTAGAGGATATTTTCCGTCTTCACTTCTCTTAACGGTACTGCTTCTGCCCATTTAGAGAAGTAGTCAGTCGTCGCCAGGATGAAACGATGTCCCCTAGACGATGCTGGTTCGATAGGGCCGACTATGTCAGTCCCCCACATCTCCAACGGCCAGCTAGCCACCGTTGGATGTAATGGATTTGGATGTTGGTGGATGAAGTCCTCATGGATTTGGCATGAGTGACATTGCTTCGCATATTCGAGGCATCTTGAATCATCGTGGGCCAGTAGTAGCCCATCCGTTTGATCTTCAACTTCATCTTTGGGCCCGCTTGGTGAGAACCGCAGAGTTCGTCATGAACTTCCTGGACGACCCTTCTCGCTTCGTCAGGTCCTAAGCATCTCATCCACAGAGAATCAAATGACCTCTTGTACAGAGTATCGTTGACGAAGGCGAAAGACAGAGCTCGTTTCATGAGCTGATGTCTTGTGGACGCTTCTTCAGGCAATCGGTGGGACTTAAAGTAATCTACGAAGACTTCTCTCCAATCCTCAGCCTTTTCCCGGTCTTTTACTTGCAGGGTCGTTTGCTCGCTCGCTCCTTTTTCTTCGGATGATTCCGGAGATATTTCTGTTGGGGCAAGCACTCGACGGCTTTGTACCATGATTCTGACGTCATCGAGGTTCTCGTCAACCAGTTCTTTAGCAAGTTTGGCCAACGCGTCTGCTTTGCTGTTTTCCGCACGCGGTATGTTTTCCAAAGTATAGGAGAGAATTTGGGTCAACAGTTGTTGCACTTTTTCGCCGTACTTCACCAGTTCTGGCTTGCACGTTTGGTAGTCGCCGTTTACTTGACTAACGACCAGTTGAGAATCTCCGTATATAAGGAGGCTTTCAATTCCCATGTTGAAGGCGATCTCAAGACCTGCTATCAAGGCTTCATATTTAGCTTCGTTATTCGTCCTCGGCTCTGTTAAGGAGAAATCGAAACGCATTATCCCTCCTTGTGGAGTCATGAAGATGAGGCCTACCCTCGATTTGATTATAGGGGTACTTTGTTTGCGTTTTTTCATGGAAGATGCTCCATCGAAATAAAGTTCCCATTGGGTATCACTACCGTCGATCGCGTCAAACACATGTTCGTCTGGCAAATCGCAATTTAGAAGAGAATCGGCAGGTATCGGGTGCTCAGCGAGGAAGTCGGCGATGGCCTGGCCTTTCACTGCCTTGAGAGGTTGATATGTTATGGAGAACTCCATCAAGAGCAGGACCCATTTAGCGAGTCGTCCCGTCAACATGGCCTTCGACATCAAGTATTTAAGGGGGTCCACCTTTGAAATGAGACGGACTTCGTGCGCCAACGCATAGTGCCTGAGCTTTGTTATCGCGAAGATCAACGCCAGGCAGTGTTTTTCAATGGGAGAGTAGTTGCTTTCTGCCCCCAGCAGAACTCGACTTAAGTAGTAGAGTGCTCTTTCTTTTCCTTGATCGTTCTCTTGTACCCATAATGCGCCTAAGGAACCTTCGAGGGCGGTTGTATAAAGAATGAGGGGTTTTCCCTTGACCGGAGCAGCCAACACCAGCGGGTTCTGCAGGTACCGTTTAATTTCGTCCAGCGCGCGCTGGCATTTTTGATCCCAGACGAATGGAGTTCCCTTCTTCATCAGGTGACTGTAAGGGCGGCACTTGCCAGAGAGGTTGGCTATAAATCGCTGAATATATGCGAGCTTTCCTTGGAGAGACCGCAACTGTTTGAGAGTCCTCGGCGGAGGCATTTCCATGATCGCCTTGATCTTTGACGGATCTATTTCAATACCTCGGTGTCGAACAATGAATCCCAGGAATTTGCCTGAGGAAACTCCGAATGCACACTTGAGCGGGTTCATCTTCAAGTTGTATTGCCGAAGGCATTGAAATACGGTCTTCAAATGCTCGAGATGTTCCTCGTATGATTTGCTTTTAACCACGAGATCGTCCATATAGCATTCGACGATTTCGTGTATAAGGTCATCGAAGATCTTTGTCATGGCCCTTTGATAAGTGGCACCGGCATTCTTTAAACCGAAGGGCATGACTTTATAACAGAATATACCTAGAGGGGTCCCGAAGGCGGTGTGCTTCTAGTCTTTGGGATGCATCTTTATCTGATTATACCCTGATGAGCCATCCATGAAGGAGAAAACCTCATGAGTGGATGTATTGTCTATCATCAGTTCGGTGACTGGCACTGGGAAATCATCCTTCGGGCAAGCTTTATTGAGATCCCGAAAGTCCACGCATATGCGCACCGTCCCATTTTTCTTCATCACCGGGATGATGTTAGCGATCCATTCAGGATATTGAACCTCCTGGATAAAACCAGAGTCGATCAGCTTCTTGACCTCGGCGTTGATACTCATCTCGAGCTCGAGCCGCATTCTCCTCGGCGCCTATTTGATTGGCTTGATGTCCGGGGATATCGCCAATTTGTGTACAGCAATTTCTGGATCTAGTCCCGGCATTTCGGAATAGTTCCACGCGAAGCAATCTCTATACTGCAGAAGCACATCCTTTAACGCAGCTACCCTTTCTTCAGATAGTAACTCGCTGATGAATGTCGGTCGTAGATCGTTTGCCGTCCCCAACTCAATCTTCTTGAGGTTATCTGCAGTGGTATGGATTCCATCTTCCAGCTCTTTTGGCGCTGGTGGGAATTCTGAGATTATCTCGTCGCTGCTGTTTTCGAAGCACCAAGGGAGCTCATCTATGTCCTCGGGCTCTTCTTTTAATATTGTAATCATGTGACAGGTGCGAATTCGCTTCCAATCCCAATGTGGAACCGGTTCTTCTTTCGTGGCCTTGGGCTCATGCTTCTGTGGCAGCGCTACCCTCCAGTTGTCAGACAGAGCGAATTTGCCAAGCTAATTCTGATCTTCGACCCAATTCTTGAAGGTGAAGAAATCTTCAAGAGGATGCCCTATTACTCGATGGTAAGAGCAGTAGCCCGGGTGTGAGACTTCGCCCGCTCGTTCGGGATGTTTAGACTCCGGCAATGTAAGCATTTGATGTTTTAGAGCAAGATCAAGTATCTTCTTCGTCTTGTCCTGAGGAAACGAGTACGCTCGACCCATTTTCTTCATGAGGGATAGATCAATAACGCTCAACTCCCGTTTGCGTGGCTTCTTAGCCCTGCTTTGTTGTTGTTGAGCGCTTTTTTGGCCTTTCGACTTATTTCTGCTTTTGCGCCTAGCCTTCTTTATAACAGGTTGACAAGGAGCGGCATTTTCATCTTTCACGGCCTGTTGAAGGAGGCGTTGCGTTCTGGCCTTCTCGTAGATGGACATTTCACGGTTATGGTCGTCCCGGACTTTTTGACCTGCTTCCCTTATGAGCTTGTCCATTTGTTCTTCAAACGACGGACTGGGCTCTTTTGCATTTGGAACTTTCACTGTCCCAGGATTAACGTCCTCCCATTGAGCATCCGCTTCTTCATCGAAGTCATACATGACATAGCAGCTGTTTAGTAGCTCTCGTTTCTTTGACAGGATGTATCCAAGTCCTTTTGTCTCCATTCTCCCATTAGGCAGTTTGCGTTGAGTCCCGGGAACGTTCCAGACTTTGTCATAGAACTTGGCTTTTCGAACGGTCTGTTTGAAGGATATCCCCTGGCATTTCAGCAGCTTCTTCAAACCCTCTGTATAATATCTGGGAAGACGGATAGGCTGAAGCCTGTCGAGCGTAGGATCCGCTCCATGCCAGGTTTCTTTTTCTACCTTGGTTTCTTCAGAGCGGTAAAACAGAATTTCTTTCTCGCTCTCTCGCCTGGGAGGGATATAGAATGTCCGCAACTCTTCTACACTGTAGATATTAAGTGCATCCAGTTCTTTATGGTGTTTAAGCGGCACTATGGCGACTTGTAGACTTTGCTCTTCGTCGGCGGACGTTTGTATTGAAGGTCGAGCAGAGAATACAGCATGGACATCATCTTCCGAGTCGCTGCCAAAGATCAATGTAGGAGCCGATGGTCCCGGCTTGTTGTGTTGGGACGGACCCGAATAAACTATCTCCTCTTCCTCCTCAGTTTCACTGCCGAAGACAGGGATGGTAGCGTTAGCTTTATTCTCCGGCTTGTGACACTTCTCCGTATCTTCGAAATCCGGTAAGAAGTATTTGGCATCTTCGTATTTGCGGACCTCGTTCATAGAGAACGGGTTCAATTCTCCCGTCACGGTATACTCGAAACCATCCTTAAAATACTTCATACACTGATGTTGTGTAGAAGGGACGATGTTGTACTCGTGTAACCATGGTCGGCCGAGCAAAGTGTTGTAGCATGTCTTGGCGTCTATGACGTGGAACTTAATGTCCGTGACAAGCAGCCCGAAGCGTAGCGTCAGTATCACAGACCCAAGAGTTCTTGATGACTGGGAGTCGAACCCGGAGATGGTGATCTTGTCACGAGCAAGGTGCTGGACGCTCATGCAGATTTCTTTTAAGACCCGTACATTGAGGAGGTTAACGGAGGATCCATTGTCGATTAGGATTTTGCCTATCTTTATATCGTGACAGTATCCTAAGACATAGAGGGGGCGATTGTGTTCGCACGTCCAAGGAGAAGGTCCTCATCGCCGAAAGTGACATCGGCCGTGTGCACTTCCTCCAATTCATCCTTCATCTTTTCCTCAACCAGGCATGCTTGGAATTGTTCCGGATCTTGGAGTGCCTTAATTAACGAATCTCTCACCTCCTTTGATAGCAAAAGAGTGTCAAGAATGCTGAGCTGTGAGGGTAGCTTCCTCAGATGCGCTAAGACGTTGTAATCCACCTTATTCTTCTTCGGCGGGTCCTTGGCGGCTAGCTCTTCCACCACTTGTTCGTCTAAGACGATATCTTCAGAGACCTTTTCTTTCCCTTTATCTTTTCTGTTTAAGGGTCCGAGGTTCTTTTCAGGCAGTGTACGGTTACGTAGCCGGATATTTTCGCAGACCTTCGGCTCTTTTTCTTTTCCCGAAGTGGATTCTTTAAAGAGGGGGCCAAGTTCCAGCTCCTCATCAGAATCGCTCCCAAATGTAGGCACTTGTGACCCGCCGGTGTTAACTACGCGACAATCGCCGGTAGTTCTTTTAATCCCTTCGGTCGTATTTCGTTTCTCTCGACGAGTTTTACGCTTTTCCCGCTTAAAGCGTTGTCGATGAGCAACGTATCCGTGCCACCATCTATCGAAAGCTTTGCACTCTTGTGTGGGGTGCGAAACCTTTTGATGATATAAGCAATAGGAGGGGTGCGTTTCCACTTCACCGGTGATGTTTCCTTCAGAGGATGGTAGCTTCATGCCCATTGATATGGCCTTAGCAAACTTTTTCCTCATCTTGAATTGGCTTTTGTCGCCGTGGAGGTGTTTTGCTCCAGCGGGATTATCTCAGCTCTTTCATCAAGTCGTTGGCGCTTGGCCATTTCTAATATAGCCGTCTCGCGCTCCTGATCAGCTTTACTTTTCAACCGAGCTTCATTAAGGAATGCGTCAATTACTTCATCTGATGGCCCCAGAACTTTTGGTTCAGGATCTTCCCCCAGCTTTTCGGTGCAAGGAGTCTCCTCATCGTTCGTGATCGAATGGGAAATCATATGACAGCTCGCCACATATTCTTCGGATTCATCCGATGAACTTTCTCCCTCATCTTCTTCTTGAAAGACGTGATTGAGGAACTCTTGGAGCTTAATGGGAATCCGTGCCTTTTGGTTGTATTCATCCAACGCGTCAATTTGCTTTTGTAAGTCCGTGCGCTTGTCGCCAGGCTTCACGGGCTTCTTAGATTTCTTCTTCTTCTTTTTTGAAGATTTTGACGGCTGGCTGCAAGTGCTTGAACCACCACCATCGGTCTTTGGAGTTGGACGTGGCTTCAACATCTCTTCAATGACCTGCGGTTCCAAAGGGTTTTTCCACTTGATCGCTGGACATGTCTGAAGATCGTTTAGCATCCTCTTTGTCTTGGCTGATAATACAGCCTCCCAAGGAGCCTCTTCAATGACGGAGCATGTTGCCCCCGGCGTATTCGTCCCCTTAGATGTGTGGGGCTGCGGGGGATTCACCTTCCATTTATCAGATAACGCGAATTTGCCCTGTCGGTACTGGTTTTCAAGGCAATTTTTGAAAACGTAGCAGTCTTCGATCGGATGGCCTAGTACTCGATGATAAGGACAGTAGTTGGGCTCGTTGACGTCACTTGGTTGCAACGGACGTTTTGGATCTGGCAGATTTATGAGTCTGTTGCGTAATGCCAGCTCGAATAACCTTCTTGTTTTATCGCGGGGAAATGAGTAAGGACGCCCTAGTCTATCCTCAAGGGGTACGTACGGGCGCATATTATTTTGACGAGCAACCGGCTTCGAGTCGCTCGGTTGTTGTTGAGCATTAGCGACGACGATCGCTTTTCCCTTTCCTTTGTCATTTCGGGAGTCCGACTTTGGAAGAGGAGGTTTATGGCCCATCTGATCCATCTGCGCTAGCTTGTCAATCAAAGCCTGGAAGGTAGTCGGCTTGAAAAACATCATAAATTGTGAGATGGTTGCTTGCGGATCAAGGGTTCCCACAAACATACCCACCATGGGAGCTTCTTCAATGCGCTGCTCACACTTCGACCACAAATTCCGCCATCGTATAGCGTACTGAACCCACGTCTCGTCGGGTTTTATCCTGGCGTTAATCAGTGCCGTCATCGGGGTACGTTCACTGGCGCTTGCAAAACGCTGAGTAAACAGCAGCTCCATCTCCGCGAAGGTTTTAATAGAGTCGTTCGGGAGCTCAGAGTACCATTCGAACGCCGAATCTGATAAGCTTCCAACAAACTGGCGAAGCAACAGCTTGTCATCACCGCCGGTGTTGCCACAGAGTGCCCCGAACTGGGCAACATGCTGATGAGGATTGCCCGTCCCTTTGTATACATGGAACTTGGGAATTGTATAACCTGGCGGGTACTTGATTTGATCGTACCAACTCGGATATGGCCGCCCCATTTTTACGACCTGGCCGGCTGCTTCGGTCGCATGATGAACCCGTATTTGCTGGGCTATGTACTCATCCAAATCAGCTTTAGAGATTGTATCCTCCTTAGCTGTTGATAGGGCCGGCGGAGGATTTGATGTCTCTCCCCTATCATCTCCAAGGACGATCGGGGGCTCTTCGGCCGGAGGATCTTGTTGTATCATCATCCCTATCATGTCTTGGAAGAGGAGGCCTATACACTGTATGTTGGTTGCTTGTTCAGCAGCCTCTTTGTCCTTCTTCTCCAATATACGACGAAGGAATTTGGCGTCGGTTTCTTCCTCTTGGCGTTCATCCGAGGACATTTCAGGGTTTTCTTTTGGCCCTGTAAGTGCGGCCATAGCATTCATCATTTCTTGGAGCTTCTGCTGCTGCTCCTGAGCCTTGGTCACTGACCTCGTGTGCGGTCTATGACCTGTTGATATGCGGCTATCCTCCTTTCCCAATACCACATAAACTGTATGAACTATCATGCCCCCGGACTTAGGGCGTTTAGGCTCACCACCTTTGGCGTTTGCCGCGGGCGCGGGGGTTTTCTCCGGCCTTCTTCTTTTGTGGGCCGTTGAAGTTGGCATCTTGGTGATCGTTGTCCTCTGCTGTTTAATAGGACGGTCCTTTTCTTTTTGCACCTTCATCTTCTTTCGTTGACGGGAGTCATCCGTGTCGATCACGGAGTCTTGAACCCACCTCCAAACTTTATAAATTCTTGAGGACAGCCGTTGAGGGGGTTGTTCTTGCTTTGTTTCTGGGACTCTCTCCGTAGGCAGAGGAGATCTTTTCAGTGTAGCGGTTGGAGAATTCTTCCGTACCCTCCTCAGCAGTTCAAAGCTGTTCCCAGTTGGAACAGCAGCGTTGACTTCCACCACTGGAGCCGGTGGAGTTAGCCCTGAGGGGGAGTTGCCCCCTGCCTTCCTCACTCGTCGCCAATGGCGACGTCGAGCACGACGAGCCGTTGGGACTGGCTCGGAGATTGAGATAGCTTCTTTTTGCCCCCTGTCTGAATGAGGCGCCACTGGCGTTAACCTCTCAAAGACTGAGGTTGTCCTTTGAGGGATGATATTTAACCTGTCAAAGACAGATCCTCGGGCAGGGGCAGGAGCAGGAATCGTCAGTCTTGAAAAGACTGACTCTTTGACAGGGGAAGCCGCCTTGACGACTTCTGGAGCAGCCGTTATTGCTTTCCTTGGGACAGCCAAATTAGAGTTCTGATTTAGCCTGGTGAAAACAGAGACTGTCGGTTTGGTAGTGGGCGACCCGTTGACAGGGGTCATCGTAGCAGTGAGCCGGTCGAAGACCGACTTCTTGTTCACTTCCGGTGCAGGTATTGGCTCAAAGAAGCTTGTAGTTGGGATCATGGTCCCAAAGAACAGGCCAGTGGTGGCCTGGACCACCTGTTCTACCGGCAGAGCGAGGAAGGAAGCCGCCTGGGGTCCGTATGCCACACCTCCTGGTGAGGTGGAGCATCCGTTGTAGTGGCACTTCGAGCAGTTGGTGCAATTAGAGGCCATTGAATCTTGAGTTCTGCGCCAGGAAAAAGACCAAATCTTAGTAACTTGAAATCCGAAGGCAACCATTAACAAACCGCGATTGGTTCGCGAAGACGACACACGAAGTGTGGAGTGGAAAGAGGAAAAGGTCCCACCGGGTGTGCCAGAATCTGTTCCCCTCCGAAAGACGGCGCACAGGACCGCGGTGTCCTGACGCTGAGATTCGGGGCAGATGCTATTTGGTTTTATCTGTCCACCTCTCCGAAGATGCCAAGTTGATTTATGGCACCGTATATCGGAGGTTTAGACGGATGCGGCCGATGTAGCAGACTTCGTCAGATTCCCCCTCGCTTGAGGGGTTTTTGATTATGGGGACGCTCTTCCCTGCAGGCGCAAGCCCCTGCAGTTAATTACGCTACCTCATCGCGGTAACAACTTTCTCCTTCTCCAGAATTTCACTTCGTGTCGGTGTGTTTGTTTTGTTTGTGGTTGCCCGTGGATTGTATACGGAGACTGAGTAATGCCGTCGCCCGTAGGACGTGGATTAGTCCAAATCCGTATTTACTTAGATTTGGGTTTGGTGTTTCTAGTTTAAGGATGCATTAGTCGCGTTGCGGCTAAGATCAACTTAAACGTTCGTTAAGGATAAGACAGTCCTGTTTGAGACTAAGATCAACTTAACGTGATAATCCATTTAATATCTGGCCATCGGGACTCGTCACCTCTCTAACGTCGTTGAAGGATTACAACGGCAGATGTCAGAGGAGTTCAGAGATGTACCCTTGAACCAAGGTTGATTTGGAGTTTTATAGTCCGTTTGAATGTTTAAGGATACGTTAGCCGTGTTTGGGGCTAAGATCAACTTAAACGGGACCGTTTAGATCCGGCAAAAGAGCATTTGGAGGCTCTATTGTTCCAGTTTAGGGACGTAGTGGTCCATAGGTAGTTTAGGGACGTTGCGGTCCACGCTCCAGTTTAGGGACGTGGTGGTCCATGTTCCAGTTTAGGGACGTGGTGGTCCGACATTAGTTTAGGGACGTTCCGGTCCAACATTAGTTTAAGAACGTTCCGGTCAAACATTAGTTTAAGGACGTTTCGGTCCAACATTAGTTTAAGGACGTTTCGGTCCAACATTAGTTTAAGGACGTTTCAGTCCACGAGTTTAAGGACCCCGCAGTCCGTATCCATATGTGGTCGTTGGGACCCGTCGCCTCTCTGACGTCGTTGAAGGATTACAACGAGAAGTGTCAGAGGAGTTCGGAGATATACCCTCGAACCGGAGGTAAATTGATTTGAGAGAGCATTTGTGCTCAGTTCAATTTAATTTAAGGACTTACGGCCAGAATTGGGCTAAGTCCAGTTGAAAATGTTCAACATTTTATTTGCATTTGGCCTGTTAGGCCTTTACTGGGGCTCTGCTCCTGTTTAATAGTGCATGGCATTTTTGTTTGGTCTATTAGACCTTTATTTGGGCTCTGCCCTTTTATAAATGATGTACAGCATCTGTTTTTATTTGGGCTCTGCCCTTTTTAAAGTAATGCATTGCATTTAATTTGGCCTGTTGGGCCCTTTTTAATTGGGCTTGGCCCATCTGTAAATAATGCAGTGCATTAATCATCTGATAGTGGCTTGTCAGGCGCTTTGCGCCAATTATTGAGCGCAAGCGCTTATGATGAGGACACGTGTCCTGCTCTGGTGAGCGCAAGCGCAACAGCGCAGTGCGCTGCGCTGTTGCGCTGCTGACACGTGGCGCGCTCTGGTGAGTTGCGCCCATTCCAGAGAGCAAAGCTCTATTTCAAGAGCGCGTAGTGCAAGTTGTTCTGTAACCGACACGTGGCGCTCTCCCAAGAGCGCAACAGCGCAGTTTGGAAGTGCAAAGCACTAAGAATCTTTTAGATTCAAGAACAGAAATGCAAAGCACTATTTGATTTCTCGATCTAATTTAGATCAAAGAAAAGATAAGTTTTTTCTTGTTTTTCTTATCTCAAAGAACCAAAGGTTCATAAAAGTGCAAAGCACTCTTTTATTATATATTTTTTATTTTTATTAAATATCATAGATCTTGTTTTTAGATCTATGATCTGTTCATAAGAGAACTTTCTCTTCCTTCTAAAGGTTTTTACCTTTTTGTTCTTGAAGAGTTCTTCAGAGTTCTCTTTCTCTCTTTTTTTTCAGAAAATGTTCCTCGCTTTGAATTGAGGTCTGGGGTCCTTTTTATAGTGTCCATAAATTTGTTAAAGAGATGTTTCTCTGAGTGATTTGGGGGATTTTCCCCACCGTTGGATCTTTGATCCAAGAGCTTCTGTTTTACAGAAGAAAATCTTCTTGTTTTAACAAGAACAGAAAGATTTCTTTAAAATCTTAATTCTGTTTGGCGCAAATGCTCCAGCGCGTGACACGTGTCGCGCAGCGCACAGCGCAGCGCAACTGCGCTGACACGTGTCGCGCAGCGCACAGCGCAGCGCAACTGCGCTAGCGCATCTGCGCTGACACGTGTCGCGCAGCGCAACTGCGCTGACACGTGTCGCGCAGCGCAGTGCTTGCGCAACTGAAGCATTGCTTCCTTAAAATAGAGCTTTGCTCTGATTGGGCGCACTGCCTTGGGCGCGTTGCTTCCTTAAAATAGAGCTTTGCTCTGATTGGGCGCACTGTCTTGGGCGCTGCGCTGCCGTATCAGCTTCTAACACGTGGCGCTTTGCGCGCAGCGCATAGGATCTGAAGCGTTGCTTCACCTGAGATATCTTTTCATCTCCTTTTTTCAAATCAAACTTGTATTTCCAAAATTCTGATTTCCCGGGCCTTGGAAATGATTTCATTGTGCACAGGATTTTCTGTGCTTGGGTCTATATATATATAAGTCAAGGCTGAGCCTTTTCTTTTCTCATCTTCAGAGAACTTCTTCGATCATGGCTTGCAACCGTCCTCATGCCCGCCGACAGCCATGGGAGGTGCCGATTCGGGATATTGTTCCCCGTTTTGCTGCGCGCTTGGTGGACCCTTCTCTCTCGGATGAGCAGTGCGATGCTGCACTGCATGAGCTTTTGACTCGTGTGGGGTCTCCTCTCCCTCCGAATTCCATTTGGCTTCGGATGATCCTTGCCTCGGTGCTCACCGACATTCTCCCTCCTCCAGCAGAGATGTCCTCGGCAATGATGGATACCGCCGAGGACAAGATTGAGTGCTTTCTCGAAGCGCACTTGATCACCAAAGCCTTGAGGGACTGCTCTCTCCACTTGCTGAGCAGATACGGGCTCGTCGGGTTGTCATCGCCACTTTTTCCCAGGAGTGCGGCTTCGACCGTTGGATGGCTACCCCTCGGGAGGATCGCCGTTTCGACATGATGGAGAAGACGGAGAGGGAGCTGAATAATCTTCTCTTTGTTTTCGTGAACCCCTGTCTTTCTGATCCCGTATTCGGTGATCTTTTTTAAATGTAATAATGACAATAATGAATAAGTATTTTTCTTTTTAATCAAGTATTTCATTATCTGTTAAGGGTTCATTTATTTTAGTTCTCTGTTGCGTTTGTGCATCGTATAATTTTAATTTGTTATTATCAAGTGCATGTAATCTTGCAAGGGTAAATTGCCTTTATCACTTAGCCTTTCCTCTTCTATGAAACGGTGCATCTGCGCTAGCGCGTCTGCGCTGACACGTGTCGCGCGGCGCAAAGCGCAGCGCAAAGCGCAACGCAACTGCGCTAGCGCATCTGTGCTGACACATGTCGCGCGGCGCAAAGCGCAGCGCAACTGCGCTAGCGCGTCTGCGCTGACACGCGTCGCGTAGCGCAACGCTCGTGTAGCTGAAGCGTTGTTTCCTTTAACAGAGCTTTGCTCTGATTGAGCGCGCCTTTTTGGACGCCGCGCTAATGCATCTGCACCAGACACGTGGCGCGTTGCGCGCAGCGCAAAGAATCTGAAGCGCTGCTTCATTTATTGAAGTTTAAATTTTCAAAGCAAAGCTTTGCTTCTGATTGGGGGAAGATGAAGCATTGCTTCATCTCTCGCCTCGGAATTTGAACAGAGCTTTTCTCTGATTGGTGTAAACAAGGCCGTGTTCCACGTGACCAGGAATTTGCTCTGTATGCTTCCCACGGGGTCAAGATTGACATAGCCGTGTTCTGCGAGGATCAGGCTCCGCTATGGACGTTTCCCACGGGGTCGGTTTGACATAGGCCATGTTCCACGTGATCAGGAATTTACTCTGGATGCTTCCCACGGGGTCAGGATTGATATAGCCGTGTTCTGCGGGGACCAGGCTCCGCTCTGGACGTTTCCCACGGGGTTAGGATTGACACAGGCCGTGTTCCACTAGACCAGGATTTTGCTCTGGATGCTTCCCACGGGGTCAGGATTGACATAGCCGTGTTCTGCGAGGACCAGGATCCGCTCTGGACATTTCCCACGGGGTCAGGATTGACATAGGCAGTGTTCCACGTGACCAGGAATTTGCTCTGGATGCTTCCCACGGGGTCGGTTTGACATAGCCATGTTCTGCGAGGACCAGGCTCCGCTGTGGACGTTTCCCACGGGGTCAGGATTGACATAGGCCGTGTTCCACGTGACCATAAATTTTCTCTGGACGCTTCCCACGGGGTCGGTTTGACATAGCCATGTTCTGCGAGGACCAGGCTCTGCTCTGGACGTTTCCCACGGGGTCAGGATTGACACAGGCCATGTTCCACGTGACCAGGAATTTACTCTGGATGCTTCCCACAGGGTCAGGATTGACATAGCCGTGTTCTGTGAGGACCAGGAACGGTTGACTTTTATCCGCATTTCACGGAGTCGGGGGTTGACTCTGGGTTGTCTGTGCACCTCCGAGTCATGGAACTGGGAACTTCGCCGCAGCTCCGATTTGTTGATGTTGTGTCTGTTGAAATGAGACGAATGTTGAGATGATCTCCAGGCTGCCTGTAAACAGTCGAGACTTGGCTCTCTTTCGGATGAAGCCTAAGGGGAAGGTATGGTTCTCTTTTTGTCTGTGGCCCTGGATTGTATACAGGGATCGATGTGATCTCACATGTAGGGCAAAAGTTTTATTTTATATATTTTTCTTTCGGCGATGCTCTATCATTTCAGCTTTTATATCGCGAAAGTCGCGATTGTCCAATCATTTCGGCTATTTTTCGCGGTGCCCAATCATTTCGGCCTTTTGTTTTATTTACTCGCTGCTGTTTATTGCGAGTTGCCCAATCATTTCGGCTATTTTGTATGCATACATTTTTACTTGCTGATTTTGTTGCAAGTTGCCCCATCATTTCGGCTATTCCGTATGCATGTGTGATTTGCTGGCTTTTTGCCGCGAGTTTGGAATTAGACACCGATTTCGGCATCAGCACCGCTATAACTGGGATATTGCCAGGAGCGAATCATCATTTGTCTCTGTCGATGTCGAACAAAGGTGGCTTAGCAAACAGGGTTAAGATCCTGTCGACTAAGGCTTTTAACTTTACGAGCTGTAAGGGTCTCATAAAGGTATTTCTCCCTACGAGTCGTGAGGATCTCGTAAGTACGCTTTCTCCTTAAGAATCGTGAGGATTCCTAAGTGTATGGCTTCTCGTAAGTCGTAAGGATCTTACAAGAGTGTTTTCTCCTTATAAGTCGAGAGGACTTACAAGGGTTGTTCACCGTGTAGACATATCCCTAGTCGCGGGTAGGACTTTGTTAGGGAAATGTTTATTCGCGCCCGTGGATTGTATACAAGGGTCAGCATTGAGCCACTGGTAGGAAAAAATCAGGATGTATGACTGCTTAAGAACAGATTCAGATCCCTGTAGTTTAAGGTTTTTGAATCCTATGAGCCATGAGAGTCTCAAAAGGGAATTCTCCTTACGAGTCGTGGGGATCTCGTAAGTGTAATTTCTCCTTAGGAATCATGGGGATCCCTAAGTGTGTTTCTCCCTTTTGAGTCGTAAGGATCTCATGCAGGTGGTTTCTCCTTACAAGGTCGAGAGGACCTTGTAAGTGTCCTTTAACGAGATTGCGCCCTTTCGGGTTTTCACAAAACTCACCGGTAGCCTTGCTGTTTTTACTCACGGAGCCCTTTCGGGTTTTCATCCGTGCCCATTTTGCTTATGGACATACCGTTTTTTCTTTTTTTTCTTTTTTATTTTTTATTATTTTTTTTGTGTCAGCCTTGGGATACTGCTGCCCGTAGTAGTTTATCGACGTTTCGGTCAATAACAAGTTTTAGGACATAGTGGTCCATCGTTAGTTTAAGGACGTTTCGGTCCGACACCAGTTTTAGGACATAGTGGTCCATTGTTAGTTTAAAGATGTTTCGGTCCGTTGATAGTTTTAGGACATTTAGGTTCGTGGTTAGCTTTGGGACGTTTCGGTCCGTCGTTTGTTTTAGGACATTTCGGTCCGTCGTTAGTTTAAAGACGTTCCGATCCGAAAGCCAGCTACTACTTATAC
This sequence comes from Agapanthus africanus, assembly GCA_030015575.1. NCBI lineage: Eukaryota > Viridiplantae > Streptophyta > Magnoliopsida > Asparagales > Amaryllidaceae > Agapanthus > Agapanthus africanus. The sequence goes on along the minus strand of JASDDO010000001.1, from coordinate 46,346,433 downwards.
AGTTTGGGCTTAGGAAGATAGCGAGCGGACATAGGCGTCGTCATCTATCGTTGACCTAGGCCATGACTCGTCAGGCATAGTATTTTTTCAGGAAGCGGCCATTTATTGGCTTGAAAGGTCTTTCACCATGCATGTCCATGAGTAGATATGCTCCACCCTGGTAGACTTTGTCTATGATATACGGGCCTTCATAGTTCGGTTCGAATTTCCCCCGCTTGTCACGATTGGGGATCATAGATCTTTTGACCACTAGCACGAGTTTGCCTTGGCGGAATGTTCTCGGCCTAGTCAATCTTTCATATGAGCGCGTCATCTTTGCTTTATAAACCTCCAAATTTTGTTGCACCATGAGCCGGGTTTCATCAAGGGCGTCGAGCTCCTCAAGCCGAAGGTGAGCATTTTTTTCGTCTGTTAGCTCGTAGTGAACCGCCATTCGTAGAGAGGGTAACTACTCGAGGGGGAGTACCGCTTCTGTGCCGAATACCAATGCATACGGCGTTATGTTCGTGGCTGTTTTGAACGTAGTTCAATACGCCCAAAGAGCTTCATGCAGTCTCTCGTGCCAGTCCCTCTTACTTTGAGACACCGTTTTTTTCACGATCTTCGTCAAGGTCTTGTTGAAAGCCTCAGCTAGACCGTTAGCTCGGAGATTATAGACCGAAGAGTATCTCCAGTCTATGTTATGCTGTTTTGTGAAGCGGCTAATCTTGTGGCTTCTGTAGGCTGGCCCGTTATCGGAGATAATCCGTCGCGGAGTGCCGAACCGATAGATGACGTGTGTCTTGAAGAAATGGAGGATATTCTCTGTCTTCACTTCTCTTAGTGGTATTGCTTCCGCCCACTTGGAGAAGTAATTCGTTGTCGCTAATATGAATCGATGTCCTCTGGACGATGCCGGTTCGATGGGCCCAATTATGTCAGTCCCCCATATTTCGAATGGCTATCTAGCCACCATTGGATGTAGTGGATTCGGATGCTGATGGATAAAATCTCCGTGAATCTGGCATGAGTGGCATTGCTTCGTGTATTCGAGGTAGTCCTAGATCATCGTGAGCCAATAGTAGCCCATCCTTTTGATCTTCAGTTTCATCTTCGGCCCGGCTTGGTGAGAACCGCAGAGCCCATCGTGAGTCTCTTGGACGACTCTTTTTGTTTCTTCCGGTCCTAGGCATCTTAGCCATAAAGAGCCAAACGATCTCTTATACAAAGTATCATTGACGATTGCAAAAGAAAGAGCTCGTTTCTTGAGCTGATGTCTTGAAGACGCATCCTTAGGTGTTCGACGGGATTTGAAGTAGTCTACAAAGACTTCTCTCCAATCCTTAGCCTTTTCCTGGTCTTTTATTTGCAGGGTCGTTTGCTCGGTCGCTCCCTTTTCTTCGGACGACTCCGAAGATATTTCTGTCGGTGCAAGAACCCGACGGCTCTGCACAACGATCCTCGAGTCATCGAGGTTTTTGTCGGCCAGTTCTTTAGCGAGCTTGGCTAACGCATCCGTTTTGCTATTTTTCGCACGCGGTATGCTCTCTAGGGCATAGGCAAGGATTTGAGTCAGTAGTTGCTGCACTCTCTCGCCGTATTTCACCAACTCTGGCTTGCATGTTTGATAGTCGCCGTTTACTTGACTAACGATCAGTTGGGAGTCTCCGTATATGAGGAGGTTTTCGATTCCTATATTGATAGCGATCTCAAGACCTGCTATCAAAGCTTCATACTCAGCCTCATTGTTTGTCCTCAGTTCTGTTAAGGAGAAGGCGAAGCGCATTATCCCTGTTTGGGGAGTTATGAAGATAAAGCCTACCCCGGATTTGATTATGGGGGTACTTTGTTTGCGCTTCTTCATGGAAGATGCCCCATCGAAGTAGAGTTCCCATCGGGTGTCACTCTCTCTTCTCTCTCCGTCGATCATGTCAAACGCGTGCTCGTCTGGCAATTCGCAGTTCAAGAGAGATTCGGCAGGTATCGGATGCTCGGCGAGGAAGTCGGCGATGGCCTGGCCTTTCACTGCCTTGAGGGGTTGATAAGTTATCGAGAACTCCATCAAGAGCAGGGCCCATTTAGCGAGTCGTCCCATTGATATAGCCTTTGACATTAAATATTTGAGAGGATCCACCTTCGATATGAGATGGACCTCATGTGCCAACGCGTAGTGTCTGAGCTTCGTTATCACGAAGATCAATGCAAGGCAGTGTTTTTCGATGGGAGAATAAATGTTTTCTGCTCCCAGGAAAACTCGACTCAAGTAGTAGAGGGCTCTCTCCTTTCCTTGGTCATTCTCTTATGCCCATAGCGCGCCTAAGGAACCTTCAAGGGCAGTTGTATACAGAATGAGGGGCTTTCTCTTGACTGGAGCGGTCAGCACCGGAGGATTCTGTAAGTATTGCTTGATTTCGTCCAGTGCGCTTTGGCATTTGCGATCCCAGACGAACGGAGTTCTCTTCTTCATTAGGTAACTGTAAGGACAGCACTTGCCTGAGAGATTGGCTATAAATCGCCGGATATACGCGAGCTTTCCTTTGAGAGACCGTAGTTGCTTGAGAGTCCTTGGCGGAGGCATTTCCATGATCGCCTTGATCTTCGACGGGTCTATCTCGATGCCTCGGTGGCAGACGACGAATCCCAGGAACTTGCCTGAGGAAACTCCGAATGCGTATTTGAGAGGGTTCATCTTCAAGTTGTATTTCCGAAGGCGCTGAAACATGATTTTCAGATGCTCTAAATGTTCCTCGTATGATTTGCTTTTAACTACGAGGTCGTCAATATAGCATTCGACGATTTCATGTATGAGGTCATTGAAAATCTTCGTCATGGCCCTCTGATAGGTGGCACCGGCCTTCTTTAGACTGAAGGGCATCACCTTGTAGAAGAATATACCCAAAGGGGTTCGGAAAGCGGTATGCTTCTGGTCTTCGGGATGCATCTTTATCTGATTGTATCCTGATGAGCCGTCCATGAAGGAGAAAATTTCGTGAGTGGAAGTATTATCTATCATCAGCTCAGTGACTGGTACAAGGAAGTCGTCCTTCGGGCAGGCTTTATTGAGATCCCGAAAGTCCACACATATGCGCACCGTCCTATTTTTCTTCATCACTAGGACGATGTTGGCGATCCAGTCAGGATACTGAACTTCTTGGATGAAGCCAGAGTCGATTAGCTTCTTGACCTCGGCGTTGATGCTCATCTCAAGCTCGAGCCATATTCTTCTCGGTGCTTGTTTGATCGGCTTGACATCCAGAGATATCGCCAATTTATGGACGGCTATTTCTGGATCTAATCCGGGCATCTCGAAATAGTTCCATGCGAAACAGTCTTTATACTACATGAGCACGTCTTTTAGCGTAGCCACCCTTTCTTCAGACAAAAGCTCACTGACGAATGTCGGCTGTGTGTCACTTGTCGTTCCCAAGTCGATTTTCTTGAGGTTATCTGCAGTAGTTTGTATCCCATCTTCCAGCTCTCTTGGTGCTGGTGGAAATTCTGAGATCACTTCATCGTCCTCGTTTTCAAAGCACCAGGAGAGGTTATCCATACCCTCATGTTCTTCTTCTGACAGCGTTATCGCGTGACAGGTACGAGATCGTTTCCAAGACCGATGTTGATCCGGCTCTACTCTCGTGGCTTTCGGTTCATGCTTCTGTGGCGGGATTACCTTCCAACTGCTGGATAAAGTGAACTTGCTTTGCTGATACTGGTCTTCTGCCCAGTCTTTGAATGTAAACCAGTCTTCGAGAGGATGCCCTATCGCTTGGTGATAAGAGCAATAATCCGGGTGAGAGACCTCGTCTGCATGTTCTCCTTACAAGGTCAAGAGGACCTTTCCAGTGTGCATGAATTTTTTTACGAGTCTGCGCCCTTTCGGGTTTTCACAGACTCGCCGGTAGCCCTGCTGTTTTTACTCACGGAGCCCTTTCGGGTTTTCATCCGTATCCGTTTTGCTTGTGGACATACCCTTTTTTTTGAGCGTCGGCGACAAATACCACCTTACCTCCGCTTTTCATTCATCTTCATCAGATGATGAAGGGTCTTGACTCAGCTGATCCAATCGAGTCATTTTATCCATAAGCTCTTGGAAGGCGGTCGGTTTGAAGAGGTCCATATACGAGGACGCCTCTGAATTTGGGTCAAGGGTGGCTATGAGCATTCCCATGGCTGCAACTTCATCAATGTGTTGCTTGTATTTGACCAGAGATTTCGCTATCGGGTAACACATTGAACCCAAGTCTCATTCGGTCTAACCCTTTCGTTGACCAGTGTCGTCACGGTAGTGCTCTTATTCACACTAGCGAATCTCTGACAGGAGGGCATCTCGATTTCGTCGAAGGTATTCATGGAGTCATTCGGGAGTTCCGCATACCATTCGAAAGCAATGCCCGGCAGACAGCCGATGAACTGTTAGAGGAGAAGTAAATCAGTATTGCCACACATGGGTTCAAATCACGCAATGTGCTGGCGAGGATTCCCAGTTTCTTTTTACATGTGGCACGTTGGAAGTGTGTACTCTGGCGGGTGCTGTATTTGATTGTGCCATGTCAGATACGGTCGACCAATCTTGATTGATCTATTTGCGGCTTTACTGGCGTAGTGAGCTTCGATTTGCTGAGCGATGTATTCATTCATCTTTACTTTTAGGAATCATTTCCTCCTCAGCCATTGATGAGATTTGCAGAGAATTTGAAATTTCATCCTTATCTTTAAGACCGACTACTGGTAGTTCATCTACCAGTGGTTCCGATTGAACCATCATTCCAGCCATATTCTGAATCAGAAGGGCCATCTGGTTCATTTTAGTGGACATTTCTGCCGCTTCTGCATCTCCCTTTTTCAGAGCACGCTTTAGGAAATCAATATCCGACTCCTTCTCTATTCTTTCTCCAGGTGAGTCTTCGGGATTTATCTTAGACGATGGATTAGCGAGTGGTGCTGCGCATCTCCTGCAGTTTTTCACGTTGCAGTTGAACTTTTGGTAAGGACCGAGTTTGAGGTCAGTGACTAGTAGAAACTTGAACTTCGTCTTTCGAATTCATCACATAGACTGTATGAACTACCATGCCCCCAGGCTTGGGGTGTTTGGAGTTTTTGGCCTTTGGAGTTTGCTTCGGGCACTTGAGCTTTATTGGGCCTCCTTTTTTTATGAAAAGCCGCTTTAGTTTTGGGAGGAACCGTTGGATCGAGATCCGTCTTGGGATGAGTCCCCTTGTATTTGAAAGAGGATTTGTCAGAATTTGGCTGACGTCTAGGGGAAGAGCCGCGGTTGACGGCAGAGACCTTCACTTGCTTCCGCAATTTATATATAGATGAGGAACGTTGCTTTAAGGAGTGAACTGGTTTCTGCTCTCATGGGATCACCATGGGCTGCGGAGATTTCTTCAATATTGCGGTAGGAGAATTTTGTCTGACCTTTCGCAACAATTTGAAGTTTTTCCCAGTTAGAACAACAACATTCACCGCTGAGGTTGAAACAGGGCCATACGGAGAACTGCCCCCAGCTCATTTTGTATGACGCCGATATCGACGTCGACCATTTCTTACGGCCGGGATTTGATTAGCTTCAGGATTTTGCCGAGCCTGCCCCTGTTTCGTTTGAGAGCTTGAATATTCTGCCCCCTGTGTCGACCTTAGTCCTTGGCATGTGTCGGTTGTTTGAGAACTGATTCTGTCGGCAAAGTTGCTGCTTGGGGAACCAGCCTGTAGAAGACAGACTTCCTCTGGGCTTCCTCCATTGGCGTTGAGGCACCAAGGGTGGGAGGTGGGAGTATCGACCCCAAAAGAAGCCCGTTGATTTCTTGAAGGGCTGGATTGCGGAGATTTGAGACTGCAAGTGGCCCATACTTGACTCCACCGGACATGACAGAGCCTGAGTTGCTAGAGTGGGAGCAAACGCCATTCTTCATAGAGACGAAATGCCGGATTCAGTATCCACTCTCCTAAGGGCAACCAAAAACACACACACCGCGATTATTTGATCACGGGAAAAACACGACACACGAAATGTGGAGTGGAAAGAGGAAAAGGTCCCATCGGGCATGCCAGAATCTGTTCCCTGCCGAAACACAGAGACGTGACCATGTAGGTCCGTCTTGCCTGAATTTCGGGACAGATGCTAATTGGTGCTATCCGTCCACCTCTCTGAGGATGCCAAGTTGATTTATGACACCATGTATCGAAGGTTTTAACGGATGCGGCCGATATAGCAGACTTTGTCAGATTCCCCCTCATTTGAGAGGTTTTTGATTGTGGGGACGCTCTTCCCTGCAGGCGCAAGCCCCTGCAGTTAATTACGCTACCGCATCGCAGTAACCACTTTCTCCTTCTCCATATGGTCACTTCGTGTCATGGGTGTTTGTTTTGTTTTTGATTGCCCGTGGATTGTATACGGAGACTAATTTATGTTGTCGCCCGTAGGGCATGGATTAGTCTAAATCCGTATCTTCTTAGATTTGGGTTTGGGGGTTGGGTTCAAGGATACGTTTGTCTCATTTGGGACTAAGATCAACTTAAACGTTTGTTAAGGATACGTTAGTCTAATTTTAGACTAAGATCAACTTAACGGGATCATTTAGATCCAACAAGAGAGCATTTGGGTTCTATTGTTTAGTTTAAGGACATTGCGGTCGATTACCAGTTTAAGGACATGGTGGTCCAATGTTAGTTTAAGGATATCTCGGTCCAAGGTTAAAGACATCATAGTCCATGGATTTTAAAGGACCCCACAGTCCGAGGTTAAGGACATCATAGTCCGTGGGTTTTAAAGGACCCCACAGTCCGAGGTTTAGGACATCATAGTCCGTGGGTTTTAAAGGACCCCACAGTCCGAGGTTAAGGACATCATAGTCCGTGGGTTTTAAAGGACCCCACAGTCCGAGGTTAAGGACATCATAGTCCATGGGTTTTAAAGGACCCTACAGTCCGAAGTTAAGGACATCATAGTCCGTGGGTTTTAAAGGACCCCACAGTCCGAGGTTAAGGACATCATAGTCCGTTGGTTTTAAAGGACCCCACAGTCCGTAGAATGTTTGGTTGTCGGGACCCATCACCTCTCTGAAGACGCTGAAGGATTACAAAGACATATATCAGAGGGGTTCAGAGATGTACCCTTGAACCGATGTGAGTTGGTTGAAAAATCTGTAGTCCAATTTAGGGCTAAGATCTGTTCAAATATTTATGAGCAGATGGGCTCAATTAATATGAGTTGAGGACTTATGGCCAATCTTGGGCTAAGTCCAATCGAGTTAAAATGTTTAACATTTATCTTGAGCTGCTGAGCATTTACTTGGGCTTGGCCCTTTTAACAATACTTGAATTCTGACAATATCTTGTATTTTATTGAATATTGGGCATTCATCATAGCCTTGGGCTTATTAAAGAACAATTTATGTTCTATCAGCGCAACATGTGGCGCGCTTGGCGCTTTGCGCCAGTCAAAAAGCGCAGTGCGCTTCTGCCAAGTAGCACACACGTGAAGGACACATGTCGCGCTTGGCGCTAAGCGCCAAATGATGGGCGCATTGCGCCAGTTTATGAGCGCATTGCGCTTGTAATTTAGTGGCGCACACGTAATTAACACATGGTGTGCTTGGCGCTGAGCGCCAGCCCATGAGTGCAGTGCGCTGGTTTAAGAGCGCAAAGCGCTAGCGCATACATGAAGGACACTTGTCGTTCTTGGCGCTAAGCGCCAGTCTGAGAGCGCAGAAGCGCAGTTCCAGAGCGCAAAGTGCATATGATCAATTTTGTAATCCAAGAAGAGACTTTGTCTCAAGATTCTAAGAACAAAAGTTCTTCAATCTCTTATGTTGATGAAAGGCTTTACCTTTATGGATCTATGATCTGTGAGGAAGAAGTAAATTCTTCTTTTATTTTATTATGAGGTCTTTTGATCCCTTTGTAAAAGACTTTTTGTCTTTGTAGATCTATGATCTGTGAGAAGATTTATATTCTTCTTTTTATTTTGTAATGGGATCTTTTGATCTCTTTTGAAAAGACCTTGGTCTTTGTAGATCTATGATTTTTTAAAGAAGTGAATCCTTCTTTTCAAATTAATTACGAGATGATTTCATCTCTATGTTCTTCACCATTCTTTTTATCTTGAAGAAAAAATCTTCTTTCATTGAGAGCTTGGCTCTTCTTCTTTGAATTTCTTAAAGTTTTTGAGGAGGTTTCTCTCTATGCTCCTTCTGTATATGAGACTTGAAGTCTAGGGGCCTTTATATAAGGCAAGCTGATCAGTTCAATCAGTTAAGGAGATCTTTTCACCAATTGATTTGGGGAATTTCCCATCGTTGGATCTTTGATCCAAGGGCTTCTGATTTACAGAAGGCAATCTTCTTGTTTTTAACAAAGATTGGGAAATCATCTAAACAGAATTTATTCTGTATTTTTAGTGATTTTTTAATCACCATTGGATCATTGATCCAACGGTGCTCTGATTTACAGAGCACAATTTTGTTGTTTGGAAAGATTTTGAGAAATATTTCCTTAACAGAATTTAATTCTGGTTAATTAATGATTTATCATTATTATTAGATCTTTGATCTAACGGTGGGGAGCTTTTAGTTCCAGAGCTAGCGCACCCGTGCTTTGCACGTGGTGCGCTGCTTAGAGCGCAGCGCACCTAGCGCTAGCGCATCCGTGCTTTGCACGTGATGCGCTGCTTAGAGCGCAGCGCACCTAGCACTAGCGCATCTATGCTTTGCACTTGGTGCGCTTCTTAGAGTGCAGTGCACCTAGCGCTAGCGCACGCGTCCTTTGCACATGGTGCGCTACTTAGGGCGCAGCGCACTTAGCGCTGCATCTGAAGCGTTGCTTCATTTCAAAATTTAAATTTCAAACAGAGCTTTGCTCTGATTGGGGGAAACAAACATATTCTGTGAAAACAGAAACACTTGGATCAAAAATCCAACGGTGGGTAAAATTCCCCAAATCAATTTTGAAACCAATTAAATCAATTGGAATTTCTCAATGAGAGATTTTCTCAAAATCAATTAACAATCTGCCTCCAGTATATAAAGGACTCGAGACTTCAAGTCTCAAAGAGAAAAAACCCTATATAAGTTTCTGCAAAAATATAGTGAGCTCTTGAGAGAACAGAGAATTCAATTCTCAAAAAAGAAAACCTTCCTTCTCGAAACCCTAGGTAAAGAAAAAAGACCAAAATATCTCTATCACATCTAAGCGTTTAACTCTTTTAAAACAACTTAGTTCTTTCTCTAGATCTGAGATCCATAAGACAAGTCTCCCATAAGTTGAGAATTTAATTCTCATCAGGAAGATCTTGTTCTTGAGAATCTAACATTCAGGGAAGAACAAAGTCAAAAAGAAAAAAATGGAGTCCATAATACTCCAAGAACTCAGTTTCTTCAAATAAAGAACTTAATTCTCTAAAATCTCAACCCGAAATCCTAAAAAATAGTGATTTTGGTGAGCGTTAATGGTCAAAATGCTATTAAAAGAGGTTTAACCTCTCTGAAAATATCAACAGAGATTAAATCTCCATATAGAAAAAAAAAACTAGCGCCTCACGTGCTTCCCACGTGGGCGCCCTTTTAACGGCACCTAGCGCCTCATGTGAAAAACACGCGGGCATCCAAAACAGAAGGCCAGCGCCTCATGTGAAACACACATGGGCATTCGATAAAGTGTTTAGCACTGATTGGGCAGCGCCTCAAGTGTTCCTCATGTGGGCGCCACATAAAAAGTGCTTAGTACTCCATATACAGCCAAAACGGCTGAATGCTTAGCATTAATTAGGCAACGCCCAGCGCCTCACGTGCTCCTCACGTGGGCGCCACATAAAAAGTACTTAGAACTCCATATACAGTCAAAACGGTTAAGTGCTTAGCACTAATTGGACAGCGCCCAGCGCCGCACGTGCACCGTACATGGACGCCATAGGAAGTGTTCAGCACTTCACACTTGGTCAAAAGGACTAAAGTGTTCAACATTCATTGGGTAAACTGTAACAACTCCAATTTTAAAATAAAATTGTAAATTTCGAGAATGAAATTTTTGTAAGGAGGGTAGACTGTAACAACTCCAATTTTAGTGTACAAAAATTTGTTTAAAATTTAATGTATACTTGGGGTATTTGCATTTCCTGTGAGTACTATAAGTAATTGTTTTGCTTTTTAATAGCAAGAAAGAGCTTGTAGCTCATTGGTTAGACCTTGCACTGCTGAACCAAAGCACCAGAGTTCAAATCCCATCAGCCACATTATTTTTTATATTGTTTTCTTTTAAATTTTTAGAAGCCCAAGAGCCTACACGTGCATAACTCGTAAAAACCAAAAGTCACATATAAAACAAACTGGCCCAGGAGATACACCAATCGTCAATGGACACGTGGCGGCGGAGAACCGGCCCGACTCGGGCCGGCGGCGCGGCCGACTAGGCCGGCGACGCCGATCCGACCAAGTAGGATCGCCAAGTTCTCTTCTGAACTCCTGTGCCTCTTTGCCTTCTTGAAACCCCTGTACACTTTAAAAACCTTGCATTATTACAGAGGATTAAAAATCAAATTAAAACTCTTTTAATGCAAAAATTAAATACATTTTTCTTTCACACCCTTTCACCTACCCTAACTCTAGTTTTTCCTATAAATACCACACCTAAACTCACCCCTCCTCACTTCCAAAACTCTGTCCAAACTCTCAAGAAAATCTTTAGACCTTTGTGTGCAAGTGGAGTTAGCGAAAGGCGAAACTCCGGCGAATTTCCGACGACAACTCTAGGAGCTCCCGGCGATGAAACGATGCACCGGCACCTCCTACCACTCCCTTTTCCTCTTCTCTACGCTACAAACCTGTAAGTCCCTCCTCCTTCTCCTCTTTTCTATTCTTAAAACAAGTATTTCTAAAACCCGACGGAAGCGGAATTAATCCAACTTCCGATTCGGTTCTTCTTAAAAATTCCATCTTTTCTTAAATACAAACATACCAAACCTTCACATCTTGACTATTAAACATTAACAAAACATCATGAACAAGTTTCATAAGAAAATATTTCATATTGTAATTTTTATCGTACTTTTTCAGTAAATTACCTTGTAGTTTAGTTTCGACATTAAAACATCATATTTCCTTACTGTACCTTTATGTAGATCACGAGGTAATGACCTACCTCTTCACAACACTCATATGCAATATAACACGGTACCTTTCGGGAACATAGAATACGGGAATACGAATTTACAATTAAATAGCTTTAACTTATAAGTACCATTTTCTACAAAATTACATATTTTTAAACAAATCTTTGCAAAGCGCCGCTACAACCCATTTGGAGAACCCGTTCAGGATAATGCGGATTATACCATATTCTCGGGCTTAGTAGTGTGAGATGTAGAACTCCGCAAGGAGCATTCGGTCTCGAAAGATTTAAAATACAAATATCTTAAGAAAATGTGATTTTTAGATAAATAATAAATTTAATTATTTTATAAATATTTATATATGTATTATCAAAACATCTATTTTTGATATATTATAAATATTCCAACTTTTCTAAATAAAAAATAATCATTTTACATGAAAATACCATACAATTCTATATAAGTTCAATACTTTACAATTAAATACATGTATTATGAAAAATAGGGTTTATTCACTAGAAATGTCACAATGATAAAGTCTACATCTATGAAAACTTTAAAGACGGTAATAAAATACTTGAGGTGTATTTTGAAAATTATACAAAATTATTTTTACGTAAAACCCCCTCAAGTTTTATAAATTACAATAAGGACCCTAATAAATATAGGTTTAAGCGGGACTAGTCTTTTGAGTCTCAGGGAGCCGGAGATATGGGTGCTTGCCTATTTAGGGTAGACAACTTAACATACGGTGTTATCAACACGGTAGTCATCTTTGAAAAAGACACAAATCCTGTTGCCCATGTGCAGCGGTTATGGATAACACCAAAACCTAATTCAGGACTTCAATTTCTTTTCTAAATTGATCTAACTCAGACTGAGTTTCATTATAATAATCTTACTTGAATATGATTCAAGTACAAATTAAGATTCAACATGAATCCATGAATCCATATATTCAATCTGTTCAATCTATACAATCTATATAACTTGACTGAACCGAATCATGGATATATTCCATTTACATGATTATCCAGTACATCCATTTCCATTTATACGATATCATGGTTTCGGCAAGTCTTCCATTTACAATAAAAGTCTTCCATTTACATTTACAAAACAGTACAGATAACACATTTACAATTCAAACAATACAACCAAGATATCGCGGGGTTTATAATGGGTAGATTAGTATGAAATGTGTTAGAAGTGGCATGAGACTGCAACCATTAAGACACCTAACCTGAATCCAATCACCGTTGTTCCGGGTATTCTAACGGAGCCTTGTACTCTATATACCGTAGTCTCTGGTCTAGTGAGACTCCTCTCGTATACACTGGCATCTTCTGTACCAAGCTACAAACAACAGCGTTAACACTAATTATAACATTATAGCAATATAATATAACTTTAAAAGTTACACACTCTCTATCTATCTATTCTACTTCTCCCTCATCTTTGGGACTTACCGAGTGATTTGTTCGCTGGCGACATTCTCTTTCTTTCTTCTTTGGAATGTCGTCAGGTGTTTCGAACGTTCAAGAGATCGAGCCCACCAGCGAGGACTTGGATCAGCTAGCCTTCGATCCGGAACTCTAGATACTTGTACATTTCATTTCAGTACTTTCCATTTCTATTATGCCACTGTTTAGGCATTGCTTTTCATTCCATGTATTTACTTTTCCATGTACTGTAAAAGAATGTTAATAAATAAAGTTGGTTTTCACTACATTTGTCTCTTGTATATTTCTTTTATATTGCTTAGTTATGCTTAGCGTATTTACTTCTGAGTAAATACGTAGCAGCCAGTCGCGCCCTCTGCCCGTACACTGGGAAGCGGGGCGTGACAGCTTAGCACTAATTGGACAGCGTCCAGCGCCGCACGTAGACGCCATAGGAAGTGTTCAGCACTTCACACTTAGTCAAAAGGACTAAAGTGTTCAACATTCATTAGGCAGCGCCCATGACTGAATGCTTTACATGATATATATGTGAGCATCAGAGCTCAACTAAGTGCTTAGCACTTTTATATAAAAAGTAAAGGGTTGAACAAACAGAGCCCAAATAAGTGCTTAGCACTTTTGAATAAAAAAGAAAAAGAATAAGTAGACTAAACCCAAATTAGCTAAGTCTCTGAAGTTTTCTTGCAGCTGAGCCCAACAGCTCTTTTGCTGGATCTTAAGAAAAAATGATCCTAAAAATATTGTTAAGTTGATCTTAGTCTCAAATAGGACTAACGTATCCTTAGCAAAACAAACTGAGCCTAAATGCTCACTTATTTATTTAAGTTGACCTTAATCTCAAACTAGATTAACGGTCCTTAAATAAAATAAAATATTTTTGAACCAAAGGAATATATAACCTAAGTTCAAATCCTCGTCAAGCAAATCCTTGACTCAAGCCCAAATCTAAAATATACGGATTTGGACTAATCCGTGCCCTATGGACGACGACATAAATTAGTCTCCGTATACAATCCACGGGCAACCTAAACAAACAAAAACGCACACGACACGAAGTGAACTGCCGAAGAAGGAGAAAGTGGCTATCGCAATGCTGTAACGTAATTAACTGCACGGGATTGTGCCTGCAGGGAAGAGCGTCCCCACAATAAAAAAAACCCTCATAAAATGAGGGGGAATCTGATAATGTCTGCTACAACGGTCGCGTCTGTCCAAACCTCCGATATATGGTGTCATAAATTAACTTGGTATCTTCGGAGAGGTGGACAGATAAATCTAAATAGCATCTGCCTCAAGATTCAGGAAAGACGACCCATCCCAGTTCGTCCCCATCTCCAGTGGTGAACAGATTCTGGCACGCCCGGTGGGACCTTTTCCTCTTTCCACTCAACACTTCGTTTGTCGTGTTTCGCGAACAAAATCGCTGTTCGCTATGGTTGCCCTTGGATTCGAGGCACTAAAATTTAGTCATCTTGCTCCTGTGCAGAAAAAAATCTATAGCTTCCAACTGCACAACATGCAACAGCAACACTCGCTCCACCCCAGCTGGAGGAGTGACCTACGGGCCCAACGCGACCTCAATCTTTTAATGCCGATGGGGCAAGTAACGCAAGCCACTACTGGATTGTTCTTTGGGACCATGCTCCTACCAGTGAGTTTCGGTGCCTCAGCGCCGCAAGAGAAAGCTCCCAAGAGGTCGGTCTTCGATCGACCGGCGACCACAACGGCCCATCTCAACAGGCTATCCAAAGCTGGCATCTCAGTCTTCAATAGGCTGGGCAAGAACCCAAACGGGCCCGCAAAGAGGCTCGTGATACCTGAAGGGGCTGCCCCAAAACGGATCGACCTCCCAACTCCCGCTATGGGCGAAGCCGTCAAAAGTGCTTCCCCAACCAGAAAGTCGGTCTTTGAAAGATTGGTCGGCCCTCCTCAAACCCTGCAAAGGACGTCAGTCTTCAACAAGTTGACGCCAACAGCAGCCCCTCAGTAAATCCGGGGGCATGAAGAAGTCGATTCCAAATCTGAGGCGGTCCCGTCTGCAAGACACGCTCGACGTCGCCACTGGCGCCGAGTGAGAAAAGCTGGGGGCAACTCCTCCTCTGGACTTGCCCCATGTCACGACCCGCAGGGTACGGAACGTGACTGGCACTTAAGTTTACGAAACGTCTAAAGACGTCCGTAAAATAAGTAAGCCAAAGCCCAGAAAACAAAACCAATTAAGCAAAAGAGTGAAGAAAACCCAATCAATTGAAAGCGAGTTATCAAATAAGTCATGTACAACCCTTTTTAAAAACAATACCAATTTTTCCGAAAATTTCGGCAGAGTCTCCTTTGTAAATACTGGCCCCCAAAATGGGTACAACAAAAATATACATGAATCCAACAAAATAGGGCATCCCCAAGCGGGAGCTAGCTCTTCGCCACAAGGCGGTCACAAATCCCACGCAATGTAAATGACAGCAAGCATAATAATCATAATAAAGCATAAGAAAACATCATGTCGACTCAAGTGAGCTCGACCCCAAAATACAGCATAAAAGTCCCCAAACCTCACAGTCTCATCTCTAGGTCAATATACAATAAATCTGGTAGAAACAGTAGATGGAGTACACTAGATACAAGAATATACAAGGTGGTACAAAATAATAACATAACCCACCTATGAGCAAATCTCGAGCTCAGGCAAAAGAGGCAAAAGGACAAGTGCGCCCGCCGCTACTGAACTGACGGAGCGGACCTGCAAAAGACTGTGGCACAACGGGGGTGAGTTGCCAACTCGTGAGTAATAAATAATATCTACAAAGGCTATCGTATGCATGCACACAAGCATCCTAGCATCTAAAATACAGGTATGACGGGATGCACTAGCAGGTGTGTATACAACATCAGTGTACTAATATGTATGCAACATGAAAATCTGAGGTCTCAATAGGTATATATAAGAAACATTTTATCTCTTTTTGTTTTTGAAACTCTTTTAGAATGCCAGCATAATACTCAAAGAATCGACGAGAACCGGTGTCTAGCAACGACACCCAAAAGCTGTCTCAAATCTCATAAATGTATCTCTGGCCTCAGCCGTCCGGCTGACCCATCTCAAATATCAATATCTCATCATCTAGCGGCCACGGTCGGTATCCTCTGGATATCCGCCGTCCCAAACAGTCACCGGTAGGTAATCCGTCCCCTGCCAGGCTCAACGTCATCACCACATTCCTCTTGCCCCGGGGTACCTTACCGGGCCCACCATGTACCCGTGCCGGTTCCTCCACTCCTCGACACGGATTTCCAAATCCACAGCAAACTCATGGTGGACGACACTTACATCACTAGAAAACCGCAATTTACATATTTTAAAAATATAATAAGTTTAGAAATTTTGCGGCTTTCCCCCTGAAATCCAGCAATATCATAAAATCTCAAGAAATCCTCATAAGTGCATATATCAATGATAATGAATGCATATGGTATCAATAATCAAGTTGCGATGTGTGATTAATGTATTAAGCATGAACAATTAATATGATGAAGTACATGCACATGAATAGCAATACTACGGTTTCATTTTTAAGGAATTAAAGGCAATAGCACAAGTTTAAGTATCAATTAGTAACAGGTTTAAATTTAAAGGTTATCTAGTGTGGTGGCATGGCAATTACCAGGGTGTGTGTGTAAGCATGAATAGTGCTCGTGCTGCATATAAAAACCCTGGCAATGGTGCAGGTGTCCTATAAAATGGTTTCGTATAGGTATGTCAATATAATGCATGGATGCAGCAAATAGTCAAATAAGTATTTCACCCCTAATTACTAACATCACTAAGGTTCTTGTAAGTTACTAAAACTATCGGGCGGCTTGCGCCATCCAACGATAGTCCCCCGTAGATATTACATCTACTCACCGGAATCCCTGGCTAGCTGTGTCCAATCACCGCTTTCCCCTTTCGCGCCGCGTCTGACGTCTCCGCGACCGAACCTGGAATTAACATCAATACCAAACATAAGGTTACATATCAAGAACGATGCAAAACCCAAACGAAACTACTAACGTTCGCTAGCTAGGTACAACGTGCACAAAGTGCGCGGAACACACGCGAAAATCGCAAAAACAGCCAAAAAAAACGCCGATTTGGTCGCCCGGCAAAACTAAAACCCGACTACCCAAAAACCCGCACACACGCATCCTAAACGTCATAGGATAAGCCAACACAATCATCAAGATGTCGAAAATAGTCCATCACATAATGTTATAACAAAACTAGTAAGCATTTGCATTCCAAAATCGGTGCAAAAATCGCCGATTTGCGACAAAACGACTACAATCTAGCATAATCACCCAAGTCACACCATTAGATAACCACTACACAAAATTTCAACACATTAACCATGTTCCAAAACCTAAATTCCACAACCAACCCTTTCTTGATTTTTCTCAAAAGCAATTGCAAATCAAAATCCATACTAGAAAAACTTAACTAACACTAATTTCAAGCCCAATTAGCAAGTTAACCTTCTAGATTAGGTTAGCAAAACAACTAGATAATAAATTAGGTTTAATCAACTAAATAATGGTTTCTAAACCTTAATCAACTCACTAATCATGCTTCACAACCCAATCCATACATAAACCCTCTCTTGAAAATCCTAAAACAACAATTTACAACCAAATCACACTTCTAAAATTAACTAAATTAGCATAATTGAAGACTACATAAACAAGGTGACCATATAGATTAGTTAATTAACAACTAGATTAACTATAAAACAATCTAATTAACTATCATGGCTTCAAAACCCTAATTTAAACAAACTACTCTTTTTTAAAAAAAACAAGATTAGAAATTAGCTAACTTTTAACACTAAACCATGCAATTAAAGGAATTTAGCAAAAAAAAAAAAAGTAACTTGATGGAATTTATACCTCAAGATCTATGGATCAAGCAAGTGATTTGCCTCTAAGGATGGCTTCCTAGCTCCAAGATTCAAGCAAGAATGGCTAAGGATAATGATAGCATAAGGATTTTGTTTGGATTTTTGAATTAATTATGGATTTTGATGTGGTTTTTTGAAGAAAATTGAAGAAAAATGAAAAGAAAAGAGATGAAGAAGAGAGGGTTCAGGTTTCGGCCAGAGGAGGTAAGGGGGAGGGGTGTGGGTGAGTGGGGAAAGTCAATGGTCAAGTCTCCAAAGTCAAATGCACCATACCTTATTCATTATAATTAAAATAAAGCCATAAACTAACTAAATCAACTCAAGAAAGCAACCAAGGAAATGAGGCCAGAAATTTCTGGACTTGCACAAGGTGGGGCTGTCCTAGGGCTGAGGAAAAAGAGAGAGGGGTTTTACAAAAGAAATTTTATGCAAAAAGGCCCCCTACAAGTCAAAAATTGCAAGTTTTAGCTCAAAATTCAATAAATTCGTTTCATATCATAAAAATTTGTTAAAAATCAAAATAAATTACTAAAAATTTATGTTATCACTAGATTTTAATTATCATAATTTTAGAGATTAAAATTAGCCCGGAAAAATTTGTATTTATCGCTAATTTAATGTATTTTCTTACCGGCTTAAAATAATATTAAAAAATTGAAAAATTAGGGAAAATTTTTAAACGACCAGAATTTCATAATTAACTCATTAGCTACTAAAAACAAGCAATTACCTATCCATTTTAGGTATAATTAGCCCTAAGCTGCAAAATAACAAGAAAGACGGTTTTCGGAAAAATACCGAATTTTCACCGAATTTCAGGAAAACACCAAAACGACTTTTCAAGACGCTACAATCTTCCCCCCTTAAAGAAATTCGGTCCCCGAATTTAAAAATATAGCTACGCGTACCTTCGAAGAGATGGGGATATTTCTTCCTCATCTCGCCCTCGGTCTCCCAGGTAACCTCCTCGCTGCTCGGGCTACGCCAAAGGACCTTGACGGTTGGTATAATCTTCGACATCAACTTCTTCACCTGCCGATCCAGGATGGCCACCGGCTGCTCTGCAAAAGAAAGGTCGCGCTCTAGCTGGACTGTCGGGTGCTGAATCGCATGCGAAGGGTCGTGAAGGTACTTGCGGAGCATCGAAACATGGAAGACGGGGTGAACATCGGGAAAGCTGGGAGGAAGAGCCAAACGATAAGCAACAGCGCTAACCCGCTCGAGGATCTCGAAGGGACCTACGAATCTAGGGCTAAGCTTCCCCTTTCGCCCAAAACGCATCACGCCCTTCATCGGAGAGACTTTCAGAAAAACATGGTCGCCAACTGCGAACTCTAATCTGCAACGGCGCCTGTCTGCATATGATTTCTGTCTGCTCTGAGCTGCCCTCATCCGGTCTCGGATCAACTGTATCTTCGCTGTCGTCTCCTCAACAAGCTGCGGCCCCAAAATGCTGCTCTCGCTGAGCTCTGTCCAACAAACGGACGATCTGCATCTCCTCCCATACAATGCCTCGAAAGGTGCCATCTGAATAGTATCCTGGAAGCTGTTGTTGTAGGAGAACTCCACTAGAGGTAAATGACGATCCCAGCTACCACCAAAGTCTAAAACGCACGCTCTGAGCATGTCCTCGAGAGTCTGAATGGTCCGCTCTGACTGTCCGTCTGTCTGCGGATGAAACGCTGTGCTGAAGCTCAAACGAGTGCCCAAAGCCTCCTGAAGTTTCTGCCAAAGTCGGCTGGTGAACTGAGTGCCTCGATCTGACACGATACAAGTCGGTACGCCATGTAGTCGCACGATCTCGTCAATATAGAGCTGAGCATACTGAGCGAAGCTGAAAGTCGTCTTCACTGGAAGGAAGTGAGCCGCTTTCGTCAATCTATCCACGATCACCCAGATAGAGTCGTACCCTCGACTGGTCCTGGGTAGACCCACAACGAAATCCATCGAAATCTGTTCCCATTTCCACTCTGGAATGGGTAATGGCTGTAGCTCTCCTGCGGGCCTCTGGTGCTCGGCCTTGACTTGCTGACAAGTCAGGCATCTCGAAACGAACTCTGCAATGTCCCTCTTCATCCCGTCCCACCAGTAGGTCTCTCTCATATCATGGTACATCTTGGTGGAACCGGGGTGGACACTATACACTGATCGGTGTGCCTCCTCAAGAATGTCGCGCCGCAATCCATCAGCATCTGGTACGCACAGTCTAGATCCATATCATAAAATCCCCTGATCGTCAACCACGAACTCGGAAAATCTGCCCTGTCCCATCTGTGCCATGATCTCTGAGCAACGGTCGTCACTGCGCTGTGCCTCATATATACGGTCAAGCAACTGTGGGCGTGCACGAACATGCGCGAGCTGTCCCCCTGTCTGAGTGAACTCGAACTCAACTCGGCTGTCGCATAGCATCTGCCAATCTGCTGACGACTGCCTCTGCACTGCGCGCAAAAAGGATAGACTACCCCCGGGCCTCCTACTCAACGCATCTGCCACCACATTTGCCTTGCCGGGGTGATATAAGATCTCGCAGTCGTAGTCTTTCACCAACTCCATCCAACGACGCTGTCTGAGGTTCAGGTCTCGCTGCTGAAATATGTACTTTAAGCTCTTATGATCGGTGAATATCTGACACGACTCGCCGTAAAGGTAATGTCGCCAAATCTTCAGTGCAAAGACCACCGCAGCCATCTCCAAATCATGAGTGGGGTAGTTCTGTTCATGCTTCTTCAACTGCCGAGAAGCATAAGCGATCACCCGGCCATGCTGCATCAATACGCATCCTAATCCCACTCGCGAAGCATCACAGTAGACAACAAATCCGCCTGATCCCGAAGGCAAAGATAATACCGGCGCCGTAGTCAAACAAGTCCGTAGCTGCTGAAAACTGCGCTCGCACTCCTCTGTCCAAACGAAAGGAACTCCCTTCCGGGTCAAACTGGTCAACGGTGCAGCTATACGGGAGAAGTCCTGAACAAAACGCCTGTAGTAGCCCGCCAGGCCTAGAAAACTACGGATCTCAGTAACCGATGCAGGTCGGGGCCACTGCTGAACAGCCTCAATCTTCTTCGGGTCCACACAAATGCCGTCTCTCGTAACCACGTGACCCAAGAATCCGACGCTGTCCAGCCAGAATGCACACTTGGAGAACTTCGCGAACAGCTGGTGCTCCCTCAGAGTCTGTAACGTAATCCGCAAGTGCTGCTCGTGCTCCTCTCTGCTCCGGGAGTACACCAAGATATCGTCGATAAACACGATGATGAACAAGTCAAGATACGGCCTGAATGTACGGTTCATCAAATCCATGAATGCTGCCGGGGCGTTGGTGAGTCCGAACGACATCACCAAAAACTCGTAATGGCCGTAGCGCGTGCGGAAAGCTATCCTCGGTATATCCTCCTGTCGAACTCGCAGCTGATGGTATCCTGATCGCAAGTCGATCCTCGAAAAATACCCCGTACCCTGAAGCTGGTCGAACAAATCATCAATGCGCGGCAACGGATATCTGTTCCGAACGGTAACCTTGTTCGGCTGGCGGTAGTCGATACATAAGCGCAAACTTCCATCCTTCTTCTTGACAAACAGGACCGGAGCACCCCATGGAGAAACACTAGGTCGAATAAGCCCCTTATCTAACAAATCCTGCAACTGATCCTTCAGCTCTCGAAGCTCTGCCGGGGCCATCCGATAAGGAGGTATAGAAATAGGCCCCGAACCGGGAATCAAATCAATGCAGAACTCAACATCGCGCTCAGGCGGTAGCCCAGGTAGCTCATCAGGGAACTCAGAAACTACTGGGACCCGGTCTAACGGAACCTCTGCAGCTCGAGTATCACAAATAGAGGCTAAGAATCCCTGACATCCCTTCTGCAAGAGCTGACCAGCGTGAAGAGACGAAATTAAGCTAGGAAGGGCGACACTGCGGTCTCCCCGAATAACAAGGACTGGCTCTCCCGGAAAGCTAAATCTGACTGCCTTCTCACGGCAGTCCACCGAAGCATAACAAGTGGCTAGCCAATCCATGCCCAGAAGCACATCAAAGTCCAACATATCGAGGAGTATCAAATCAACCGATGAATCCCTCTCCCCGATACGAACGGAACACAAACGAAATACAAACCGAGCGACAAACGACTCGCCTACCGGAGTAACAACAACGATCGGCTGATCTAACGACGACGACTCACGGCCCAACATCGGTGCAAAGTGTGTAGATACGTACGAATGTGTGGAACCTGGGTCGAATAATACCCGAGCGTCGAAAGAACAAACTGGCAAGGTACCTGTCACAACGGCATTGGATGCCTGCGCATCCTGCGGTGTCAAAGCAAAAACTCGGGCCTGTCCTCCACCGATAGCGGGCTGACCTCGTCCTCGGCCTCTGCCTCCTCGTCCTCTCTGAACAGGACCGCCGCGTCCACGGCCTCTGGGTGCACCTAACTGGCGTGGAGCATCGCCTGGGGTAGGAAGTAGGGCTCTCTGAGGAGGGGGTGGTGATGGTGGTAGGGTCACATGCGGAACTGTCGCTGCTCCCTGTCGTCTCACCGGACAGTCTCTGACAAGATGGTGCAGACTCCCGCACCCAAAACATCCTGGCGACGGCTGCTGCCCCTGGGGATAAGAACCATATAACTGTCCCCGCCCAAATCCTCTGCCAGGCCTATCTCTCGGAAAGAATCTGGCGCGCTGCCTCTGAGACGGTACATCGGTGCGCATCCTCTTCGGCCCAGAAACGGCCGAAATCTGTGATATGCGTGTCTCCATCCGCAATGCCGTATCCATAGCAGCTGAATAAGTGTCGTAGTGCTGGGCGCCAATGGCAAGATATAGCTGGGCATCAAGTCCCTGTACGAACCTCTTCACCATCTTCTCCTCGGTATCCACCAAATACTGAGCATATCGGGATAACTGTGTAAACTGGATGTCATACTCAGACACCGTCATCCCAGGTGTCTTGACTAAGGCCTCGAAGCTGCGAGCTCTGGCGTCACGAACGCTCTCTGGAAGGAAACGGGCTAGAAAGACCGCTGTAAACTCGGCCCAAGTCATAGGCGGCAGACCTGCAGCTCGACCTCTCAAGACTGACTCCCACCATGTCTGCGCGAGACCCTCTAGTCGGAAACTCGCAAGCTCTACCCATCGATCATCCGAACATCTCAGCGAACGGCAGATCCTGGCTAAACTGTCAAGGAACGTCTGTGGGTCCTCCGCTGTCTCGGTGCCGGTGAATACTGGAGGTCTCAGCCTCATGAAATCCTGTAGTGAAACCGGAATGGCCACGGTGGTAGTAGTAGGAGCAGGTATCATGGTCGTCTGTGATGTAGTAGGTACGTCATCCGGCCTCGGTGTACGACTGGCTGCAACTAGGTTTCCTACCATCTGACGTAGCTCCTGCATGCCTCCCATCATCTGTCGCAACTCCTCCATACCGGTCTCGAGCCTATCCATACGGCCTGGGGAAGGTGGATCGGTCTGTCCCTGCGGCGTAGGCATACCACCCTGCTCAGTCCTAGTCTCGGACGAGCCAGCTCGAATCTCGTCTCTGGCGGCAGCCCTCTGTGCCCTCGTAGCATTCGGCGGCATAGTGGCTGTTACAGGAAAACGGATAGTAAGGACAGTGCAATAGGATCATAGGATACACGGAATTGAAGAAGGAATTTTTCAAGCAAGTATATCCTAAAGTCACTTAGGCAGAGTACCGTATCGTAAGTATGCCGCGGACATACGCACGCTACGTTACCCTGCTTAAGTCACTTACTCCATCTACCAAGGGTCATCCTACACTCACAAAGGTAAAACCTATCGCTCTGATACCAACTTTGTCACGACCCGCAGGGTACGGAACGTGACTGGCACTTAAGTTTACGAAACGTCTAAAGACGTCCGTAAAATAAGTAAGCCAAAGCCCAGAAAACAAAACCAATTAAGCAAAAGAGTGAAGAAAACCCAATCAATTGAAAGCGAGTTATCAAATAAGTCATGTACAACCCTTTTTAAAAACAATACCAATTTTTCCGAAAATTTCGGCAGAGTCTCCTTTGTAAATACTGGCCCCCAAAATGGGTACAACAAAAATATACATGAATCCAACAAAATAGGGCATCCCCAAGCGGGAGCTAGCTCTTCGCCACAAAGCGGTCACAAATCCCACGCAATGTAAATGACAGCAAGCATAATAATCATAATAAAGCATAAGAAAACATCATGTCGACTCAAGTGAGCTCGACCCCAAAATACAGCATAAAAGTCCCCAAACCTCACAGTCTCATCTCTAGGTCAATATACAATAAATCTGGTAGAAACAGTAGATGGAGTACACTAGATACAAGAATATACAAGGTGGTACAAAATAATAACATAACCCACCTATGAGCAAATCTCGAGCTCAGGCAAAAGAGGCAAAAGGACAAGTGCGCCCGCCGCTACTGAACTGACGGAGCGGACCTGCAAAAGACTGTGGCACAACGGGGGTGAGTTGCCAACTCGTGAGTAATAAATAATATCTACAAAGGCTATCGTATGCATGCACACAAGCATCCTAGCATCTAAAATACAGGTATGACGGGATGCACTAGCAGGTGTGTATACAACATCAGTGTACTAATATGTATGCAACATGAAAATCTGAGGTCTCAATAGGTATATATAAGAAACATTTTATCTCTTTTTGTTTTTGAAACTCTTTTAGAATGCCAGCATAATACTCAAAGAATCGACGAGAACCGGTGTCTAGCAACGACACCCAAAAGCTGTCTCAAATCTCATAAATGTATCTCTGGCCTCAGCCGTCCGGCTGACCCATCTCAAATATCAATATCTCATCATCTAGCGGCCACGGTCGGTATCCTCTGGATATCCGTCGTCCCAAACAGTCACCGGTAGGTAATCCGTCCCCTGCCAGGCTCAACGTCATCACCACATTCCTCTTGCCCCGGGGTACCTTACCGGGCCCACCATGTACCCGTGCCGGTTCCTCCACTCCTCGACACGGATTTCCAAATCCACAGCAAACTCATGGTGGACGACACTTACATCACTAGAAAACCGCAATTTACATATTTTAAAAATATAATAAGTTTAGAAATTTTGCGGCTTTCCCCCTGAAATCCAGCAATATCATAAAATCTCAAGAAATCCTCATAAGTGCATATATCAATGATAATGAATGCATATGGTATCAATAATCAAGTTGCGATGTGTGATTAATGTATTAAGCATGAACAATTAATATGATGAAGTACATGCACATGAATAGCAATACTACGGTTTCATTTTTAAGGAATTAAAGGCAATAGCACAAGTTTAAGTATCAATTAGTAACAGGTTTAAATTTAAAGGTTATCTAGTGTGGTGGCATGGCAATTACCAGGGTGTGTGTGTAAGCATGAATAGTGCTCGTGCTGCATATAAAAACCTTGGCAATGGTGCAGGTGTCCTATAAAATGGTTTCGTATAGGTATGTCAATATAATGCATGGATGCAGCAAATAGTCAAATAAGTATTTCACCCCTAATTACTAACATCACTAAGGGTCTTGTAAGTTACTAAAACTATCGGGCGGCTTGCGCCATCCAACGATAGTCCCCCGTAGATATTACATCTACTCACCGGAATCCCTGGCTAGCTGTGTCCAATCACCGCTTTCCCCTTTCGCGCCGCGTCTGACGTCTCCGCGACCGAACCTGGAATTAACATCAATACCAAACATAAGGTTACATATCAAGAACGACGCAAAACCCAAACGAAACTACTAACGTTCGCTAGCTAGGTACAACGTGCACAAAGTGCGCGGAACACACGCGAAAATCGCAAAAACAGCCAAAAAAAACGCCGATTTGGTCGCCCGGCAAAACTAAAACCCGACTACCCAAAAACCCGCACACACGCATCCTAAACGTCATAGGATAAGCCAACACAATCATCAAGATGTCGAAAATAGTCCATCACATAATGTTATAACAAAACTAGTAAGCATTTGCATTCCAAAATCGGTGCAAAAATCGCCGATTTGCGACAAAACGACTACAATCTAGCATAATCACCCAAGTCACACCATTAGATAACCACTACACAAAATTTCAACACATTAACCATGTTCCAAAACCTAAATTCCACAACCAACCCTTTCTTGATTTTTCTCAAAAGCAATTGCAAATCAAAATCCATACTAGAAAAACTTAACTAACACTAATTTCAAGCCCAATTAGCAAGTTAACCTTCTAGATTAGGTTAGCAAAACAACTAGATAATAAATTAGGTTTAATCAACTAAATAATGGTTTCTAAACCCTAATCAACTCACTAATCATGCTTCACAACCCAATCCATACATAAACCCTCTCTTGAAAATCCTAAAACAACAATTTACAACCAAATCACACTTCTAAAATTAACTAAATTAGCATAATTGAAGACTACATAAACAAGGTGACCATATAGATTAGTTAATTAACAACTAGATTAACTATAAAACAATCTAATTAACTATCATGGCTTCAAAACCCTAATTTAAACAAACTACTCTTTTTTAAAAAAAACAAGATTAGAAATTAGCTAACTTTTAACACTAAACCATGCAATTAAAGGAATTTAGCACAAAAAAAAAAGTAACTTGATGGAATTTATACCTCAAGATCTATGGATCAAGCAAGTGATTTGCCTCTAAGGATGGCTTCCTAGCTCCAAGATTCAAGCAAGAATGGCTAAGGATAATGATAGCATAAGGATTTTGTTTGGATTTTTGAATTAATTATGGATTTTGATGTGGTTTTTTGAAGAAAATTGAAGAAAAATGAAAAGAAAAGAGATGAAGAAGAGAGGGTTCAGGTTTCGGCCAGAGGAGGTAAGGGGGAGGGGTGTGGGTGAGTGGGGAAAGTCAATGGTCAAGTCTCCAAAGTCAAATGCACCATACCTTATTCATTATAATTAAAATAAAGCCATAAACTAACTAAATCAACTCAAGAAAGCAACCAAGGAAATGAGGCCAGAAATTTCTGGACTTGCACAAGGTGGGGCTGTCCTAGGGCTGAGGAAAAAGAGAGAGGGGTTTTACAAAAGAAATTTTATGCAAAAAGGCCCCCTACAAGTCAAAAATTGCAAGTTTTAGCTCAAAATTCAATAAATTCGTTTCATATCATAAAAATTTGTTAAAAATCAAAATAAATTACTAAAAATTTATGTTATCACTAGATTTTAATTATCATAATTTTAGAGATTAAAATTAGCCCGGAAAAATTTGTATTTATCGCTAATTTAATGTATTTTCTTACCGGCTTAAAATAATATTAAAAAATTGAAAAATTAGGGAAAATTTTTAAACGACCAGAATTTCATAATTAACTCATTAGCTACTAAAAACAAGCAATTACCTATCCATTTTAGGTATAATTAGCCCTAAGCTGCAAAATAACAAGAAAGACGGTTTTCGGAAAAATACCGAATTTTCACCGAATTTCAGGAAAACACCAAAACGACTTTTCAAGACGCTACACCCCACCAGCTCCAATGGTGGAAGTTGATGCTATTGTTCCAATTGGGAACAACTTTCATCTGCTCAGGAAGGAACACACGAACTCTCTAACGACGGTGCTAAAAAAATCACCCCACCTGCAGAGGTCATTGTTCAGGCAGAACCGGAGCGCCCCCACCAACGGCTCTCCTCCTAAATTCATAGAGTCTGGCAGAAAGTCCAGGACTCTATGATCAACAAAGACTACTCTCGTCGACCGAAGAAATCGAAGGCTCGGCAAGAGAAATACCATCCTTCCGTCATACAGCGAGGAAATTCTTCTACACAGGTTCATGTCATAACGGCTCCTTCAACTTCGACCTCCCACAAAAGTATGAGGCTGGAGAAAATCCCACCGCCTGCGGTAAATTCCAAAGGTGATGGACCCAAACGCCCCAAGTCTTGGGGCATGATCGTACATATGGTCCACATGGCTTCCGGGAAAGAAGAAAGCCATGCTTCCGTAGGACATCGACCGCAAACTCAGTAGCTGACAAAAGATCAGGTGCAACAACAAAAGCTCCAGGAAATGCTGACCAAGATGGCAGCACTTACCGGGCAGAAAGAAAGCCCGGACACAATAGCCAAACAGTGCCAGGAACAGGTGACCAATACAGAGTTCCAGCGAAGGATGCTTGAAAGAAAAGACAAAGAAGCTGCTGAACAAGCTGCTAACATGAAGCAGATGGCGCTCTTATTTCGGGATATGGTTGGAATGATGATCCAACCATAACCCTCAGCTGAAAATCTGCCGATAATCATTGAGGATGACAAAGGGGAAACATCAAATCGTCTTCCGGTCTTATCGGCAGCCAAGGAGGAAACAATCTCTAAGGCTGCTCTTGATGATTATATAGATCAACCAATAAGAGCTCATCAAGCAAATGAAGAGGCTGGCCAAATCATCAGAACTGGGTGACCGTATCCAGGCTGGTATGATCAAATCAAGTACCCGCCGGCATATACGATCCCCAAGTTCCATGTATAAAAAAGGATGGGCAATCCCCATAGCACGTCACGCAGTTCAGAGCTCTGTGCGGAAACACTGGAGACGGCGACAAACTGTTGCTTCACCAGTTCGTTGGCAGCCTGTCAGACGGCCTTTGAATGGTACTCGGAGCTCCCAAATGACTCCGTGAGAACATTCACAAAGATGGAACTGCTGTTCATACAGCGGTTCGCCAGCGCAAGCGAGCAAATCCCGATCATGGCATTAATCAATGCCAGGGTAAAGCCAGGAGAAACCTGGGTCCAATATGCGATCCAGTAGCGGAACTTATAGTCAAAGTGTGAAAAGCGCATCGAAGAATCCCCCTCCGTGGGAATGTTCATCAGGACCCTTGATCCTGAAACGAATGTGTCCCGGTTCATAACGTTCTTCAAACCAACAATCTTCCAGGCTTTGATAGATAAACTGGCCCAAATGGACCAGATCGGCCACGGGCTTTCCTCCTCAAGTAAGGACCCCCGAAATGCCAAGGGTAAAGGGAAAGCAGCATTCGTTGCCAACACTCAACAACAACCGAGTGGCCCAAAACCGGATGCTCGCCAAAACAATGCGCGTCCATGTCTATCCCTGGAAGAAAAGCTAAGATACGCTTACTCGTTTCCACGCGACAAGACGAGGAAATTATTTGAGTTGGCAGTGCACAACAAACTCATCATATTGCCAAACCCACGACGTCCACCATAACCCGGTGACGTCAATAACCCTAACTACTGCTCCTATCATAGAATGGTGAGCCACCCAATTGAGGATTGCTACATCTTCAAGAACTGGGTCGAGGACCAGTATCAACAGGAGAAATTCACGTTGTCTGACAACTGGAGGGTAAACCCACCATAGAAGCACACTCCCAAAAAGGTGGATGCACCGGGGGCATTATGCTCACTCGTGGAAGAAACTCCATGGGAAGTCGTTCTTTCAGCAAAAACCAAAAGAATGCTAAAAGATTTACAGGCATGTCCAGCTGTCAGGTGGAAAAGCCCACTTGAACCCGAAATCATTGAAGGGGTGCTAAATCCACGTCCCGTACCGAAAGTCATTGAAAAAGGGCAAAATCCCCGAGTCAAGCCTTCAAAGTCTCCGAAGAAAAAGAAGAAGACCAAGAAGCCCGTGCAGCCTGCCGAGTATGACGACAAGCGCACAGACCTACAAAGGTATATTGACGTGCTGGAGGAGTACAACCAGTAGGAGCGAACGCCGGTCACACTCGAAGAGTTCCTCAAGCATATTCTTGAAAACGAAAATAGTGACAACGATGAGGAAAATGACTCATCAGGAGATACCGGGGACCATGTAACAAGTTACCACATGGTCTCCCATTCGTTGTTAAATGACGAAAAAACTCCCTTGGCGTCAGAAAACAACGCGAAGGAACGGGGTGCAGAATCGGCGCTAAAATCCCCAGAACTGCCAGAAGATCTGATCGATAGGCTATTAAACGAAGCCTTTCGAAAAAGCAAAACTGACCGAGAATGCGAAACAGACATATACGAAAAGGCTAAATATCACCGTCAGGATGAAGAAGCCATGGTAAGGAGGAGTCGTAAAGTACTCCAACCAAACCAAAACATATCTGCGACAAAAAAAAGAAGGATCAAGGAAGAGAAGCGGTTCGCCAAAACCTTGTCAATGGGAATGAAGCTGCCACCTCTCGTAGGAAACACTCCCGGGGTCATATGCCTCGATGGAGAGGATTCACATCCAAACTACTGCATATATCATCGGAGGGTTACCCACCCCACCGAAGAGTGCAGTACCTTAAAGAAGTGGTGGCAAGGATACGTTGTTAGTTGTATGCATGCCCTAGAGGCCAGTATTGTACAGATGATGTATATTATATTGGATGCTTGGACATATATATAGAGATGACTTTCTTGCTCGATATGATAGTATGCTATCTGGTTGCTCTTTATCTTAACATGTACACTAGTCTTTTTAAACTGTCTTATAGTTACATGTTGGTAAAGCCCTTAGGATGTGTACTTGACTACCTGGACTATGATGCAGATCATACTAGTGGGGACATGGTAGTCCATAAGTACATCCTTCAAGGTCCCTAGTCGTGGGTGTATCGAGACGGGGCATCGATATACCAGAGTAGACTAGCGTATACGCTTCTCGACCCATGAGATGGGCGATAGATGATCCCATATCCATTGGTGTTTGACATCAGAGATGGTATACGGGTGCTCAGTGGAGACTGAGTACACTGGACGGACTCGGCGAGAACTCCCAGATGGTATTATACCTCACGTCAGATGGCAGTTCTCAGGTGACACTTGTGCAGGTTAGTCTGTAGACCCGAGATCGTCATAGAGTCTTGTGTGATTCCCACTGTGCTTTGATCTCTACCTTACCACGTCCATGAGGGCGTGCAAAACGGTGGTCTTTGGGCATAGTCCCGAGTCACATGGAAGCAATGAGCGATAGGAAGGGTTTCGTCTCTCCCGGTATTGGGGGTTGATGTTGCGCAGTGCTCGATTGGCCGTAACAGGGAAGTCCCTGGCCAGGGCTGATCAGAGATTTGCTGGTAAGTGTTGCCAGTAGTTTCTCGACCCGTTATGAGCCTCACATCCGCATGACTTATCGGTTATTGGGGTCTGACGTTTACCACCCCTAGACTTGATATGCGACATATCAGACGAACAGACCGGACTGTACGGTAAGTGTTACTGGTTGGATTCACAGGAGTGTGAGCGGGCTAGCTCGTCGATCTTCTGATCGCTCAATACCCAGATGGCCGTTACGTTTAGCAGACCGCTTGCGGCTTGTAGGTGCTTGATATGATCATCATCTGCTACCGGCGTATTGACGAGTCTTTAGAGTCCTACACAGAGGTTTTCTGGCTCAAGCGAAACGAAATAGGAGCGCATATGAGATATGTGCAGGACCGAGAATAATGCGTGTATGTGATACCGTATTCCGTTCTCGTGATGAATGTTTCGATTGGTTATATGCGATATAACCTAGTTATCGAATCAAAGATTGATTCGATAAGTCGATGCATTGTATACTAGTCGGTTATGTGCGACATGACCGGATCATTGAATCAAGTGTTGATTTAATGATTTGATGTATAATTATATATTTGATATATTACTTTGCATTGACTAGTATTGGTTCGTTTTAAAAGGATTTTCTCACTTGATGTGCACATTGTATATGTGATATATTTTTGTGTACGCATGTTTGTATCATGTTTGATGATACATGTTAGCTTGTGCTTGTATAAAGATTAAACCATGGTTATATGAATGGTTAGGGTTTTATTTACTTATTCATTTATTTATATTGATTTTTCATTTTGGAAAGGAAAAGAAAAATGGTGGCTTTATTTGTTTCTTTCATGAAGCTTCATGAAGAGTTGAATAATTGACCATTTTTGTTTTCTTCTCTTAACCTAACCATGCACCTAATCCTAGTTTGCTCTCTACACTTCACCATGGTTAGTATATGATAAGTAATGATATTATTCTCATTTTTAATCTAATACTTATCATATTCTATCTTCATCTTCTTCTTCTTCTTCAAAGAAAAAGCTTGACACCATTAATGGCACCTTGAGCTAAAGAGTGAGAAATCCAATTCTAAAGTGAACCCACCTCCTATTTCTTCATCCTCTACCTCTTGCCAAGTGGTTTTGGGTGTTTTCTTCACAAGTTTCACAACTTGGTGAAGTTGGAGCTTGAACTTGTGATGCCTCGATGTAGATCATCTTCGGCACGAAGCCGACGACCTAGCTCGCCCATTTCTCCGATGAAGCCGACGATTGAGTTCGGGATTCGAGATGGACAGCGAGAGGACGCCTATGTGGAGCTAAGGAAGTGGAGAAAGGGATCTACAAAGGTTGTATCCTCTCTCCTTTAGTTAAATCGTTAACTTGTTTAATGTTTCGTCTAGAATTCTAGTCGACGATCCGTATTAGGGTTTCTCGGCACCCATAAAATTTGAAATTGGCATGGTTGATGCCTTGTGAGACCTCTTTAGTGTGCCTAGGAACCCTTCAGTGGTATCAGAGCCTAGCTAGAGCCTTAGGCGATGTGTAGACGACGTTTGAAACCCGATCGAACCGAAACCCTAATTCCCGATGTGCTCTCTGGACTTTTTTCAAAAACTGGGATTTTTATGTATTAAAAATGCTTTAAAAATTCAGCAGGGAATTCTAAGAATTACGGTGCAAAATTTTTCAAATGAACAGTATAGTGTGCGGCGGAACCGCGGCAGAAGCATGGCTTCTGTGGCGGTTCCGCGGCGTGATGATGACGTCAGCCCTCCTCCTTTGCACAGTAATTCCTATTTCACAATGCTGAGTTTTCTGGGAATTTTTAAATTGACTCAAGAGTCGAGTGTTCTGGGGTTGCATTGGGAATCGAAGATTCGATCGGATTATCAAGTTTTGTCTATGTGTTTTTCCGGATAATTTTTGAATATGTTAAAAAGTTCGACCGGATATAAATACCCAACTTTTCCCCTCCCAGAAAATTTCCAAGTGTTGGATTTTTCTGTGGTTTAAGGACGTTCTGAGTAGTGCAAGTAACGCGATGGTCCCTCTAGAAGACAACAAACCTTGACTCGATTATATGACCGTCTTGAACTGCCCTTTGAACCTTAGGGTTTGGGGCAGTACGGCGTGCCACATGTGAGGCATTGGCTTGACCCTTCTACGGCTGGACCGTTGGTACTGAGGCATGAAGTGAATGTCTTTGAACTTGTCTCATGTGTTGATCGGTTTTGGGAAAACTTGGGTGTTCGAATGTTTGATCGGAAAGTTTAATATTTTCTATTTATCCGGAATGGGATACAATAATTGGAATTCACATACAGTTATGAGATAGCTAAATGAATGTTATAAATCTAGCGGTTTAGTCTCACTTGATATTGAAAAGAGTTTTCGATAATGGGACTAAAATGCGGGGTTTATAATTGTTAGGCATGTGATGTCTAAGTATTTCATTTGATTAAGCATGCGATGTCTAAAGAGGTTGCGGATTCCAACTGTTGTAGTTTTACACTTTCTTTTCTGTGACCGTAAGTGTAATATGTGATATCGCCGGTTTCGTTGCTATATGTCAACGACAATTGGGATGCGCATATTTACTTACGTTGATGACATGTGATGTTATGTGTTGCTGGATATGTTATATTGGATCGTCGTGTTTGAATAGCCGGGGTTTTTATGTGAGATGAGTGTTTTTCATTTTCATTCATGTAAAAACTTGTATGTAATATTCTTTTATTTAGGGCACTTCCAGGTTGCGGAAGATGTCACCTTTTGTATATTATTTACTTTTCCGCATTAGGATAGACCCAAGGAGGGGAGCACAAGTAACCGGGTTCTAGGGTTCAGTGGGAGACCATCTCGAGGAGTCGAGTCCGGGTCTCCTAACCCTAGAATTGGTAGGGTTACTTCCCGCTCTCGTAGGGGTCTAGGGGTGTGGGATTGGCTATTCATCACGACCGTGAAATCCGTGTTTTATACTGGCTCGTATTGAAAACACGGACGTCCTAGTATATCCAATGTTTCATATGTTTCTTCTGCTGCGATATCTGTGATGTGATCATGTGATGTTCTGTGATAGATACAGTATATAGTATATATGATATTTTATATAGACGTTACTTATGTTTTGCACCCGCACTAGCCATGTCCTGCTCTGTCGTTAGTTACCTAACCTAACGGTGCATGAGGGGACATCCAGGCGAATGCGGATGGCATAAGTGTACGTCGTATTTATCTGTGATGTTTAGGTGACTTAAATAATGGGACTTCATTAATGTGATTAATGAAAGAAAAGAAACCTAAGATGTTGTAGAATCAAATTTTAAACAAAACAGGTAGCTACAGTTCTTGCTTTGCATAGCGGTATATGTGATATATCCTGCACCTTATTCGATGAAGAAAGGACCGAGATCCCTTCACCGGGAGTGACTCCTTTAGCAATAACTGGCAGATGCTACACACTCGGTTTGCTTTTGACTGCTTTTGAGTTCTTGCTTTGCACAGCGATATATATGATATATCCCGCACCTCATTCGACGAGGAAAGGGCCGACGATCCCTTCACCGGGAGTGACCCCTTTAGCAAAACTAGAAAAGCCTCAAAATCACTCCATTTCAAAACTTCATTTGATTCTACAACGATATCAAGTTCATTACGCAATAGGTTTTCAGAAAAACCCGTCGTAGCCCTCCGTCATTTCAGATAAGAACTGTTTAGTATTCGTGCTGCATTTGTTGGCCTTTGTCAAGGCGTAGTGTGCGGTAGCTGAATAGTGATTATCTGCTTGTGCATGTGATGCAGATTGTTTCAGGGTAGTCGTACGACCTTGTGGGCCTTTGTCAAGGGTCGTGCGGGTGGGTTTGATTCAATCAAGAAATGACGGGTTGAACTTGACTAGCATGCTATGATTTGTTGGCCTTTGTCAAGGTCATAGGACGCTAGGGGCAAAATATTATCGGGAATTTCAAGTGTTGAAATTTGCAATGAGATTGCATACCTTCTATGAGATAGTTGGATCCCGATACCCACTGCGAGTAAGATTTACTCCTGGGAGAGTTTTACACATTGCAATTAGCTGATCAAGTAGGTGTCTAGAAAGGTATCAACGGGGTTAGGTGTCTAGAAAGGTATCAACGGGGTTACGCCTCTGGGAAAACGAGGTTTACATTAATTAGGTTCGTGCGAAAGCACGGGGGACCTCCCTCAAAGTACCGACACTGGCCTGGCTGAAAGATTGGCGAACTTGTAGTGTGTAATTAATCCCGGCTAGTCTTTCCTTTTAGGGTTTGAAGGAAGATTTGATAAAAACCAGTGGGAGCCATCCTGATTAGATAAGATAATAACCAATCTGATCTTGCACGAGCATACGCTAAAGTGTTTTCTTCTCTCTCTCTCCAGGTAGCGACCAGTTCATGCCCTAATCAAGATAATAATATGGATGTATTGACTGAACCCGCATGTTATACTGTGCTGGGGAATGTTGGTTCCGTTCTTTCTTATAAGAGTTATAGGAATGAACAGGACATAGGGGAATACCAGGATTCCCATGCCACCCGAATAAAGAAAGTACATGTTGATGCATTTTCTTCGGGTGTGTTCGTTACAGAGAACTGTTTCTCCATTTGCTCTACGTCCTGGGTATTAGATACCGGGTCAGGATCCCATATATGTAATCAGTTACATGGGCTTAGGAAAGGTAGAGAACTTGGAGAAGGTGATAAAGACATTAGAGTTGGAAATGGTGCAATTGTTGCAGCTAAGACTGTCGGGGAATATCACCTTGCATTACCAACTGGTAATACATTGGTTCTGAACGAATGCTATTACATGCCGAACCTGATATGCAACATTATATCAGTTTCTTTATTGAGTAAAGAGGGATATAATTTTGTATTACAGGACAATGTTATGAACATTTTCCGTAACCAATAGTTGGTTGGATCAGGCACGTTGTGCAATGGCATTTATGTTCTAAATCAATCAACAGTTCTGAGCATAACAAACACACACAAGAGGAAGAGTTCTGAACTGAACGAATCCTTCTTATGGTATTGTAGACTGGGTCACATCAATGCGACACGACTAGCTAAGTTGCATAAGGATGGATATTTAAATCCATTTGAATTTTCATCTTATGACACTTGCCAGTCATGTCTCAAAGGCAAGATGACCAAAACTCCGTTTACGGAACACGGAGAAAGAGTTACTGAACTCCTGGGACTGATACATAGTGATGTATGCGGTCCTATGTCTACACATACTAGGGATGGTTCTTCGTACTTCATTACATTCACTGACGATCTCTCTAGATTCGGATATGTGTTCCTGATGAAACACAAATCAGAAGCTTTTGAGAAATTTAGAGAATATAAACAAGAAGTCGAGAACCAAACCGGAAAAAGTATTAAAATCCTTCGATCTGATCGAGGAGGTGAATACTTGAGCAATGAATTCCTGGACTTCCTAAAAGAGAATGGGATTCTCTCTCAGCTGACTCCTCCATATACACCACAGCACAACGGTGTATCAGAACGGAGGAACCGCACCCTATTAGATATGGTGCGCTCTATGATGAGCACAGCTGAGTTACCTATTTCCTTCTGGGGATATGCGCTGGAAACAGCAGCATACTTATTGAATCAAGTTCCAACTAAATCTGTACCTACCACACCATATGAGATATGGAGTGGGAAGAGACCATGTCTTAAACGAGTTAAGATATGGGGTTGCCCGGCCTATGTCAAAAGGCAGAATCCGGACAAACTCGAGGCACGGTCAGTTCTATGCAAGTTTGTGGGATATCCCAAACATTCACATGGATATCTTTTCTACCATACAGAGGAACAAAAAGTGTTTGTTTCTCGACATGCCACCTTTTTAGAAAAGGAATTTCTTGCAAAAGAAATTAGTGGGGATAAGGTAGAACTGGAAGAAATTCCGGCTACACAAACTCAAACTGAAGATTTAGTAGAACCAGAGGATTCAGTAGCTCCCAATGAACCTCAGCCTCTCCGCCGATCTAGTAGGGTTCCTCGCCAACCTGAGAGATACTACGGTTTTCTCATGGATGGTGGGAGCGAGGATTGCATCATGGAGGATGATGACCCAACTAGTTTCGAGCATGCTATCACGAGTAGGGACTCGGTGAAATGGCTGGATGCTATGCGGTCCGAGATGGAATCCATGTACACCAACAAAGTATGGACTTTGGAAGTTGCTCCTGAAGAGGTAAAACCCATTGGGAGCAAGTGGATCTTCAAGAAGAAACTTGGTGTAGATGGGAAAGTGGAGACTTTCAAAGCTAGACTTGTTGCAAAAGGTTTTCGCCAAAGACCAGGTGTGGACTATGACGAAACCTTTTCTCCAGTGGCTATGCTTAAATCCATCCGAATCATGCTTGCCATCGCTGCATATCATGATTACGAAATCTGGCAAATGGATGTTAAGACCGCCTTTCTAAATGGTGATTTAGAAGAGTGCGTGTACATAACTCAGCCAGAGGGTTTCGTAAATAGTGGGAGCAGCGGGAAGGTGTGCAAGCTGCTTAAATCCATTTATGGATTAAAGCAAGCATCGCGGAGTTGGAACATCTGCTTTGACGTCGTTATCAAAGAATTTGATTTCGTCAAAAATCCAGATGAACCTTGTATCTACAAGAAGGTGGCAGAGAGTAAGGTTGTCTTCCTCGTATTGTACGTGGACGACATACTCTTGATACGAAATGATATTCCTATGCTGCAATCGGTCAAGCTCTTCTTATCACAAAGATTCTCAATGAAAGATCTTGGAGATGCCTCCTGCATATTGGGAATTAGGATCTATAGAGATAGATCCAAACGGATATTGGGATTGTTCCAATCCAGGTACATTGACACCATACTAAAGAGGTTTAGTATGGAAGAATCCAAGCGGGGGAACTTGCCCACGATCTCTGGAGTCACTCTCTCCAAAGAGATGTCTCCCAAGACTGATTTGGAGAGAGCTCGCATGCAAGGGATACCCTATGCTTCGGCTGTAGGCTCTATCATGTACGCGATGCTATGTTCCAGACCCGATGTAGCATACTCACTGAGTATAGTGAGCAGGTATCAAGCTGATCCTGGAGAGAATCACTGGACAGCTGTGAAGAGCATTCTCAAGTACTTGCGAAGGACTAAAGAGATGCTCTTGGTGTATGGTAACGGAGAATTCCAAGTGGAGTCCTTTACCGATTCGAGCTTCCAGAGTGATAAGGACGACTCTAAGTCGCAGTCGGGCTTTGTCTTTACCCTTTACGGAGGGGCGGTTAGCTGGAAGAGTTCCAAGCAGGAAACCGTGGCAGACTCGACGATGGAGGCTGAATACATCGCTGCCAACGATGCTGCCAAAGAGGCTGTCTGGATCAAGAAGTTCATTACTGAACTTGGACTGGTTCCATCCATTGAGCATCCAATACCTTTGTATTGCGATAACAATGGAGCGGTGGCTTTGGCCAAGGAACCCAGGTCCTATCAGCGATCCAGGCATATTCTGAGGCGGTATCACTTGATCCGGGAGATAGTTGATCGCCGGGAGATCGAGGTCAGGAGGGTTGACACGAAGAACAACACGGCGGATCCACTCACGAAGGCCATTCCCCAGATACAGTTTGAGAGACTCTTCGGGATGCTCGGTATGCGATACTACAGCAGCTGGCCCTAGTGCAAGTGGGAGATTGTTAGTTGTATGTATGCCCTAGAGGCCAGTATTGTACAGATGATGTATATTATATTGGATGCTTGGACATATATATAGAGATGACTTTCTTGCTCGATATGATAGTATGCTATCTGGTTGCTCTTTATCTTAACATGTACACTAGTCTTTTTAAACTGTCTTATAGTTACATGTTGGTAAAGCCCTTAGGATGTGTACTTGACTACCTGGACTATGATGCAGATCATACTAGTGGGGACATGGTAGTCCATAAGTACATCCTTCAAGGTCCCTAGTCGTGGGTGTATCGAGACGGGGCATCGATATACCAGAGTAGACTAGCGTATACGCTTCTCGACCCATGAGATGGGCGATGGATGATCCCATATCCATTGGTGTTTGACATCAGAGATGGTATACGGGTGCTCAGTGGAGACTGAGTACACTGGACGGACTCGCCGATAACTCCCAGATGGTATTATACCTCACGTCAGATGGCAGTTCTCAGGTGACACTTATGCAGGTTAGTCTGTAGACCCGAGATCGTCATAGAGTCTTGTGTGATTCCCACTGTGCTTTGATCTCCACCTTACCACGTCCATGAGGGCGTGCAAAACGGTGGTCTTTGGGCACAGTCCCGAGTCACATGGAGGCAATGAGCGATAGGAGGGGTTTCGTCTCTCCCAGTATTGGGGGTTGATGTTGCGCAGTGCTCGATTGGCCGTAACAGGGAAGTCCCTGGCCAGGGCTGATCAGAGATTTGCTGGTAAGTGTTGCCAGTAGTTTCTCGACCCGTTATGAGCCTCACATCGGCACGACTTATCGGTTATTGGGGTCTGACGTTTACCACCCCTAGACTTGATATGCGACATATCAGACGAACAGACCGGACTGTACGGTAAGTGTTACTGGTTGGATTCACAGGAGTGTGAGCGGGCTAGCTCGTCGATCTTCTGATCGCTCAATACCCAGATGGCCGTTACGTTTAGCAGACCGCTTGCGGCTTGTGGGTGCTTGATATGATCATCATCTGCTACCGGCGTATTGACGAGTCTTTAGAGTCCTACACAGAGGTTTCCTGGCTCAAGCGAAACGAAATAGGAGCGCATATGAGATATGTGCAGGACCGAGAATAATGCGTGTATGTGTTACCGTATTCCGTTCTCGCGATGAATGTTTCGATTAGTTATATGCGATATAACCTAGTTATCGAATCAAAGATTGATTCGATAAGTCGATGCATTGTATACTAGTCGGTTATGTGCGACATGACCGGATCATTGAATCAAGTGTTGATTTAATGATTTGATGTATAATTATATATTTGATATATTACTTTGCATTGACTAGTATTGGTTCGTTTTAAAAGGATTTTCTCACTTGATGTGCACATTGTATATGTGATATATTTTTGTGTACACATGTTTGTATCATGTTTGATGATACATGTTAGCTTGTGCTTGTGTAAAGATTAAACCATGGTTATATGAATGGTTAGGGTTTTATTTACTTATTCATTTATTTATATTGATTTTTCATTTTGGAAAGGAAAAGAAAAATGGTGGCTTTATTTGTTTCATTCATGAAGCTTCATGAAGAGTTGAATAATTGACCATTTTTGTTTTCTTCTCTTAACCTAACCATGCACCTAACCCTAGTTTGCTCTCTACACTTCACCATGGTTAGTATATGATAAGTAATGATATTATTCTCATTTTTAATCTAATACTTATCATATTCTATCTTCATCTTCTTCTTCTTCTTCAAAGAAAAAGCTTGACACCATTAATGGCACCTTGAGCTAAAGAGTGAGAAATCCAATTCTAAAGTGAACCCACCTCCTATTTCTTCATCCTCTACCTCTTGCCAAGTGGTTTTGGGTGTTTTCTTCACAAGTTTCACAACTTGGTGAAGTTGGAGCTTGAACTTGTGATGCCTCGACGTAGATCATCTTCGGCACAAAGCCGACGACCTAGCTCGCCCATTTCTCCGATGAAGCCGACGATTGAGTTCGGGATTCGAGATGGACAGCGAGAGGACGCCTACGTGGAGCTAAGGATGTGGAGAAACGGATCTACAAATGTTGTAGCCTCTCTCCTTTAGTTAAATCGTTAACTTGTTTAATGTTTCGCCTAGAA
This sequence comes from Agapanthus africanus, assembly GCA_030015575.1. Taxonomy (NCBI): domain Eukaryota; kingdom Viridiplantae; phylum Streptophyta; class Magnoliopsida; order Asparagales; family Amaryllidaceae; genus Agapanthus; species Agapanthus africanus. The sequence goes on along the minus strand of JASDDO010000001.1, from coordinate 46,306,131 downwards.
TTCTAGTCGACGATCCGTATTAGGGTTTCTCGGCACCCATAAAATTTGAAATTGGCATGGTTGATGCCTTGTGAGACATCTTTAATGTGCCTAGGAACCCTTCATACGTTGCCCATAAAAAACACTTCATGAGGAAGAAGAGCGGAGCTCGTCGACGGCAAAATAGTGCGACAGATGCGCATGAAAAAACGACCGGCAACCGTCATATGGTTGATACTAGTTCGGAAAAAGTTCGGAAGGAGGAAAACCCCAAGTTCTTACTTTCGGGAGCGATTCTGAGGAAGAAATACCTCTCAGCCCTCTCTTCAAAGACTCCACCTCCGAAAAAGAAAAGGAGGAGAAGAACTGTGAGAATATTCACTGCGTAACTACATGGTGCCTTAAAAGGACCTCGGACCTACAAACAAAAGTTCGAGCAAAAAGGACAAAGGAAAAGAAAAAATCCCTGAGGAAATTGCCCTCGACGGTGGAGTTGTCAAAGATCCCGCAGCAAGGGACCCGCCTAGGTAAACAAGGTGGATTGCAATGTCCTAGTACATTTGAGGAAAATACCCTCACAACTGAACATACTAGATGCTCTCCTCATGTCCAAAGAGGCACGAGATTCTCTGATCAAGACATTACAAGAGCCAGATTAGTTCCAAGCCTTCCTCGCGGAAGTGAAGATGAAAGATGAGCTGGCAAAGGTCCACACGACTGATATTACATTCAGCAATGAAGATCTCCTCCTCGGTACGTGCGAACATAACCACCCATTATACGTCACCGGGTATTGCCACGACATCAAGATAGGGAAAATCCTCATCGACAACGGATCCTCCGTCAACCTTCTCAACGTGAAAGTGCTGAAGGAGATTTGCATGAACATTCAGCACCTGGCCCTAGAAAAAATTACCATCTCTGGGTTCGACTCACAGTTGTCATGAACGCTTGGGTCCGTAATATTGACGTTGCGCTTCGGGTTGCTCATCAATGACATCAAATTTCATGTCATTGACGCCAAGACTTGCTATAATGCTTTGTTCAGCAGGCCTTGGTTACACAAGTACAACGTCATCCCTTCTACACAACATCAGTGTATGAAGTATTTCAAGAATGGCTCAGAGTACACCGTCACAGGGGAGCTAAATCCGTTCTCCGTAAACGAGGTCCGAAAATATGAAGACAAAAAGTACTTCCTGCTAGACTTCGAGGATACGGAAAGGTGTTATAGGCCGGAGGATAAACAGAAGCCCGTCACCACTATCCCGATCTTTGGGAGTGATTCCGAGGAAGATGAAGAAATAGTCTACTCGGGGCAACCCCAGAAAGAAAACAGCAAGCTCGGACCATCTACTCCTATTCTGGTCTTTGGCAGCGACTCTGAGGACGAAGCCAACATAGTGTTCTCTATCCGCCCGTCAGTGCAAACCCTCGCCGGACCAAATCAGAGTCTACAAATCACAATGTCTTCGCCTCGGCATTACAAGGAACTTGATACGCTCGATACATACAGCGTACATGAACTACAGACTTTCTACATCCCTCCCAGGAGAAAGGATGAAAAGGCGGTCCTCTTCTACCGATCTACGGAGACCAGAATAGAAAAAGAAGTCTGGCATGGTGCCGATTTTTCACTCAGCAGGCTTCAACCAATCCTTCCGCCAAGATACTACGTGGAGGGATTGAAAAGGATGTTAATACGCCAAGGTGTACCCCTCAAACAAACTGTTCGGCAAGCCTAATTCTACAAAAAGATTTGGGATATTCCCGGGACTCAGCGAAAGATGCCCAACGGGAAGATGGAGACAAATAGGCTTGGATATGTTCATTCCAAAAAACAGGAGTAGTTCCACAGATGCCGTATCATAAACAGCTTCAGCGAAGGGGAAAACGCTCTTCCGAATAGCCGTGACGTTGAAACAGAGTGAAATCCCGCTCTAAGAACGTTAAGTCCGTCACTCAAAAAACAAATAGACAAGCTAATAAAAGAAGCTTTTCAAAAGAGTCGAGACAATCACAGCCGCGAAATGGCCATTTATGAAAAGGCCGAGACGTAGTGCTTCAATCAGCAATCCGTGGAGGATGAAGACTATAATGCTCTTCATCCCCGTCCCACTGCAATCCTCGCGAAAAGGGAAAATCCTGAAATAAAGGCAAAAATAGGGTAAAGAACGCAAACAACGTTCGAAAACAACAAAGCAGATCCAAGAAGCCATGCAATCGAGAAAAGGTTGATTGAAACCCGTCGTTTATAAAGAAGATGGGTCGGGAATACTCTTTCCCACAAGACAAGACAAGGAAAATATTCAAACTTGTCATCAATCATCAAATGGTGATGCTCCCGGAGTCTCGGCACCCCGAACAAATAAATGAGGTCCATCATCCGGATTATTGCTCCTACCACCGAGCAATAGGTCATCTCCTCGAAGACTGCTTCACCTTCAACGACTGGGTAGAAAACCAGTATCAACAAGGCAGGTTCACTTTATCCGACAGCTAGAGGGTAACCCCGCCGCAAAAGCATGAGCCAAAGAGGACCTATACCATGAGAATAGGACCAGCTCAACATCAAGAATGGAAGCGAACTCGTACCTGCCATATGATAACACCCTCAAAAGAGGAAGGGCACGAGACTATGGATGTCCTCTACATGTGCTTCATAAATGAAGACGAGGATGAGGTAATCTCCAAGTTTTCACCAGCACCAAAGGAGCTGGAAGATGGGATACACACCACGGCGGACAACCTAAGAAAAATTGACTTAGGGAGGAAAGACGATCCGAGGTTAACGTTCGTCAGTGAGCTACTATCTGAAAAACAGGTAGCCATGTTAAAGGACGTGCTCATGCAATATAAAGACTGCTTCGCATAGAACTATTCTGAGATGTCGGGTCTAGATCCAAAGGTAGCAGTACATAAACTGGCTATATCGCCGGAAATAAATCCAGTCAAACAGGCACCAAGAAAAATGCGGCTCGAACTTGAGATGAGTATCAATGCCAAGGTCAAGAAACTAATCGACTATGGCTTCATCCAAGAAGTTCAATATCCTGACTGGATCGCTAACATCGTTCCAGTGATGAAGAAAAATGGGACGGTGCGCATCTGTGTGGACTTTCGGGACCTCAACAAAGCCTGCCCGAAGGATGACTTCACGGTACCTGTTACTGAGTTGATGATCGATAACACGTCTAACCATGAGGTCTTCTCCTTCATGGATGGATCTTTAGGATACAATCAAATAAAAATGCATCCTGAAGACCAAAAAAATACCGCCTCCGGACTCCGCTGGGCATATCCAGCAATATGGTGATGCCCTTCGGTTTAAAGAACGCTGGCGCTACCTACCAAAGGGCCATGACGAAGATCTTCAATGACCTCATACACAAGATCATCGAATGCTACATTGACGACCTAGTGGTAAATAGAAAATCTCACGAGGAGCATTGGGAACATCTAAAAATAGTGTTCCGAGGTCTTCGGAAGTATAATATGAAGATGAATCCTTTAAAATACGCGTTTGGAGTCTCCTCAGGAAAATTCCTAAGATTCATCATACGGCACTGGGGTATCGAAATCGATTCCTCAAAGATCAAGGCGATTATGGAAATGCCTACGCCAAGAACTCTCAAACAATTGCGATCTCTTCAAAGAAAGCTCGCATATATCCGGTGGTTCATAACCAACCTCTCCGGAAAATACCGTCCGTACAGTCATTTGATGAAGAAGGGGGCCCTATTCGTCTGGGATCAAAAGTGCCAAAATGCACTAGACGAAATCAAGCAATACCTGCACAATCCGCCGGTATTGACCGCTCTGGTTAAGGGAAAACCCCTTATCCTATATACAACAGCCCTTGAGGGTTCTCTAGACGCACCATGGGCACAAGAGAACGGTCAGGGAAAGGAGAGAGCTCTATTCTATTTAAGTCAAGTTCTCCTGGGAGCAGAAAACAACTATTCCCCCATCGAAAATAATTTCCTGGCTCTGATCTTCGCAATAACAAAACTCAAACATTACGTCTTGCCACATGAGGTTCATCTCATATCAAAGGTGGATCCTCTTAAATATCTGATGTCAAGGGACATACTAACAGAAAGGCTTGCCAAATGGGCCCTCCTCCTGATAGAATTCTCGGTAACGTATCGACCCCTTAAAGCAGTGAAAGGTCAGGCCATTGCCGACTTTCTCGTGGAGCATCCGATACCAGCCGACTCCCTCCTAAATTGTGAGTTGCTGGATGAACATGCATTCGACACAATCGAAGAAAAGAAGGAAGAAAATGATTCCCAATGGGAACTCTACTTCGATGGAGAGTCTTCCGTGAAGCGGCGAAAGCAAAACACCCCCATAATCAAAGTCGGGAAGGGTCTTATCTTCGTGACTCCGTAAGGAGGGATATTGCGTTACGCCCTCTCCTTAACAAAGGCAAGAACTAATAACGAAACTGAATATGAAGCTTTGATAGCAGATCTCGAGATCGTTGTCGACATGGGAATGAAAGACCTCCTCATATATGGAGACTCCCAGCTGATCGTTAGCCAAGTAGCGACTATCAGACGTGCAAGCCAAAGCTGATAAAGTACGGCGAAAGAGTGCAACAACTGCTAGCACAAATCCCCTCCTACATCTTGGAGAGTATACCGTGTGCAGAAAACAGCAAGGCGAATGCATTGGCCAAATTGTCTAAGGAATTGGCCGACGAAGACCTCGATGACGTAAGGATCATTATGCAAAGCCGCAGGGTTCTCACGCCAACAGAAATATCTTCGGAAGACTTAACAGAGCTATCCGAAGGAAAAGGAACGACCAAACAAGTAACCCTTCAAATAAGGGACAAAGAAATGGTCAATGATTAGAGGGAAGTCTTCATTGACTACTTCAAATCCCGACGAACGCCCAAAACTGCGTCGTCTAGACATCAGCTCATGAAACAAGCTCTGTCTTTCGCCATCGTCAATGACACTATATATAAAAGATCGTTTGACTGTCTGTGGCTAAGATGCCCGAGACCAGGAGAAGCAAAGAGAATCGTCCAAGAAACTCACGACGGACTCTGCAGCTCTCATCAAGCTGGCCAAAGATGAAGCTGAAGATCAAAAGAATGGGTTACTATTGGCCCACAATGATTCAGGACTGCCTCGAATATGCGAAGCAGTGTCACTCGTGCCAAATTCACAGGGACTTCATCCACCAACTTCCAAATCCGCTACACCCAATAATGGCTAGCTGGCCATTCGAAATGTAGGGAACCGATATAATTGGCCCTATTGAACCAGCATCGTCCAAAGGACATCGGTTCATACTGGAAATGACCGACTACTTTTCTAAGTGGGCAGAAGCAGTACCACTAAGGGAGGTGAAGATGGAGAATATCCTCCATTTCTTCAGGACACATGTCATCTATCGGTTCGGCACTCTGTGACGAATTATCTCGGATAATATGCTAGCTTATAGAAGCCATAAAATCAGCCGCTTCGCACAACAGCATAAGATAGATTGGAGATATTTTTCATTCTATAATCCTCGTGCCAATGGTCTAGCTGAACCTTTCAATAAGACCTTGACAAAGATTATAAAGAAAACAGTGTCCAGAAACAAAAGAGACTGGCATGAAAGGTTACATGAAACTCTATGGGCATACCGAACAATGTTTAAAATGGCCACGAATACAACACCATACGCGTTGGTATTCGGCACGGAAGCAGTGCTTCTCCTGGAAATAGAACCCCCTTCTCTACGAGCAGCGGTTCTATACGATCTGACAGATGAAGAAAACGCTCATCTTCGACTTGAGAAGCTAAATGCTCTCGACGAAACTCGCCTTATAGCACAGCAAAATCTGGAGGTTTATAAGGCAAGGATGACGAGGTCATACGAAAAACTGACCAGGCCGAGAACATTCCGCCAAGGCGAGCTCGTGCCAGTCGTCAAAAGACCCATGATTCCCAATCATGCAAAACGGGGGAAATTCAAGCCGAACTATGAAGGCCCGTACATCATAAACAAATTCTACCAAGGTGGAGCCTACCTGCTCATAGATATGCATGGCGAAAGACCCTTCTGGCCAATAAACGGCCGATTCCTCAAAAAATACTATACTTGACGAGTCATGACTTAGGTCAATGATAGATGACGATGCTCGTGTCCGCTCACTATCTTCCTGAGTCAGAACTCTGAGAGTAGTATGCAAAGAAGCTCTGTCGCCTCAAACATGGCGATGAAAGACCGAAAAGTCCTTAAACTAGAAATTCGCCTCAAACATGGCGACAACGGACTGAGATGTCCCTAAACTAGAAATTCGCCTCAAACATGGCGATAACGGACCGAGATGTCCCTAAACTAGAACCTCGCCACAAACATGGCGACAACGGACCAAGATGTCTCTAAACTAACAACGAACCGTGATGTCCCTAAACTAGAACATTGCCTCAAATATGGTGATAACGGACCGAGATGACTCTAAACTAGAACTCCGCCTCAAACATGGCGATATCGGACTGACATGTCCTTAAACTAACTATCCGCCTCAAATATGGCGATACTAGACCGAAAAGTCTCTAAACTAAAATGTCGCCTCAAACATGGCGATAATGGACCGGAACGTCCCTAAACTAGCGCATCGCTCCAAATACGACGATATTCTCTCTTAAGATCTATATTGCAATCAAAGTCTTAGTGTCAAAGATTGCAACTCAAGTCCCCCCTATGCGACCCACACGGCTCACAAGATTCAGACGCCTTAAACTAAAGGGATCTGAACTTGTTCTTAAGCCGTCATATCCCCCAAGTTGCCCTACAGGCGGTCCATATTGACCCTTGTATACAATCCATGGGTGTGAATAAATATTCCCTTACCAAGTTCTACCAATGACGAGAAATGTCCCCATATGGTGAACGACACTTGTAATTCCTCTCGATTTACAAGGAGAAAACACTCTTGTAAGATCCTTATGACTTATAAGAGAAAACACACTTAGGAATTCTCACGACTCCTGAGGAGAAAATACACCTATGGGATTCTCTCGACTCGTAGGGAGAAATACCTTTATGAAACCCTTACGACTTATAAAATCAAAATGCCTTAGCCGACAGAATCTTAACCCTGTTTACTATGCCATCCTTGTTCAAATCGACCACGCTCCTGGCAATATTCCAGTTGCAGCGATGTTGATGCCAAGATTGGCATCAGATCTCAAGTTCCTGACTCACAATAAAAAGCAGCGAGTAAATAAATAAAATATATATATAGCCGAAATGATGGCGCACTGCGATAAATACATAGCCGAAATAATTGGGCAATCACGACTTTCGCGATATGAAAAGATGAAAAGATAAAGCATCGCGGAAATCAAAAAAAATTCTTCTGCCCTGCAGGTGAGTCCACACTGACCCCTGTATACAATCCATAGGCACAGATAAAAAGGGAACCATATTTTCCCACCAGGCTCCGTCAAAGGGAGAGCCAGATCTTGACGGCAATATCTACAGCCTAGAGATCAGCTCGACGTTCTTCTCATTCCAATAGGGTGCAGACGTGACGTCAACAAAGCTCCAAGGAGCCAAATCAAAATGGAGTAATGGAAAAATCCTAGCTCTAACTCGGCGTTCCTTCTCATTCCAGCAGGATGCAGATGCAACATCAACAAAAAACCCAAGGGCCAAAACAAAAAAATGAGTGATGGCAAAATCCTAACTCCAGCTTGACATGCTTCTCATGCCAGCAGGATGCAAACGCAACGTCAACAAAGGCTCCAAGGAGCCAAATCAAAAAGGAGTGACGGCAAAATCCTAACTCCAGCTCGACGTGCTTCTCATGCCAATAGGATGTAGACGCAACGTCATCAAAGACCCAAGGGTCAAACAAAAAAGGAGTAATGGAAAAATCCCAGCTCCAGCTCGACGTTCCTTCTCGATGCAGACATGACGTCAACAAAGACCCAAGGGTCAAATAGAAATGGAGTCACGGAAAAATCCTAACTCCAAGTCTTGACGGTTCATATACAACCCAGAGACTATCTCGACGTTCCCCCTCATTTCAGCAGGATGCATACGCAACTATCAAATGAAATTCGAGCAATGGCATATTCCTAGCTCTGGACATCGATTGCAATACATACAGCATAGAGGTCCTATAGATGTCTACCCTACTTCAGCAAAGAAATGACACGGCATCATTAAAACAAAAATGAAGTGACGGCATATTTCCAACTTCGGGTCTCGATGGCAACTCATATAAAGCCTAAAAGACTATCGGAGATCATCCCACACTATAGCGGAGTGGTTATAACTCATCGGGGCTCCAAATTGAGCCTAATCTCATGTAAAAAGTGTCATAGCAAATTCCTAACTTTTGCTCTTCCGACGGTAATATGACCTAAGGAGATTACTTGAAGACTTCTTGTCCAGGCCCTGAAGGGATCAGAGACACGACAATCGTGGGGCTACTCGAACAGCGGCTTAAAGACTACATATCGAGGAATACATCAACCAACGCGACGGTACCACGGACTAAAACCCTAGTACCACAAACCTAACGGATCTCTGTCGTAAAGAATAGGGGTTAGCTATATACAACGTTAGGACAAGTTTGCCTATAAACCCAAGGGAGGTAAACTAAATACACTCCGAAATGAGTACATAAACTAGAGACTCCGAAACTAGTGAATAAACTGCAAACTCCGAAATGAGTACATAAACTAGAAACTCTGAAATGAGTAAATAAACTACAAACTCCGAAATGATTAAATAAACTAGAAACTCCGAAACGAGTGAATAAACTACAAACTCTAAAACGAGTGAATAAACTAATAGGCGCTAAATTAAGATATCAGACACAGAGGAGCACATGCAAAAAAATGTAAATTCTTTATTCATAAATTGAAAATTTTAAAATATACAGTTTACATTTATGTAAAGAAAAGTGGAAAATAAAATTCTATCCGTTAAAAAGGCGGAGCATTCAATAAACTGGAAAACCGCTCACTCTCTTCCCGCAGCGCCTCCTCGCGTGCCACTATTGCAGCCAACATCGCTTTAACTTGAGCCCGTTGTTGCAAGCACGATGAAAGCTTCTCAGCAATTCCCTACTTAGCAACCTCGCAATCTCGCATGCCCTGCTCGGTAAAATCGAGGTTCCACCTCAGCGCCATTCCTTTAGACAAGCATTGCTGAATACTTTCAAAGATAACTTGCAGCTGTGCGGCATTCGCTTCGATCTGGGCGTGCAATTGGCTGGATTCGCCAGAAGCTGTCTCATGCTCCTTTCGCTTCAGAGCCAAAATTTGCTCAAAGTATTTAATGAAAGCGGCACTTTGTTCGATCCATGCTATCAGTTGAGCCTTCAAAGTTAACGCTTCAGGTGCAAGACGCTTGTGCTCAATCTTATGGAGACAAGCCTCAATCCGTTTACAATAGTCAACCCAAATGCCGAAGAAGTCCTCATTGTGAAAATTCACAAGCGTCGCCAACATAGGGTTAACCTCGTAGCAAAGTCTGCAGCAGAGGTGAAGGCTTCAACGTTAAGATTTCCGATGAACTCACTTAGCATCTGCCTGCTATTCACTGCACCCCTGGAAGATTGGCGCTTAGCAAAGGGCCCTGCGGGCATGGAAATGTGAGACTCAAGAGGAACCAAAGCCGGTGCAGCTGCTACAGAATAAAGAACACACAAAGAAGGGTTAGATTTCAACCTGAAAAATAAAGAAGGGTGATGATGAACAAGATCTGCCATACCAGTGGTCAAAAGTGGCAAGTTAGGAAGCACATGAGGCTCGGTTATTCCTTCGTTCTTTCTCTCGAGCCGTAATACTGCGGTCAATACAAGAAAAGCTTAGCAATAGAATTACTCATGGAAAAATGAAATAAAAAGTGAAGAATATACTAACCAGCACCTGAAGGGGGAATGAATTCTGATTGGAAGGCGAAGTGCGAGCTTAACATCTGATGTAAGCGGTCAAAAAGCACTCCTGCGGGATTACGACAATTTACGGTAAAGAAATTAATCCAAGAAAATAATATCTACATTGAAACAAAGAAATGAGAAATCTTTACCTTCCGTCATTAAACGTGAGGGAACTCGGGAGGACAAAAAAGAGAGGGGTGGAATCGTGACAGTCGTGGCAATGGCTGGCGGTAATTCTTTAGTCAGCACAGCGCTGGGGTTTACCATGCCTATATTCAGAATAAAAGAGATATCAGTAGAGATGCCTAGCGGGATTAAGAGCTCAAAAGTAATAGCTCAAGAAATACCTAACAGGGCAGAAACCATAACAGTGTCTGGAGCATCACCGGCTATGATGGCTTCCTCAGTTTCCACCATCGCCGGAAAGGAGAATTCAACATCTACACCTTCGTCCCCTGAATCGATAAGGGCCATCGTAATGCCCGCATCACCCGCCGATTTCGGGGATCCACAAGGAGAGGAAGCGGCAGTCGGAACAGTCCCAGATTCGAGAGGAAGGTCTGCCACTTCAGGCTCTTCAAGCGCTGGCACTTCGCTCGCCACGTCACCACCTAAACTTGGCCATGTTAAAAAAAGTGTTATAATTCAAGAAAAAGGCTGCTAATAGGTTTCAATAAGGGATCATACGCTGTTTTACCTTGAAGTAACCACTCGGCCTCTTCGCGAGACACACGCGCAACCAGCGTATGAACGGTGGACAGGGCAGATGGAACGTCCTCCATGGGAACGTCAGAGGGTTGAACATCACTCGAACCCACGCCCGCGGCCAGATTAGCTTGCCGCTCCCTTTCTGCATGTTTTTTACGCTTCCTTTCAGCTTTGGCTGTACGAATGGACCTCCTCAGGACCTCCAACAGAAGAGCGTCTTTGTCCAAATCAGGCTCGGCCTCCGGATCTACTGTAACATCCATCATCGGTTGCTTCAGCGACGCCTCCCGTGGCGGCCGTGGGATGACCTCAACCGTAGCCGGTAACTCCGAAGGCTCCTCCGCACCACCACCTAAGGTTGGTATTGTACTCGGAACAACATGAGTTGCGGTGGTTCCTGTAACAGAAAGAAGAAGGGAGTCAGAGTGTGAACTAAATGAACTAAATATGTAAAGGCGTTGCGAAACGATTCATACCGAGATCCATGGAAGCGTGAAGCCTCTCCTGTTCCTCAAGTGTTTTGAGGGATGCCATGAGAACCTCTTCAGTGGAGATTCCTATTAAGGAAAGAGCGTTAATAAAGCATAGAAAATTCATTAAAAAAATGTATACACATAAGAGTGTAAATGGAATATACCGGACGCCGCTGTAGGGTGTTTTTCGTTACACTATTAAGATGAGAATATGCGCGCGCTTGTCAGGCGCATTACAGATTCCCCATGCCTATGGTAGGCTGGGATTTATTGATTGTGGGGATCCGAATCTCCGGCAGCCACGGACTAAGCTGCCATTAATTACCCCTCGCCTTTGGAGCGAGGGAACCTCCGATTAACGGGTTAAACTGGTCATGCGAACTCAATGTGCAGTGTTGTGTTTTGACAGGGGTTTTAGATATATCGGGGGCCCCGCAGAGTTTTTTACGGGGTCCCGCTACCCGGATAGCGGGCTGGGGGTCAAAGGGGTTAGCAACCCCCTTGCGGGGTGCGGGGCAGCGCCCAGTTAGAAATTTTTTTTCTAACAGGGACTGTGTCGTGGAGTATGTGTGTGTGTGTATGTATATATATAAAGAGAAAGGGCATCCAAAGGATGCGTAGGGACCAGCGCTTCACGTGCATAGCATGCAGCCGCTGGGCGGTAGCGCTAGCGCTCTGGGTGCTGGGCGGTAGCGCACTGGGCGTTGGGCGCGAGCGCTCTGGGCGCACCACATGCTCGGCACATGGGCGCGAGCGCTCTGGGCGATGGGTGCACCACGTGCTCGGCACGTGGGCGCTAGCGCGCTGGGCGCACCACGTGCTCGGCACGTAGGCGCAAGCGCTCTGGGCACTGGACGCGCCACATGCTCAACACGTGGGCGCGAGCGCTCTGAGCCTTGGACGCTGGGCGTCAAACAGAAAGGGGACTTTGGTCCCTGCACTGGGAGCTGTGCTCCCGATTTGTGGAGTTAAACTCCTAAAAAGTTTAGAAATGATCAGAGGGGGCTGCTTTGTTTCTCCCTTTGGCTCTGGATCTTTCCAAGATGGGATTTTTGGAGATGGGTCTCCTCCTTCCTCCTCTGTTGGCTGGGTCTTGAAGAACAAGAAGTATGAGATTTTTAAAAATCTCTTATTTTTAAGATCTGATGGAAGATCTGAGTTCCCCTTTGTGGTTTTTGTGGTAAAAAAAACTATTTAGTTTTGGAAAAGGAAGAGTAAAACTCTTGATTTAATTGAAAAAGGGGAAGAAGGTTTAGAACCATGATGAAGGAGCATGAGGCACATAGAACCCTAGTTTTTGGGGGAATGATAAAGTGTATCCTTTATTCATCATCATGTTGCCTTATATAGGCTTACATATTTACATATAGCCCCTTGGGCTTTACAAAATGGCATTTTGCCCATCTCATGGCTCATGTGCCATTTCTTTTTGCACATAAGCTATGGGCTTTACAAAAATTTGGCTTTATGCCCATTCATGCATAAAAAAATTACATAAAAATTAATTATTACATGATTTTATTGTTGGCATGGGGAGGCTGGCCGCGGGCTCGACTTGAGCATGGGCCCGCTCGACCTAGGTGTGGGCCCACCTGGCTCGGGGTTGACCTTGACTTTGACTCGGTCAACTGGGGTGCAAATTTTGACCCCAACTGCCGCCAGAGAAGCTAACGCTGCTTGCTCACGGGCCAGCCTTTCAGAAGCTTCGATGGCGGCTTGAAGATCAGTCGCGGAACTCTCATCGATGGAGGCTTCGAACAAACCATCATTGGTGCCGTATTCGGACAGGCCTTCGCCATAAGGAGCATGAGGCTCCTGACTAAATACAACATCAGCTGAGAATAAAGATTTTTTCTTCTTCAAAGACCTGATAGCGACACCCGACGACAAAATTTTTCACCTAACGGGCTGCTTAGGACAGCGGGTCTCAATCTCTGAACCAATGCCCGACTTCGGGGACGCCGCAGCTACCACAGTTGCAGGAGCATTTACATCCGGTTGAGACTTATCCGAAAAAGCTCGCAGAACTACAACCGCACTGCTCTCTCTCCAGGAAGGACGGACAACTGCCCGTCACCTCAGCGGGACCACGGGATTGCTGGCTGGGACAGAATCCTTGTAGTCAAGAAGCATCCGTCTTTCCTCCTTAACGACGACACTCGTTGCATGCTGATACCAAGCAATGAAAGCATTCAAGGCCCTTGGGATATGACTCGGCTCACTGATCAGGAAATGGGACCCCATATTCAGACGCATAAAATGATGCGCCGTGTTGCGAATGCTCTCCTCAGTAGCGGTCGAATCAAAATTATGAGGGTTATATCTCATAAACAACACCAAGGCGTTATGTCTGAATACCAAGAAACTCGGCCTGATAGAGTACATATGGATGATCTCCCGGACCCTCAGTGCAGAAGCTCCATCCTTAAAGACATCGTGGAGTGGCTGGACCGCTTTGGAAGGCTCCTTACCAATGGTCAAAACTTTATCTACAAAGGTCATGCTGTCCCCAACCATGCGTGGGCAAAGAAGCACTCACCGAGCCTCTCGCTGGGTTGGGTCTGGAGAAGAAGCATCGACCAAATGCATAACCCGAGGAAAATTGTATCCTTCATAAAATCGGGACCGTTTATGCACACCAAAAGCACTCAGCATGTGCATCTCGATCCACGAGGTGATGGGGGGTTTACGGGCTTCACACCCGACTGAGTGGTGTCGGCCGCTAGACTCAAACCATGATATAAGTGAGCCAGTCCTGCAACCCTAACAACCATGCATGTCCCCGGCGCAATGCGGTAAGCTGGATAAAAGACAAACGGTCTCATATGATGGGGGTGCATTGCAAGCGCAAACCAGCTCAACCATAAGCTGACGAACCCTATGAAGAACGTCTTTTCATCAATGTCTGGAGCGGCGACCTCTGCGAAAGGGACGATTGGGGTATCTGGAATAAAGATTGCTTTAAATCCGCCTCCGCGGGCGGTAGTTTGTCCAATCAAAATCCGAATGGATCATCAAGCTTGGCGAACTTTGCAGCTTTCTTCGATAAAGCCTCTGGACGAAGGAAGTGGGCAAAGAAATCTGTAAAGCTAACTCTGTGCCCCCCAGACTCCAAGAATAAGCTTTCATATATGTTCAACACTTTGATCAAGCTCAGAAATTTGTGTCGAACGGCATTCTCTGGGGTAACACCCATAACCACTGATTCGATAGCGAAGACATACTCGTCAGGAGGAAGTATCTCCTCATAATGCTCTCCTCTAACGGGTAATCTGGATATCTCCATGAATTCCTCCAGTGATATTGAGACCTCCCGATCCAATAAGAGAAATGTGTGGATCGGGATATTCCATTGCTCCAGAAAGGATTTAACTCACCACACATGAGGAGTGTGGTAATAAAAAAGGGACTCGTAGGTCGCTGGATATAGCCCGGTCTTCAGCAGCAGTGACTTCTTGGCCGACAGAATGTAACGGGCACACTGCAGATAGCCAGCCGGATGATGGGAGGTCACTCCTATCGAATAGACCTGGCCCCAAGGACGCGCTTCTCCTTGGCATATGCGACGCCCCAGAATGTCCAGGGCCATCAGCAACTGTGTTAGTTATATGTATGCCCTAGAGGCCATTACTATACATAGGATGTATATTGTAGTGGATGCTTGGACATATATAGGGATGACTTTCTTGCTCGATATGATAGTATGCTATCTGGTTACTCTTTACCTTAACGTGTACACTGATTGTCTCTTTGTTACATGCTGGTAAAGCCCTTAGGATGTGTACTTGACTACCTGGACTATGATGCGGATCATACTAATGGGGATGTAGTAGTCCATAAGTACATCCTTCAAGGTCCCTAGTCGTGGGTGTATTAAGACAAGGCAACGATATACCAGAGTAGACTAGCGTATCCCTTCTCGACCCATACAGATGGGCGATGGATGATCCCATATCCATTGGTGTTTGACATCAGAGATGATATACAGCTGCTCAGTGGAGACTGGGTACACTGGACGGACTCGCCGAGAACTCCCAGATGGTATTATACCTTACGTCAGATGGCAGTTCTCTGGTGACACTGGTACAGGTTAGTCTGTAGACCCGAGATCTTCATAGAGTCTTGTGTGATTCCCACTGTGCTTTGATTTCCATCATACCACGTCCAAGAGGGCGTGAAAAAAGGTGGTTTTTGGGTACAGTCCCGAGTCACATGGAGGCAATAAGCGATAGGAGGGGTTTCGTCTCTCCCGGTATAGGGAGTTGATGTTGCGCAGTGCTCGATTGGCTATAACAGGAAGTCCTTGGCCAAGGCTGCTTTAGGGATTTACTGGTAAGTGTTACCAGTAGTTTCTCGACCCGTTATGAGCCTCATATCGACACGACTTATCGAGTTATTGGGGTCTGACGTTTACCACCCCTAGACGAGATATGCGACATATCAGACGAACAGACCGGACTATACGGTAGTGTTACTCGTTGGATTCACAGGAGTGTGAGCGGGCTTGCTCGTTGATCTTCTGATCGCTCAATACCCGGGTGGCCGTTACGTTTAGCAAACCGCTTGCGGCTTGTGGGTGTTTGATATGATCATCACCTACTGCCGGCGTATTGACGAGTCTTTAGAGACCTACACAGGGGTTTCCTGACTCAAGCGAAACGAAATAGGAGCGCATATGAGATATGTGCGGGACCGAGAATAATACCAGTATGTGATACTGTATTCTATTCTCGCGATTTGTATCATCGGTCGGTTATATGTGATATAGCCGGGTTATCGAATCAAGTGTTGATTCGATACATTGATACACATGATATTAGTCGGTCATATGCGATATGACCGGATCGTTAAATCAAGTGTTGATTTAATGATTTAATGTATAATTATATATTTGATATATTATTTTACATTAACTAGTATTGGTTCACTTAAGATTGATTATCTTACTTGAATGTGCACATTGTATATATGATATATGTTTGTGCACTAGTTTGTATCATGTTTGATCATACATGCAAACTTGGGTGTGTGTTTGCTTTAAACTATGATTAGGTTAATGGTTAGGGTTTGATTTATTTATTTATTTATTTTATTCATTTTGGCAAAGAATAAAATGGAGGCATGCTTTGTTTTATCCATGAAGCTTCATGAAGCTTTGAAAGTCTTTGCCATTTTGTCTTTTGCCTTAACCTAACCATTAAACCTAAACCCTAGTTTATTCTCTACACAAGTTAATTCACCCATGGTTGCTAAATGATAAGATTCACTTGAATTATTTTAATGGAGAATTCTTTTTCTTTCTTCTTCTTCATCTTCTTCAAGAGGTGAAGAAAGCTTACTTGAAAATTACAAGTGATGAATCCAAGTGAGAAATCCAAATCCAAAGTGAACCGACTTCCTATTTCTTCATCCTCTACCACTTGCCATGTAGTATAGGGTGTTTCTTCACAAGTTTCATGACTTGGTGAAGTTGGAGCTCGAGTTAGAGTCGCCTCGACGTAGATCATCTTCGGCATCGAAGTCATCGACCTAGCCTGATCATTTCTTCGATGAAACCACCGCGAGAGTCCAAGATTCCGATGGTTGCAGCGGAGGGACATCATCACGGAGCTAAAGGAGTGGTGGACCGGATCTACAAAGGTTGTATTTCCTTTCACTCTGTAGCAAAGTAGTTTGCTTGTTTGCTTTTCGCCTAATCTCTAGTTAACGATCTAGATTAGGGTTTCTCGGCACCTAGAAAAATTTGATTTTGGCACGGTGATGCTTTGTGGAACCTCATTAGTGTGCCTAGAAACCCTACAGTGGTATCAGAGCCTAGCTAGAGTTTTAGGCGAAGTGTAGACGATGTTAGAAATCCGATCGAACCCCGAAACCCTAACTCAAACCCTTCTCTGTACATTTTTTGAAAATGTGGATTTTTGCATATTAAAAATATGCAGAAAAATCAGCAGGCTTTTTTAGGAGTTACTGTGCAAAACGAATTGCTAATTCGATTAAAGCGCCGCGAAAACGCGGCACGAGCTTGGCTCGTGCGGCGGTTCCGCGGCCGTTCAGTGACATTGTTACTTTATGTTTGCACAGTAACTTCCTTATTAGTTTACTGAATCTTCTGGAAATTTTTAATGTATACTCAAGTGTTGAGTTTTCTGGGTTGTATTGGGAGTTCGACGATTCGATCGGAATCTTTAACTTTTTCTGTGTTTTTTCGGATAATTTTGAATATGTTAAAAAGTTCGACCGGATATAAATACCCAATTTTTCCCCTGCCGGAAAATTTCCAAGTGTTGGATCTTTCCGTAGTTTAAAGACGTTCTAAGTAGTGCAAGTAACGCGATGGACCCTCTAGAAGACAACAAACCTTAACTCGATTATGTGACCGTCTTGAACTGCCCTTTAAACCTTAGGGTTTGGGGCAGTACGGCGTGCCGCATGTGAGGCGTTGGCTTGACCCTTTCTACGGCTGGACCATTGGTACTGTGGCATGAAGTGAATATTTTTAAACTTATTTCAAGTGTTGAGCTGTTTTGGGAAAACTTGGGTGTTTGATTATTCGATCAGAAATTTTAACATTGTCTATTTATCTGGAATGTGATACAATATTTGGAATCCACAGGTAGTTATGAGATAACTAATTTGAATGTTATAAACATAGCACTTTAGTCTCGATTGATCGGTTGCCACGGGATTTTGATGTGATCAAAAGTCCGTCGCAATCACGTAGCGTACGCGGATACTCGCCGGGTAAACTTAATAGACAGCCATGCCCCATAGCCCCGACCAAGTGACTGTAGGAGAACCCCGTAGCCAAAAGCATCCGTTTGGGTGCTCGAGGCAGTGGAGTTCCGCCTTAGTGCACTTCGTCAACGGTATCGGGGGTGCGGCCGTCTACTAAAATTTGCGACGAGCATTCGATCAGTTTATCGGGAATCTTGTTGAATTGCCCGACTTGATATTGAAAAGTGTTTTCGATATAGAGACAAAAATACGGGGTTTATAATTGTTAGGCATGTGATGTCTAAGGAATTCAGATAGTTAGGCATGCGATGTCTAAAGAGTTTGCGGATTCCAACTGTTGTAGTTTTACACTTTCTTTTCTGTGACCGTAAGTGTAATATGTGATATCGCCGGTTTCGTTGCTATATGTCAACGACAATTGGGATGCGCACATTTACTTTCGTTGATGACATGTGATGTTATGTGTTGCTGGATATGTTATATTGGATCGTCGCGTTATGAATAGCCGGGGGTTTTATGTGAGATGAGAGTTTTTATTTTCATTCATGTAAAATTCATTTGTATGTAATATTCTTTTATTGGGGCACTTCCAGATAGCGGAAGATGTCACCTTTGTATATTATTTACTTTTCCGCACTAGGATAGACCCAAGGAGGAGAGCACAAGTAACTGGGTTCTGGAGTCCAGTGGGAGACCAACTCGAGGAGTCGGGTCCGGGTCTCCTAACTCTAGAATTGGTAGGGTTGCTTGCCGCTCTCGTAGGAGTCTAGGGGTGTGGGTTTGGCTATTCATCGCGACCGTGGAATTCGTGTTTTATACAGGCTCGTATTGAAAACACGGACGTCCTAGTATATCCAATATTTCATATGATTCTTCTGCTGCGATATCTGTGATGTGATCATTTGATGTTCTATGATAGATACTGTATATGATATATATGATATATTATATAGACGTTACTTATGTTTTACTCCCACGCTAGCCCTGCCCCGCTCTGCCGTTAGTTACCTAACCTAACGGTGCACGAGGGGACATCGAGGCGAATGCGGATGGCATAAGTGTACGTCGTATTTATCTGTGATGTTTAGGTGAATTAAATGATGGGACTTCATTAATGAGATTAATGAAATAAAAGAAACCTAATGATGTTGTGGAATCAAATTTTCAAAAACAGGTAGCTACGGTTCTTGCTTTGCATCGCGGTGTTCCTTGTAGAACATCCTGCACCTTATTCGATAAGGAAAGGGCCGAGATCCCTTCACCTGGAGTGACCCCTTTAGCAATGACTGGCAGATGCTACAACCCTCGGTTTGTCTTTTGATTTCTCCTATAGTTCTTGCTTTGCACAGCGGTATATATGATATATCCTGCACCTTATTCGATAAGGAAAGGGCCAACGATCCCTTCACCGGGAGTGACCCCTTTAGCAAAAATAGAAAAGCCTCAAAAACACTCCATTTAAAATCATTTGATTCTACGACGATATAAAGTTCATTACGCAAAGGGTTTTCTTAAAAACCTGTCGTAACCCTCCGTCATTTCAGATAAGTAATAGTTAGTATTCGTGCTGCGTTTGTTGACTCAGTCAAGGCGTAGTGTGCGGTAGCTGATTAGTGCTTATCTGCAAAGCATATGATGCGATTGGATTAGGGTAGTCGTGCGGCCTTGTTGACTCAGTCAAGGGTCGTGCGGGTGGGTTTAATTCAATTGGGAAATGACGGGTTGAACTTTACTTGCGGTCTATGGTTTGTTGACTCAGTCAAGGTCATAGATCGCTTGGGGCAAGATATTGTCGGGAATTTCAAGTGTTGAAATTTGCAATGAGATTGCATACCTTCTATGAGATTGTTGGATCCCGATACCCGCTGCGAGTAAGAGTTACTCCTGGGAGAGTTTTACACATTACAATTAGCCGATCAAGTAAGTGTCTAGAAAGGTGTCAACGGGGTTACGCCTCTGGGAAAACGAGGTTTATTTTAATTAGGTCCGTGCGAAAGCACGGGGAACCTTCCTCAAAGTACCGACACCGGCCTGGCTGAAAGATTGGCGAACTTGTAGCGTGTAATTAATCCCGGCTAGTCTTTCCTTTTAGGGTTTGAAGGAAGATTTGATAAAAACAGTGGGAGCTATCCTGATTAGATAAAATAATAACCAATCTGATCTTGCAAGAGCATACGCTGAGTGTTTTCTTCTCTCTCTCTCTCCAGGTAGCGACCATATCACGCCTTAATCAAGACAATAAAACGGATATATTGACCGAACTTGCTTGTTATACTGAGCTGGGGAACGTTGGTCCCGCTTCAACTTATAATTGTTATAAGACAGAGCAGGAATTAGGGGATTACCAGAATTCCCGTGCCGTCCAAACGAAGAAAGTGCATGTTGATGCATCATCTTCGGGTGTGTTCGTTACACAGAACTGTTTCTCAGTATCCTTTACGTCCTAGGTATGTGATACCAGATCAGGATCCCGCATATGTAATTTGTTACATGGGCTACAGAAAGGTAGAGAACTGAGAACGGGTGATAAGTTTCATGAGGCAGAAAACGGTGCAAGTATTGCAGCCAAGTCTGTTAGTCATTGTCACCCTGTATTACCAGAATACATTAATTCTGAACAAATGTTATTAGATACCGAACCTGATATACAAAATCATATCAGTCTCTTTATTAGTAAAGAAGGATATAATTTTGTATTGTTGGATAATGTTTTGAACATTTCCTATATCAAGAGTTGATCGGTTCAGGCACGTTATCCAAAATCATTGACGTTCTAAATCAAACTACAGTTCTTTGTATACAGAACACGCACAAGAGGAAGAGTTCAGAAATGAACGAATCCTTCTTGAGGTATTGTAGACTAGGTCATATCAATGCGACCCGACTAGCTAAAGTTCCATATAGATGCATATTTAAATTAGTTTGAATTTAAATCTTGTGAAACTTGCCAGTCATGTCACAGAGATAAGATGACCATTGCTCTGTTTATTGGAAACAGAGAAAGAGTTGGTGAACTCTTGGGATTGATACATACTGATGTATGAAGGTCCCCTGTCTACACATGCCAAGACCGGTTCTTGCTACTTCATTACATTCTCTGATGATCTCTCGAGATTCAAACCTATGTTCCTCTTAAAACACAAGTCCGAACCTTTTGAGATATTCACAGAATATAAGTTAGAAGTAGAGAACCAAAATACGGGTAAAAGTATTATGTCCTTTGATGTGATCAAGGAGGAGAATACTTGAGCACGTGATTCCTGGACTATTCTAAGAATGAGATTCTCTCTCAGCATTACTCCTCCGTATACACCTCAGCACCTCGGTGTATCGGGGCGGAGCAATCACACCCTATATGATATGGTGTGCTCTATGATGAGTACTACTGAGTTTCCTATTTCCTTTTAGGGAGTTATGCACTTATGAAGTTACATACCTATTGAATAGGGTTCCGATCAAATCAGTTGCCTACCACTTCATATATGATATGGAAAGGGAAGAGCCCATATCTTAAGTTTGTTAAGATTTGGGGTTGTCCAGCCTATGTCTAAAACCATAATCTGGACAAGCTCGAGGCAAAGTCAGTTCTGTGGAAGTTTGTTGGATATCCCAAGTATTCACAAGGGAATATCTTCTACCTAACAGAGCAACAAAAGATGTTTTATTACTCAGCATGCCACCTTTGTGAAAGGGAATTTCTTATGAAGAAATTTGTGGACATGAGGTAGAACTGGAAAGAGTTCCAGCTAGACAAACTGCAGCTGATGATTTGGTAGAACCAAAGGATTCAATAGAAACCAATGAACCTCAGCCTCTCCGCCGATTTAGTAGGGTTTCTCACCCACCTGAGAGATACTTCGGTTTCTCTATGACAGTGGGAGCGAGGATTGCATCATGAGATGATGACCCAACTAGTTTCGAGCTGGCCATCAGGAGTGGGACTCTGTAAGAATGGCTGGATGCTTATCGATCTGAGATGGAATCCTTATACACCAACAAAGTATGGACTTTGGTTACTTTATCTGAAGGGTTAAATTCCCTTCAGGAGCAAGTATATCTTGAGAAGATTACTTGGTGTACATGGAAAAGTTGAGACTTTCAAAGCTAGACTTGTTAAAGGTTTGCATCATTGACCAGGTATGGATTATAATGAAACCTTTTTTAAGTAACTATTCTTAAGTCCATCCAGATCCTACTTTCTACGGCTACATACCATGACTACGATATATGGCGGTTGGGTGTCTTGACTGCTTTTCTAAATGATGATTTAGAAGAGATAGTCTATAAGTACACAGTCAGAGGGCTTCATAGACAGTGGGAGCAGCGGAAACGTGTGCAAGATATTTTATGTGATAAAGCAGAGAACCAAAATACGGGTAAAAGTATTATGTCCTTTGATGTGATCAAGGAGGAGAATACTTGAGCACGGGATTCCTGGACTATTCTAAGAATGAGATTCTCTCTCAGCATTACTCCTCCGTATACACCATAGCACGATGGTATATCGGGGCGGAGCAATAGCACCCTATGTGATATGGTGTGCTCTATGATGAGTACTACTGAGTTTCCTATTTCCTTTTAGGGAGTTATGCACTTATGAAGTTGCATACCTATTGAATAGGGTTCGGATCAAATCAGATGCCTACCATTTCATATGAGATATGGAAAGGGAAGAGCCCATCTCTTAAGTTAGTTAAGATTTGGGGTTGTCCAGCCTATGTCTAAAAGCATAATCCGGACAAGCTCGACGCAAAGTCAGTTCTGTAGAAGTTTGTTGGATATCCCAAGCATACGCAAGGGAATATCTTCTACCTAACCGAGGAACAAAAGATGTTTTGTTACTCAGCATGCCACCTTTGTGAAAGGGAATTTCTTGTGAAGAAATTAGTGGACATGAGGTAGAACTGGAAAGAGTTCTGGCTATACAAACTGCAGCTGATGATTTGGTAGAACCAAAGGATTCAATAGCAACCAACGAACCTCAGCCTCTCCGCCAATCTAGTAGGGTTCCTCACCTACCTGAGAGATACTTCGGTTTCTCTATGACAGTGGGAGCAAGGATTGCATCATGAGATGATGACCCAACTAGTTTCGGGCTGGCCATCAGGAGTAGGACTCTGTAAGAATGGCTGGATGCTTATCGATCTGAGATGGAATCCTTATACACCAACAAAGTATGGACTTTGGTTGCTTTATCTAAAGGGTTAAATTCTCATCAGGAGCAAGTACATCTTGAGAAGATTACTAGGTGTACATGGAAAAGTTGAGACTTTCAAAACTAGACTTGTTAAAGGTTTGCATCATTGACCAGCTATGGATTGTGATGAAACCTTTTCTAAGTAGTTATGCTTAAGTCCATCCAGATCCTACTTGCCACGGCTACATACCATGACTACGATATCTGGCGGTTGGGTATCATGACTGCTTTTCTAAATAAAGATTTAGAAGAAGTAATCTATAAGTATACAGCCAGAGGGCTTCGTAGACAGTGGGAGCAGCGGAAACGTGTGCAAGATGTTTTATATGATAAAGCAGGCATCGCGGAGTTGGAACATCTGTTTTGATGAGATTAGTCAAAGAGTTTGACATCATCAAAATGGTAGATGAACCTTGTATGTACAAAAAGGTAGTAGGGAGTATGGTGGTGATCCTCGTAGAGTACATGGATGACATACTCTTGATAGGGAAGAAGTTTCCTATGCTACGCTCGGTCAATCTCCGCTTATCACAAGGATTCTCCATATAGGATCATAATGATACCTCCTGAATCCTGGATTTTGGATCTATGAGATAGATCTAATTGGATGTTAGGAAACTCACTAATTGTAGTGAGATGGTATCAATTGATCCTGGGGAGAATCACTGGAAAGGTTCCAAGGTGATAAGGACGACGGAATGTCAGTCGCAGGCATTGTCTTTACCCTCAGCTCAGGGACGGTATGTTGGAAGAGTTCCAAGCTAGATACCGTGGCATACTAAACGATAAAGGCTGGATATATCGCTACCAAAGATGCTACCAAAGATGAAGTCTGGGTGTATATTGGTTCATGAGATGAACTTCGTTCCTCCCATTGTGTGACAATGAAGTTGTGGCTTATGCCTAAGAACGCCCATCCCATCAGTGATCCAGACATATTCTTAGGCAGTATCACCTGATCATGGAGATGGTTGATCTCCAGGGGATCGAGGTTAGGTGAGTAGACTCAGAGGACAACACGGCAGATCCACTCACGAAAAGCCTTTTCCCAGAGAGAGACTTTTATGGGATGGTTGAGTATGAGATACTACAACCACTGCTATCAGATGGCCCTAGTGCAAGTGGGAGATTGTTAGTTATATGTATGCCCTAGAGGCCATTTCTATACATAGGATGTATATTGTAGTGGATGCTTGGACATATATAGGGATGACTTTCTTGCTCGATATGATAGTATGCTATCTGGTTACTCTTTACCTTAACGTGTACACTGATTGTCTCTCTGTTACATGTTGGTAAAGCCCTTAGGATGTGTACTTGACTACCTAGACTATGATGCGGATCATACTAGTGGGGACGTGGTAGTCTATAAGTACATCCTTCAAGGTCCCTAGTCGTGGGTGTATCGAGACAGGGCATCGATATACCAGAGTAGACTAGCATATCCCTTCTCGATCCATACAGATGGGCGATGGATGATCCCATATCCATTGGTGTTTGACATCAGAGATGATATACGGGTGCTCAGTGGAGACTGGGTACACTGGACGGACTCGCCGAGAACTCCCAGATGGTATTATACCTTACGTCAGATGGCAGTTCTCTGGTGACACTGGTACAGGTTAGTCTGTAGACCCGAGATCGTCATAGAGTCTTGTGTGATTCCCACTGTGCTTTGATTTGCATCATACCACATCCAAGAGGGCGTGCAAAAAGGTGGTTTTTGGGTACAGTCCCGAGTCACATGGAGGCAATGAGCGATAGGAGGGGTTTCGTCTCTCCCGGTATAGGGAGTTGATGTTGCGCAGTGCTCGATTGGCTATAACAGGAAGTCCTTGGCCAAGGCTGCTTTAGGAATTTACTGGTAAGTGTTACCAGTAGTTTCTCGACCCGTTATGAGCCTCATATCGACATGACTTATCGAGTTATTGGGGTCTGACGTTTACCACCCCTAGACGAGATATGCGACATATCAGACGAACAGACCGGATTGTACGGTAGTGTTACTCGTTGGATTCACAAGAGTGTGAGCGGGCTTGCTCGTTGATCTTCTGATCGCTCAATACCCGGGTGGCCGTTACGTTTAGCAGACCGCTTGCGGCTTGTGTGTGTTTGATATGATCATCACCTACTGCCGGCGTATTGACGAGTCTTTAGAGTCCTACACAGGGGTTTCCTGGCTCAAGCGAAACGAAATAGGAGCGCATATGAGATATGTGCGGGACCGAGAATAATTCCAGTATGTGATACTGTATTCTATTCTCGCGATTTGTATCATCGGTCGGTTATATGTGATATAACCGGGTTACCGAATCAAGTGTTGATTCGATACATTGATACACTTGATATTAGTCGGTCATATGCGATATGACCGGATCGTTAAATCAAGTGTTGATTTAATGATTTAATGTATAATTATATATTTGATATATTACTTTACATTAACTAGTATTGGTTCACTTAAGATTGATTATCTCACTTGAATGTGCACATTGTATATATGATATATGTTTGTGCACTAGTTTGTATCATGTTTGATGATACATGCAAAATTGGATGTGTGTTTACTTTAAACTATGATTAGGTTAATGGTTAGGATTTGATTTATTTATTTATTTACTTTATTCATTTTAGCAAAGAATAAAATGGAGGCATGCTTTGTTTTATCCATGAAGCTTCATGAAGCTTTGAAAGTCTTTGCCATTTTGTCTTTTGCCTTAACCTGACCATTAAACCTAAACCCTAGTTTATTCTCTACACAAGTTAACTCACCCATGGTTGCTAAATGATAAGATTCACTTGAATTATTTTAATGGAGAATTCTTTTTCTTTCTTCTTCTTCATCTTCTTCAAGAGGTGAAGAAAGCTTACTTGAAAATTACAAGTGATGAATCCAAGTGAGAAATCCAAATCCAAAGTGAACCCACTTCCTATTTCTTCATCCTCTACCACTTGCCATGTAGTATAGGGTGTTTTCTTCACAAGTTTCATGACTTGGTGAAGTTGGAGCTCGAGTTAGAGTCGCCTCGACGTAGATCATCTTCGGCATCGAAGTCATCGACCTAGCCCGATCATTTCTTCGATGAAACCACGCGAGAGTCCAGGATTCCGATGGTTGCAACGGAGGGACGTCATCATGGAGCTAAAGGAGTGGTGGACCGGATCTACAAAGGTTGTATTTCCTTTCACTTTGTAGCAAAGTAGTTTGCTTGTTTGCTTTTCGCCTAATCTCTAGTTAACGATCTAGCTTAGGGTTTCTCGGCACCTAGAAAAATTTGATTTTGGCATGGTTGATGCTTTGTGGAACCTCATTAGTATGCCTAGGAACCCTACAATCTGCACTGGTATCGACGCCATTGAAGGATGGAGACAACCTTCCGAAGTCCAGTTGACCTCCTCCACCGCGTAAGCAACCTGCGGAGGGTCGGCATAATGAATCGACGAGATCGGTTCTGATGGCGCCACACAAGTAAAACTACGCCGACCCCGGATAATGTAACTATACCATGACCCATACAAATGAAGAGACTTCTGCCCTGGGTCATATTCCCAAATTAGCGCAAAGACTTCCCGATCTATAGGCGCATCGGCGAAAGCGCTCTCCGAGCGAACGTAGGGGAAGGAGGAATCGGAAGCCATGGTACCTATATATATATATATATATATATATATATATATATATATATATATATATAATTGAGGGTTAGTTATCAACACAATATAATCAACTACAATTAAAGGCCTTAGCATTTTCAGTACATCCAAATTTGTACTACAGTCACCGCAGTCCAAAGGAAAAGGACAATGGGCCCCACCAAATCAAGATAATGCCCCATCAATGATGAGGCAGGCACTCATTGTAAGAATCTAAAAGGATTCTCATTTAATGAAAAATTTCATTGAACAGTGGAGTTCAAGACTCCCAATGGTCTCGAAGAACGTGTTCTACTAGAGATTCAAATCTGCAAGAAGAACCCAAAAAAGAAAATAATAAAAGAGAATAAAATTCACAAAAGAATTTTCAAAAGAAATTTTTTTAGAGCTAAGCACTGTAGAAAAAACCGGAATTGAATTTCTCTGATAGTGGGATTAGATCCAAGAAATCCTCATGGGAAATATGTTGGAATTAAATTCCAAAGAAACCTTCAGAGATCAAAATAAAGTTTTTTAAAGTTCTCTAAGAGATCATTTCAAAAAAAGAGCAAAGCTCTGTTAATGGCTAAAAATCCAAAACAAAAAGAAATTTTTTTTATGGGTTGAAATTTGGTCATGATTCTTACCAAGTTTTTTGACAGAGTTCAACTATAAAAGTTTCATTAGGTTCGAGATCTAAGCTCTGAAAAAAGAATTAAATTCTCAAGAATGAAGATGATGGAACGGCAGTCATCTCAAGAGCCAAAAGCCCTATTTATAAGATGTGAAGGGACAGTTCAACTCCCTAGAAGATCCAACGGTGAAAAAAAGTGATACCGGTGCACCCACGTGAGAGCCATGCAAGAACAACGGTGGGGGGCATTTATTTCCCCAATATTTAAACCTAATAAAAGAGCAAATATCTATTGGATTTAATGAGGCAGCGCCTCACGTGCTCTCCACGAGGGCGCCAGCGCCAGAGCCAATCTTATAGGATTAAATTCTATGGTGGCATCTCAAGTGCTCCTCACGCGGGCGCCAATGTGCAAGGCACAAAAAATTTATTACATAAGAGTTAAACTCTTGGATAGCACCGCACGTGCTCTTCACGCAGACGCCAATGTCCAAAGCACATAACTACATATCATAAGAATTAAATTCTTAAGTAGCGCCCACATATATAACACGTGAGCTCCAGCGCCATAGTTCATATCAGTAGAATTAAATTCTACGTTACCCTAACAAAAAGTTGGGATACTCTTTGTTAAACAGAGTCGTTGGATCAAAAATCCAACGGAAATGATAAATCATCAAAATATAGAATCAAATTCTATTAGGAGAAAATATCTCCCAAATCTTTCTAAATAAGAAAGATACTCTCGGTTGGATCAATGATCCAATAATAGAATAAAATTCTATTTTGGGAATATATTCCCTTAATCTTTCCAAACAAAAAAATTGCTTTATGTAAAACAGAGAACCCTTGGATTAAAAATCCAATGGTGATTAAAAATCACCACTTGACAGAATAAATTCTGTATATGGGAAAATATTTCCCTAATCTTGTTAAAAACAAGAACATATTCTGTGAAAACAGAAACACTTGGATCAAAAATCCAACGGTGGGTAAAATTCCCCAAATCAATTTTGAGACCAATTAAATCAATTAGAATCTCTCAATGAGAGATTTTCTCAAAACCAATTAACAATCTGCCTCCACTATATAAAGGACCCGGGACTTCAAGTCTCAAAGAGAAAAAACCCCATATAAGTTTCTGCAAAAATCTAGTGAGCTCCCGAGAGAACAAAGAATTCAATTCTCAAATAAGAAAACCTTCCTTCTCGAAACCCTAAGTAAAGAAAAGTGACCAAAATATCTCTATCACATCTAAGGATTTAAGCCTTGAAAAACAACTTAGTTCTTTCTCTGGATCTGAGATCCACAAGACAAGTCACCCATAAGTTGAGAATTTAATTCTCATCAGAAAGATCTTGTTCTTGAGAATCTAACATTTAGGGTAGAACAAAGTCAAAAAGAAAAGTAGAGTCCATAATAGTCTAAGAACTCGGTTTCTTCAAATCAAGAACTTAGTTCTCTAAAAACTCAACAGGAAATCCTTAAAAATAGTGATTTTGGTGAGCGTTAATGGTCAAAATGTCATTGACAGAGGTTTAACCTCTCTGAAAATAACAACAGAAATTAAATCACCATATAAGAAAAAACTAGCACCTCACGTGCTTCCCATGTAGGCGCCCTTTTAACAGCACCTAGCGCCTCATGTAAAAAACAAGCGGGCGCCCAAAACAGAAGGACAGCGCCTCACGTGAAACACACGTGGATACTGAATAAAGTACTTAGCACTGATTGGACAGCGCCTCACGTGCTCCTAAAGTGGGCGCCACATAAAAAGTGCTTAGCACTCCATATACAGCCAAAACGGCTGAGTGCTTAGCACTAATTGGGTAGCGCCCAGCGCCTCATATACTTCTCACGTGGGCGCCATATAAAAAGTGCCTAGCACTCCATATATAGGCAAAACGGCTGAGTGCTTAGCACTAATTGAGCAGCGCCCAGCACCGCACGTGCACCGCACATGGACGCCATAAGAAGTGTTCAACACTTCACACTTAGTCAAAAGGACTAAAGTGTTCAACATTCATTGGGCAGCGCCCATAACCGAATACTTCACATGATATATATGTGAGCATCAGAGCTCAAATAAGTGCTTAACACTTTTATATAAAAAGAAAAGGATTGAACAAACAGAGCCCAAATAAGTGGTTAGCGCTTGTTCACCGCCGGAAGACGGACCGGGATGTTGGGACGTCTGGCCTGAATTCTAAGGGAGGATGCTATTTGGATTTATCCATCCACCTCTCCGAATATGCCAAGTTGATTTATGGAACCATATATCGAAGGTTTGGATCGATGCGACCGTTGTAGCAGACTTTATCAGATTCCCCCTCATTTTATGAGGAGTTTTTGATTGTGGGGACGCTCTTCCCTGTAGACGCAAGCCCCTGCAATTAATTACGTTACCGCATTGCGATAACCACTTTCTCCTGCTCCGGAAGTTCACTTCATGTCGTGTGTGTTTTTGTTTGTTTTGGTTTCCCGTGGATTGTATACGGGGACTAGTTTATGCCGTCGCCCGTAAGGCGCGGATCAGTCCAAATTAGATTTGGGTTTGGTTTATTTAAGAACCGTTAATCTGGTTTGAGATTAAGATCGACTTAAACATATGTGCATTTTGACCCAATTATTTTATTTTAAGGACCCCGCGGTCCATTATCGCCATATTTGAGGCGAAATTTTAGTTTGGGGACATTTCGGTCCATTATCGACGTATTTGGGAGCGAATGTTAGTTTAAGGACATTTCGGTCCAACATTCCATATTTGGGATGAATGCTAGCTTAAGGACGTTTCGATCCAACACTCCCGTTTTGGGGACGAATATTAGTTTAGGGACATTTCGGTCCCTTATTCATCTTGCATGCATGTGTATTTGTTACGTGACGAAGTGAACAATGGTGATATAGAATGTGCCCAATTTGAGGCACGATCTGATTTGAGGCATGCACGTCAATTTGGAAGTGCATCAATATGGGACAAAAGAAGTTATTGGTCGTCGGGACCCGCCACCTCTCTGAAGACGTTGAAAAATTACAACGCCATGTATCAGAGGTGTGGAAAGATGTACCCTTAAACCAAATCCCGTATTTGAAGGAAAAAGCGGTGATGGTCCCTAGAAGATATAGGATGAATATCATTTTGGATATCATCAATAACAGATCTTTAGTCATATATGAGACTAAAAATCAGTTTGGGAGAACATGAGCAATATGGGCTCGGTTGATTTAAAATCAAAGAGATTTAACCTCAGGAAACTTAGCCAATTTGGGCCGAGATTGGGTTTCTATACTACCCAGTAGTGTTAAACACTAATATATGCAATGCCCACGTGTATTTCACGTGGGGCACTGGAATAGTGCTGAGAACTAATCTTTTCAGGTGCTCATGTGTTTTTCACGTGAAGTGCTCAAATATGGACGCTGCCCAAACAGGACTAAACACTTATTCATTCTGACTGAACATGGAGTGCTAAGCACTTTGCATGGCACTCACGTGGGAAGCACATGAGTGTGGAGTATTGATTTCAGGTTTTATTTGCTCACCCCCTTTTTGACATAAGTGGTAAGCACTTGGCTGGGGCTCACATGTGAAGCACGTGAGACACCAGATTTTGTGTTTCCAAGAGTGTTTCACGTATATTTCACGTGATTTCTTTGTTTTGGGGTGTTGGTTTGCTTTATTTGGTGGCTGCATATCCAACACAAAAGGGTTTTCCTCTACTCTTTGGACGCTCACGTGGGAAGCACGTGACGTGTTTTTCTTCTATTTTGTTTTAAGAACTCATGTAGGAAACACATGAGGCAAAAATAATAATGCTAAGGACTAGTTTTACTCACGTGTGTTTCACATGAGACGCCAAGTTCTTCTTGTTTTCAGAGATATTAATATCTGTTAATGACTTTTTAGTTATCAAGATTTCTGTTTTGAAGATCTTGAATCATCATCATTGTTATTATTGGAGAACTAAGTTCTCTTTTATTTTTATAAGAACTAAGTTCTTTATGTAGGGTTAAACCCTAATTTTGGGGGAATTGAATTCCTCGAACATATGTTCTTTTTTCCTTCTCTTTCTTTTTCTTTTTCACCTAGTTCTTTTCCCTAAGTTTTGAGTCTGAAGAACAGAATCTCCCCGATGAGAATTAAATTCTCAACTTGTAGGGAGATATGCTTTTGCAAATCTCAAACCAGAGGAAGAACTAAGTTTTTGTATGAAGGGTTAAACCCTTATATCCGTTATACTAGGCAAAAAGGGATACTTTTAATCTCTCCTTTTTATTTACCTAGAATGTTTTGAGAGAGGAGAGTCTTCTTCCTTTGAGAATTAAATTCTCTATACTCTCAAGAGCTCACTGTTTTTTTTTTTTTGCAGAAGCTTATCGGGGTTTCGTTTTATCTCTTTCTCTGTCTTTTGAGACTTGAAGTCTCGGGTCCTTTATATAGTGGAGGTAGATTGTTAATTGGTTTTGAGAAAATCTCTCATTGAGAGATTCCAATTGATTTAATTGGTCTCAAAATTGATTTGGGGAATATTACCCACCGTTGGATATTTGATCCAAGTGTCTCTGTTTTTATATAATATGTTGTTCTTGTTTTAATAAGATGGAGGGAATATTCTCTTATATATAGAATAAAATTCTATTGAACGGTGATATTTTCATCACCATTGGATTTTTAATCCAAGGGTGCTCGATTTTACAGAGAGCAATCTTTTTTTATTTAGAAAGATATGAAAAATATTTTCCATCTTACTAGATCTTTGATCCACCAACTTTCTGTTTAACAGAAAATATCCCTCTCAATAGAATTTAATTCTATGCTTAACCACCATTGGATCCTTGATCCAACGGTTCATTAAGTAGAATTTAATTCAATGTAAGAAGGTTCCCTCACTTGTTTAACACGTGGAGCTTATTTAGCTCCTCTAATTTGGCGCACATATGCCTTGCATATGGGCGCTCACGTGTTTAACACGTGAGGCCAATTTGGCCAATAGTTGTTTGACCGCAGCGCCTATATATTTTGCATATAGGCGCTCATGTGTTTAACACGTGAGGCTTATTTAGCCTACCAATTATTTGATTGTAGCGCCTATATGCTTTGCATATAGGCGCTCACGTGTTTAACACGTGAGGCTTAATTAGCCTATCAATTGTTTGACTGCGGCGCCTATATGCTTTGCATATAAGCGCTCATGTGTTTAACACGTGAGGCTTATTTTATGGGGAATTTTCTCCTTTCTCTCTCTCTCTTTTTATGAGGGAACATCACTTTTGAATGAAAAAGAAAAAGAATAAGTAAACTAAGCCCAAATTGGCTAAGTCTCTGAAGTTTTCTTGCAGCTGAGGCCAAATGCTCTTTTCCTGGATCTTAAGCAAAAACGATCCTAAAAACATTGCTAAATTATTCTTAGTCTCAAATAAGACTAACGTATCCTTAGCAAAACAAACTGAGCCTAAATGCTCACTTATTTATTTAAGTTGACCTTAATCTCAAACTAGATTAACGGTCCTTATATAAAATAAAATATTTTTAAACCTGTCACGACCCGAAGGTACGGAACGTGACCGGCACTTAAATTACGAAACGTCTAGAGGCGTAACGTAATCTAAGCAAGCCGAAGCCCAGAAATCTAAACCCTTAAAAAGAAGAAGTGTAGGAAAAAAAGTTTTAAAAACAACATCAAATTTCTCAAAAATTTCGGCAGAGTCTCCTTTGTAAAAACTGGCCCCAAACGGGTACAAATAAGAATATATACATATGCAACAATAAAAAGGCATCCCTAAGCGGGAGCTAGCTCTACGCCAAAAAGGCGGAAACAACCACACAATGCACTATAATATACAACACCGAAGAGCGGGGCTCAAAACTCAAAAGAAAACCAAATCCACCAGAAACCATAATAATACAAGCGTGACTCTAAGGTCGAAATAAAAACAACTGGTCTTCTAAACTATCAAGTAATACAAGTCTGGTTGATGGAGCTTACTAGATACAAATGAAATAATAAAAGTACAACGGCGGTCCTGATACAAGTAACCAACCTACCAAGCAAATCACCCTGAAAGAAATGATGTGCCAGCAAGCTGCCAAGAAAACCTGTACATCGAAACCTGTAAGAAAAATTTGGCACAACGGGGGTGAGTTGCCAACTCGTGAG
Source organism: Agapanthus africanus (assembly GCA_030015575.1). Taxonomy (NCBI): domain Eukaryota; kingdom Viridiplantae; phylum Streptophyta; class Magnoliopsida; order Asparagales; family Amaryllidaceae; genus Agapanthus; species Agapanthus africanus. The sequence goes on along the minus strand of JASDDO010000001.1, from coordinate 46,272,707 downwards.
TAGAAGACATCTTCGAATAGAAATCGCATGCACGACGCTTTCCTAGGTCATAATAATATACTTAATATATCACTAGTCATCTAGTAGTGGCAGGGTAATAAACTATGCGTAAGTGCAAATGCTCAGGGCTCGTGTCAGTGCCTCAAGTAGTAACATGTCATGTGTATGAGTATGCATGCACCATGAATGTAAAACAATCAACCGTGAAATCTGGGTATATCTATATAAGAAATCTTTAACTTTATCATAGTAAAATATATATGGTAATCTGAAACATTAATAAAATCCATGGGAATCCGTGTCAAGTATCGACACAAAACATGTAAATCTCAAAGTCTCAATAACTCATAGTCTCAATATCTCGAGCTCCGTCAGTCCGGATCGGCCCATATCATCAAATCCCACGACAACGGTCGGTATCCTCCGGATATCCGCCGCGCCATACATCACCGGTAGGTAGTCTTCCCCTGCCAGGCTCATCGTCTACAACTCGATCTTCTTACCCCGGGATACCATACCGGGCCCACCATGTACCCAAGACGGTTCATCCACTCCTCGAATCGGGTCTCGAAATCCAACAGAAAACATGAAATCTCATGGTGGAAGACACATACATCACGAGAAAACCGCAACTTGTATCTTAAAATGAGAGGGAGAGAGAGAAGTTTTTATATATATTCTTGTGGTTTTCCCCAAAATCCAGAAATCTCATAGAAATCCAAAATCCCAAAATCATGAGTAAGTAATAATGAGTATCGGTATAAGCCCCACAATACTGCATGATAGTATGAAAATATGAATGCAAGAAGTGTCTATGTAATAAATGCAATCTCTAACTAGCACATGAGAGTAATCATACCCTATTATATTGATCTAGCCTTTAGTTGATTCTATCAATAAAAGATAACATGTTCTAAAGTGTACGCGGAACATGCACATCATCGGTAATGGTGCTGGTGTCCTAACAGGCAGAGTTTCATATTAACCAAAGAAACATATGTATGAACGTGCAACGTGATGATTACAATCTGAATGTAAAGGTGAATGTGTATTAACCACTCATTTGGAATATACATATCTAACTACAACTAAATGACTCGAGCCTAAACTAGTATCTATCTAACCCACTAAGGAACTAAACTAAAGAAACTAGTCGATAGGAAATAAGAATCCACCTAAAGTCTGAATCGATATCCCTAATAGTCGGCGATCCAGCCTCAATAGCGTCACGTACATAGTACAACTTCCTCGAGTCACGAGTGCGGGTCAATCATCATATCTATACCTCGTACGGTAAAATCCATTGTACGGCATCCCAAAATCGGGGTACGGGTCAACTACCACCTATGTACATCATCATTTGTATAATATCATCATCAAATATTATCATGATCAAGGGTATTGTGCTATAATCGCATACATCCCAACATCATCAAACATATATCATTGTCTGTGTAAATATACATCGTCAAATGGTCCTCAGAAATGTTATGTCATATATATCGTGTCGTGATTAAGTCACATATTACAATCCGGGTTCTATTTTAGAGTCTCGTATATCTCAATGTCATCATCATCTATTATCGTTTATGTATAAATATCCATTTTCTCATTTTCCAACGATCTGCTAATATCATAGTACATCCCAAATCATACTCGTTCGTATATCTTTAACTCACGGCATCACGCCCAATCATACTGACTCCTCCTCAGATATCATATAACATCCCCATATCACGTATATATGTTACACACACACACACACACACACATAGAAACCTACACACATTCATATATATATATATCTCTATATATATATATATATACACATATACACCAAGTCAAATGTATGTGCATGTGTGCGTGTTTGTGTGTGTTTGTATACCTGAAACCTACGAATTCCCTCCAAGGCATTCATCCTCTGGTTAAGTCTTTCTAATTCAGTCTAGTCCAACCTAAGGTCTCTAATAGGACCCTACTCGTCAAGAATCTAAGGTCACGTCCGACTTCCTAATGACAGTAAGTAATATCCCTATTTTACGTTTGCGGGGGTGCTAAACGCCATCCACCCGACTTCCCCCGTAGATATACATCTACTCACCTGGCCCTTATCTGCCGAAGTCGATGCCGACATCCTCTTCTTCATCGTCCGAAGTCCACGTGAGGGGTACCTATACGCAAACATATATGTACATCGTAAACCGAATCGCGGATAAAACCAAAACAACGTACGAAACGCGGATAGCTTAAAACCTATGACCCGCTCACGCAAAATAACCAAATAGCCCTCGACATCGGCGTACAAACGCCGATTGTTCGAGAAAAACCCAAACAGACAAATCATAGTTCCAAAACTTACTAGTTATAATATACAATAGATTTCAACTTATTGAAAACTCAAAATAATTTAAATCGGTTTATTTTCGAAAACCTATAAAGCGTCAATTAACCTTTTCACTTCAAAACTTGATATTTAAACGAAACTAATGGCCATAATATTCACTAAATATCATAATTAAGTCATACAAATCATTACTATATTTTTATCACACTAATTTGTATTAAATTGAAAATTCTAGTTTGAAATTTTATCCAATTTCAATACCTTTTAAGCAAAAATTCACAATTCCACAACTAAACTTGATTTTGCATATTTTAAATTGTTAAACCACTCAATTACACCTTAATGACGTGCTAAAGCCCTAATTAGATTTTTAATCCCACATTTTAAATTAATTTCTAAAACCTAGTTTACAAAATAGCATATTTATCACAATTTTTAACCAACCATTAACAACTAGTAACCAAATTAGGCTTTACATTCAATTAACGTGTTAGTCTACCCATTAATACCATGAGTCATTGATAAACATCATCACTAGAATTTTATCTCACCAAATTATATAAATTATAAAAACCTAGTTTGCAAAAACTAGCATAATTAGCATATTTAGCATATTTTATTAACTAACAATTTGAAACTAATAACTAGATTAGCTTTTTGCATTCCATTAACATGTTAATATTCTCATTAAAACCACAGTCTAATGATAAAAACTCTAATTAGAATTTTGTCTCACCTATATATATATTTTATAAAACCTAGTTAGCCAAAAACCTAATTACAACAATATCAATATAACAATTTACAAATTAGCAACTAATTTAAGTTTTCTATTTCTTAACTTATTTAATTACACCATATAATCATGAACACATTGTGAAAACCCTAACTTGATTTTAGAAACTCTTTCTAGAATTTCCTAGACAACAAATTATAACCAAATTAACACTTTAAGATTCTAGTTTAGCACTTTTAAACTACAAATTAAACATTTAGATTAGAATTATACCTCCCAAACTTTGAACCCCTTACACTTAGCTTCCAAAGTTGCCTCTTTTCTCCATATTTTAAACAATTTTTGGCTTAAGAAGGAGTAGAATAGGGTTTAGTGTTGAATTTGTGAAGGAATTTATGAATTTCGGTGGATTTTTGAATGAATTTTGATGGAATTTGAAGAAGAAAGAGAGGGGAAAAAATGGGGGCTGCCATGAGTGAGGCCGGACACAATAGGTGGAGTGGAGAGAGAGAGAGAAATGAGTGTAGAAAGTTCTTCAAATGATACATGTTTTAAGTCTTTTCATCATTTTCTTTATTTATTAAATTTTCTTTTCAAAAAAATGATCCTAGAAAAATCTAGAACCATGAAGATATTTCAGAAAGAATTTTTGCATAAACACACTTGTTTTAAATTGTCATGGTTCACTTTGTAAAATTAACCCATTTCAAATTTGTAATTTACACTAATTTAATGTATAATTAATGCTTATGTCAAAATTTGAATTTAATTAATTAAGGAAAAATATTTAAGTAAACTAATAATTTATAAGTCACTAAATAAACACCATTTACTAGTAATTATATAGTTAAAATAGGCGTATTTAAATCTATATTGAAAAATAATTATAGTTAAGTTTTACGGAAAATACGGTTTATTTTACCGATTATCAGAAAATTCACCTAAAGGATTTTATTTATTTAATTATTTATTTATTTATTTTTAAAACGTTACAATCTTCCCCCCTTAAAAAAATTCAATCCCCGAATTTAAATTAAAACTCCCCCCAAATACTAAAATATTTAGCAAAACACTCAAATCGTCGGGGCTCCGAAATCATCAACACATAAAACACATTTTTAGCGCAATGCATGCGCGTGAAAAATAAGCACATAACTCGAGATCAAAACTCCGTTAAGCATAACGCAATCATCGGAGTTATGGTGAAAATACAATATCAAAGTCCAATACAAAAACCAACATGATATACATTAAAACTATAACCTGTACATATAGTACGCATCGTAGTACAATCGTCCAAACATATGAATAAAGAAGCATGCAAAAACCCCTTTTTAAAATCGTCGTGCGATGCGCGTGTCACGGCATAAGTAGCGGATGTTCATTTTTAAAAAAAAAAGAATAGCTATATATATATATATATATATATCTTTTATTTAACATACACGTCCCGCCTGGTTACTAAACCAAATAGTAATTATTATAAAAACATACTGCTCAAAATGAAATCAATCCCAATCACATCATAAAAATATCATGTGCGTCCGGTGCGCACGGAAATTGAAACCAAATACAGATGCCAAGAATACGCACAGGAACAAACCTGAGTGCAACGGGTGTGCACCAAAAATATCTATCAAGTGCAACGGGCGTACACGACAATAATATCGGGTGCATCTAATCTACACAAAACCCCGATTTAGTGCATCTGGTGTGCACAAAATCGCATCAAGTGCGCCAAGTGTGCGCAAGAATCTCAATCAAGTGCATATGGTGCACGAAAACATACACCGAATATCACAATCGAAATCACAGTACGAAAAATGCATGAAAACTATATCGAAGCATACGTCAAAATCATGTGCAACCCATATGCACGAACTCAAATCGATATCTCAAAATAAATAAAACCAAATCGAGTGCACTGGGTATGCACAAAACAATATCAATACAACTGGTATATGAAACACGAATAGAGTGTAATGAATGTACACATAGGAAATACCAATCATAGAACAAAATCCTCAAAATACAAAAATCCAAACAACGGAAATATGGAATTCAAATCACCAAATCACAATTGTAAACACTATCGTCAATGTGCGCATTTTCTAATGTCGACTGATTCGGACTCGCCTCCTCATAGCTGTACTAACTGCGCTATAAACGGCTATGCTCATATCTAGAGTCTCCCACGTAATCTATCCCTTCACCTGATATCCGGACTACGTTAAACTTTTCGATCGATTCATCAAAATCCCAGAATTCCCCGAGAGCTCAACACTCAAGTACAGTTTAAAAATATCCAGTACATACCCCAGCATCTGCGGACCAGCCGTAGAAGGGCAAACCCAAGCCTCACTAACGGTACCGCGGAACTGCCGCAAACCCTAAGGTTCACCAGCGTTCTCACGGTCATTATGTCGAGTTAGGGTTTCATTCTTCTAGAAGGTCCATAGAAATACTCGCATGTTCTTCCGAATATCTTAAACTTAGGAAAATGGGTTTCTAACATTGTTCGAACCTTTTAACTTCGTCTGGACGACATGCGAATACCCTTCGTCCGCACACTAAACAATGCTTCAATCCTCAAGAATAAACGATACCCTAATGGTCATCGCATTCGAGCCGCAGCTCCCTCTACCCGTGCTACCGTGGTAACAGAAACCACCATCCGATATCGATGAAGATAAATCAAGGAACGAATAGAATACGGCGCAAAGGAATGTACATCCTGTAAGTCTACAGTAGCGCCCCGGCCGTCTTTCAGACGCCAAATGCGGAACAAAAACTTTTATAACTGGCGCTATCGCATACTATAACCCAGATCTGCCATTAACGCTAAACTAACAAACTACAAAGTAGGTAGAAAGGTTATACCGAACGATCCGAGTCCTTCGTTCTTTAACCATCATCCCACGCTCCGTTGCGGCTACTCCGATCTTCTGGCTCGTCATCGAGGTGGCACCACATCTACGGATCTTTAAACGGGCTCCCGCCTCTATACCGAGGCAACTCGGTCATCAAGTTTGCTAAAAGAAATGACCAAGATTGATGTAGAGAATGAGTAGAACACTTTTTCTCGCTTCATCCAAAGCCATGGATGAACGGTTAATGAAGTTGCCTTTTTAATCGGGTAAATGAGAAATGAGCATATATCATTTCATGAACCAAAACTATCATCTTTTTAATCAACAAGTGAGAGAGTGAGAAGAGGAGGGGAGGGGCCGGCCACATATAGAGGAAGGGGTGAGTGTAGGAGAAAGGGTTGGTGACCATAAAGGAAAAGATCAAGAGAAAAAATCCAAGGCAAAACAAAACCACATTAATGCAAATGGTGACTCAATTAACCCAGTCATCCATTCATTAATGCATACAATGAATCAAAACCTAGTCACCAAAACTAGAACCTTCCACACTCATGACTCACCCCATAACTCACCCAAGAGAAGAAAAGACAAATCCGCATTAAACCGAATGTTCAATACGAGTGATAGAAAACTGGCAACTTCCAAAAGCGATTCCGAAACGAATTTCAGGATAACCCCGTAACTGTATAACTATACCCGCATTTGTATTACGACCGAATACAAATGCAACTGAGACAAAAATGTTATATCTATAAAGTATAATACATGGATCCAGCTTAAACCAAAGCCCACCAGTATTATCTGCCCGAAATATGACACGTGCGTAAACGCACGTGCATTTTCCGAACCCTGCCATAAAACTATACGGCCTCTACAACGTTTCGCCCGAACTTGGGAAACTATCTGTGGGGGACTCTAATGACTCGTCAGTATCCTGGCAGTGGGTTTAACCACAAGCCGTCAGCGGCACTAGCTGTGCGTAACGGCTGCCCATGTACAGACCTCAAGGGAGGCCGATGAGCGAACTCATCCTGAAACCCTACTGAGCCTAACAGTGACAATATACATACAGTCCGGTCCGTTCGTCTATGAGTATCGCATACGGGCCTAGGAGGCTGGTAATGTCAGACCCCCAATAGCGGTATAAGTCGTGTCGGAGACAAACCCTGAACACCCTGAGAAACTACCGGAGTACCTACCAGTAATTCTCACCTGCCTTGGCCAAGGACTTGGTGTAATGGCTTTCCTAGACATAGCGCGATCTCCACCCCCAATACCAGGAGAGACGAATCCCCTGCCGATCCGCTCACCTGCCTCCATGTGGCTCGAGACTGTACCCAAAAAAGACCTGTTTGCACGACTCCTTTGAGCCATGGTAGGGTAGAAATCAAAGAACAGTGGGAACTCACACGAGACAAATGACGACCTCAGGTCGATGAACTAACCTGTACACATGTCACCAGGGAACTGCTATATGACGCTGGGTATAATACCAACTAGCAGGTTCCCAGCGAGTCCTGTCCGGTGTACTCATAACCCAATAAGCACCTGTATACATCTTAGGTGATCCAACTGACACCAGTGGCTTGTGAGACCGGCCACCGCCTCTCGTCGGGGTCTCGACTGTATACACTAGTCTACTCTGGAGTATCGATGCCCTGTCTCGAACCTCCCACGACTAGGGACCATTTTTAAGGATGTGCTTATAGACTACCCAACTCTCACGTATATGATCGCCATCATACTGTTGGTAGTCAAGCAAGATCCTAAGGACTCTATCAACGTGTAATAGTAATCAGTCACCTGAACCTATACAAGACTGATAAAGACAAACCAGATAGCATACTATCATCTCGAGTAAAACTGTGCTGCCAGTATAGGTCCTCCTCAATCATTGCAATCACGTACCTGTGATCCAATAATTGACTTTGATGGCACTACATCCAACAATCTCCCACTTGCACTTAAGGCTAATTATTGCGATGTCGCATACTCACAGCCCGTGTGATACCGAACATCCAACTCCTCTACTAATCAGTTTCACAAAGCCCGTTTGTAAAACTCTTGTGTTCGAGAAATAGCCTCAATGAGTGGATCCACCCAGATGTTTCTTTCTATGTCTCTCTTAATCTCAAATTCGCGGAGAAAGCCATCTCCCGAATTGAGTAATACCTGTCTTAGAATATGTCTGTATATCTGATGGGACCTAGTTCATAAATGAACTCTAAATCCAAACTTCTTAGACTATATCGTCAATTGAACCTAATCAGTATCCTGCACCATGCCTCCCACAGTATCCTCTTGGACCAACTGTCCATAATACTGTCCCTCATCAAAGGGAAAACTATAACTCTGACAATCACTCTATCATCCATGTCACCTTTGAAGCCTGGAATGATAACCGTCTCCAAAGGAGGCTGCCGTCATCAAATCCGTAGAACATCCATTTATGTTCTAAAACTGCTTCCTTATGTTTCTTTAGGATTGGATTAATATAAACTTATCGCATCTAGTGCGAAAACAACATCTGGTGTGGCACTTGACATCTCACGATTGACTCAATTGCCTAAGCAAGTGATCTGCCAATCATGCACATCCCTCTCCCATTTAGTCTGTAAGTCACTTTTAGAGAGGATGACTCCATCACCTGCAGGTACACCACCATGCCAGGAGTCATCTATTCTAAAAACTATTAGAATACTGTCAAAGTACCCACATTGGGAAACTATCCAAATCTAGATTTAAAACCATAGATTTAGAAACCAGAATGTCAGATATTATATCCATATCCTGTCTGGAGAAACAACTGTGTGACGACCACGGTACAACCGATCATAGTATAGAAATTTTACTTCATACTCTGTGTATGTCATCCGAATATCAGGACATCACACTCTACTACCATCTTAACAGATCCATCCCCTATTCTGATGAAGTCAAACCCATGACTGTCACATCAAAATTAGATGATCTATCTCCGCTATATCTGCTCAAGTCTATAAATAGACATAAGCTACTTGCCCACTATGCTTCCGCTGCTCCCACTGACCACAACAACCCTCTGGCAGAATAATATACACGTGCACTTCTAAAGCTAGTTTAGAACGACGCTATACTTAACCTCCTGTCAGGTCTCATAGTCTGGAACAATAGTAGTGTCAAGTCTGGGTAAACAAGAACCTCCCTGTCACCGTCCTTGAGGTTACCGGAGTACCTCTCGGGTGTCTGAGGTTACCCACCATATCTGCGGAGTGACTATTGGAATGTCAAACCTCATTGAATCTTTAGGTCCTATTAAATTTTCCGTAATCGTTTGCGGTTCTGGAATCACTTCCAGTTCTACCGTACTCTCACTACTGTTTTATGAAAAAATCCATTTTACTAAAACTGTGGCGAGTCAAGAACAATATAACCATTGATCTTCCAGATGGTAGAAAGTCAACCCTCGTCATAGCCCGGGCCAACCCACAAACTGCCACTACAGAAACGTGCCCTGAGTTATCCAGAGTCCGGTTTTAAGCATAAGCCGGACAACTCCCCGTACCTTAACATCGTTAAGATATGAACCATTTTATATCCAATATAGAAACTTTGGCACTGATTTAATTGGAACCAGATTCTAATCATGCAGCTGTTTCCAATGCATATCAACTTAATGGAGAGAGGCCGATCAGCATTACTCAACTTAGGAATACATCCAATTATGAGTAACCTAAAAGAGAAACAAGTTGCTCAAAACTTTTACTATCAACTGAATACCAAACACAAGAATCTACATCTTCGATCTCTTTGAAGAATCCCGATACTTGCGATACCTGGTTCTCTACTTTATTCCTATACCCACAACTTCTCAAAACTTAGACCTTGTATTTCTACGAAACACTTGTCTAAAAACTAGAGAAGTCACAAGTAACCAGAACATAGTACGAGGACCAACCCCTTTGTCCTGATGGACACTGGACAACATACAATACTCTGTATAAGTCCGTTGAGTTGAATAACTCAAAACCTGTGCATCGTAGGTTGAAAACTGTACTTATGGTTAAGAACCACTCCGCTGTTCAATACTCCTTACCCAATCGCCAACTGATATAGGTAAATGTCATCGACATTATATCAAAAAGTTATATCTCACTTTATAAAAATAAACATACAGATATATCATTTTGAAATTGGTGCACAACAACGGATACTCAAAACCAAATACATGCCTGCCGGCAATAACTCAGGCGACTTCCTCAAATATCACCAATTACAACGAATTCCGATATAATGAGGATGATCACCTAATTCCCAAAAACCCAAACAGACAAATCATAGTTCCAAAACTTACTAGTTATAATATACAATAGATTTCAACTTATTGAAAACTCAAAATAATTTAAATCGGTTTATTTCCGAAAACCTAGAAAGCGTCAATTAACCTTTTCACTTCAAAACTCGATATTTAAACGAAACTAATGGCCATAATATTCACTAAATATCATAATTAAGTCATACAAATCATTACTATATTTTTATCACACTAATTTGTATTAAATTAAAAATTCTAGTTTGCAATTTTATCCAATTTCAACACCTTTTAAGAAAAAATTCACAATTACACAACTAAACTTGATTTCGCATATTTTAAATTGTTAAACCACTCAAGAAAACCTTAATGATGTGCTAAATCCCTAACTAGATTTTTAATTCCACATTTTAAATTAATTTCTAAAACCTAGTTTACAAAATAGCATATTTATCACAATTTTTAACCAACCATTAACAACTAGTAACCAAATTAGGCTTTATATTCAATTAACAAGTTAGTCTATCCATTAAAACCATGAATCATTGATAAACATCATCACTAGAATTTTATCTCACCAAATTATATAAATTATAAAAACCTAGTTTGCAAAAACTAGCATAATTAGCATATTTATCACATTTTATTAACTAACAATTTGAAACTAATAACTAGATTAAGTTTTTGCATTCCATTAACATGTTAATATCCTCATTAAAACCACAATCTAATGATAAAAACTCTAATTAGAATTTTGTCTCACCTATATATATATTTTATAAAACCTAGTTAGCCAAAAACCTAATTACAACAATTTAAATACAACAATTTACAAATTAGCAACTAATTTATGTTTTCTATTTCTTAACTTATTTAATTACACCATATAATCATGAACACATTGTGAAAAACCTAACTTGATTTTAAAAACCCTTTCTAGAATTTCCTAGACAACAAATTATAACCAAATTAACACTTTAAGATTCTAGTTTAGCACCTTTAAACTACAAATTAAACATTTAGATTAGAATTATACCTCCCAAGCTTTAAACCCCTTGCACTTAGCCTCCAAAGTTGCCTCTTTTCTCCATGTTTTAAACAATTTTTGGCTTGAGAAAGAGTAGAATAGGGTTTAGTGTTGAATTTGTGCAGGAATTTGTGAATTTCGGTGGATTTTTGAATGAATTTTGATGGAATTTGAAGAAGAAAGAGAGGGGGGAAATGGGGGCTGCCATGAGTGAGGCCGGCCACAATAGGTGGAGTGGAGAGAGAGAGAGAGAGAAATGGATGTAGAAAGTTCTTCAAATTATACATGTTTTAAGTCTTTTCATCATTTTCTTTATTTATTAAATTTTCTTTTCAAAAAAATGATCCTAGTAAAATCTAGAACCATGAAGATATTTGAGAAAGAATTTTTGCATAAACACACTTGTTTTAAATTTTCATGGTTCACTTTGTAAAATTAACCCATTTCAATTTTGTAATTTACACTAATTTAATGTATAATTAAAGCTTATGTCAAAATCTGAATTTAATTAATTAAGCAAAAATATTTAAGTAAACCAATAATTTATAAGTAACTAAATAAACACCATTTACTAGTAATTATATAGTTAAAATAAGCGTATTTAAATCTATATTGAAAAATAATTATAGTTAAGTTTTACGGAAAATACAGTTTATTTTACCGATTATCAGAAAATTCATCTAAAGGATTTTATTTATTTATTTATTTTTAAAACGTTACAGAACCAAAGGAATATACAACCTAAGTTCAAAACCCCGTCAAGCAAATCCTTGACCGAATACAACAACAACAACAACAACTGAGCTTTTTATCCTAAGCATATGGGGTAGGCTACATAAACCAACATGAGAATCACGCCGGGTCCAGCACATGAATCCTCCGCCTCCACTCACTCCTATCGAACAATATACTTTTATTGAGTTCTTTGGCAACCATATCGTTTCGTATCACCTCCATCCATGTTTTCTTCGGTCTCCCTTTTGCCCTTTTGCCATTGCCCATATCGAGAGTATCTATTCGTCGAACCGGTGCTTCCATAGGTCTGCGTCGCACATGACCAAACCATCTTAGCCGATTTTCCCGCATCTTCTCCTCCACAAGTGCTACACCAACTTTTGCACGAATATCCTCATTTCGCTCCTTATCTTTTCTAGTGTTACCGCACATCCAATGAAGCATGCGCATCTCCGCTACGTGCATCTTCTATGTATGATGCTTCTTAGGAGCCCAGCATTCTGTACCATATAATAAGGCAGGTAGCACTCCGATAAAACTTCCCTTTCAATTTTAACGGAAAGTTACGATCACACAAAATCTCTGTTGCACTCCTCCATTTCAACCTACCAGCTTAGATCCTTTGATTAACATCACTATCGATCTCCCTATTCTTTTGGATGATGGAACCTAGATATCTAAACTGGTCGCTCAGTGATATCTCTTGCCCTTCCAATGTTATACCAATATGGTTTTGACTTCTCTGGTTACTAAATTTGCAATGCATATATGCTGTCTTGGACTTGCTCAATCTGAATCCCCGAGATTCCAATGTTTGCCTCCATAATTCCAATTTGGCATGAACCCCTGCTTTCGCCTCATTTACTAGAACAATATCATCAGCGAATAGCATACACCAAGGTATCTCATCTTGGATAGTTCTAGTAAGCTCATCCATCACGATGGTAAACAGGAATGGACTTAATGCAGATCCTTGATGTAAACCAATTGTAATCGAAAAATCACTCGTTAAGCCGCCGCAAGTTCTGACATTTGCCACTACTCCATCGTACATATCCTTGATTATGTCAACATACTTGACGGGGACACCCTTCTTCATCATTGTCCCCCATAATACCTCTCTAGGTACCTTGTCGTACGCTTTTTCTAAATCAATAAATACCATATGCAAATCTCTTCTCCTCTCTCGAAAACGCTCGACAAGTTGACGAAGCAAATAAATAGCCACTATCGTCGATCGTCCAGGTATGAATCCAAATTGGTTCTCTGTTATCTTAATATCCTTCTTTAGCCTGTGTTCAATCACTCTCTCCCAAAGTTTCATGGTGTGACATATAAGTTTTATTCCATGGTAGTTTGAGCAACTTTGAATATCACTCTTGTTCTTGTAGATAGATACAAGGATACTTTTCCTCCATTCATTTGGCATCTTTTTTGTCTGCCAAATCTTATTAAACAGATCTGTCAGCCATTTAACGCCTATTTCTCCTAAGCATCTCCAAATCTCGATAGGAATCCCATCAGGACCAACCGCTTTTCTTAAACTCATTCTGTTCAAAACTTCTTTAATCTCAGGTAGTCTTATTTTACGCATGACATCACTGTTTATTTCTTGAGATTGAATGACAAGTCCATCCAAATTCTTAGTAAAGCTCTCATTGAACAATTTTTCAAAATAATCTCTCCATCTATCCTTGATATCCTCATCTCGAACTAAAACCTTCTGATTTTCATTTTTGATACATTTCACCGCACATAAGTCTCTAGTGTTCTTTTCCCGCATCCGAGCAATCCGGTATATATCATTTTCAGCCTCTTTAGTGTCTAATTTCTCATACACCTCCTTGTAGACCTTAGATTTAGCTCCCGAAGAGCTTTCTTAACATCCTTTTTAAGGTCTCTTGAAACTTCAAGATCTAAATTTTGGATCTTGGATGATAAGATGGGACCCCTTTTTTCTCTTTTGAGTCTTAGATCCTCCCAAAAATAAAACTAAAGAAAGAGGTCTCTTGAAGAAAACTAAAGAAAGAGGTCTCTTGAAACATTAAGATCTAAATCTTGAATCTTGGTTGAAGAGATGGGACCCTTTTTTTTCTCTTTTGAGTCTTAGATCCTCCCAAAAATAAAACTTTTGGAGATGGGTCTTCTCCTTCTTCCTCTCTTTTTCTTGGATTTTGAAAAAAGGGTGGTGAGATTTAAAATCTCCCATTTTAGAGAATTGATGGAAGATTTGAATTCCCCTTCAAGGGTTTTATGGTGAATAACTATTTTTTTTTTGGAAAAATAAGAGTTAAACTCTTGATTTAATTCAAAAAGAGAAAGAACAAGGTTTAAAACCATGAAGAAGAAGGAGGCACAGAACCCTAGATCGATTGAGAGAGTAAAAATTGTTATTGATTTCTCATTATGTTTGCCTTTTATAGACTACACACTTTTACATATAACCCATTGGACTTTACAAAGTGGTATTTTGCCCATCTCGTGCCCATATGCTTATTTCTTTTTACACATGAGCCATACGTTTTACATAAATTTGGCTTTATACCCATTTTCTGTAAGTCGATGTCGCACACCCATGCACTTGTGGGGAGGCAGAATTTACAAAAAACGATTTTTCATACTTTGCAGCACCGACTTTAACTCTAGGATCTTAACAAAAACCTTAACTAGTTATATCTACTAGGAGATTATAACTACTATGTTAGGGTTTATACCTCCTTGTTTACAATTCCTTCGGGTCTTCTTCTTCTCCTCCTCTTCTTGAGCTCCTCGAAGATCGGGTCGCGCTTGAAATGTAGGCTTCCTCGTGTTAAAGACGGCCCACCCGATGTTAGTGATATGTATGCCCTATAGGCCTCCGTGTTGCTATAGTTTCGGGTCGAAACAGTACATTACTAACTCATGAATCCGTGAATCCGTTGTTCCGTGGGGTAAACAGAATACTCCTGAGGCTAGTTATACACTCATGACTCAAACTCTATGCTAGGATAATAACAACTCACTATGTTTGATATTCATGTCTCAAATTTTGTTAACCCCTTGTTCATGCTTATTCATTGATATGCCACCAGCTCATTTCATATGCATTGTTATCTTCATATTTCTTTTGTCACCGTACTTACATGTTTTACAATTCAGTTGTCACATAATATAAAGTTTTTTTAATAAAACTGGGGACTTACCAAGCACAAGTTCGCACTGACGAGCATTTCCTTTTTGTTTTTGTTTTCTTTTTTTGGGAAATGTCCGTCAGGTGACATAGGGGCATGTGACAAGGCTCAGTTTAAGATCGAGCCGAGCGACGAAGACAGTTACCATCTTTCCATTTAAGCAGAGCTTTAGCTTGTTATCTCTTCAGTTTTTCAGTATGCCTTTTTGTTTAAAGCCTTTCTTAATCTGCTTGTAGTTCCTTTTGAAGTCGTCGGACTTCTGTTTAGTTGATTTTGCTCTTGTAATAAATAATGTTGGATTGTGTTTAAATGCTTTAAATACTTGTATGTTGATATTTATTTTTCTGCTTATCTAGACGCTTAGCATATTCATTTCGAGAAGGGGAGCTTTTCGGTATGAATACGTTGCGGGCCTTGTTTACTCTCGCTCCCTGTCTTTTGAGAAGCGGGGCATATGACATAAATCAATATATCTACTCACTTTTAACAATCTTATATTCGATACTGAATCAAACGCAAGAATTATAAATTTCAAGACATAATACACTACGTACCATGCTTATCCGCAAAGTTCTAAGCTCTCGCCTCTAACCCCATTTGCACCCTATATGAAAATATCATGATGATATTGCTGGCAACTATCATGTAATGCCACGCCCCACGCCCGGCCGAAGCCATACGGTTTTGTTCTTTGGAACGAACTAGACTCTAGAGATGGGCCACTTCCCAAGAGGTCACCCATCCTAGGATTTCCCTAGCCCGAGCACACTTAACTATGGAGTTCAAACTCCGAAATACCGGTTCATCCAAAAGACGCCTCCGTATTTGAGGGAAGTATCATTACATTTATAATGCAGTTCAGTTCTCTTCGGAATATGCTTCAGGGACACGATCATATTGTTGTGAAGCGGTTCCACACTCAGATCATCATGTGTCCGCAATAGTCCACACTAAGTATGGACGGAGCAGATCACCATGATGTCCGAACACCGCACTGCTCTGGGGTATTACATTCCCCTCACCTAAGAACAATGGTTCGTCCTCGAACCACAGACCTACTACTGAGGGGACCTGCATGGGCTACCATTGTTCTGAAGCGGCTCGACACTCAGATCGCCATGTGACCGTAACAGACCGCACTAAGTATGGACAGAGCAAATCAACATAATATATATCCGAAGACCGCACAGCTCTAAAGTATTACATTTCCCTCACCTAAGAACAATGGTTCGTCCTCGAACGAGCAAAACAAACTCGAGAAGGGGCGAACTTCCCAGGAAGGCATGGTTTTGTCCTTTGAAGCGAACCGGACTCGAGAAGGGGCCCCAATTCCCAGGAGGTCACCTATCCTAGGATTTCCTAAGGGACAAGATCCCATTATTCTGAAGCAGCTCCACACTCAGATCACCATATGTCCGTAACAGACCGCACTAAGTGTGGACAGAGCAGATCAACAAGATATATATCCGAAGACCGCACTGCTCTGGAGTATTACATTTCCCTCATCTAAGAACAATGGTTCATCCTCAAACGAGCAAACAGCACTCAAGAAGGGGAGAACTTCCTTTAACAGACCGCACTAAGTGTGGACAGAGCAGATCAACATGATATATATCCGAAGACCGCACTGCTCTGGAGTATTACATTTCCCTCACCTAAGAACAATGGTCCATCCTCGAACGAGCAAACCGGACTCGAGAAGGGACGAACTTCCCAGGAGGGCACCCATCCAAGGATTTCCCTAGCCCGAGCACGTTTAATTAGAGAGTTCTTCAAACTCCGGAGTGCCGGTTCATACAAAAGGCGTCTATGTAATTGAGGATGGTATTATTACATTTATAATGCAGTTCGGCCCTCTTTCGGAATGTGCTTCAGCGACCCGATCTCATTGTTCTTATGCGGCTCCACACTCAGATCACCATGTGTCCGCAACAGACCGCACTAAGTGTGGACGGAGCAGATCACTATGATGTCCGAAAACCGCATTGCTCTGGGGTATTACATATAAACTTGGGTTTAGTCTATCAACACTTTATCTATATCAAATAATTAATTTGGTGGTTCTAAACTATCAAAAATTCCATTTAAAAGCATCTAAAATTGGTAAACAAATTTTTGAAGATTTTTCTGCGATTTTTAGACAAAATTTTAGCTAACTGTTCTGAACAAAAAACAAGTACAGAAACATCTAGGTGTCGGAATATAAATTGTTCACTAATGACTTAAGCTAAACGGGTCGGGTCGGGTATGGTTTAAACCCAAAACCTAAGATAACATGTCTCTCCCTCAACATGAAAACAAAGACGCAGTGGCCATTGTTCATACCATAATATTGCATTTTATATTCCCCATTCTTATGCATTTCACAATGAAAACAGGTGCTTTTGACCCATGTCTGCTACATGTTACAGATTACTGGTTTTTGGAGCGAAAACAGTGAAAAAGACACAAGACGACAGAAAAAGGGACTTTTGACCAACAAATAGAAGGATCCTAGTCAAGCCTAGACGAAGAACAGTGCAAGGTCCAAAATGTCAAGGCAAACGGTTAAAAGATCGCTACAAGTTTTTCACTGAAAAATCTGGAGAAGAATAAGAAGCCAAACAGAGAAATGAACTGAAGAAATAACAAGCCCAAATAACCATAATGCAGCCCAGGAAAGATGGTGAGCTGAACTCACCAAAGGGCCGCGGAACCGCGGCCCAAGGCCTACCCATGCCGCGGTTCCGCGGCCGTCTAGTGCCCGTACGCGGTGAAAATTTTACCATATGCTGTGGCGGCTATGAAAAGATTTCCTAAGGGTATTTTTGTAATTGTAGACATGCGGATCAAAATGTAACCTAGGGTTTCTATTTCCTATAAATAGAACTCTAAATCATTGTAAACTTTATGCCTCCCTTCATTAATAAATTTTAGAATTCTTTATGGAGAGCATCGGTGTCTTTCTTCAATTCATCTATTCAAATCTGACAACCCTGCGTACATTTTGGAGAGATCCATCTGTAAAGTAAGTGGATTTATTTTTTTTCTTGCCCTAGTTAAATTTATTTTCCTGCCTATAGATTTTATTTATCTGCTCTAGTTATAACTTTTAATTAATTGCCCTAGTTTAGATAATTAGGTTTTTAGATTTAATAATCAATCCGAACACCCTTCGGAATTAACTCGTTTGCGCGATTAGGAGATTCACAACATCCCTGTGGACCGACCCGTACTCACCGGCTAGCTGCAAAACGACGTCATTCTTGATTGCGGTTACAAATATTTTTGATCTATCTTTTAGAAAGCGCAAGCACGCTAAATCATTCAAATCAAATGGCGCCATTGCCGGGGATGGCGTAGAAATTTCTTTTTTGCGATTTCGGGTTAATCTTAAATTAAAAAATCATAAAAATCTAAAAAATCCAAAAAATTATAAAAATATATCAATTGTTATTTTTTGGAAAGGATGCTTTGTTGTTTGAATTTTGCAGGATATACAAAATCGGATCTGGAAATTCCCAGAAAGCGAAACAGAAAACGATAGATCAAAACAGAGAGAGATTTGCAAAACAGAACAGCAGAAAAAATATGGAGCAGTGAACCCCCCACCTCACCGCCCTTACGCGGCCAAAACCTGCCGTAGGCCGCGGAACCGCGGCCGTCTTGTCGAATCAGAGCGTCAAAAAAATTCGTGGGACTCGAGCCAGCAAAATGACCGTGGAAACGCCGCGGGAGGTGGCTTTAGACCGCGAAAACGCGGCATCTTGGTGACTTTAGCTCTTGAAAATTGCACTGTAAGTCTTCTTTGTTCCTTCTCTATACATTTTGAAATATCTTTTCTGAAAATTCCTGCAGAATTTTGTGCGCCTTAAAAATATTCTCCCTTCCAAATAACAATCTGTGCAGGATTTTTGGGCCCCGCTTAGAATAAAAATAGATTGCAAGTAATATTTTTCTGTTGCACATCTTTTCTCGAAAATCTTTTTGCAACAAAACTTTCCAAATAAAGATAAAAAGAAAAAGAAAAATCTTTTATAGAAACTTGCAAAATTTTTGCCGCAAATAAATCCTTGCACCACCACCCATCTTTCTTTCTTTTACCCTTTCTTCTAACATGGGTACCTCACATAACAAATCACTTGCCGAACTTTGTTATCCCGAACCTAATTTTGCATCGTACGTCAATTTGTTCGGTCAATTTAAAGACGATCCTTCCTTGCCTAAAATATCGTTGAAAGATCAAATAGAGGCGTCTAGGAGAAACAGTCTGACTTTGCAACCCACTTTGTGTCAACCAAGTCAACCTTTACCACCTCCACATGTTGATACTATTTTTTCAAGTCCTTCTGTCTCTCCTAAGCCTATGTCCATTGCTGAGCATATTGCTAAATCTCGCAGCCGATCTTTTACCCCTCTCCACTCATCTAGTTCTAGGGATCCGCAAGATTATTCACCTTCTTATCCACATGTTGACCCTACCCCTGTCCTACCACCCACTTCCTACCAGTCCTATCCGACTTTCCCACCTTCACTAGACACTGTTTTTACACAGCCTGTTGGGAGTTTTGCATATCCACACGACTTTGAATCTGTTACCGAAACCCCCTTACGACCAAAGTCTAGTTTGGAAGAGTCGTTGGAGGCGTATATCGCAGCAACAAACAAAATGACTAGGAATGTGGAAGCGTCTGTGGCCGTCCTTATGCAACCTAGTGAACCGGTAGCTAGTTTCCCACTAGCTTCAAATTTTTCAATGTATAAGGAGGCGGTTGGACAGAGTGAGAATGTGAGAGGATATCCAAATCAAACCCACCCATACCCAATTGAATCCAACAACTCCAGTTTTCAAACATGTGTCCAAAATGATGAGTTGGGCGATTTTGTAGTGTTTGATTTGCTAAATTGTGAAGAACCCCTTTCGAGTGAAACCACACCTAATCCTTTCGATCTTTACACCTCCCATCTAGAACCTAAATCGATAGATATCCATGCTTTTGATGAGGTGTCTAAAAAAATTGATTTTCACTTGATTGAGGATATTGACGCCGGGAATATTTTGGATGATGAACCTGTCGATTTAATTGAGATTTTATGTTCAAATCATCATCCCGAGTTATTAAATGTTTCTCCCGAATCTCATATGCGTCTTGATTTTGATTATAATGGCATGGATGAGTTGAATTTTGAAGAGAATTATAAGGATAGTATTGAGGAGAGTTTTGAGGATCATATTGAGGTTGAACCTTTTTTCTTTGATGTGTCGGATTTTCCAATTCATCCTCCTGAACCTTTAACTGATAAATCACCCTCCATCTGTTCCATCGTTACGACCACGCTTGAAGACTGTGAGCTTGAAAAATTTTCTTTTGAATCTGACACAGTTCTCACAGACGATAACACTTACAAGTGTTTCACTTTTTCGGACGATGTTGATGACTCACCGCCCGAGTTTGAGCCCTTTACATTTTCTGATGAGTTAGTTGAACCATCAAACTCGGTTGCTTACAGTAGTTTCGAACCATTGATGGAATCTTTCAAGTTCGAGACGGTTTATTACGGTGAGAATGAAACTATCCCTAATTCACTCCCTTTCGTCCTTCCTATCATTCCGACCGTACAAGAGACCGTTACGCTTTCATCTCCGATACCAAGTTCGGCGTACCCATGTTTTCTTGCGAATCTTGAGGGATTTGATCCCATTTCTTGACGAATTGATAGATTAGAACAATCACTTCTAACACATCGGTCATCATAAATTGCGCTAATTTATTCACTCGATTTACACCCTCAAGATCGTACTCGACTTCTTTCTCTTTTCCGCCATTCTTCTCCCCCACCGAGACCGTATCCCGTTTCTACCTCCACACGGTCTCGTGTGTTTCTCATTTCTTTCCTTTACACCCCATTATTTCACCAACTCGGTCATTACCACGATAAAATTTTTGAATGGTTGGTGCTAACCTTTGGCTTGTGTAAGGCCAAGCTTAAGTTTGGGGGGGAACCTTGTTGTATATATGTATATATATTTTTGTTTTCTTTTTCTATAAAAAATAAAAAAATTCAAAAATTCAAAAAAAAATAAAAATTATAAATAAATAAACAGGGGAGTGCCGGCATTTTGACCCTCTTAGTGTGGCATGACAGTGAGGACATTGTCAAGTTTAAGTTTGGGGGTATGCTCGGTACGTCTTCTTCCTTCGCATTCATTTGTACATATTTTTTGCATTTGCATACTTATTTTAAAAATCCATAAAAAATTGAAAAATTTCAAAAATTATAAAAATTATTGTATTCAATTTTGGCTTATTTGACTAGAGTTTGACAGATAGGTTAACTAGCTAGGAACAACTAGATCTTTGACGTAGTAAATTAAAACCCTAAAAATAACCTTCCTTAAAATTTAACGGTAGAAAGTTTATGCCTTTGTAGTTTATTTAGAAATAGGCAAATTTTGGGTTCATTTCTTGGGCTAAGTCGAAGCAAAGGAAAAGTATTGATATTCTTATTAGAGTATAATTTTGAAAAATAGTTCCTAGCTTAAGTCTAGATTCTGAAAATGTATACCCTATAATCTGCACAATCACGCACCTTGAAAGTTGGAATAGTAGAGGAGACCTTGAAATGCTCTTGTCTAAACTCCTCAGTACGAAGAAAATAAAAGAAAAAAAGAGTGAATAAAGAAAAGAAAAAATGAACACTGGTTTTTGTGATTACTTAAGGCTGTAAAAATAGAAAAATATTTAGCGAGGGTACTTCATCACCTAGTGCCTTAGACCAACTGGTTTGGGAGTCACTGCTAAAAGCCTTGGGTGTTGCAAGACTAGGAATTACGCTTTAAAGTGCAAACATATCTTGTAATCGGTTGTTGGTACCTCAAGAAGTATTAATGGTCGCATGAAGGATGTGTAAACAAAATTCATTTAAATTCACCAACTAATTAGTACTTTGGACAACGGACAAGGGTATGATTGCTTGATTTGAATTTCCAAGTGTAGGGGTGACTTATACACACACGTAGGGATATGTGATTGGAGTTTAAATGAGAAAAAGGAATGAAGAATAGAACTTGTATCTTTAGTAGAGTTGATAAAAATTCCTAAGTGGAGATGGAACCCTAGAAGGAAAACTTAAGAGATGCCGAAAGCTATGTAAGTCTACAGAACATATATAATCTTAAGTTAAATAATGAGGAAGTGTGAAAAATGTGGGTGGATAATTTACAAGTATAAGATAATTGAATTCCTTGTTGGAAAACTTAATTGAAGAACAAAAGTCAATGGGCCGAGTTGATAGGATTTTGTGGGTAGTATCTGCTGAAAACCCTCAGGAGACAACACTCCTCCTACTAGGGACACCTAGAGATTTAACGGGTTGTTGCACGAGCTCAGTGCAATCGCGTTTCCCTGCAAAAGTGCCGTTAGGAATTTAGTGAATAAAAATAAGTTTGCTCGAGGACGAGCAAAAGATAAGTTTGGGGGTATTTGTTCATACCATAATATTGCATTTTATATTCCCCATTCTTATGCATTTCACAATGAAAACAGGTGCTTTTGACCCATGTCTGCTACATGTTACAGATTATTGGTTTTTGGAGCAAAAACAGTGAAAAAGACACAAGACGACAGAAAAAGGGACTTTTGACCAACAAATAGAAGGATCCTAGTCAAGCCTAGACGAAGAACAGTGCAAGGTCCAAAATGTCTAGGCAAACGGTTAAAAGATCGCTACAAATTTTTCACTGAAAAATCTGGAGAAGAATAAGAAGCCAAACAGAGAAATGAACTGAAGAAATAACAAGCCCAAATAACCATAATGCAGCCCAGGAAAGATGGTGAGCTGAACTCACCAAAGGGCCGCGGAACCGTGGCCTAAGGCCTACCCATGCCGCGGTTCCGCGGCCGTCTAGTGCCCGTACGCGGTGAAAATTTTACCATATGCTGTGGCGGCTCTGAAAAGATTTTCTAGGGGTATTTTTGTAATTGTAGACATGCAAATCAAAATGTAACCTAGGGTTTCTATTTCCTATAAATAGAACTCTAAATCATTGTAAACTTTATGCCTCCCTTCATTAATAAATTTTAGAATTCTTTATGGAGAGCATCGGTGTCTCTCTTCAATTCATCTATTCAGATCTGACAACCCTGCGTACATATTTGGAGAGATCCATCTGTAAAGTAAGTGGATTTATTTTTTTTTCTTGCCCTAGTTAAATTTATTTTCCTGCTCTAATATAGATTTTATTTATCTGCCCTAGTTATAACTTTTAATTAATTGCCCTAGTTTAGATAATTAGATTTTTAGATTTAATAATCAATCCAAACACCCTTCGGAATTAACTCGTTAGCGCGATTAGGAGATTCACAACATCCCTGTGGACCGACCCGTACTCACCGGCTAGCTGCAAAGCGACGCCGTTCTTGATTGCGGTTACAAATATTTTTGATCTATCTTTTATAAAGCGCAAGCACGCTAAACCATTCAATCAGCCATAGTCGCCGCCATCACCAGCGGCGACGACCACCGGCGATCACGAAGCGGCAGAGGCGACGGCGATTCCGGCGACGGGAATGAGAGAAGGTAAGCTTCTTCTTAATTTTTTAATTAAATATTATTTGTATGCATATTTCTCCAAATTTTATTCTCAATTATCCTATTTAGAAACTAAACTCTTTAAATTAGATGAAGCCTAGAACTAGGGTTTGAGAATTTCCCCCAAAATTCGCCGGACTTCTCATCCTTCTTTCTTCATCATTCTTCTTCTCCTTCACAATTTTTCTTTAATGGGGATACTTAAATCTTTACTATTATAAATAGAACTCATCGGGGTATAACAAAAAATTTCTTACTTTTTCATTCAAAAAAGGAAAGAAAAATCCATGAAAGGGCTCTAGTAAAAGTATGCCGGTTCATTTTCTCATACACATGTAATTAACTTTATACGAACAAATATAGTCAAAATGTCATTGAACTAATGACCGTTAAAAGAGCATGCAAAATCATGGGTATGATATAACATGTGCATGTTGCCAGTACAGAGAAAAAAGGGTGTGTGTGTGGAGGAGGGATTATGGGGAAGGGACTCTCTTGACAAATGGCTCATATTTCTTCCCATCTTGTAGCTAAACCCTTAACTAAATACATATTAAATTTTATATTTTATTTTGATTTGTTTTATTATTTATTGATCATTATTACTTTTTTTAAAAACAAACATGGGCATTGCAATTTGGTCGAACATCATTACATATGTGAGTTCGGATTTTACTCTTCTTTGTATTTTTTCTGTATTATTTTATGGTTTGTCTTAAAGACCGGTATCAGAACTGCTTTTGATCAATCCTGCTTCACGACGTCAACAATATTAAGAAGGTCAATGTGGCAATATGAGTTTCAACAGCCGGTAGATTCAGATTCTTGTCGTCTTGACTCTAAGCAGTTTAAGGAGGCATTATTTAGGAGGGCTGAAAAGCCTTTGACTTTGACGGATGAAACATGAGACAAGTTAGATGAGAAAGCCCAAAATAACAATCAATAGTGTTTAACGAACTAAGTGTTGCACGTTCTTTTACAGAAGTCGGTTGCAGATTTGTGACAGATAATGGAGGAGTTGTACTTGAAGAAATCTTTGATTAGTCTTTTCTTATCATAATAGCGACTTTACATGTTTCGGATGGCAGTAGGTAGCCCTATTAAAACTTATATTGGTGAATTTAAATCCATCTTTACATGTTTGGGTAAAATTGATGAAAAGATTAATGATAAAGACCAAGCGCATTTGTTATTGAGTTCTTTATCACCCTCATATAAGCACTTTAGAGGCACCGTGATCTATGGATGAGTACTATCTGAATCATGTATGTCAAAGAACCAATGAGCAGTAGCTCAGTTAGTATAGACACTTTCTCTCTTGGGAAGAGTGCGGGGTTCGAATCTCAGAAACCCCAAGCAAGGAAGTGGCCATAAATTAACGCTATCGGGGCAAATTCGTGGTTCCCTTGGGTGTGTGTGTTGTGTATTTGTGTGTGGTGTGCGTCGGTGTGTTATGTGCATAGGTTAAGGCTTACGGGCCAGTGCCAAAAAATGTATGTCGAAGAAAATTTAAAATTAAAAGGAAATTGATAAGGAATTAACTATTAGTGAAAACAACAATTAAGGTTCATGCTTATTTGTTAGAAGGCGAGCTAAAAAGTGACAGGCAAAGGTCAAGATCAAAATTTAAGCATAGTAGTTTGGTTTGCAACTATCGTAAGAAGAAGAAAAGGCACATAAAAATGAGTGTTGTAAATTGTAGAATAAGCAAATCCAGGAAGATCGAAATAAAAGTCGGGTAAAGAAAGAGAATTTTACGGAACCAATTTTGCATAGGATGAAGGAGACTATATTCTTCTTTCAATTTTTGACTAAAAAGAAAACCATAGGTGAATGGATTATGGATTCGGGTTCCTCTTATGACATATATCCCAATACAGATTGGTTTCCACATACGAGTCTGTTGATGGTGGAGTTATCGTGATGGACAATAATAGCTCATGTTGTTGGGAATGGAACGATTCAAATCAAGATGCATGATAGCATGTTCATAACATTATCGATCATTAAGCTTGATCCTTATTTGAAGAAGAATATCATTTCTTTTTAACTTGCTCGACTCGAACAACAACAACAACAACAACAACAACTGAGCCTTTTATCCCAAGCATATGGGGTAAGCTACATGAACTAACATGAGAATCATGCCGGGTCCAGCACATGAATCCTCCGCCTCTACTCACTCCTATCGAACAATATACTTTCATTGAGTCCTTTGGCAACCATATCGTTTTGTATCACCTCCATCCATGTTTTCTTCGGTCTCCCTTTTGCCCTTTTGCCATTGCCCATATCGAGAGTATCTATTCGTCGAACCGGTGCTTCCATAGGTCTGCGTCGTACATGACCAAACTATCTTAGCCGGTTTTTCCGCATCTTCTCCTCCATAGGTGCTACACCAACTTTTGCACGAATATCCTCATTTCGCACCTTATCTTTTCTAGTGTTACCGCACATCCAACGAAGCATGCGCATCTCCTCTACGTGCATCTTCTATGTATGATGCTTCATAGGAGCCCAGCATTCTATACCATATAATAAGGCAGGCCGAATAGCACTCCGATAAAAATTCCCTTTCAATTTTAACGGAAAGTTATGATCACACAAAACCCCTGTTGCACTCCTCCATTTCAACCAACCAGCTTGGATCCTATGATTAACATCACTATCGATCTCCCCATTCTTTTGGATGATGGAACCTAGATATCTAAACTGGTTGCTCGGTGATATCTCTTGCCCTTCCAATATTATACCAATATGGTTTTGACTTCTCTGGTTACTAAATTTGCAATGCATATATGCTTCTTGGACCTGCTCAATCTGAATCCCTGAGATTCCAATGTTTGCCTCCATAATTCCAATTTGGCATTAACCCCTGCTTTCATCTCATTTACTAGAACAATATCATCAGCGAATAGCATGCACCAAGGTAGCTCATCTTGGATAGTTCTAGTAAGCTCATCCATCACGATGGTAAACAGGAATGGACTTAATGCAGATCCTTGATGTAAACCAATTGTAATCGGAAAATCACTCGTTAAGCCGCCGCAAGTTTTAACATTTGCCACTACTCCATCGTACATATCCTCGATTATGTCAATATACTTGACGGGGACCCCCTTCTTCATCATTTTCCCCTATAATACCTCTCTAGGTATCTTGTCGTACGCTTTTTCTAAATCAATAAATATCATATGCAAATCTCTTCTCCTCTCTTGAAAACGCTCGACAAGTTGACGAAGCAAATGAATAGCCTCTGTCGTCGATCGTCCAGGCATGAAACCAAACCGGTTCTCTATTATCTTAATATCCTTCCTTAGCCTATATTCAATCACTCCCTCCCAAAATTTCATGGTGTGATACATAAGTTTTATTCCACGGTAGTTTGAGCAACTTTGAATGTCACCTTTGTTCTTGTAGATAGATACAAGGATATTTTTTCTCCATTCATTTGGCATCTTTTTTGTCTGCCAAATCTTATTAAACAGATCTGTCAGCCATTTAACGCCTATTTCTTCTGACCATCTCCAAATCTCGATAGGAATCCCGTCAGGACCAACCGCTTTTCTTAAACTCATTCTGTTCAAATCTTCTTTAACCTCAGATAGTCTTATTTTACACATGAAATCATGGTTTATATCTTGAGATTGAATGACAAGTCCATCCAAATTCTTAGTAAAGCTCTCATTGAACAATTTGTCAAAATAATCTCTCCATCTTTCCTTGATATCCTCATCTTGAACTAAAACCTTCTGATTTTCATTTTTGACACACTTCACTGCACATAAGTCTCTAGTCTTCCTTTCTCGCATCCGAGCAATCCGGTATATATCATTTTCAGCCTCTTTATTGTATAATTTCTCGTACACCCCCTTGTACACATTAGATTTAGCTTCCCGAACAGCTTTCTTAACTTCCTTTTTAGCCATTTTATACTTCTCAAATCTCTCCACATCTCTACTTTTCTTCAAATCGTTATAAGAATCCCTTTTAATTTTAATAGCAGCCTTTACTTCTTCATTCCACCATGATGTGTCCTTAAATGGTGGAGCACCACCTCTCGACTCACCAAGTAGATCTCTAGCTACCTTCGTGATACAACTAGCCATTTTATTTCATGTTCGTTCTGAATCATCTTCCAACTGCCAATCCGCTTCTTGAACTACACGATCTATAAAAGCCTTTTGGTTACCTTCTTTCAATCACCGCCATTTAATTTTAGGCTCTACCTTACGTCTAATCTTCCTAGGTCCTCTTCTAAATCGAAAATCTAGAATTAAAAGTCTATGTTGAGTGGTTACACTCTCATCTGGCACTACCTTACAGTCGATACAACAATCTCTATCTATTCTTCTCGTCAGAAAAAAGTCTATTTGACTAGCACTTGATCCACTCCTAAAAGTGATAAGGCGGAACTCTCTTTTCCTAAACTAGGTGTTTGCTAAGATCAAGTCATAAGATAAGGCAAAATCTAGAATCGAGTCGCCTACTTCATTCCTTTGTCCAAAACCAAAACCTTCACGGATAGTATCAAACCCACTACGACTAGTACCTACATGTCCATTAAGATCACCACCAATAAATAACTTCTCTCCACTAGGTATACTTTACACCATCTCATCTAAATCCTCCCAGAATAAACGCTTACTAGCGTCATCAAGACCTATCTGTGGTGCATAAACACTAATAACATTAAGGATCTCTCCACCTAGAATAAGCTTAACCAGTAAAATTCTATCACCTTTTCTCCTAATCTCAACTACATCCTCAAGCAACCGTCTATCTATGATTATGCCTACCCCGTTACGATTTTTATCTCTACCCGTATACCAAAGCTTATAACCCCAAGGCTCTATGACTCTACTCTTTTCACCTACCCACTTAGTTTCTTGCAAACATATAATACCAACTCTCCTCCTAATCATCACCTCCACTAATTCTATTAGTCTACTTGTAAAGGAACCTATGTTCCAGGAAGTTAGACGGATCCTATGAAACCCTTACTTATTTTTCACTACACCCGGGGTCCGATGTAGCGCGCCGTTTCTGGATGACAACCCTTGCTTATTTGTCACTACACCCGGAGTCCGATGTAGCGCGCGTTTCTGGACGATGACCCAATCTCAAATCTAAAATATACGGATTTGGACTAATCCGTGCCCTACGGGTGATGACATAAATTAGTCTCCGTATACAATCCACGGGAAACCTAAACAAACAAAAACACACAAGACATAAAGTGAACTTCCGAAGCAGGAGAAAGTGGTTATCGCAATGCGGTAACGTAATTAACCGCAGGGGCTTGCGCCTGCAGGGAAAAGCGTCCCCACAATCAAAAAACCCCTCATAAAATGAGGGGGAATCTGATAAAGTCTGCTACAGCGGTCGCGTCTGTCCAAACCTCCAATATATGGTGCCATAAATCAACTTGGTATCTTCGGAGATGTGGACAGATAAATCCAAATAGTATCTGCCCCAGATTCAGGCAAGATGACCCATCCCGGTTCATCCTCGTCTCCGGCTGTGAACAATGACCCCCTTATGATAACAGTCCGAGTTCACTGTTACGGGGTCCAGAGAATATTGGTCGACTCGAGAAGCTCAGCGGATATCCTGTTCTACGACTGTTTTCAGCGTATGAGATTACATCCATCCGATCTCCAACCAACCTCCTACGTCCTCTCCAGGTTCACCAACCATTCCGTCCTGGCTGAGGGATCGGTCACCCTCCTCCTCAACATTGGGGAAGCAGGCAGAACGCGAACCATATTGGTGAACTTCCTCGTTGCCAAGATCCCGTCGTCGTATAACATCCTCGTGGGACGCCCCACCCTAAACGCCCTTCGAGATCAAATCTCAACCTACCACATCGCGCTCAAGTTCCCTTTAGATAACGGGGGATATGCCGGGACTATGAAGACCAGCAAACTGCCAGGATCTGTCTCGCTTCAACATCTCCCGCCAGGGAGCAGGACAACGATTTTGGAGAAATGCACGATCCTCAGGGGTCCGTGGACACACGCGACGACTGAAAGGAAATTCAAGGCGCCCCGGTGGAAGCATTAGCAGAAGTTCCCCTCATAGAGGAAGTTGACGGCCGGACTGTCTAGATCGGCTCTCTCTTGAAAGGAGACGTTCACGAAGACCTGATCTGGTTCCTCCGAAACAACTCAGATGTGTTCGCTTGGACACCAGCAAACATGCCCAGGATCGACCCTGAGGTGATCTCCCACAAGGTCGGGGTTGACCCAAAAGCCAAGCCGATCTGATAAAAGAAAAGAAATTTCACACCAATGAAACAAGAGGTGATCGAGGAGAAAGTGGACCGATTGCTCACAGCCGACTTCATCAGGAACCTGGATTACTCGGATTGGCTGGCGAACGTGATCATGGTCAAGAAAGCGAACGGGAAATGGCGCATGTGCATCGATTTCACTGACCTGAACAAGGCTTGCCCCAAAAACAACTACCCACTTCCTCGGATAGATCAACTAGTAAACAACTCGGCCGGTCACGAATTACTAAGCTTCATGGACGCTTTCTCCGGTTATAATCAGATCCGAATGAACCCGGCCGACGAAGAGCCCACCGCCTTCACCATGGATCAAGGAGTATACTGCTATAGGGTAATGCCCTTCGAACTCAAGAACGCCAGAGCCACATGTTCCGTCATAAAATATCAGGAAAAAACCCAATGGGGCATCACGTGCCCACTCGTGACCAGGGGTCACGTGCTGACACATAATGGTTTCCTGGGGATTCTGTTGAGATAAGAATTAAATTCTAATCAAACAATCAATCAGTGGAGTCACGTGTCCACACGTGATGGGCCTTTAAACCCACTGAAAAGAATTAAAAGTATAATAAAACAACAAGGAAAAACCCCAATGGGGTATCACGTGCTGACACGTGATAATTCTTGAGTTCTTTAAAACAACAGAATTACATTCTGTTTAAAATGCTTAATCAGGGGGGTCACATGTCAACACGTGATGGGATCCTAAGATCTCTGAAATAATAGGATTAAATTCTAATTAAATGTTCAATCAGAAGGTCACATGCCAACACGTGACAGGCTCTTAAGCCTTCTGATCTAATAGAATTAAATTCTAATTAAGAGGGAATCGAGAACCCTAACTGGAAATATATTTCTTTAAATCTTTCCAAACAAAAAGGATTGTGCTCTGTAAAATGGAGCACCGTTGGATTAAAAATCCAATGGTGATTAAAAATCACCAATTTACAGAAAGATTCTATAAAAGGAAAGATTTTCCTGAAATTCACCAAGAATAACAGACAGAATATCTTTTGGATTAAAATTCCAATGGTGAATAAAATTCACTGAGTGATCTAAAAGATCATGTTGGTTACAAAATCAATTGAAATCTTTCAATGAAAGATTGACTAAACAAACTGATTTTTTTCTGTCTCATATAAATAGAAGCCAAGAAGAGAAGAAGAGAAGGATTTTTTCTGGAGAGAGACAACAACAGAAAAAAAAAAGAGAAGAGAATTTAATTCTCCAGAGAGAAAAAAAATTCTTCAGGAAAAGAAAGAAATCCTAGGTGAGAGATCATTCTTTAAACTCTCACAAAATAAAAAGAGAATTTAATTCTCAATCTAAGAGTTTAACTCTTTTGAATAAGGACTTAATTCTTCCTTTGGTTGAAGATTTGCAGAAGCAGATCTCCCCATAAGTTGAGAATTTAATTCTCATCGGGGAGATTCTGCCATGCAGATCCAAAACTTAGAGGGAGAATTGTGTTTGAAGAATTTAATTCTTCCAAATACTTAGGAATTTAATTCCTCCAACAGAGACAGGGTTTAACCCTTAAAACAAGAACTTAGTTCTTCTTCATGGTTGAAAATCAGCAGAAGCAGATCTCCCATAAAGTTGAGAATTTAATTCTCATCAGGGAGATTCTGCCATGCAGATCCAAAACTTAGAGGGAAAGTTGGGTTTAAAGAATTTAATTCTTCCACATACAAAGGAATTTAATTCCTCTAAACAAAATTAGGGTTTAACCCTACAAAAGAATTTAATTCTTAAACAAGGGATTTAAAACTCTCCATGCACGTAAAGAAGTCAGTATCCAACTTAATCACGTGGCAACACGTGACCCTCCCTTGAATGATCAGAAAGGAATAAATGAGATCGGGTCACGTGCTCCCACGTGACCCTTGAACAAATTTCTCACAAATAAAGGCATAACAGACTTTGGGCACCCTCACGTGCCCACGTGACCCCTAACAAATCCTGTTAATATCCAGTGCATGGATGCCCATCACGTGCCCACACGTGATGGCCGTGAAGACTAAAGTGTTTAACACTTACCTTCATATTCTGAGAATAAAATAAAGAAGGTTTGGGCCCAACATTTAAACGCCTCACGTGACCCCACATGAGCGCTTCTTTTTTTAGTGTTTAACACTATTTTAAGTGCATCACGTGAGAGCACGTGATAGATGAGTCTATTTTAGTGTTTAACACTATATCCAAGTCAATCTTAGCTTGAGCTAGCTAAGTTTTCCAGAGGCAAATCTCCCTTTCAACTGAACCTCAAAATTGATCAGTTCATATAATATGCAAAGTAAAGTCCAGAGCTATAATGAATAGTTAGTGCTCAGCCAAAGACAAAATGTTGTCAGAACCCAAACTCATGTTTAGCATTGCTAAATAATGGGGGGCTGAACCCAGACAAATGTTCAACAGTCCCAACAAAAGTCCAACATTTCAAACCTAATTGGATTTAGCCCAAGTTAGCCATAAGTCCTCAACTCAGATTTAACTGAGCCCATGTGCTCATAATCTAATTAATTGATCTTAGTCCCAAATTGGACTGCAGATTTCCCAACCAATATCGGTTCAAGGGCACATCTCTTCACTCCTCTGATATTTGTCGTTGTAATCCTTCAACGTCTTCAGAGAGGTGACAGGTCCCGACAACCATAAATTTCATAGACTATGACATCTTTAAACTGGACTGTAGGGTCCTTAAGCCCATGGACTATGATGTCCTTAATCTTGGACTGTGGGGTCCTTAAACCCATGGACTATGATGTCCTTAACCTCGGACTGTGGGGTCCTTAAGCCCATAGACTATGATGTCTTTAACCTTGGACCGTAATGTCCTTAAACTAATGGACCGCAATGTCCCTAAACTAAACAATAGAGCCCAAATGCTCTTTTGTTGGATCTAAATGATCCTGTTAAGTTGATTTTAGTCTAAAATTAGACTAACGTATCCTAAACAAATTGTTAAGTCGATCTTAGTCTAAAATTAGACTAATGTATCCTTAACAAACGTTTAAGTTGATCTTAGTCTCAAATGAGACTAACGCATCCTTAAACCCAACCCCAAACCCAAATCTAAAAAGATACGGATTTGGACTAATCCATGTCCTACGGGCGACAACATAAATTAGTCTACGTATACAATCCACGGGCAACCAAAAACAAAACAAACACCCACGACACGAAGTGACCATATGGAGAAGGAGAAAGTTGTTACCGCGATGCGGTAGCGTAATTAACTGTAGGGGCTTGCGCCTGCTGGGAAGAGCGTCCCCACAATCAAAAACCCCTCAAATGAGGGGGAATATGATGAAGTCTGCTACATCGGCCACATCCGTTTAAACCTTCGATACATGGTGCCCTAAATCAACTTGGCATCTTCGGAGGTGGACGGATAGCACCAATTAGCATCTGAAAGGTTCCTAGGCACCCTATAGAGGTCTCACAAGGCATCAACCATGCCAATTTTCAAAAATTATGGTGCCGAGAAACCCTAACACGGATCTTAGACTAGAATTCTAGGCGAAAAACTAAATTAGTTAACATATTAACTAAAGGAGAGAGGCTACAACCTTTGTAGATCCGGTTATCCTCTTCCTCGGCTCCACGTAGGCGTCCTCTCACTGTCCATCTCGAATCCTAGACTCATTCGTCGGTTTCATCGGAAAAAAGAGCGGAATAGGTCGTCGGCTTCGTGCCGAAGATGATCTACGTCGAGGCATCGCAAGTTCAAGCTCCGACTTCACCAAGTTGTGAAACTTGTGAAGTAAACACCCAAAACAACTTGGCAAGAGGTAGAGGGTGAAGAAATAGGAGGTGGGTTCACTTTAGAATTGGATTTCTCACTTTAGATCTCAAGTTGCCATTGATGGCATGAAGGTTTCTTTCTTGAAGAAGAAGATGATCTAGAAGGAAATATTATGATAAGTTCTTTAAAATGAAAAGAAAATCAATACTTATCATAATGTTTACCATGGTCAAGTGTAGAGATTAAACTAAGGTTAGTTAGAATGGTTAAGGTTAAGGAAGAGATAAGAATGGTGGACTTTTTCAAAGCTTCTTGAAGTTTCAACATAAAACAAAATAAGCCACCATACTTAACTATTTCCAAAATGAATAAATGAATAAATAAATAAATAACTAAATAAATAATCAAAACCCTAACCATTCATATAACCATAGTTTAATCTTTACACAAACCCAAGAGTGCAAGTATCATCAAACATGATACAATCAAGTGCACAAAAAATATATCACATATATAATGTGCATCAAGTGAGAAAATCCTTTTAAAATGAACCAATACTAGTTAATGCAAAGTAATATATCAAATATATAATTATACATTAAATCATTAAATCAACATTTGATTCAATGATCCGGTCATGTCGCACATAACCGACTAGTATCCAATGTATCGATTTATCGAATCAATGATTCGATAACTAGGTCATATCGAATATAACCAATCGAAACATTCATCGCGAGAATGAAATACGGTATCACATACACGCATTATTCTCGGTCCCGCACATATCTCATATGCGCTCCTATTTCGTTTCGCTTGAGCCAGGAAACCTCTGTGTAGGACTCTAAAGACTCGTCAATACGCCGGTAGCAGATGATGATCATATCAAGCATCCACAAGTCGCAAGCGGTCTGCTAAACGTAACGGCCACCCGGGTATTGAACGATCAGAAGATCGACGAGCTAGTCCGCTCACACTCCTGTGAATCCAACCAGTAACACTTACCGTACAGTCCGGTCTGTTCGTCTGATACGTCGCATATCAAGTCTAGGGGTGGTATACGTCAGACCCCAATAACCGATAAGTCGTGCCGATGTGAGGCTCATAACGGGTCGAGAAACTACTGGTAACACTTACCAGCAAATCTCTGATCAGCCCTGGCCAGGGACTTCCCTGTTACGGCCAATCGAGCACAGCGCAACATCAACTACCAATACCGGGAGAGACGAAACCCCTCCTATCGCTCATTGCCTCCATGTGACTCGGGACTGTACCCAAAGACCACCGTTTTGCACGCCCTCATGGACGTGGTAAGGTGGAGATCAAAGCACAGTGGGAATCACACAAGACTCTATGACGATCTCGGGTCTACAGACTAACCTGTACAAGTGTCACCTGAGAACTGCCATCTGACGTGAGGTATAATACCATCTGGGAGTTCTCGGCGAGTCCGTCCAGTGTACCCAGTCTCCACTGAGCACCCGTACACCATCTCTGATGTCAAACACCAATGGATATGGGATCATCCATCGCCCATCTCATGGGTCGAGAAGCGTATACGCTAGTCTACACTGGTATAACGATGCCCCGTCTCGATACACCCACGACTAGGGACCATGAAGGATGTACTTATGGACTACCATGTCCCCACTAGTATGATCTGCATCATAGTCCAGGTAGTCAAGTACACATCTTAAGGGCTTTACAAACATGTAACTATAAGACAGTTTAAAGAGACTAGTGTACATGTTAAGATAAAGATTAACCAGATAGCATACTATCATATCGAGCAAGAAAGTCATCTCTATATATGTCCAAGCATCCAATATAATATACATCATCTGTACAATACTGGCCTCTAGGGCATACATACAACTAACAATCTCCCACTTGCACTAGGGCCAGCTGCTGTAGTATCGCATACCGAGCATCCCGAAGAGTCTCTCAAACTGTATCTGGGGAATGGCCTTCGTGAGTGGATCCGCCGTGTTGTTCTTCGTGTCAACCCTCCTGACCTC
Source organism: Agapanthus africanus (assembly GCA_030015575.1). Classification (NCBI taxonomy): domain Eukaryota; kingdom Viridiplantae; phylum Streptophyta; class Magnoliopsida; order Asparagales; family Amaryllidaceae; genus Agapanthus; species Agapanthus africanus. The sequence goes on along the minus strand of JASDDO010000001.1, from coordinate 46,236,902 downwards.
GATCTCCCGGCGATCAACTATCTCCCGGATCAGGTGATACCGCCTCAGAATATGCCTGGATCGCTGATGGGACCTGGGTTCCTTGGCTAAAGCCACCGCTCCATTGTTATCGCAATACAAAGGTATTGGATGCTCAATGGATGGAACCACTCCAAGTTCAGTAATGAACTTCTTGATCCAGACAGCCTCTTTGGCAGCATCGTTGGCAGCGATGTATTTAGCCTCCATCGTCGAGTCTGCCACGGTTTCCTGCTTGGAACTCTTCCAGCTAACCGCCCCTCCGTAAAGGGTAAAGACAAAGCCCGACTGCGACTTAGAGTCGTCCTTATCACTCTGGAAGCTCGAATCGGTAAAGAACTCCACTTGGAGCTCTCCGTTACCATACACTAAGAACATATCTCTAGTCCTTCGCAAGTACTTGAGAATGCTCTTCACAGCTGTCCAGTGACTCTCTCCAGGATCAGCTTGATACCTGCTCACTACACTTAGTGAGTATGCTACATTGGGTCTGGTACATAGCATCGCATACATGATAGAGCCTACTGCCGAAGCATAGGGTATCCCTTGCATGCGAGCTCTCTCCAAATCAGTCTTGGGAGACATCTCTTTGGAGAGAGTGACTCCAGAGATCGTGGGCAAGTTCCCACGCTTGGATTCTTCCATACTAAACCTCTTTAGTATGGTGTCAATGTACCTGGATTGGGACAATCCCAAAATCCGTTTGGATCTATCTCTATAGATCCTAATTCCCAATATGCAGGAGGCATCACCAAGATCTTTCATTGAGAATCTTTGTGATAAGAAGAGCTTGACCGCTTGCAGCATAAGAATATCATTTCCTATCAAGAGTATGTCGTCCACGTACAATACGAGGAAGACAACCTTACTCTCTGCCACCTTCTTGTAGATACAAGGTTCATCTGGATTTTTGACGAAATCAAACTCTTTGATAACGACATCAAAGCAGATGTTCCAACTCCGCGATGCTTGCTTTAATCTATAAATGGATTTAAGCAGCTTGCACACCTTTCCGCTGCTCCCACTGTCTACGAAGCCCTCTGGCTGAGTCATGTACACGCACTCTTCTAAATCACCATTTAGAAAGGCGGTCTTAACATCCATTTGCCAGATTTCGTAGTCATGAAAGGCAGCAATGGAAAGCATGATCCGGATGGATTTAAGCATAGCCACTGGAGAAAAGGTTTCGTCATAGTCTACACCTGGTCTTTGACGAAAACCCTTTGCTACAAGTCTAGCTTTGAAAGTCTCCACTTTCCCATCTACACCAAGTTTCTTCTTGAAGATCCACTTGCTCCCAATGGGTTTTACCCCTTCAGGAGCAACTTCCAAAGTCCATACTTTGTTGGTGTACATGGATTCCATCTCGGACCGCATAGCATCCAGCCATTTCACTGAGTCCCTACTCGTGATGGCCTGCTCGAAGCTAGTTGGGTCATCATCCTCCATGATGCAATCCTCGCTTCCACCGTCAATGAGAAAACCGTAGTATCTCTCAGGTGGACGAGAAACCCTACTAGATCGGCGGAGAGGCTGGGGTTCGTCGAGTTCTACTGAATCCTCTGGTTCTACCAAGTCTTCTGTTACAGTTTGTGTTGCTGGAACCTCTTCCAGTTCTACCTCAATGCTACTTGTCTGTTTCATAAGAAAACTCTTTTCTAAGAAAGTGGCATGTCGAGAAACAAACACTTTTTGCTCCTCGGAGTGGTAGAAGATATACCCTCGCGAATGTTTGGGATATCCAACAAACTTACACAGAACAGACCTTGCCTCGAGTTTGTCCGGTTTTTGTGTTTTAACATAGGCCGGACAACCCCATATCTGAATAAAATTAAGACATGGTCTCTTACCATTCCATATCTCATATGGAGTGGTAAGCACAGATTTTGTTGGAACTCTATTCAATAGATATGCAGCAGTCTCCAGTGCATATCCCCAGAAGGAAATAGGTAACTCAACTGTACTCATCATAGAGCGCACCATATCTAATAGGGTGCGATTTCTCCGCTCCGATACACCGTTGTGCTGTGGTGTATAAGGAGGAGTAAGCTGAGAGAGAATCCCATTCTCTTTTAGATAATCTCTGAATTCGTTACCTAAGTATTCTCCTCCTCGATCAGATCGAAGGATCTTAATACTTTTGCCCGTTTGGTTCTCTACTTCTTGTTTATATTCTCTAAATTTCTCAAAAGCTTCTGATTTGTGTTTCATCAGGAACACATATCCGAATCTAGAGAGATCGTCAGTGAATGAAATGAAGTACGCAGAACCATCCCTGGCATGTGTAGACATGGGACCGCATACATCACTATGTATCAGTCCCAAGAGTTCGGTAACTCTTTCTCCGTGTCCTGTAAACGGAGTTTTGGTCATCTTGCCTTTGAGACATGACTGGCAAGTGTCATAAGATGAAAATTCAAACGGATTTAAATATCCATCCTTATGCAACTTCGCTAGTCGTGTCGCATTGATGTGACCCAGTCTACAATGCCACAAGAAGGATTCGTTCAGTTCAGAACTCTTCCTCTTGTGTGTGTTTTGTAAATTGAGGACTGTATTTTGATTTAGAATGCATATGCCATTATGTAGCGAGCCTGATGCAATCAACTTTTGATCTAGGAATATGTTCATAACATTATCCTTTACTACAAAATTATTTCCTTCTTTACTCAATAAAGAAACTGATATAATGTTGCACATCATGTTTGGTATATAATAACACTCATTCAGAATTATAGTATCACCACTTGGTAATATTAGGTGATATTCGCCAACTGCTTTGGCTGCAACATTTGCGCCGTTCCCTACTTGAACGGAATGATCACCTTTTCCCAGTTCTCTACCTTTTCGCAGCCCATGTAACATCTTACATATGTGGGATCCTGATCCGGTATCTAATACCCAGGACGTAGGGTGAACTGAGAAACAGTTCTCAATGACAAACACACCCGAAGATGATGCATCAACATGCATGTTCTCCTTTTGGGTGGTGTGAGAATCCAGATATTCTCCTGTTTCCTGTTCATTCTTATAACACTTATAAGATAGAACGGGTTCAACGTTCCCCTGCACAGTATAACATGCGGGTTCGGTCAATACATCCATATTATTATCTTCATTAGGGCATGAAATGGTCGCTACCTGGAGAGAGAGAAGAAAACACTTTAGCGTATGCTCGTGCAAGATCAGATTGGTTATTATCTTATCTAATCAGGATGGCTCCCACTGCTTTTTATCAAATCTTCCTTCAAACCCTAAAAGGAAAGATTAGCCGGGATTAATTACACACTACAAGTTCGCCAATCTTTCAACCAGGCCAGTGTCGGTACTTTGAGGGAGGTCCCCCGTGCTTTCGCACGAACCTAATTAATGTAAACCTCGTTTTCCCAGAGGCGTAACCCCGTTGACACCTTTCTAGACACCTACTTGATCAGCTAATTGCAATGTGTAAAACTCTCCCAGGAGTAACTCTTACTCGCAGTGGGTATCGGGATCCAACTATCTCATAGAAGGTATGCAATCTCATTGCAAATTTCAACACTTGAAATTCCCGATAATATTTTGCCCCTAGCGTCCTATGACCTTGACGGAGGCCAAACAACCCATAGTCCGCTAGTCAAGTTCAACCCGTCATTTCCTGATTGAATTAAACCCACCCGCACGACCCTTGACGGGGGCCAAACAACGCCGTACGAATACCCTAATCCAATCGCATCATATGCTGGCAGATAAGCACTAGTTAGCTACCGTACACTACGCCTTGACGGAGGCCAAACTACCATAGCACGGATACTAATTAGTACTTATCTGAAATGACGGAGGGCTACGCAGGTTTTTATGAAAACCATGAGCGTAATGAACTTGATATCGTCGTAGAATCAAATAAAGTTTTTAAAATGGAGTGATTTTGAGGTTTTTCTAGTTTTGCTAAAGGGGTCACTCCCGGTGAAGGGATCGTCGGCCCTTTCCTCGTCGAATGAGGTGCGGGATATATCATATATATCACTGTGCAAAGCAAAACTCAAAAACAATCAAAAGCAAACCGAGTGTGTAGCATCTGCCAGTTATTGCTAAAGGAGTCACTCCCGGTGAAGGGATCTCGGTCCTTTCCTCATCGAATAAGGTGCAGGGTATATCATATATACCGCTATGCAAAGCAAGAACTGTAGCTACCTGTTTTATTTAAAATTTGATTCTACAACATCTTAGGTTTCTTTCTTTCATTAATCACATTAATGAAGTCCCATCATTTAAATACCTAAACATCACAGATAAATATGACGTACACTTATGCCATCCGCATTCGCCTCGATGTCCCCTCGTGCACCGTTAGGTTAGGTAACTAACGACAGAGCAGGGCAGGGCTAGCGCGGGTGTAAAACATAAGTAACGTCTATATAATATATCATATATACTATATATAGTATCTATCACAGAACATCACATGATCACATCACAGATATCGCAGCAGAAGAAACATATGAAATATTGGATATACTAGGACGTCCGTGTTTTCAATACGAGCTAGTATAAAACACGGATTCCACGGTCGTGATGAATAGCCAATCCCACACCCCTAGACCCCTACGAGAGCGGCAACCAATTCTAGGGTTAGGAGACCCGGACTCGACTCCTCGAGTTGGTCTCCCACTGGACCCCAGAACCCGGTTACCTGTGCTCCCCTCCTTGGGTCTATCCTAATGCGGAAAAGTAAATAATATACAAAAGGTGACAACTTCCGCTACCTGGAAGTGCCCCAAATAAAAGAATATTACATACAAGTTTTTACATGAATGAAAATGAAAAACACTCATCTCACATAAAAACCCCCGGCTATTCAAACACGACGATCCAATATAACATATCCAGCAACACATAACATCACATGTCATCAACGTAAGTAAGTACGCATACCCCAATTGTCGTTGACATATAGCAACGAAACCGGCGATATGAACATACTACACTTACGGTCACAGAAAAGAAAGTGTAAAACTACAACAATTGGAATCCGCAACTTCTTTAGACATCGCATGCCTAATCAAATGAAATACTTAGACATCACATGCCTAATAGATATAAATCCCGCATTTTAGTCTCATTATCGAAAACCCTTTTCAACATCAAGTGAGACTAAACGGCAAGATTTATAACATTCATTCAGTTATCTCATAACTACTTGTGAATTCCAATTATTGTATCACATTCCAGATAAATAGAAAATGTTAAACTTTCCGATCGAACAGTCGAATACCCAAGTTTTCCCGATACAGCTCAACACATGAAATAAGTCTAACAACATTCAGTTCGTACCTCAGTACCAACGGTCCAGCCGTAGAAGGGTCAAGCCAACGCCTCACATGTGGCACGCCGTACTGCCCCAAACCCGAAGGTTCAAAGGGCAGTTCAAGACGGTCACATAATCGAGTTAAGGTTTGTTGTCTTCTAGAGGGTCCATCGAGTTACTTGCACTACTTAGAACGTCGTTAAACCACGGAAAAATCCAACACTTGGAAATTTCCCGACAGGGGAAAAATTGGGTATTTATATCCGGTCAAACTTTTTAACATATTCTAAAAATTATCCGGAAATACACAAAGACGAAATTTGATACCCCGATCGAAACACCGAATTCCCAAAGCAACCCCAGAAAATTCAACTCTTGAATAATTATTAAAAATACCCAGGAAAATCACCACTGGAAACTAAGAATTACTGTGTAAAATTCTTTATATATTGAGGCCGTACAGCCGCGGAACCGTCGCATGCGCCAAGCTCATACCGCGGATCCGCGGCGACTTAGTGGAATTAGGCTGTCGAATTTCACACAAACTCTTATATTTTCCTGATGGCTTTTCTGCATATTTTTAATCTGGAAAAATCCCAGATTTTGGAAAAAGTCCAGAGAGCGTGTAAAAAATGCGGTTTCGGGTTCGTTCGGACTTCAAATTCCGTCTAGACTTCGCCTAAGGCTTTAGCTAGGCTGTGATACCACTGAAAGGTTCCTAGGCACCCTATAGAGGTCTCACAAGGCATCAACCATGCCAATTTTCAAAAATTATGGTGCCGAGAAACCTTAACACGGATCTTAGACTAGAATTCTAGGCGAAAAACTAAATTAGTTAACATATTAACTAAAGGAAAGAGGCTACAACCTTTGTAGATCCGGTTATCCTCTTCCTCGGCTCCACGTAGGCGTCCTCTCGCTGTCCATCTCGAATCCTAGACTCATTCGTCGGCTTCATCGGAAAAACGAGCGGAATAGGTCGTCGGCTTCGTGCCGAAGATGATCTACGTCGAGGCATCGCAAGTTCAAGCTCCGACTTCACCAAGTTGTGAAACTTGTGAAGTAAACACCCAAAACAACTTGGCAAGAGGTAGAGGGTGAAGAAATAGGAGGTGGGTTCACTTTAGAATTGGATTTCTCACTTTAGATCTCAAGTTGCCATTGATGGCATGAAGGTTTCTTTCTTGAAGAAGAAGATGATCTAGAAGGAAATATTATGATAAGTTCTTTAAAATGAAAAGAAAATCAATACTTATCATAATGTTTACCATGGTCAAGTGTAGATATTAAACTAAGGTTAGTTAGAATGGTTAAGGTTAAGGAAGAGATAAGAATGGTGGACTTTTTCAAAGCTTCTTGAAGTTTCAACATAAAACAAAATAAGCCACCATACTTAACTATTTCCAAAATGAATAAATAAATAAATAACTAAATAAATAATCAAAACCCTAACCATTCATATAACCATGGTTTAATCTTTACATAAACCCAAGAGAGCAAGTATCATCAAACATGATACAATCAAGTGCACAAAAAATATATCACATATATAATGTGCATCAAGTGAGAAAATCCTTTTAAAATGAACCAATACTAGTTAATGCAAAGTAATATATCAAATATATAATTATACATTAAATCATTAAATCAACATTTGATTCAATGATCCGGTCATGTCGCACATAACCGACTAGTATCCAATGTATCGATTTATCGAATCAATGATTCGATAACTAGGTCATATCGAATATAACCAATCGAAACATTCATCACGAGAATGAAATACGGTATCACATACACGCATTATTCTCGGTCCCGCACATATCTCATATGCGCTCCTATTTCGTTTCGCTTGAGCCAGGAAACCTCTGTGTAGGACTCTAAAGACTCGTCAATACGCCGGTAGCAGATGATGATCATATCAAGCATCCACAAGCCGCAAGCGGTCTGCTAAACGTAACGGCCACCCGGGTATTGAACGATCAGAAGATCGACGAGCTAGTCCGCTCACACTCCTGTGAATCCAACCAGTAACACTTACCGTACAGTCCGGTCTTTTCGTCTGATACGTCGCATATCAAGTCTAGGGGTGGTATACGTCAGACCCAATAACCGATAAGTCATGCCGATGTGAGGCTCATAACGGATCGAGAAACTACTGGTAACACTTACCAGCAAATCTCTGATCAGCCCTGGCCAGGGACTTCCCTGTTACGGCCAATCGAGCACAGCGCAACATCAACTCCCAATACCGGGAGAGACGAAACCCCTCCTATCGCTCATTGCCTCCATGTGACTCGGGACTGTACCCAAAGACCACCGTTTTGCACGCCCTCATGGACGTGGTAAGGTGGAGATCAAAGCACAGTGGGAATCACACAAGACTCTATGACGATCTCGGGTCTACAGACTAACCTGTACAAGTGTCACCTGAGAACTGCCATCTGACGTGAGGTATAATACCATCTGGGAGTTCTCGGCGAGTCCGTCCAGTGTACCCAGTCTCCACTGAGCACCCGTACACCATCTCTGATGTCAAACACCAATGGATATGGGATCATCCATCGCCCATCTCATGGGTCGAGAAGCGTATACGCTAGTCTACACTGGTATAACGATGCCCCGTCTCGATACACCCACGACTAGGGACCATGAAGGATGTACTTATGGACTACCATGTCCCCACTAGTATGATCTGCATCATAGTCCAGGTAGTCAAGTACACATCCTAAGGGCTTTACCAACATGTAACTATAAGACAGTTTAAAGAGACTAGTGTACATGTTAAGATAAAGATTAACCAGATAGCATACTATCATATCGAGCAAGAAAGTCATCTCTATATATGTCCAAGCATCCAATATAATATACATCATCTGTACAATACTGGCCTCTAGGGCATACATACAACTAACAGCATCTGCCCTCGAAATTCAGGCAAGATGAACCTGCGCAGTCTCATCTCTGTTTTCAGCAGAGAACGGATTCTGGCACGCCCGGTGGGACATCTTTCTCTTTCCACTCTACACTTCGTGTGTCGTGCTCGCGAACGAATCGCGGTTTAATATGGTTGCCCTTGGGTTCGAGGTACTAAGATTTGGTTTTGCTCTCGTGCAGAGAAAAAAAGAACATCAATGGCTTCCAACTGCTCCAGCTGCAACTGCAACTCCCGTTCCGCCTCATCTAGAGGTGTAGCCAACGAGCCCCATGCGGCCTCCCTATTCAAGATACTAGTGGAGCAGGTAACTCAAGCCACCACTGGGCTATTCTTCAGGACCATGCTCCCACCGATGAGCTTCAATGCCCCGCTGCTGTCGTAAGAAGCCCTAAAGAAGTCGGTCTTTGATCGACTTACCACTACTGCGGCCCCTCTCAACGGGTCATCCAAATCCAACGCCTCAGTCTTTGACAGATTGGACCAAAGTTCTTGTGGGCCCGTGAAGAAGCCTGTGATACCAGAAAGGGTTATCCCTAAGCGGATAGCCATTCTTGCTCATGAAGTTGTCAAGGCGGCTTCTCCTGCTAAAAGGTCAGTCTTCATAAGACTGACTATTTTAGCTCCTATTCCAGGCGAAATCGTCAAGGCTGCTTCCCCTGCTCGGAAGTCTGCTTTCGATAGGTTGGCCATCCCCAATCAGCGGACGTCGGTCTTAAACAGGTTGACAGTGACAACTTCTGATCAAGACAGGGGGCATGAGGAAACCACCCCCGTAGCTGAGATAATTCTAACTGCAAGACACGATCGACGTCGCCACTGGCGCCGAGTAAGGAAGGCTAGGGGCAACTCTCCTTCTGGACTGACTCCGCCGGCTCCAACGGTGGAAATTGATGCTGCTGTTCCAACTGGGAACAGCTTTAAACCGCTAAGGAGGGTGCGCAAAAATTCTCCGACTGTCGTGTTGAAGAGATCTCCTCTACCCATGGAGAATGCTACAAAGGTGAAGCTGGAGCATCCCCCTCAGCGGCTTTCCTCTAAAATTTATAAAGTTTGGTGACAGGTTCAGGACTCGGTGATTGATCAAGATTACTCTCGCCGACAGAAAAAGGTAAAAGTTCAGCGAGAAGAGGACCATCTTGTCAAGCCACAAAAGGCGACAGCTACTTGGGTGCCCACTGCAACGGCCCCCTCAATCTCGACCGCTCACAAGAGGAGAAAGCTGGAGAAAATCCCGGTGTCTGCGATGAATCGCAAGAACGCTGAATCTAAACGCCCCAAGTATGGGGGCATGGTGGTGCACACCATTTATATGGCATCCGGAAAAGAGGATGGACGTATCTCCACAGGTCATCGACCGCTTACGCGATCAGTGACTAGGGCTCAGGAGCAGCAACAACAAAAGCTCCAAGAAATGCTAACAGCTATGGCCGCACTTACGGGACCGAAAGCAAGCCCGGAGACATCCTCGGAGCAGCGCCGTGAGCAGGAAACTGATGCTGAATTCCTTCGAAGAATGCTTGAGAAGAAGGACAGAGAGGCCGCAGAACAAGTGGCCAATATAAAACAAATGGCCCTTCTGTTCCAAGATATGGTAGGCATGATGATCCAGCCGGACCCTCCAGCCGAAGATCCTCCAGTAATAATTGAAGATGATAGAGGAGAGACATCAAATTCTCTGTCGGCTCTGTCAACAGCCAAGGAAGAAACAATCTCCAAAGCTACCCCGGATGATTACATCACTCAGCAGATACGAGTTCATCAAGCAAATGAAGCAACTGGCCAAGTCGTCAGAACTAGGCGACCATATTCAGGATGGTACGATCAGATCAAGTATCCGCCAGGATACACGATTCCTAAGTTTCACGTATACAAGGGGACAGGCAATCCCCATCAACATGTCGCTCAGTTCAGAGCTCTTTGCGGCAATACCGGGGATGACGACAAATTGTTACTTCGTCAGTTCGTCGGCAGCTTGGCGGAGACGGCGTTCGAATGGTATTCATAGCTTCCTAACGATTCCGTCAAAACTTTTACGGAGATGGAGTTGCTATTCACTCAGCGTTTCGCAAGTGCTAGTGAATGCACCCCAATCACGGCATTGATCAATGCCAGGGTGAAGCCTGGAGAAACATGGGTTCAGTACATAATACGGTGGCGGAATCTATGGTCGAAATGCGAGCAGCGCATCGAAGAAGCACCTGCGGTAGGCATGTTCTTAGGTACTCTCGACCCTCAGGCGATCATTTCCCAATTCATGATGTTTTTCAAGCCGACCACTTTCCAGGCCTTGATTGACAAGCTGGCCCAAATAGACCAGATGGGCCACAGGCCTTCCTCTTCGAAGTCGGAGCCTCGAAACGAAAAAGGGAAGGGGAAAGCGACCTTCGTCGCCAATACTCAACAACAGCCGAGCAACTTAAAGATGGTTGTTCGCCAAAACAACGCACGCCCACGCCCATCCCTCGAGGAGAGACTGGGACATCCTTACTCGTTTCCCCGGGATAAAACGAGGAGACTGTTCAAGCTGGCAGTGCGCAACAGAATCATCAATCTGCAGGATCCAAAATGTCTGTTGCAGCCAGGCGATATCAACAATCCTAATTACTGCCCTTACCACCAAGCAGTAAGCCATCCAATCGAATATTGCTTCGTCTTCAAAGGCTGGGTTAAGGACCAATACCAACTGGACAAATTCGCGCTGTCTGAAAACTGGAAGATGAACCCTCCACAACCGCATGATCCGAAAAAGATGGACATGCCGGGGACATCGTGCTCATTCATAGAGAAAGCCCCATGGACCGAAAAGTCCGTAAACTAGAAAGTTGCCTCAAATACGGCAACGGCGGACCGAAACGTCTTTAAACTAACAATGGACCACTATGTCCTAAAACTGGATGTTGACCGAGACGTCGATAAACTACTACGGATCGCAGCATCCTAGGGCTAAAAAAACAGTATGTCCATAAGCAAAAATGGGCACGGATGAAAACCCGAAAGGGCTCCGTGAGTAAAAACAGTAGGACTACCGGCGAGTTTTGTGAAAACCCGAAATGGCGCAATCTCGTTAAAAGACGCTTGCAAGGTCCTCTCGACTTTGTGAGGAGAAAATACCTGCGTGAGATCCTTACGACTCACAAGGGAGCAAAACACTTAAGAATCCCCACGATTCCTAAGGAGAAATTACACTTGCGAGATCCTCACGACTCGTAAGGAGAATTCCCCTTTGAGACCCTCACGGCTCATAGGATTCAAAAGCCTTAAGTTACAGGGATCTGAACCTGTTCTTAAGCTATCACAACCTCGAGTGTTTCCCTACAAGCGTCTTGACCCTTGTATACAATCCACGGGAACGAATAAACATTTCCCTAACAAAGTCCCACCAGCGACTTGGGATATGGTTACACAGTGGACAGCCCTTGTAAGTCCTCTCGACTTATAAGGAGAAAACATTCTTGTAAGATCCTTACGACTTATCAGAGAACATACACTTGGGAATCCTCACAATTCTTAAAGAGAAAACGCACTTTCGAGATCCTCACGACTCGTAGGGAGAAATACCTTTATGAGACCCTTACGGCTCGTAAAGTCAAAAGCCTTAGTTGATAGGATCCTAACCCTGTTCGCTAAGACACCTTTGTTCGATATGGACAGAGGTAAATGATGATTCGCTCCTGGCAATATCCCAGTTGTAGCAATGCTGATGCCTCAATCGGTGTCAAATCCCAAACTCGCAGTGGAAAGCCAGTGAGCCACAAATGCATATGAAATAGCCGAAATGATGGGGGCAACTTGCAACAAAATCAACAAGTAAATTATATGCATACAAAATAGCCGAAATGGTTGGGCAACTCGCAATAAAAAGCAGCGAGTAAATAAAACAAATAGCTGAAATGATTGGGCACCGCGAAAAATAGCCGAAATGATTGGGTAATCGCGACTTTCGCGATATAAAAGCTGAAATGATAGAGTATCGCGGAAAGAAAAAATATATAAAATGAAACTTTTTGCCCTATAGGTGAGATCACATCGATCCCTATATACAATCCAGGGGCACAAACAAAGAGGGAACCATATCATACCACCAGGCTCCATCAGAAAAAGAGCCAAGTCTCGATGGCCACATCTACAGCCTGGAGACCCACAACAGCGTTCCTCCTCATTCCAGCAGGACTCAGACGCAACATCACCAAACGGAGCCACGGCATAGACCCTAGTTCCAAATCTCGACGGTTCACAGACGACCTAGAGACCACCTCGACATTCGTCTCGTTACAGCAGACTCAACGTCAGCAAAGCAGAGTGACGGCAAAATCCCAGCTCCACCTCAGCATTCGTCTCGTTACACCAGACGCGATGTCACCCCAGCGTTCTTCCTCCAACAGGATTCGGACGCGCTAAAACAACGAAGCGAAGGCAATATTCCTAGCTTCAGGGTCTTGACGGCAACTCATATAAAACCTGAAAGACTATCGGAGATCATCCCACACCAGCGCGGAGTGGTCACCGCCTCAGCATTCGTCTCGTTACAGTAGATGCGATGTCACCCCAGCGTTCTTCCTCCAACAGGATTCGGACGCGCCAAAACAACGAAGCAAAAGCAATATTCCTAGTTTCAGGGTCTTGACGGCAACTCATATAAAACCTGAAAGACTATCGGAGATCATCCCACACCAGCGCGGAGTGGTCACCATCTCGACTTTGGTCTCGATACAGCAGACGAGATATCACCCCATCATTCTTCCTCCGGCAGGACTCAGACACGACAATCAAACGACGGAGCCACGGCAAAGTCCCTAGTTCCAAGCCTCGACAGTTCACCAACAACCTAGAGACAACCGCGACACTTGTCTCGATACAGCAGACGCAATACCAGCAAACGAAGCAAAGGCAATATTCCTAGCTTCAGGGTCTTGACGACAACTCATATAAAACCTGAAAGACTATCGGAGATCATCCCATACCAGCGCGGAGTGGTCACCACCTTGACGTTCATCTCGATACAGCAGATGAGATGTCACCTCAGCGTTCTTCCTCCGGCAGTATTCAGATGCGACAATGAAACGACGGAGCCACGAAAAAGTCCCTAGTTCCAAGCCTCGACGGTTCACCAACAACCTAGAGACAACCGCGACATTCGTCTCGATACAGCAGACGCAACGCCAGCAAACGAAGCAAAGGCCAAATTCCTAGCTTCAGGGTCTTGATGGCAACTCATATAAAACCTGAAAGACTATCGGAGATCATCCCACACCAGCGCGGAGTGGTTATGACTCATCAGGGCTCCCCAAACTGAGCCTAACCTCAAGTAAAAAGCGGCATGGCAAATTCCTAAACGCTTGCTCTACCAACGGTCAAACTGCCTAGAAAGATTGCTTGAAGACGTCTTGTCCAGCCCCGAAGGGATCAGAGACACGACAGTCCTAAGGCTACTCGAACAGCAAGATTGCCTATCGAGGGATACATCAGCCAACGCGATGGTACGACAGGCAAAACCCTAGTACTACAGACCCTAACGGACCTCTGTCGTAAAGAGCAGAGGTTAACTGTGACGTTAGGACATCCTTGCGAGAACTTCTCGATTCGTCTCGACTCGTAGGGATAAGCCTTAGGCAGTGGGGATTAAAAAACCAGTTTCCTAAGCACTGGGCCCTGCAAGTCGGTCCAAAATGGACTCTTGCATTCTATTCACAGGGCACACTCTCCAAAGTCGAATCTCAACAAAGAGGGAAACAACCACTTACGAGTCCTCTCGACTTGTAAGAGGGAAAATTCTCTTGTGAGATCCTTACGACTCTCAAGAGAAAGCACACTTAGGAATGCTCACGATTCCTAAGGAGAAAATACACCTACGAGATCCTCTCGACTCTTAGGGAGAAAAGTCTTTATGAGACCCTCACGGCTCATAAAATTGAAAAATCTTAGGCAGCAGATCTGAACCTGACTCCTAAGCCATCGCTGTCCTACAAGGAGATCAAAATAGACTATCCACAAAATACATTTACTAAAAGGGACACACCACCATGAAGCAAAATACGTCTTTTATTCATGAATCAAAATGAATACAAAGTACAATTTATGAAAGAATCAAAAAATACCCTCATTCAGGAGTATGTACAAAAGAATAATAATAATAATAATAATAATATATATATATATATACACACAATTCTTCAAGCCTGTGGACGATTCAATAGATTTGCCAGTTCATCCTTTTTCCGCTGGGCCTCGGCTACATGATTCACTATCGCTAAGAGACGGGCCTCCGCTTGAGATTGCTGAGCCTGGTATGAGGCAAGCCGACTTTCAAGCTCTTTTTCGGTAACTTTATGAGCTTCGACCATTTCGCGAGTGAAAATGACGGTTTTATCAATGGCTACCACCTCTCTGATAGCTTCTTGAAGCACTCGCCAAACTTCATACGCCCGAGTGGTCTTGGCCGTAAGAATAGCTTGAAGTTCCCCCAGCGCAGTTGAAGCCAGCTTCCTCTCTGAAAATTTTCGGCTGAGCCTCTTCTTGCATGACAGCATATTTGCGGCGCACCATTCGATCAGCCCCCGCAAGCTCGCCTTTGCAGCCACAACCTCTGAAGGAAGACGCGGGCACTCAAGGCTATGCAAGCAAGCCTCCACCCGACGACAAAACTCAACCCAGACCTGCACCAATGTTTTGCTATGATAAGTAGCAAGAAAGGAGAGAGAACTGTTGGCTTCGGCGGCAAATTCTTCGGCCGTGATCAAACCACCAGCACTAAGGACTTCGATCAGAGCTGACAAAGAATGAAGGCTTCGGTTTGCCATCCGTTCCGAGGCACGTAGAGCATAGGGGCCGGGCGGCGTAACGATGCGAAATTCCAGCGTGGTAAGAACTGGCAAAGCTATTAAGATTCATAAAAAGAAATCAGCGAGACTTGCAAGCAAAGAGCAGGTGGAACAGCGTCGAAACTTTACTTACCCACAGTCATGCAAGAAGGGTCTGAAGGATCCCCAGGCCCGTCAAGAATCTCAACTTCATCAACGGCTTCCAGAACTGTAGAAGACATCAGTTTCATTATCTGAAATAATAATAATGCCGTGAGGAAAGGGCAAATAACACTAACCTTGCCCGGAAGAGAGGACGATGTGTTGAGAGGATATCGCCTGCGGAGTAGCCATCTCTAACAGACGCTGAAAAGACTTCCTGGGGGACAAGTCCACGATGGACGCCGCCAATCCTCATAGCTCTGAAAAGACAGAAAGGTTCAGATAATGAAGAGATCATTAAAATAAAAGATAGAAGAATACCTTCGATGCTCCTCCCACTCTGGACTGGAGGGATAGCAGCTTCGGCGGCCTCCTCCATGCCCCCAGGCACATCATTGGGGCCGGGGGCCGGTATAACAACTTCCAATTGAGGAGCAGTGGCCACCACTGCAGGCTCCAATGAAAGGACGGTGGCCTCGACCACCTGTCCCATAGCCTCCGGGCTATCCCCAGAAAGATCCATTGAATCCGCGGCCAATGAAGATGCCTCTTCCGGGGGAGCAAGCACCGGGGGAACGGAAATCACCGATGGGAGCTCCGTGGCAGAAACAACAGTTGTATCGACCCCCTCCACACTTACTCGTGTCTCATCAGGGATATTTGCAGAGTCCATAGTCAAGGCGCGACTCGAACTCAGATCCTCTGCCATTGTCGAAGTCCCTGCAAAGTTTTCACGAAGATAAGGATATATATATGTATATGAGCAGTGCAAAATACCACAAAAAGATATATAAGTATACCAATGCGCAAAGGAGCTTCTAGTATGGCTTTTTCAAGCCGGCGTTCCTTATCAAGAATTCGTTCTCGCCGGAATGCGAGGGTAGACTCGTGACCACCAGTCCACAACGACAGCGCATCTTCGGCGTCGGCCGAGATAGGCTGCTTAAGGGCTAACTCGCCTCTCTCTTCTAAAGGACCTATAAATTCCGCCGTATCGATGGAGGATCTTCGTAGAAGATGATGGCAGGATAAGGCCTCTTCGGGACCCTAACATTCTCAGTTTCCTCCTGGGAGAGTCTTATAGCCTCAGCCAATTGTGCGGCTTCCTCGGCAGATGAACCGGGAAAAAGAAGACCACCATCCGGCTCTTGCATAGCTATTGGCTCATCCTGAAAGATAGGCTCTGATTCCACTAAAAAGTCGAGCAGATTGGTGACCGTCTTCTTTCGCCTCTTGGACTCAGAACTAACACCAGAAGACGATCGCTTCTTTCCCCTTGGTGCTTTAGTGCGACGTTGACCCACTTCACCTTCAATATCTTCTCTCGGCGGTGCTACCGATGACGACACTGTCATTGCTGACGTCGCAGCTGATGATACTGCCACTGGCGCCTTATTGGCCCTTGCTTGAGCTCTAGTGCGCAGCGGCATACCAGCTGTGGGAGTTAGATCCACTTCCGCCGCCTCATGAATAAGCACGATACCAGTATCTCTCAGAGGAGGGCGAACCACTGCCCGTGGTCGCGGCGGGACTCCCGTAGCCTGGATCGGAGTGGGAGCCCTATATCCAAGGAGCATCCTCCTCTCCTCAACAATAATGGGACTGACTCGGTGGAGGTACCAGCCCGTGAAAGCCCCCACATATCGAGGAATGTAGTCAGCCTCAGGAATCACGAAGCGAGATCCGGTGTTCAGCCGCATGAAGTGATGAGCGGCGTCACGAACAACTTCCGACAATGGGCTGGGCTCCACTATAAACGCCTCAAAGGGGACACCTTGGTCATATCCCAGTTGCCGAACAAAGCGGTGTGGGTTGTACCGCATAAAAAGGGCCGCACCATTATGACAAAACACCAGATAACCCGGTCTGATCGAATATAAATGCATAGCTTCCTTGGGCTTCAGGGAGGGTGCTCCCTCTTTCAACGAGTCAAAAAGCTGTTGAATCGGTCCTGAAGGAGCAGAGAGGACTCGATCGTTAAATACCATCCTGCCCATATTGGCATAGGGATTAAGCAGCACGCGAATAGCTCCGAACTGAGTCGAATCAGGAGCAAAGGCGTCCACCAACCTCATAAGCCGCGGAAAAGTGTAGGCATCATAAAAGCTGGGTCTCTGATGCGCGGCAAATGCCCCTAGCACGTGCATCTCAATCCATGATGTAAAGTAATGAAGAGAGAAACTCACTACGTTCACGCCTGGGGTTAAGGTATTGGCTGCAGCGCTCAGTCCATGATACAGATGCGCTAGCCCCGCAATGCCCACGGCTAGTCACGTCCCTCCGGCGATGCGATGAGCAGGGTAAATGACCGAAGCTCTCATGAATCAACGGTGCGTTGGAATAACGAACCAACTGAGCCAGACGCTGATGAAACCCACGAAGAAAGTCTATTCATCTATGCCAGGAGCTACGAATGACTCAAAAGGTACAGCCGACAGGATTGGAATGTAGAACTGCGGCAAATCTTTTTCTCTAGTCGGTAGCTTATATAAACCGAACCCGAAGGGGTCATTGATATTCGCAAACTTCGGAGCCGTCTTTGATAGAACGTCTCCGCGAAGGAAGAAGGCGATAAAGCTTTTGAAAGCGATGCCCTGTTCCTCTGACTCTGTAAACAGCTTCTCAAAAATGCCCAGAGCATTGATTAGACTTGGGTGCTTGTGGCGGATGGCATTTTCAGTCGACAAGCCGTCAAACATAGAAGGCTCAGCTTTGAAAACATACTCATCAGGAGGCAGTAGTTCTTCATAGAGCATCCCCCTGATCGGCAACCCCGAGATCTCGCGAAACTCTTCCAGAGAAATTGAAACTTCGCGGTCCCCTAGCAAGAAGGTGTTGGTGGGAAGATTCCATTGATTTAGGAAAGCCTTAACCCACCAGACACGGAGGGACTGATAGTGGAAGAGAGACGCGTACACCGCCTGATAGAGCCCGACCCTCTGCAGTCGCGCACGATGGATATAACGAGCCCATAGAAGGTAGCCCGTGGGATGTCGAGGAGTAAGCTCTATTTTGTAAACCTGTCCCCAGGGCTGGGCTTCACCTTGGCAGATACGATGCCCTAAGATGTCTATAGCCGGCACAGGGTGGTTTAGAATCCCAGTTGTCGACGGCTCAAGCCGTCCCGTGGGGGTCCAATTCAATATCTCCACAGCAAAGGTGGTCTGTGGACGCTCCATCGGCAAAAATGGGTAGGTAGGCTCTGTTGGTATCTCGCATAGAAAGCTGCGGCGGCCCCGAATGATATGCCCGTAGCAGGTCCCCCATATAAGCAAGTTCGTGCAATTAGGGTCGTGAGCTCTAATCATCGCCATCATCTCTTCATCAGACGGTGACTGAGGAAAGGCAGCCTCCGAGCGGGTGAAAGAGAAGTATGGAAGAGAAGCAATTGTTCCTGAAACAAAGGGAAGGAAACTGTTAATAAAGCCCACACGTGTGTGTGTGTGTAAATACAGTGGAAGAAAGCGAAAAAAACTTATTTTACGGGATCATTGGTTACAAAACACAGGGGCCCCACAAAATCAAGATGGCGGCTCACTAATAATGAGGCAGAGTAATCATTATGAGAACAAAAGGAAGATTCTCAATAAATGAACGGTGGATTTCAAACAACTCTACACATTCCCCAAGGGGAAAACCCACAGCAGAACCCTATGCAAATCAAGAAGCATCTCTCTGGAAACATTTTTTTTTTTTGCAAAGAACTCAGGGCAAGAAAATCCTAAGAAGTTCTCTGCGAAGAACTAAGTTCTTTAGAGAAATTAAATTCCCAGAAAATCGGCAGAGCTAAGCTCTTGGAAATG
Source organism: Agapanthus africanus (assembly GCA_030015575.1). NCBI lineage: Eukaryota > Viridiplantae > Streptophyta > Magnoliopsida > Asparagales > Amaryllidaceae > Agapanthus > Agapanthus africanus. Next base: position 46,217,897 of record JASDDO010000001.1, on the reverse strand, counting down.
GAATTAAATTCCAGAGAGAAACAGAGGCTGTCATCAAACCCCTAAGATCAGAAAAATGCCTAACAATGGGGTTTGCTACCCAGAGGTTGTGCACTCCTAATGATCAGAAAAATGGGTTCTTTGAAGGGAAAAACCCTTGGTGTGGATTTAAAATCCAAAAAGAGTTCTTTTTTATATATGAAAGTTCTTCGGTTGTTCAAAACCATTACCTGAAGAAAGGATTCTTTCTTAGACAGAGTTAAACTCTGAAAAAAAATTGGAACAGAGAACTGAGCACTGAGAGAGAGAATTAAATTCTCAAGGCAAGAACAAGGATGGAAGAAGATGAAAAGTGGAGGCGCTTCTGAAGAGACCCCAGCATTTATATGATGTGATGGGAAACGGTTCATCTACCCCCATCCCTAGGCAGATCCAACGGCCACAAAAGGTGACAGCGTTGCACTCACGTGCAAACACATGATAACAACGCTGTGGGGGCATTTGTTCCCTCATAAAATATAAGGAAAAAAACCAATAGGGCATCACGTGCCCACACATGACCAGGGGTCACGTGATGGTTTCCTGGGGATTCTGTTGAGATAAGAATTAAATTCTAATCAAACAATCAATCTGTGGAGTCACGTGTCCATATGTGATGGGCCTTTAAACCCACTGAAAAGAATTAAAAATATAATAAAACAACAAGGAAAAACCCCAATGGGGCATCACGTGCTCACACGTGACCAAGGGTCACATGCTGACACGTGATAATTCCTTAGTTCTTTAAAACAACAGAATTAAATTCTGTTTAAAATGCTTAATCAGGGGGGTCACGTGTCAACACGTGATGGGATCCTAAGATCTCTGAAATAATAGAATTAAATTCTAATTAAATGGTCAATCAGAAGGTCACATGCCAACACGTGACAGGCTCTTAAGCCTTCTGAACTAATAGAATTAAATTCTAATTAAGAGGGAATCGAGAACCCTAACTAGAAAAATATTTTTTTAAATCTTTCCAAACAAAAAGGATTATACTCTGTAAAATGGAGCACCGTTGGATTAAAAATCCAATGGTGATTAAAAATCACCAATTTACAGAAATATTCTATACAAGGAAAGATTTCCCTGAAATTCACTAAGAATAACAAACAGAATATCTTTTGGATTAAAAATCCAATGGTGAATAAAATTCACTGAGTGATCTAAAAGATCATGTTGGTTAAAAAATCAATTGAAATCTTTCAATAAAAGATTGACTAAACAAACTGATTCTTTTCTTTCTCCTATAAATAGGAGCCAAGAAGAGAAGAAGAGGAGGATTTTTTCTGGAGAGAGACAACAACAGAAAAAAAAAAAGAGAAGAGAATTTAATTCTCCAGAGGAGAAAAAAAATTCTTCAGGAAAAGAAAGAAATCCTAGGTGAGAGATCATTCTATAAACTCACACAAAATAAAAAGAGAATTTAATTCTCAATCTAAGAGTTTAACTCTTCTGAATAAGGACTTAGTTCTTCCTTTGGTTGAAGATCTACAGAAGAAGATCTCCCCATAAGTTGAGAATTTAATTCTCATCGGGGAGATTCTGCCATGTAGATCCAAAACTTAGAGGGAGAATTGAGTTTGAAGAATTTAATTCTTCCAAATACTTAGGAATTTAATTCCTCCAACAGAGACAGGGTTTAACCCTTAAAACAAGAACTTAATTCTTCTTCATGGTTGAAGATCTGCAGAAACAGATCTCCCATAAAGTTGAGAATTTAATTCTCATCAGGGAGATTCTGCCATGCGGAACCAAAACATAGAGGGAGAGTTGGGTTTAAAGAATTTAATTCTTCCACATACATAGGAATTTAATTCCTCTAAACAAAATTAGGGTTTAACCCTACAAAAGAATTTAATTCTTAAACAAGAGACTTAAAACTCTCCATGCACGTAAAGAAGTCAGTATCCAACTTGATCACGTGGCAACACGTGACCCTCCCTTGAATGATCAAAAAGGAATAAATGAGATCGGGTCACGTGCTCCCACGTGACCCTTGAACAAATTTCTCACAAATAAAGGCATAACAGACTTTGTGCGCCCTCACGTGTCCCCACGTGACCCATAACAAATCCTGTTAATATCCAATGCATGGATACCCATCACGTGCCCATAGGCCGTGAAGACTAAAGTGTTTAACACTTACCTTCATATTCTGAGAATAAAATAAAGGAGGTTTGGGCCCAACATTTAAACGCCTAACGTGACCCCATATGAGCGCTTCTTTTTTTAGTGTTTAACATTATTTTAAGTGAATCACGTGAGAGCACATGATAGATGAGTCTATTTTAGTGTTTAACAATATATCCAAGTCAATCTTAGCTTGAGCTAGCTAAGTTTTCCAGAGGAAAATCTCCCATTCAACTGAACCTCAAAATTGATCAGTTCATATGATATACAAAGTAAAGTCCAGAGCTATAATGAATGGTTAGTGCCCAGCCAAAGACAAAATGTTGTCAGAACCCAGACTCATGTTTAGCATTGCTAAATAATGGGGGGGCTGAACCCAGACAAATGTTCAACAGTCCCAACAAAATTCCAACATTTCAAACCTAATTGGACTTAGCCCAAGTTGTCCATAAGTCCTCAACTTAGATTTAACTGAGCCCATGTGCTCACAATCTAATTAATTGATCTTAGTCCCAAATTGGACTGCAGATTTCCCAACTAATATCGGTTCAAGGGTACATCTCTTCACTCCTCTGATATTTGTCGTTGTAATCCTTCAACGTCTTCAGAGAGGTGACAGGTCCCGACAACCATAAATTTCATAGACTATGACGTCTTTAAACTGGACTGTAGGGTCCTTAAGCCCATGGACTATGATGTCCTTAACCTTGGACTGTGGGGTCTTTAAACCCATGGACTATGATGTCCTTAACCTCGGACTGTGGGGTCCTTAAGCCCATGGACTATGATGTCCTTAACCTTGGACCGTAATATCCTTAAACTAATGGACCGCAATGTCCCTAAAGTAAACAATAGAGCCCAAATGCTCTTTTGTTGGATCTAAATGATCCTGTTAAGTTGATCTTAGTCTAAAATTAGACTAACGTATCCTTAACAAATTGTTAAGTCGATCTTAGTCTAAAATTAGACTAATGTATCCTTAACAAATGTTTAAGTTGATCTTAGTCTCAAATAAGACTAACACATTCTTAAACCCAACCCCAAACCCAAATCTAAGAAGATACGGATTTGGACTAATCCACGCCCTACGAGCGACAACATAAATTAGTCTCCGTATACAATCTACGGGCAACCAAAAAAACACCCACGACACGAAATGACCATCTGGAGAAGGAGAAAGTTGGTACCGCGATGCGGTAGCGTAATTAACTGCAGGGGCTTGCGCCTGCAGGGAAGAGCGTCCCCACAATAAAAAAAACCCTCAAATGAGGGGGAATCTGACGAAATCTGCTACATCGGCCGCATCCGTTTAAACCTTAGATACATGGTGTCATAAATCAACTTGGCATCTTCGGAGAGGTTGACGGATAGCACCAATTAGCATCTGCCCTTGTAATTCAGGCAAGACGGACCTGCGCGGTCTCGTCTCTTTTTTCGGCGGAGAACACTACATACCAGCGACTGGTCAACAAACTGTTCAAACCACAAATTCAATAAAACATGGAAGTCTATGTCGAAGACATGCTCGTGAAATCTGCCTCATCAGCCCGACACACTACAGATCTCGGCGAAACATTCGACATCCTGCGGAAATACAAGATGAAGCTGAATCCATCTAAATGTGCGTTCGGCGTCACAAGCAGGAAATTCTTTGGATTCATGGTTGCCCACCGAGGAATCGAAGCGAACCCAGAGAAAATCAGGGCCATCATCAACATGGCGACGCTCAAAAGCAACGTCGATATCATGCAACTCACCGGGAGGGTAGCTATGTTGAGTCGCTTTATGTCCAGATCTGGAGAAAATTGCCTCTCTTTCTTCAGAGCCCTAAGGAAAATCCCTAGGTTCGAATGGTCCGAGGAATGCCAAAATGCTTTCGAACAACTCAAAGCATACCTGGCGACCCTACCACTTCTCACCCGACCGGTCGAGGGCGACGAGCTGTTACTATATCTAGCCGTCTCCGACCAAGCCGCTGGCTCAGTGCTCGTCAGAGAATTCGAAGGCACACAGAGACCGGTCTACTACGTGAGCCATGTTTTCAAGGATGCGGAAACCAGATACCCGGCCATAGAAAAAATAGTCCTTGCGCTTGTCTTCGCCTCCAAGAAACTACGATACTATTTCCAGGCACACACGATCCTCGTCCTCACTGAACGACCTTTAGTGAATATCCTCGCCTCCCCTGAATCGTTGGGCTGCTTAGAGAAATGGAGATGGGAGTTGTCCTAATTAGACATCAAATACCGATCCAGACAGGCCATCAAAGCACAGGCCTTAGCGATTTCGTTGTCAAGTGCACCATTCCCACTAAGAAAGGAACGACAGTACAGGGCCCCGACCCACGACCCTCGGTCGAGGAGGTGCCTGGCCCAATGCCATACTGGGTACTCTATGTGGATGGATCCTCCACAAAGGAAGGGAGAGGGGCCGGCCTGATCATCCGCGGCCCAAATGAGGCGGAAATGGAGTACTCTCTGAGGCTTAGTTTTAAGGCATCGAACAACACCACAGAGTACGAGGCCTTAGTGGCCGAGCTACGAATCGCTTCCGGAGTGGGGCTAAAGACCATCAGGATACACAGCGACTCTGTGCTAGTCGTCGGCCAAGTAATCGGGCATTTAGAAGCACGGGAATCACTAGTGATAAAATACCTGGCGGAGGTAAGAAGTATTCGGAGAAATTTCGACGAGGTCCAAGTGGAGCAGATTCCCAGAAACTTGAACACCGAGGCCAATGCCCTGAGCAAACTCGCATCTTCCTATTTGGCCAATCACAAGAGAAATATCCTCTTTGAAGTCCTACCGCGACCCAGCGTGGAAGATGGAGAGGCAACACTCCAAATCTGCACGACTCGAGGAGATGCCCCGGATTGGAGAAAGCCCATTGTAGAATTTCTGAAAGATGGGGTACTTCTGAAAGACCGGGCAGAGGCTCGTCGGCTTCGAACAAAAGCTCACCATTTCATATGGAGCAAAGAAAACCTATACAAGAAGTCATACACTCAACCTTTGCTCCGATGCGTCGATCCCCACGAAGCAGACTACGTCTTACGAGAAATACATGAAGGGGTCGGAGGGGCGCATCAAGGGGCCCACAGCCTGGTCCAAAAGGCACTGCTCCAGGGGTACTATTGGCCAAGAATACACCAAGATGCCGAGAAACTGGTCAGAAAATGCAAGAGCTGCCACCTCTTTGGCAACATCCCTCATATCCCCGCCACCGAACAAACGCCACTGAGTTCCCCTTGGCCATTTGCGCAGTGGGGGATGGATATGGTAAGCCAGCTTCCTATCAGCACGGGTGGACAAAGGTACATTCTTGTTGCCGTAGACTACTTCACAAAGTGGATTGAAGACGTGCCGATCAGGAAATCGGATGCCGCCTCTACGATAAAATTCCTTCAGAACAATAATCTCCCGATTCGGAATCCCAAGGTGCATCGTCACCGACCATGGAACCAACTTCGAGAATGAAAAATTCAAAGAAATTTGCAACGAATATCACATATTGATGAAGTTCGCCGCGATCGCACATCCCCAATGCAATGGGCAAGCTGAAATAGCGAACCGAGGCGTCATTCGCGGGCTCCGAGCCCGTCTGGAAGGAAGGCAAGGCGGCTGGGTCAAGGAACCGCCTCGGGTACTGTGGGCACTGCGTACATCAAGAAAGACACCCACAGGAGAAACCCCGTTCAGCCTTTGCTATTGTACTGAGGCAATGGTCTCCGCAGAAATTGGATTGCCTAGTTATCGGGTCAAGCACTTTGACGACGAGGCTAATACCTTAGCGCTACGAAACAACTTGAACATCTTGTTGGAAAAATGAGATCAGGCACAAATCAAAATGGCCGCCTATTAGCAGCAAACCGCCCGTTACTACAACGCTCGAGTTAAATATCGAGCCTTCAACACAGGAGACCTGGTCTTACGACGAAACAAATTTATAGACCGAGGAAAGCTACAAGTTCTTACCGAAATGGGATGGGCCATTCCTCAAGACAGAGGCATTGCCCGGAGGAGCCTACCGCCTCCAAGATTCTAGAGGGCGTAATTTTCCTCGGCCATATAACGCCGAAAAGCTTAAGTTGTACAGATAAACTTATACCCCTTTTCTAAATAATGCAATTCCCTTTCGCATCGACTAAAATTTCAAAGCCGAGTTCTCGCGCAAATAGACTTCTGCACCGACCCTTTCTAAATAATGCAATTTTCCTCGTCCTTCCTTTCCTTGGCTTCGAGTTAGGGGGTAGGGAGGAGGCACAGGTCGACCAATGCATAAAGGTATACTCCAAAAAAAAGGAAGGGGGAGAAAGAGATAATACACCATAACCTTGGCTAAAATAAAATTTATTTATACTTTATTCGGAGGTATTCTTGGCTCCGCGGCTTTACAACCATTACAGCAAAGGAGGAAGTGGGTTAAGAAGACATTGACGATGATACTCGGAAGAGAGCTCCTCTAGCCGAGCTAAGGCAACCTCCGCCCGCTCCCTCTATCGGTACCCATGGACCCTGAAAGCTACGGATTCGCCGGGGTCCCCAACCGTCGAACATGACACCATGACTAACCTCTGCTGGAAACATTCGAGAAGAATGTCCACCGAACGATCCCGCCTGCTCTTCGAGATCAAGCCAAGCTTATGGGTCATATGCATCTTATCAAACGCCTCATCTATCACCTGCGGGGACAGAGCATTATAGACCCGGGGAAGACCTCCATATCGCGTAGATTAGCACTTGCAGGAGAAGAGATCGGCGGGAAAGTAGACGCCCGCAATGGCCCTCCAGATGACCTATCACGGCCTCATACGTCGCCTCGAAACGATCGAGATCATAGAATTACACGTCGTCCCGAGATACGATCTCCCTGATGGTGTATACGCGGCCTGTCATCTGGAAGAAACGTAACAGCTAGGAGGAAGTCAATGTGGGTATCTGAAAATGAGACCATACCTTCGATACTTATAGCCTCAACAAAAATCTTCCAACGGTCGAGATCTTATCGCGCCACAACGTAGATCACGGAATATCGCACTTTTCCGATAAGGCGCGGCCAAATGGAATCCAATTACTGGTCGCTTCCTCCCCATACGGGTCAAGGAAGGTTGAAAGACATTCTCAGGAAATCCCTAGAATCAAGAAGGCTCTCGTCATGAGGTGGCAGAGTAGTTTCCTACTCGGCTCATCGCTGAAGGCAGCTTCCTGCCCGGCCACTCTGCGGATCCAAAGCCCTAGTTAAGAGGCGGCCGAGTAGTTTCCTGCTCGGATGATCCGCTGAAGGCGGCTTCCTGCCCGGCCGCTATATGGATCTAAAACCCTCGTCAAGACCCGGCCGAGTAGTTTCCTACTCGGCTCATCCGCTGAAGGAAGCTTCCTGTCTAGCCACTCTGTGGATCCAAAGACATCGTCAAGAGGCGGCCGAATAGTTTCCTGCTCGGCTCATCCGCTGAAGGCAGCTTCCTGCCCGGTCACTCTGCGGATCCAAAGCCTTCATCAAGAGGCAGCCGAGTAGTTTCCCGGTCGACTCATCCGCTGAAGTCAGCTTCCTACCTGGCCGCTCTGCGGATCCTAAGCCCTCGTCAAGAGGCGGCCGAGTAGTTTCCTGCTCGGCCCTTTCAAGGTTGAATCAAAGGGTGCTGACCTACCTGCACTTGGCATTCGCTCGATTCATACGTGGCGCTCGATTGTTACCTCGACCCCGGGGTGAGGGTGGACGCCGGTCTACCTATACTTGGCATTCGCTCGATTCATACGTGGCGCTCGATCGTCACCTGGACTCCGGGGTGAGGGTGGATGCCGGTCTACCTATACTTGGCGTTTGCTCAATTCATACACGGCAATTGATCGTCACCTCGACTCCGGGGTGAGGGTGGACACCGGTCTACCTATACTTGGCGCTTGGTCGATTCATATGCGGTGCTCGATCGTCACCTCGACTCCGGGGAGAGGGAGGACACCGGTCTACCTATACTAGGCTTTCGCTCGTTCTTACGTTGCGCTCGCTCAGCACTCGACACTCGACTTTACATATACTGGACATCCGCGAGACACCGACTTATCTACATTTGCAAAAATAGAAACACTCCATAGGCGAGCTAAAAACACTTTATTTATATTCAATACTATGCACAAGGTACTATGGGCTCCCCAGCCTTAAAAAATGCCCGGAGGCTTACAAAATTTAATAACCAAGACGGGAGTAGCTCAAACTGCTTTCTTGGCCGCCACTTCTCCTGGTTCAGCGCTTCCGTCAGGGGCTATGATGGCGACCTCCGGCTCGGCGCTTCCCCCCGCTGCCTCATCTCCCCCAGCTGGCTCGGCGCTGCCCCCTGAAGCACTTCTTCGGCAAGGAGATACCTTGCGTGAAGCTCCTGATCATCAAACCCAGGCAGGGCTTCCTTGACAACATCGAGGGCATTGTGCCACCGGACGACCGTGGAGTCGGTAAGGTCAATATAGAACTGATCAGAAGCCTTATACTCCTCCATGGCCTTTTCCGCTCTACTCTCTACAAGCTTCGCCGCCTCATAGGACGCCCGAGCATCTCTTTTGAACGAGTCTTTCTGCCTTTTCATGGCGTCGAAGAGCCCGTTGACCTCCTCTATCTTGGCCTGGAGAACCCGATTGGAGTCGGTCAGGAGCCGATGGGACTCCTTGAGTTTAGCGACCGTCAGGCCCTCCGTGACCAAACTTGAGTCGAGAAGGGCCGACTTTTCTTTCGCCTGTTGCGGCCGGGCGAGGAGCTCTTTCTCTCGCGAGGAAAATTCACCCGCCTTCTTCATCGCCGGGGCTACCTCCTTGGACTCCATTGCGGCGAAGAGGGTGCAATGATGGAGGACCTGAGGAAAACAGAAACCGTATTAGGAGCTCAAACAGAGTAAAATACACTTGGAGAAATTCTTGGAGAGTTACCGACCTGAACGGCTTCCTGAGCTATCGCCGCCACTTGGGCCTTTATGGTGCCTCGGGGTCTTAGCTCCTGCCGCCTTTTCCATGTCCGTCAGAAAACTTTCGGCCACAGAGAGACTCGAGGGCACCTCGATGCAGAAGTTGCCTTCCTGCACCTGAATCCCGGCAGGGGGTGGCCGAGAAACCACCCTCTTCTGCCTCTTGAGCAGAGATTCGGCAGAGGGCGGCACCTCCGTCCTAGCCCGAGGTGTCGGATCCCGCACATGGTTCAACCCTCCCCCACGGTGTTCCTCCAGATTGGGGGGTGCTGCGGAAACCTTGGCCAAAGGTGCTTGCCGGGGAGCCATGCCCGGAGCGGATCGGGACGAGCTTGCGCCACCGCCCTTCCTCCTCTGATCCTTGGCAGCCATGGCGGCCATAATCTTCGAGTGATCCATCGGCTCTGCAAGATACACATAAGAAAAAGATCAGCAACCAAAAACGACAAAATTTTGCTAAGTCTAAATAGATCGGCGAAAGCCCTAACTTACCCACAAAGCGCGCGAGACTGAATCCCGCCCAGCTCAAAGCCTGCTCGGAAAGTAGGACATCTGCCCGCTGGATCGGTTCCCACTGAGACACCACCCTTGCCTCTGGGGCATTCGACTGTCTAACCCTAGGACAATCGACCCTATGCCACTTGATGGGCACAGGCCAATCCTCACCCTTCGGGGGCCCGACGAAAAGAAACTTCTCCTTCCATTCGTGGATGGAAGAAGGGAGAACCACTACTCCCGACCCGGCCTCCCTACCCTTATGTTTTTTGAATGAAAAGTACACCCAGCTTGGTTTGTCCTTGCTGGTACCGGGTGTAGGGTGTTTTTCGTCACCCCATTGAGATAGGAATACGCGTCGCTTGTCAGACATACTAAAGATCCCTCTGCCTAGGGTAGGCGGGGATTTATTGATTGTGGAGATCCGAATCTCTGGCAGCCGTGGACTAAGCTGCCGTTAATTACCCCTCGCCTTTGGAACGAAGGAATCTCCGATTAACGGGTCAAACTGATCATGTAAACTCAATGTGCAATGTGCGTGTGTTGGATTTTGAGGGGTCTTAGGTATATCAGGGGCCTCGCAGAGTTTACGGGGGTCCCGCTACCCGAATAGCGGGTTGGGGGTCAAGGGGGCTAGCAGCCCCCTTACGGGATGCGGGGCAGCGCCCCTTTAGAATTTTTTTCTAACAAAGAAAGTGTTGTGGGGTGTGTGTATGTGTATATATATATATATATAAAAGGTAAATAGCGTCCAAACGACGCGTGGGCGCCAGCGCCTCACGTGCTCAGCACGCGGGCAGTGGGCGCTGGGCGGCAGCGCCACACGTGCCCGGCATATGGACGCTGGGCGCCAACGCCTCACACACCCTGCACGTGGGCACTGAGCGCCTGCGGAAAAAAGGGGCTTTGCCCCTGTACTGGAAGTTGTACTCCTAATTGACTTTTGGAGTTAGACTCCTAAAAGAAAGACAAAGGGGTTTAGCCTCTGCAAGGGGAGTTGTACTCCCAATTGATTTTTGGAGTTGAACTCCTAAATAGAAAGATTTATTATTTCATTTTTTTGTGGAGTTAAACTCCTAAGAGATTTTCGGAGATGATGAAAGGGGGCCCCTTTCTTCTCCCTTGAGCCCTGGGTTTTCTCTTAAGCCTTGGATCTTCCTAAAGTGGGATTTTTAGAGATGGGTCTCTTCTTCCTTCTCTCTGTTGGGTGGATCTTGGAGAAAAGGGGGTGAGACTTAAAAATCTCCCCTTTTAAACATTTGATGGGAGATATGAGTTCCCCTTCAAGAGTTTTATGGTTAAAAAATATTTTTTTTTTTGGAAAAAGAAGAGTTTTAGAACCCTGAGGAAGGAGAAAGAGGCACAGAAACCCTAGATTTTGAGGGGAATGAATTCTTCTTTTTTTCATTTCAATATCATGTTGCCTTATATAGGCTTACAAATTTACACATAGCCTCTTAGGCATTACAAAATGGCATTTTTCCCATCGCATGCCTCATGTGCTCATTTCTTTTGCACATGAGCCATGGGCTTTACAAAAATTTGGCTTTATACCCGTTTTTCTTACATTTATTCATAAAAATTATATCAAAATTATTTATTACATAATTTTCATATTGGCATGGAGAAGGCGGGTCGCGGGGCTCGACTTAGGCATGGGCCCACTTGACCCGGGCTTGAGCCCGTTTATTTGGGGTTGACTTTGACTTTGTCAACCGGTATGTAATTTTTGACCCCAACACCGGGGTAATTTTTATAACAAAGAAAGGAGAAGAGAAGGCTCATATCAAAAGGGATCCAATCAATTTTTAACCGGACCAGAAACCCGATGAGGATTCTCCATGAATTCGGCGCTAGCTGGCCCGGAGCGAGACGGAAATAATGGAGCACGGCGCAAACTTCAAGCGAGAAGGTGTCACGCCCCGCTCCCAGTGTACGAAATCGGTGACATGGCGGGCCGCAACGTATTTACTAAGAAATGAATATGTTAAGTGTAATTAAGTAATATATATATAATGCACAAGAATGACAAGTGATATAAAATAATAAACAGCAACTTTTATTTACATTCACTTTACATACAACTGTTTGAAAAGAAAATATACAATGAAATAAGCAGTGCCTAAACAATGGCATACAAAATAAAAATAAGTACAAGATGAGCTAGTAGTCCGGCTGAACGGTGAGCTACTCCAAGTCCTCCTGGCTAGACTCGATCTCCTGAGAATCCGGTCCTCCTGACGAACATTCCAAAGAAAGAAATAGACAGGAATGTCATCAGCGAACTAGAGCTCGGTAAGTCCCAAAAGAAGAAATGAAATATAACAAGTTAATGAGAATTGAACTGGTAAGTTGTACAAATATATGCTTGTTATTCTAACGTAGTTGTTTGTAGCTTGGTACAGAAGGTATTTGTGTATACGAGAGGAGTCCATCTTACCCCATGGACTATGGTAACATATAGTACAAGGCCCCGTCAAAACCCACGGGACAACGGCGCGAGAGTTCATATAGGTGTCTTTTAAGTGACCATCTCGTGCCACGTTAATACGTTCCGTACCAATCTACCCCGTTATCCCGGCGTAATGTATTGCATAGTTTATGTTTACAAGTCATGCCGAGACCATGGATACAAATTGTACAAGTAATCAGGTTCATGATGTAATCAAGTAGTCAAGTCAAATTATAACCATGGTTCGGTCAAGTCAAGTCAAGTATTCATGTTTGGTATTGGTGTTTGAATTCAAGTATCCAGGTTCAAGTTCAAGTATTCATGTTAGATTTTGGATTCATATTTGAATTGGACTCTGATTTGAGTTTGGATTCAGGTTTGAGTTAGACTCAGACTGATTCAAACACTTGTAAATGATTTAGATCCTGAATTAGGTTCGGGAGTCATCGGTAATTGCTGCACATGGACGGCAGGATTTGTGTCTTTTTCCAAGACAATTACTATTGATAACTCCATTAAGTTTTCTACCTTAAATAGGCAAGCACTCACTTTCTCCGGCTTCATGGGGCTCAAGAGAATTGATCCCGCTTAAACCTATATTTACAAAAGTCCTTAAATATTGTTTTATATAACTCGAGGGAGTTTTATGAAAAATATTTTTAATAAAATTTCAAAATAAACCTCGAGTTTTTATTTATATTATTTAGGATTTTTATGGATATGAATTTTAAGGATTTGTGGTGTTTTAGTGATAATTTCTTAGCTTGGAAAGTTCATGGTATTTTATTGTAAAACTTGTTTTTTTGTTGGTATCTTGATGGAATTTTAGTGAAACTTGTAATTCTTTCATTTTAAAAATGTAAGTTTATTACATTTTGAAAATATAATGATTTTGTAATTTTATATAAATATAAAAAATTAATTTTATTTAATTAGAAAAATTCATTTTTCTTAAAAACCGTATTTAAAACCTTTCGAGACCGAATGCTCCGTGAGGAGGTCTGCATCTCGCTCTACTAGCCCAAGAATGTGCAATAATTTACACCATCCAATAGCGGGTCCCCTAAAGAGGGTTGTAGATGTATAATCGCAAAGGAATTTAAAATACAATTTAAAAGAAATCCGGTTTTTATAGTAAATGGTATTTTAATGTAATATTTTCCTTGAAACAAAATTCATACAAAAGAGGTATCGTGCTATGGAATCAAGTGTGTACATGAGGGGTAGGTCGTTACCCCGTGAAGTTTTCCTAAAGATATGTTTAAGCAAAACTAAAAGAGGTGATATTTAAAAGTTCATGGTATTTAAACGAAAAATTTAAATTAAAATTATTTTGCTTGAGAATTTTAATGAAAATTTGATTATAAATATTAGGGTTTAAGGTTACAAGTATTGTATAAAAAAAATTTGACCAAAATATAATAGGAATTGGAGTTATAGGAGTTGGAAAGAGTGATATCGGTATTAACTCCACTTTTACCGATTTTTATAAAAAGATAGATTCAATGAAGAGAAAAGAAGTTTAGGAGGGACTTACTACTTGGTTATATTAAGAAGAGATAGAAGAAGAGATTGTTGTCGTCGTGGCGTCGCGGGAGCTCCGGAATAGTTTCGATTTTTCGCTGGAAGTTGATCGCTTGCTAACTCCTCTTTACTCCACTTGTACTTAGAGAATTTTTTAGAGTTTTGAATAGAAATTTCAGAATGATGCTGAGCCAAAGTGTGGGGTGGTATTTATAGTATAGAATTAAGGTTTTGGAATTAAAATGCATTAAAAAGATGATAAATTGTGAAATAAAGGGTCTTTGTTTGATTGCAGGGAAATCAAACAGTGCAGCAGAGTTAGGGATAAGGGAAGAGTCAAGCGTGCAAAGCCCGGGTCTCATTGGCCTCGGTTGGACCGTCGGTACCGGTCTATTCTTCATTTCCGCCGGCCGATCTAGGGCTTCGTGCCTTTGGATTTGTGCCACATGTACAACTCAGTGTTTAAACCTTTTTGCACATATTTGATTTTTCTGACTTTTCATTTTTATGTGTATTGCACATGTAAACTTTTGGGCTTCCAAAAAGTTACAAAGAAAAAATCAGAAAAATAATGTGTCTGATGGGGATCGAATACAGGGGCTACGTTACAGCAGTGCAAGGGTTTTACCAGTGAGTTACAAGTTGTTTCTTACTATTATTTAACAAAATTAACTTATAACTCAATCTCAGGCTGTATAACTCATTTCTGTAAATTAAACTGGAAAATTCCGTATAGTAAATTCAGAGTCGTTACAGAAAGACAGATGCATCCCTGCCCGGAACGCTTCCAAGTACAGAGAAATCTCGTTGCCCTGCACTTGATCTGCCCGCTCGCCCTCCCTGGCCAGACGGAGTGAATAGCCAGAGGGAATATGAAAACGAGCTCGGATGTCGGAAAGCTCATCCAAACGGTTCAAAACTGAGAGCGCATCGTGAGTATTTTCGATGCGTTCCTTGGGGGCCCTTTTCACCTCTGATGACGAAGGACAAGGGCTTCGTTCCCCTGGGGACGAGCCCGACACAGAAGACGAAGATGAAGAGAAAGAAGAACTCTCTTGGCTATCGGAAGCCGAGGAGGAAGAATACCCGCTGGACTCAGCTTCAGAAGTTGAAGCCTCATCGCCCGACTCAACCCCTACTATATCAATAGATATTTCGGAGGAAGACATCTAAACTGATTCAAGGAAGGATTGCCCGAGGAAAGGTTTTTTTAGCTGAAGTTCCAACCTAAGTAGATGTACGCCGGGCAATCTTCAGACAACAAGAGGCGGCTAGGGTGAAGTATCAGCCAGGGGATGACCTCCCCCTATTTATACGCTCAGCAAGAAGGCATCCGACGGCCCAAAACCGTTCTCGCTGAAACGAAGCGTCACACCTAGCGGCCACCGGGACTCCATGTGGCGACCGTCCATTAGACACGTCTCCTCAAGCTAAGATTCGGGTGACAGGCCCTCACGTCCCGCAACCCAGTAGCGAACACGTGGCACATAGTCCAACCGCCCGAGTGAGCGAAACGGCGCCCCCTTTTAAAACGCAATCTTTTCATTGATCCGCTGACGTCATCAAAAATACGCACGAGAATTAAGGCGCTTCTTGAGCCGCCACCTGGATCCAAGGATCCAAGAGGATTATCCGCCAAATGTCGCATCTTCCACGGACAACCCATTGCGTGGAAATCTTAGGCTGAATCGTTAAAAACCGGGCTTACCACTCTTGACCTGACCCATAAATAGGTCAGGACGAGAGTGGGGGGCTAATGATAAGGCACATAAATGGGAATTTCCTAAATTACGACACGTAGCAGATAACATGTCATTCACGTAAGCCCACTAGATCCCTTGGGGTCACGGAGGTAGAATCAGTATGATACATGGGGGGCTTTCCTCGGTGTCTCGTCTCCGAGGTTGCACCCGACCTTTCGGAGACCTCCTCGATTACCTTCTCTATACGCCTAGCAAGCAGCCAACAGGTCGCCTCCAAACTATCCTACAGCTGAGCTTTCTCAGCCTCTTCACTCGTCTCCGAGCTATTACAGAGCTGAGCTTTCTCGGCTCACTTGCTCGTCTCTGAGCTATCATAGAGCAGAGATTCCTCAGCGTCCCTGTTTGGCCAGGAACACGAAGCCCGAACGCCCCCGTAACGGCTCAGTATATCTCGCCACGACGAGAACTTCGCAGGCCCACGTCCCGCATTCCACGCTAGCGTATCTTACTATTAATGGGCGTATCTCGTCATTAATGGACGTATCCCGCCATCTACACGAACGTGACACAGGTGCATAACGAACGGCGAAATTCTCGCATTGGCTCTCTTCCTTCTACCGCTATATAAACCCCTCTTCCAGACGACCCAGATAGGGGGAACATATTCCAATACGCCGCTATCCTGCCATTATTCCTCGGTACTTGTTTGATCGTCAGAGGATCCTACGGTGGTTACCCACCCTGAGACTTCCCTTGCAAGTAGCTCGGCATTAACGATAATCCATTGAGATCCACACATTCAACCCTCGCACCAAATCTCAATCGTTCAGAACTGCTTGCCGTAAGATCGACGGAGGAGAACAACTGAGGGAGATTCCGGCCTCCATCAGTATAGAATCCGCAATCTTTTATCACTTCATGAACCAAGTATTCTGATCCATAAATCAGAACCGGGAAAAAGAATAATGCTGTCTTAAAAAACAAAATAAAAAGGCTATATGTTATGAATGGTTTCTTATGAATTCATTCATGAAAAATAATTCCTCTTCACTATAAGAGAAAGGTTTGATTTGGTCAAATATGTTGTATTATAATTATTAAGAAATTATCCAACAGCACTGGCCCCGAGGTCCTTTCTATAATAGCTTGTCTAATAGTCCAGGAAGGCGAGGTTTCGCACACGCATGGAAAGGTTTTGCGTTGAATATTGTTTTGGTGCCTTCGGCGGCGAAGTCGCCTTTAGTTTCCCCAGGGGCCAAACTCCATTCAAATGCTTGCAGAAGCCTAGCCAACAACATGTAGGTCATCCAAGAGCCGAGCGCATACCCCATGCAGCTGCGACGCCCTGTGGTGAAGGAGATGAACCTAAGTTCAGGTTCTGCTAACTCAATGGGTGCCGGATCGTTCAAGTGTCGGTCTGGGTTAAACCGGTGAGGATCGTCCCAAACCCTAGGGTTTCGGCCAAGACCTATCCTGCTTAGCAGTACCCAGCTTCCCTTAGGGATCAGGTATCCAGCAACTACTGAGTCCGCGATGGCGATGTGCGGGAGGTTGAAGACGGTGACAGGATGCATCCTCAAAATTTCACGACAGATTGCTCTGATATACGGTAACTGCGGGAAGTCGGATTCCTCGACCAGCCTTTCTTTGCCGACGACTCGATCCAGCTCTTCCATTGCTTTGGCATAGATAGCAGGTTGATCTATCAGATGCGCAAGTGCCCACTCCACTATATTTGATGTGTTATCGATTGTTGCCAGGGTCAATTCCTGCGAAAATACAATATTTAAGGTGATTAATATATAAACGCCCCAATGATGAGGGTAGTTACAAAAATATATAGTACTAGATGAGGTTTTATTGTAATTAGGACGTTATCTTTGATGGAATAGTTATTGAGATTCAACTTTGCTAGTGCACGTGCAATACAGGTGTTTATGTGTTAGGTAACATGGACAAAGCCATGCAGAAATTAGAAGATTTATATGGAAGAATTAAGAGGTTATTTATACCTTCTCCAAATTCATAATGCATGCCCTTGCTTTGTGAGTAGTAAGTGTGTGTGTGTGTGTGAGAGAGAGAGAGAGAGAGGCTGAGAGAGGGGGTGGGGTGGGGTGGGGTGGAGGGATGGTATTTCAAGAATTAAGAAACAATTTATTACTTTTTAATTAGGAAAAATGAGAAGATTTCATGTCACAAGCATGCACCAATTGTGTTTTGATTAAAACTAGATGCATGAGATTTTGCAGATTATCCATAGGTTAGATGGCATGTATTTGCAATAAAACAAAGTCTATGGTAATTTAAGAAATGTTGATATTTCATTTATTTCTAATAACAAAGTTCATGGTATTTATTTAAAAACTTCAAAAGTCATGGTATTTATTTGTAACAAACAAATTCCATGGTATTTATCTGGAAAAAGTCAAAATTTCTTGATATTTATTTGTAGCGGAAAAAGTCCATGATGCTTATCTGAAAAAAAGTTGAAAGTTCTTGGTATTTATTTGTGGCATAAACAATGTCCATGGCATTTATCTGAAAAACGTTAAAAGTTTTTGGTATTTATTTATTGCGTACAAAATCCATAGTATTTTATCTGAAAAACTGTCGAAAGCTTTTGCTATTTATTTGTAATGGACAAAGTCAATGATACTTATATGAAAAACGGTGAAAGTTCATGTTATTTTAATAAAAACGTAATGGTATTTATCTCTAAAAAAACTGAAAGTTCATGATATTTAGTGAAATGATATTTTTGTGAGAAATGTTGAAAATTGAAAACATTCCTTGAAAAAAGATGAATGTTTATGGTACTTATTTGTAACCATGAAAGTCCATGGTATTAACCTAAAAATTGAAGTTCATTGAAATTGTAACCAACAAAAACCATGATATTTTTCTGAAAAGAATAATTGTTTGTGGTTTTTATTTGCAAACCATTACTTCCCGTTTTCTTTTTGAATGATAAAAGAAAGTTTCTTTGCAATTTCAAATAAAGTACCATGAGTTTAGTATCTTTCAAATAAAGTACTATGTGTTTTTCCGATATTTCTCATTTCCATATCATACACCATTTATATAGTTTTGTTTTCTTAAAGAAAACGAGCGCATGGTATTAAACTGAAAAACTGTCTAAAAGCTCATTGTGTACATATAGAAATATATACCAGATTTATACTTAATTTGATAACATCTTACCACGCATTGTGCCCTGATTTCTTCATGCGTTAACAGCGGCTTCCCATCGTCGTCCTTAAGCGAGATGAAAGAATCAAGAATATCCTTTTCTTTTTTATCCTTCTCCTCGCCATCATTCCATTCCTTCAACCTCTCGTCGATGATGGTGTTATGGAGCCTATGGACAACATTTATGTGTCCCTTCATGATTTTCTCATGCCCGTCGAAATCGAGAATCCTCAGCCACGGCAGAAAATCTGAGATTCAATATGCGTAAAGGAGGGAAAGAACGTTGATTGCAGCTTCTACATGGTTAACTTCGTCCTCGCTCGGCCCATTAAACGGATGCTCCTTCCCGGTTTCGAACCAGCGCATCCCAAATAGCATTCTCCTTATCACATTGCTGGAGTAGTAGCGTGTCAACCGTCGAGTGTTAACAACACCCGTCAAATTGTTGTTATGCTTGCACTGGTTGTATACATAGCTGAGTATGTGATCAGCCTCTTCACGTCGAAGTTGAACTTGGTTACGAAGCATTGTAAGGTTAAGAACTGTGGATAAAAGTCGGCGCATCTTCTTCCATTGCTCGCCATATGGGGTACTGGCTGTAGTTCGGTGTCCTCCACCTTGGAAAACCATTACTCACAGTATTATCAATCATATATATACGGTATGAAAATTATGGTAAATTACATAAAATTATCTCTTATTTTTGTTTTCAAAGTTCTGCTCTTAAAAGAAATCGGTATATCAATGTTGTACACCATAAAAATTAAAATTTACAGAAGAGTTTCCATCCATTAATAGGCCATTGGTTGAGCTTTTGAATTTTATAGGACAAAATTTTCTACCTTCCCACATTGCTCTCTCTTTCTCTGTACCCCTTGGTGGAAATTTATTTGAATATGTAATATATTCTTATACAACAATTTTCATAATATTCCATTCACAAAATGGGTAAAGAAAAACTTTGGCCAGAGCTCATGCTCTTTTTTCTATGCAGAAATGAAAAAAAGAAATGGTGATGTTCGCTGGCTATTGGTATCCCGGAGGTGACGCATCAAAACCCGCTTCAATGGTTAGAGAACATAAATCTCAGACTGCACTGGCACGAATGTTTAAAAAGAAAAAGGTATCTGTATCTTAATTGTTGGGAGAAAATCTATACATGGAACAGTGTTAGGACAAAACAAGCATGCAATCACACCACGTAATTAACAACGAAAGATAAAACGATAAATAAAGTGCGAGAGCAAATAGGAATCATAAATCAGAGAGGCATAAGGAATTTGTAAATTGGGTTCATCTACCATATGGCTAGTCCTGACAGAACGGAATCTGCAAACGTCTACTATTCTTGAATCAAAGTTTGCAAGCAAGCTTAGAAAATTTCTTTTAAATCCTTTTATAGCCGTTACCCTCTCAGTACAATGATCTCTCAAATTAATGGGGATCTCTTGGTCTCTCTATTTTTGGGTTTGACGCAGACTTCTCTCTGCGTTTTAATCCATCCAACCGCCTCCTTTAATTCTGGTTGTGGAGATTAATATTTTTTCCTCTGATTAATTCTTTAATAAAGCCACAACAGCACCTAATATTCTCTTCTATATTGAATTTATATATAGAAGGCTTCAAATAAGAGATAAAACCAAAGTTTTATATTTAGAGATTAACTCAATTAATTGAGCTTCTATTGAAATATCGTAAGCACGAGATTTCTCTCCTTGGGCTTTGGGTTTTTTCTTTGGGCTCCGAATTTGCAACAAAAATCAACAATCTCCATCTTGATGCACATTTGTCACAATCTCGACACTTGGAGATACTTCTGCCTTAATTTCCAAACTAGTTGACTTCACACGATTCCGCCGCTGCTCTCTCTTCATCAAATTTTCATGAAGAAGTTCACCAACCTGCAACAAACATTCAACTATCATTGTTTACGACCTTAGTAAACATATCCACCGTATTCTTTTCTCCAGCAATCTTCTGCAATGTACACTCCTCCTTTTCAATCGCTATACGAATGAAATAGTACTGCACTTTTTTGTGTTTCGTCCGAGAATGATATGCCGCGTTCTTAGCCAAATATATCGCACTTTGGTTGTCACTCCACAAGATATTGAAATCATGCTTCTTTCCCAATTCTTTAAGTAGCCCTTACACCCATATCATCTTCTTACTAGCTTTTGTGATCTCCATGTACTCTGCCTCCGTAGTCAACAATACCACTACCTTTTACAATTGAGAGACCCAACTCACTACTGTTCCCCCAACCGTGAATACGTATCTCATTGTGCTCTTCTTACTATCTCGATCTCCCGAATAGTCTGCATCAATGTATCCATGCACCTTCAGAGAGTCACCTTCGAAACATAACCAACGACTAAACGTACCCCTAAGATACCTCAAAATCCACTTCAATGTTCCTTTCCCGGGTTTTGCATATACATGCTCACAACTCCCACTGTGTGTGCAATATCAGGTCTCGTACTCACAATAGCATACATCAAACTCCCCACCGCAGAAGCATACGGTACTCTCGTCATCTCGTCCTTCTGCTCTTGAATTGTCGGGCACAACTCCTTCATGAGTTTGAAATACTTCGCTAAGGGCGTACTCACCAGTTTTGACTTGTCCATATTGAACCGCTTCAAAACCTTTTCAATTTAGTCACTTTGCGATAACAACAACTTCTGCTACTTCCTATCTCGAACGATCTTCATGCCCAAAATTTTCTTGGCCGCTCTCAAATCCTTCATAGAGAATTTCTCAGCCATCATCTTTTTCAAAATTTGAATTTTCTCGAAATTCGGACGTGTTACCAACATGTCATCCATGTATAGTAATAGAATGATATAATCTTCATCTTCAAAAGTCGTAAAGTACATGCAGTGATTTGATTCACTCCACACAAATCCTGTCTCTAATATAAACTGATTAAACTTGAGATATCACTGCCTGGGAGTTTGCTTGAGGCCATACAAGCTCTTTCGTGGCTTACACACCATATTCTTTTTCCCCCTCTTCTCGTATCCTGACGGCTGCATCATATAGATCTCCTCCTCCAAATCACCATGAAGGAACGCAGTTTTCAAGTCAAGCTGCTCTAAGTGCAAATGCTCCACCACCAAAATACTAAGGATCACCCGAATAGATGTCATCTTCACCACAGGGGAAAAAATCTCTTGATAGTCAATTATTTGCTTTTGCACATAACCCTGGACAACCAAGCGAGCATTGTACCGCTACATACTATCGGTCTTATCTTTTATTCTGTACACCCATCTATTAAGCAATGCTTTCCGATCCTTGGGTAGCATCACTAGGTCTAACGTATGGTTCTTCTTCAAAGATTCTATCTCATTGTCCATGGCTTGTTCTCACTGCTTGCTAGCATCATCGCTTGTTGTTTCTTCAAAGGATTCGGACTCTCCCACATCTGTGTACAAAACGAAGTCGGTCACAAGTTTTTCAGATATCCTTCTTTCTCTCGTAGATCTTCTCAGAACTGGTACATTTGGGTGCCGAATATAATCATCATCCTGTTCTTAAACCTAATCCTGCACTGTGACTTTCTCCAAGTTCTGATCACCATATGTAGATACCTAAATACTCTCTTGAGTTCTACCTAACTCGACGAACTCACGTACTGCACTTTCCTTGGCTTGTTTTTCTTCTTTTTACAAGTGCTTCTCAACAAAGATGGCGTTCTGATTTCGTATTACCTTTTTACTTATGTAATTCCACAGCCGATATCCGAACACATCTTCACCGTATCTGATGAAAGCGCACTTCCTAGATTTAGAGTCAAGCTTACTCTTTTCTGCCTTATCAACCAAAGAATACGCAACACAGCTAAACACTTTTAGGCACGAATAATCAACCAGTTTACCTGACCAGTTTTCTTCCGGAATGCTTTCATCAAGCGCACTTAACGGGATTCTGTTGATCAAGTATACAGCAGTATCGACCGCCGCTGCCCATAGGAACTTAGGCACATCCACATCAAAGGTCATGCTCCGTACTCGATCTAGGATTGTCATGTTCATCCTTTCAATGATGCCATTCTGTTGTGACGTCTCTGGTACCGTTTTCAACCAACGGATACCCTTTTGTGAGCAAAACACCTCAAACTCATGTGTGCAGTATTCCCCTCCATTATCGGACTTTAAGCATTTTACCTTAGCCCCTGTTTGGTTCTCATCCTGCGTAATCCAATGTTTGAAGATACTAAACACTTCAGACTTCTTCTTCATCGCGTACACCCATATCTTCCGGCTTGCATTGTCGATGAACGTCATGAAGTACCGATTCCCGCTATAAAATTCTGCCGATGCCAGACCACATACGTCCGCATGTACCATCTCCAGCTTCTTGGTCTTATTCGCTACGCCTTCAATTTGAAACATGAGCGTGCTTTGCTTCCCGAAAACACAACTCTCGCACAGCCCTAACTCCACCTTCTTTAGCCCCGAAAGAAGCCCTCTACCATGAAGAATCTTCATGTTCTTCTCGCTGAGGTTCCCCAATCGCCTATGCCACAACGAAGTCTTTGAAATTATTTCTGAACTAGCCGCCATCGCAACTGACCTCCGCAACTCCCACTGAAGAAATACAATGAACCGCTCAAATTGCCCTTAGTGACCACCAACGAACCTTTGGTAATTTTCCACTGCGAATTCCCAAACGTCGTAATAAACCCTTCGTTATCAAGTAGACTAATAGAAATCGAGTTTTTCTTTAAATATGGAATGTGATGAGCATTCTTCAATTTTATTTGACCACCTCCCGATGATTGCAAGATGATCGTCCCCTTTCCATCGATTTGCACTGCTGACCGTTTCCTTCCGTCACATATCCAAGGTCTCTCTGAACATACTCGCTGAAGTGATATGTCGCCCCGAAGTGCAGTGGAAGGATGCCCCTGTTAGTGTATATGCCCTAGAGGCCATTACTGTATCATACTAGTATGTATATTACTTGATGGAAGCTTGGGATATTCACAGTTGTACAGACAATCTTGCTCAATATAGTAGTATGCTACTTGGTTTGTCTCTGCTTAAATGTGTACTTGTGTGTTTATTTATTATATCACATATACACATTAGTAGAGCCCTTAGGATCTTTGCTTGATTACCGGCGTTGTGATGGCGACCACACTCGTGGGGGCTGGGTAATCTACAAGCACATCCTTATACACGTCCCTGGTCGTGGGAGTATCGAGATAGGGCATCGATGCTCCAGAGTAGACTAGCGTATGCGCTTCTCATCCCAGCACGGGAGACGGTCTGTCCCACAGCCGTCGGTACGTCGTACTTGAGATAGTATACGGGTGCTCGTTAGGTTACGAGTACACTGGACAGGACTCGTCGGGAACTGATGGTTGGTATTATACCTATCGTCAGTTATCAGTTCCCAGGTGACATGAGTACAGCTTAGTCCGCTGACTTGACACTGTCACTCCGCCTCGAGTGTGTTCCCACTGTTCTTTGATTACTACCCTACCACGGCTCTACTGAGTCGTGCAAACAGGTAGTAGTTGGGAGCAGTCCCGAAGCACTTGGAGGCAGTGACGGTTAGACAGGATTCGTCTCTCCCGGTATTGGGGGTTGACATCGCGCTGTGTCTAGGAGAGCCATTACACGAGTAGTCCCTGGCCAGGGCAAGCGAGATATACTGGTAGGTTTCCAGTGTTATCTCAGGGTGTATTGGGCTTCACTCCGACACGACTTGTACCGCTATTAGGGGACTGACGTTTACCGCCCCCCTAGGCCCGCCATGCGATGTATCAGACGAACAGACCGGACTGTACGGAGAATGTCACATTCAGACTCAGTAGGAGTTCAGATGGGTTTTACCTCGTCAGTCTTCTTATCGGCATCTACCTGGGGACCGTTACGCACAGCTAGTGCCGCTTGCGGTCTGTGGTTAAACCCACTGCCAGCGTAGTGTCGAGTCTTTAGAGTCCCACACAGAGGGTATTCGCCTCTGGGCAAAACAGAGTAGAGGTCGCATGGTTTTGCGACAGGGTTCGTTCTCATCCGCGCACTTGTGCACGTTTGGAGTCCGGACGGATATTGCCAGCGGGCTCTGGTTTGAGCCGGATACTGGTATATGTTTTGGGGTTACTTTTATCTCTCAGTATTCATGTTCCTCGGAACAAGAATGCAGGTGTGTATGCACAGTTGTTTGAGGCGGAAAAAGAGGTTTTTCATTAGGGTTTCGGAACGGGTGCGCATGCACAGTTGACAGTCGTTTTTTTTCCAAACCCTAATGAATTAGTGAGATATCAATTAATAATAGTAATTAAATGAAATTATGTTATGGTTGGTTTTGTTGACTTGTTGACCATGGTTGACTTGTTGACCATGGTTGAATGTTTGACCATCATCATTACTTTGCAAGGATGCTCCTTGATTCTAGCTTACATTTCATTTAATGAAGTATGATAGTGGTCATTCCAAAACAACCATCAACTATTCTCATTTGAATTATTATTATTATTTAGATAAATCTTTTTCTTTTTGATATGGTTGCAAAAAAGGAAAAGAGAGCTATTCTATCATATTGATTCTCTCTCCTCACTTCATCTTCTTCCTCCTCTTGTTCAAGGAGAGCAAATCTCATGTGTTGAGAATCATCTCCTTGAAGATATAACACCCCAAAGCACACTCTACTCACTCTAAGGTAGAAGGTCTAGCAAGCCGAATACCTTAGTTCTCTCAAGATCGAGAAAGGAGCCCAAGGATGAAGCCCTCAGGTGGATCTATCTTCGGCAAAGAGGAGACGAGGAGGGGAAGCCATTCAAGCTACTACAAAGAGCAAGAAAGAAGAAGAACAACAAGAAGAGAAGGAGTTCAAGTTGAGGTATAACCACTTTGCCGAGTAGTTAACTCTTCTTTGCAAGTTTGCTAGTTTAGTTTAGCAAAGATCCGGCTTTTACGGTCCATGTTACAAAGTTAAGAAAAATTTTTGTTTTACCGTTTCCGCATCCCCGAAAGTACCGGGAGAGGTAACGTGGACCTAACAGCCCCCGAATCAAGGAAGCAAGTATCCGCCTTTGTGCTCTCGCTTGCCGATAAACAAAGACCTTATTCCCCATATTCTTATGTAGATATCATATTAGCTTCATTCTCATCTGCCTTCCCATTCGAGTCTTTCTTTGAAAGTTTGCATTCACTTTTCCCGTGACCGTTTTTTCCGCAATTCCAACACACGCCTTGTATTTTTCCTTGTGATTTTCCCGGCTCCTTGACTTGCCCTTCTTCCCTTTCCTTCTTTCCATCATTCTGCCGCGATTTTCCATCGAAAGCGTGGAAGTTCCCGAACTCCCACTTCGGGCCTTTCTCCGCATCTCATCGTTTAATATGCAACTCACCGCATCATTAAACGTGAGAGTCCCCGAGATAGAGTTGCTTACCGCCATAACTAGGTTCTCCAATCTCTCCGGCAACGAACAGAGAAATAGAAGTGCTCAAATCTTGTTTTCAAAAGTAATTGAAACCGACTCAAGCTGGCATGTCATGCTATTGAACTCATTCAGGTGATCCGTCACCGAACCATTTTCAGCAATCTTCATATTGAAAAGTTTCTTCATCAAAAATATTTTGTTTGATGTCGAAGACTTCTCATACAACTTCGCTAATGTCGTCATTAGTGCCTTGATTGTTTTCTCTTTCAAGATGTTAATGTCACCTGCAGAGTCAATGACAACTGGATTGTCGTTAGGGCTTTCCTATCTAAAAGGTTCTACGTCTTATCGGCCATCTTTTCGGGCTTCTCTCCAAGCAACGGAAGAAACGGGTCCTTTTGATACAGGTAGTACTCCATCTGCATGTGCCACCAACCAAAATTATGACCATCGAATTTTTCGATCCTTATCTTATCATCCGCCATTTTTCTTCTCTGTCACAGCAAGTTTGACTTCTCTCTTGATCTGAACCAACGCTTTCAAAACAACGATCTAAAAATGTGGGAAAAAAGACATAGTTGTCGTTACCAACCGTTGACCTAGGTCGTAGATTTAAAGAACCACAGGTTCCTTAACCACACTTTGATACCAGTTGTTGGGAGAAAATCGATACACGGAACAGTGCTACGACAAAACAATCACGTAATCACACCACGCAATTAACAATGAAAGATAAAACGATAAATAAAGTGCGAGAACAAATAAGAATCACAAATCAGAGAGAAACAAGTTATTTATTAACAGGGTTCACCTACCGTATGGCTAGTTCCCGGCAGAGCGGAATATGCAAACGTCTACTATCATTGAATCAAAGTTTACAAGCAAGCCTAAAAGATTTCTCTCAAATCTCTCTGTTAGCCGTCACCCTCTCAATACAATTATCTCTCAAATTAATGGCGATCTCTCGGCCACTCTATTTTTGGGTATGGTGCAGACTTCTCTCTGCGTTTTAATCCATGCAGCCGTCTTCTTTAATTCTGACTCTGGAGATTAATATTTTATTGCCGCATACCTTGACCAATCAAGGCTCTGATTAATTATAAAATAAAGCCACACCAGCACCGAATATTCTTCTCGATTGAATTTAACACATTGGAGGCTTCAGAGATTAACTAAATTAATTGAGCTTTTGATGATCTCCTAAGCACGAGCTCCTGTTGGGCTTTGGGCTTCTTTGGCCTCCAAATTTGCAACAAAAATCAACCATAATCCTTTACTATCTCATTTTCTTGCTTACGTTCTATTTTATTGTTACTAAATTTTATTTGTATTTTATTGGTTCATTAATCTTCACTTTTTCCTACATCTTATTTAATTTACAACAAATTGCCTGCTTAACATACAGCTTGCTTCCACTATTCTTAATTTATATGTCGGATGCCATGTAGAACATCCAAAAAAAAAAAAGATACGTGCATTTTATTGTATTTGTATGAGCTTTTCTCTACTGTCAAAGGTCAACTCTAACAGACTTATTTTTGAGCAGTCCATATCACTTATGGTGATTTTTTACAGTCTAAAATATAGACAAACTGAATTTTACATCACTTGATCAATCTTTTACTTGTTGATCGGTCTGTACCGCTCATGGTGATTTTTATAATCTAAACTTGGATAAACTGAATTTCACATGACTTTACTTATTTCACATGGTTTTTACTGTCTAATATCTTTTACTTATTGATGAAAATGTTCTGCTATTGGAACATCACTAATTTGACACAGAACTCAATAAAAAAGCAAGAAAGTTGAAATCGAACAAAATTTGGTGTATCAATAATTTATATCATGTCATGATAAAAATAATTAAATGGCGTATCATTTTGAAAAATTGACTTCGAATTTTAAAGGAGAGATTTCCCTTCTATGTTACCTTCTCTCCATTATTCTATTATTATTACTATATAATAATCAAAAATCAAGAACATATCGTACATGTTCTATTATGGCAAACAGATAATTTTGCGGCTGTAAATTAAAAATATCCATGCCTGTGTACTCTGAGGCCATTGTTAAAGGTCTAGATGCAAAGTTGGCATCCTGTGTCTTAAGGAATTCTTTCGCAATCTCGGGACTGTTGACGATGATAGCATAGGAGTTGCCGAGAGGAACACAGGTTATGTCCCTCCTTGCAGACATTTCGAGGAGCCATTTAGAACGTGACTCGTGGCGCACCATCGTAAACAAACAACCCACGATTGGCCATCCTTTCGGACCAGGAGGGAGTCGACTCCCTTTTTTCAAAGCAAACATGAAAAGGAGGAAGAAGAAGGCATTGAGAAGGAAGAAGGCATTGAGGGTGGCCATATAGAAATGATATTTGAAGAGAGACCACAGGATATACATGTCCATTGGATGAAACTCTTTTTTATAATGTGTATAGATAGATAGATAGAATGCATGATTGAAACTATATGGTATATCAGGTACAATACATCCTGAAAGAAATATTCTAGGAACATTTTTGGTGGGATCCACACTTTTTTTCTCTGGTACAGGATGCATGCACATGCATGGCAAATAGAAGAATTTTCGTGGACCACCGTTAAACCAAATAAATATAATTAGAAATGAATATTACTATTTTTATTTGGTGAAATGCCATCATTAAGAAAAACTTCAATCGAGTTTTATTATTTTGCAGGAAACTCTCAAAAAGATTGAAAAATCTTTATAAAAAAACTACTATAACTATGTGATAACAAATAAATTTGAGAATAATATTTTATAGAAAAGAGGATGAAGATAAACATTATATTGATATTTGTTTTTTGTACACCTTTCTCTTTACATATAACCCATTTATATAGGTTTTACAATGACTATTCACACAGCCAAGACACTTTAACTTCATACATTGAATTTGATATAATAAATAATAGACTTAAATTAGATTCATGCATGAAAACAAGTTCATGCACATTATCTCTAACTCTTAGACTTCCTAATAACTTATTATTAACAAGTTTATGATATTTCCAACATGCCCCCTTAAACTTGATTTACCATCCCGAGCTTACTTCGCAATATTGAGAATGTTTCAAACTTCAACAGCTTTGTAAATATGTTAGCGACTTGGTCCTGAGATTTCACATAATTCAACTCGATATCTTTATTCTTCACATGCTCTCGGATGAAATGATAGCGAGTGTCATGTGCTTGCTTCTTTCATGAAATACTGGATTTTTCGCAAGTGCAATTGCCAACTTATTATTGACATAAATCTTTGTAGGCCTCATTTGAGCAAACTGTAGGTCTTTAAGCAAGTTTCTCAGCTACAATGCATGGCAAACTCCAGATGATGCAGCAACATACTCGGTTTCATAAGCGGAGAGGTTAACTATCGGTTGCTTTTTTTAGGACCAAGTGATTGCGGTGTCACCCATCAAGAAAGCATAACCAGTTGTACTCTTTCGATCATCAATATCCCCACTCCAATTGCTATCAGCGTATGCAAAAATTCAAAACCGTCAGAATTTGAAAATAACAAACCATAATTTATTGTACCTTTGATGTATTAGAGAATCCTCTTTACCGCTATTAAGTGTGAAATTCTCGGATCTTTCATGTATCTACTAACGAGCCCAACACCATAAAGAATATCCGGCATCGTGCAAGTCAAGTAATGAAGACTTCCGACCAGCCTCTTAAAATATGTCAGATCAACTTTGCTTCCGCCATCAAACTTCGACAACTTGATAGCGCACTCGACCGGTGTATTGACAGGGTTTCTTTTCTCCATATTGAACTTCTCAAGAATTGACTTTGCATAGCCTTCTTGGGTGATGAAAATGCCATCACTACTTTACTTCACCTCGATGCCAAGATAATAAGACATGAGCCCAATATCCGTCATCTCGAATTCTTGAACCATGGAGTTCTTGAACTCCCTAAACATATGTGGATTGTTACCTGTAAAGATAAGACCATCCACATACAAGCACACAACAAAAAAAATCTCCATTTTCATTCACCTTATTGTATGGAGCATGTTTGTAAGGACATTTCACAAAATTATTAGCTTGAAAATAGACATCAATTCTACTATTCCAAGCCCTCAGTGCTTGCTTCAAGCCGTAAAGTACCTTCTTCAACTTCAACACTTTGGTTTCACTGCCCTCTTTCACATAACTAAGGGGTTGTTCAACATAAACTTCTTCTTCAAGAACACCATTCAAAAATACCGACTTCACATCTAGTTGAAATATATACCAATTGTTTTGTGCAGCTAAAGATATAATCAAACGAATAGTTTCAAGTTGAGCAACAGGAGAGAATACCTCATCATAATCAATTACAGCCTTTTGTTTGTAGCCTTTTTCTATCAATCTTGTTCTATAACTTTCGACTTCGCCCTTCACATTCTTTTTCTCTTTAAATACCAACTTTACACCAATTGCCTTTTTTCCTTGTGGAAGCGTTGTAAGTTCCCACGTGCCATTCTTCTCAATTGCTTTCATTTCTTCATCCATTGCTGCTTTCCATCTTTTATCTCGAATAGTTTCCTCAAAATCTAGAGGCTCACAATCAGCAAATAAGCAAAACAAAATCATTTTGATTTTTGGTTACCTTATATAATTCTTTTAAAGATCTCATTTTTCTTAGAGGTGAGCTTGATGAAGTTGAGGAAGAAGGTGATGCAGAAGAGTGGGGTGTTGATGGTGGTTGTTTCGCCCAATCAGAGCAAAGCTCTGTTGAAATTCAAAATTCAAAATTTTGAAGCAACGCTTCAAAACTCGGACGCAACGTGCCACATGTCAGACGCTGATACGTCAGCGCAGCGCCCAAGAAGACGCGCCCAATCAGAGCAAAGCTCTATTTAAAGGAAGCAACGCTTCAGTTGCGCATGCACTGCGCTGCGCGACACGTGTCAGCGCAGATGCGCTCGCACAGTTGCGCTGCGCTGTGCGCTGCGCGACACGTGTCAGCGCAGTTGCGCTAGCGCAGTTGCGCTGCGCTGTGCGCTGCGTGACACGTGTCACGCGCTGGAGCATCTGCGCCAAACAGAATTAAAATTCTAAGAAATCTTTTCTGTTCTTGTTAAAATAAGAAGATTTTCTTCTGCAAAGCAGAACCCCTTGGATCAAAGATCCAACGGTGGGGAAAATTCCCCGAATCACTCAGAGAAAGATCTCTTTAACAAATTTAACTAATTTATGGGCACTATGAAAAGGACCTCAAGCCTCAATTCAAGAATGAACATTTTTTTTTAAAAAAAAAGTCAAGAGCTTCAAACAGAGAGAGAATTCTGAGAAAAATTCAAAGAAAAAGGTAAAAACCTTCACGAGAGAAA
The DNA here is from genome assembly GCA_030015575.1 of Agapanthus africanus. Classification (NCBI taxonomy): domain Eukaryota; kingdom Viridiplantae; phylum Streptophyta; class Magnoliopsida; order Asparagales; family Amaryllidaceae; genus Agapanthus; species Agapanthus africanus. The sequence goes on along the minus strand of JASDDO010000001.1, from coordinate 46,186,679 downwards.
AGAAATCTCTTTTAATAAATTATTGATCTAAAAACCAGATCAATGTTCTTGACATAATAAACAGTGCTTTGCACTTCTCATGAACCACTGGTTTTTTAAAAAACAAGAAAACAACAAAATAAAAATAGTGCTTTGCATTTTTATGAACCTCTGGTTCTTGAAACAAAAAGAAAAACTTATTTTTCTTTGATCTAAATTAGATCAAGAAATCAAATAGTGCTCTGCACTTCTGTTCTTGAATCTAAAAGATTCTTAGTGCTTTACACTTCCAAACTGCGCTGTTGCGCTCTTGAGAGAGCGCCACGTGTCAGCTACAGAACAACTTGCGCTACGCGCTTTTAAAATAGAGCTTTGCTCTCTGGAATTGGCGCAACTCACCAGAGCACGCCACGTGTCAGCAGCGCAACAGCGCAGCGCACTAGCGCAGCGCACTGCGCCGTTGCGCTTGCGCTCACCAGAGCATGACACGTGTCCTCACCACAAGCGCTTGCGCTCAGTGATTGGCGCAAAGCGCCTGACAAATGCAATGCATTTCATTTCCTGAAGGGTCAGGCCCAAGTAAAAGGCCTAACAGGCCTAATAAATAAAATGCTATGCATTATTTAAAATGGGAGAGCCCAATTGAAAGGTCCAATGGACCAAAACAAATGATCTGCATCATAATAAAAAGGGCAGAGCCCAGTCAAAATGGGCATAAATAGCCTGAAGTAATGCTATGCATTATTTTAAAAAGAGGAGAGCCCAAACAAAATGAATGCTCTGCATCATTCATAAAAGGGCAGAGCTCAGTCCAAATAAGAATAGAAAATAATGCAATGCATTATTTTAAAAATGGGCCAAGCCCTGGCACAGGTCTAACAGACCAACAGCAAATAAAAATGTTGAATATTTTTTTTAACTGGACTTAGCCTAATTCTGGCCGTAAGTCCTTAAATTAAATTGAACTGAGCACAAATGCTCTCTCTCTCAAATCAATTTATATCCGGTTCGAGGGTACATCTCCGAGCTCCTCCGACACCTCTCGTTGTAATCCTTCAACGACGTCAGAGAGGCGACGGGTCCCAACAACCACACATGAATACGGACTGCGGGATTCTTAAACTCGTGGACCGAAACGTCCTTAAACTAATATTGGACCGAAACGTCCTTAAACTAATAATGGACCGAAACGTCCCTAAACTAATGTCGGACCGAAACGTCCCTAAACTAATGTCGGACCACCACGTCCCTAAACTGGAACATAGACCTACACGTCCCTAAACTGGAATACGGACCACTACGTCCCTAAACTGGAGCAATAGAGCCCCCAAATGCTCTTTTGCCGGATCTAAACGATTCCGTTTAAGTTGATCTTACCCCCCAAACACGGCTAACGTATCCTTAAATATTCAAACGGACTATAAAACTCCAAATCAACCTTGGTTCAAGGGTACATCTCTGAACTCCTCTGACATCTGCCGTTGTAACCCTTCAACGACGTTAGAGAGGTGACGAGTCCCGATGGCCAGATATTAAATGGATTATCACGTTAAGTTGATCTTAGTCTCAAACAGGACTATTGTATCCTTAACGAACGTTTAAGTTGATCTTAGCCGCAACGCGACTAATGCATCCTTAAACTAAAAACACCAAACCCAAATCTAAGTAAATACGGATTTGGACTAATCCACGTCCTACGGGCGACGGCATTACTCAGTCTCCATATACAATCCACGGGCAACCACAAACAAAACAAGCACACACGACACGAAGTGAAATTCTGGAGAAGGAGAAAGTGGCTACCGCGATGCGGTAGCGTAATTAACTGCAGGGGCTTGCGCTTGTAGGGAAGAGCGTCCCCACAATCAAAAACCCCTCAAGCGAGGGGGAATCTGACGAAGTCTGCTACATCGGCCGCATCCGTCTAAACCTTCGATACACGGTGCCATAAATTAACTTGGCATCTTCGGAGAGGTAGACGGATAAAACTATATAGCATCTGCCCCGAATCTCAGCGTAAGGACATCGCGGTCCTGTGCGCCGCCTTTCGGAGGGGAACAGATTCTGGCACGCCCGGTGGGACCTCTTCCTCTTTCCACTCCACACTTCGTGTGTCGTCCTCGCGAACCAATCGCAGTTTGTTAAATGGTTGCCTTCGGATTTCAAGTTACTAAGATTTGGTCTTTTGCCTGGCGCAGAACTCAAGAATCAATGGCCTTTAACTGCACCAACTGCTCGAAGTGCCACTGTAACGGACGCTCCACCTCACCGGGAGGTGTAGCATATGGGCCCCAAGCGGCTTCCTTCCTCGCTCTGCCGTTAGACCAGGTGACCCAAGCCACCACTGGCCTGTTCTTCGGGACCATGATCCCACCTACAAGCTTTCCTACGCCAATACCTACACCGGAAGTGAACAAAAAGTCGGTCTTCGACCGGCTCACTGCTACGACGGCCCCTGTCAACGGGTCGCCCGTTACCAAACCGATAGCCTCTGTTTTCACCAGGCTAAATCTGAACTCTAAAATGGATGTCCCAAGGAGGGCAACGGCTGCTGCTTTAGAAGTCGTCAAGGCGGCTTCCCCTGTCAAAGAGTCAGTCTTTTCAAGACTGACGATTCCTGCTCCTGCCCCCGTTCGAGGATCCGTCTTCGACAGGTTGAATATCACCCCTCAAAAGACAACCTCAGTCTTTAAGGGGTTAACACCGGCGGCGCCTCATTCAGACAGGGGGAAAAAAGAAGATGTCTCAATCTCCGAGCCAGTCCCAAAAGCTCGTCATGCTCGACGTCGCCATTGGCAACGAGTGAGGAAGGCAGGGGGCAACTCCCCCTCAGGGCTAACTCCACCGGCTCCAGTGGTGGAAGTCAACGCAGCTGTTCTAACTGGGAACAGCTTTGAACTGCTGAGGAGGGTACGTAAGAACTCTCCAACCGCTACATTGAAAAGATCTCCTCCACCTGCGGAGAGAGTTCCGGAAACAAAACAAGAAAAGCCCTCTTAACGGCTGTCCTAAAAAATATACAAGGTTTGGCGAAGGGTTCAAGACTCCGTGATTGACCCAGATCACTCTCGTCAACAGAAAAAGGTGAAGGTGCAAAAAGAAAAGGACCGTCCTATTAAACAGCAGAGGACAACAATCGCTAGGGTGCCCACTGCAACGGCCCCCTCCACTTCAACGGCCCACAAAAGAAGAAGGCCGGAGAAAACCCCCGCGTCGGCGACAGATATCAGAGGTGATGAACCCAAACGCCCTAAGTCAGGGGGCATAATAGTTCATACCGTCTACGTAGCATCTGGTAAAGAAGATAGCCGCATATCTATGGGTCATCGACCGCTCACCCGATCAGTGACCAAGGCACAGGAGCAACAACAAAAGCTCCAAGAAATGATGAATGCTATGGCTGCACTTACCGGACCAAAAGAAAGCCCTGAAACGTCCTCAGACGAACATCAGGAGGAAGAAACCGACGCTGAATTCCTTCGTCGGATATTGGAGAAGAAGGACAAAGAGGCTGCTGAACAAGCAGCCAACATACAGCATATGGGCCTCCTCTTCCAAGACATGATAGGGATGATGATACAACAAGATCCTCCGGCTGAAGAGCCCCCGATCGTCCTTGGAGACGATAGGGGAGAGACATCAAATCCTCCGCCAGCTCTGTCCACGGCTAAAGAAGATACAATCTCTAAAGCTGATTTGGACGAGTACATAGCCCAACAAATACGGGTTCATCATGCGACTGAAGCAGCTGGCCAGATCATAAAAACGGGACGGCCATATCCAAGTTGGTACGACCAAATCAAGTACCCGCACGGTTACACAATTTCCAAGTTCCATGTCTACAAGGGGACGGGCAATCCTCACCAGCATGTTGCCCAGTTCAGGGCCCTCTGCGGCAACACCGGCGGTGATGACAAGTTGTTGCTTCGCCAGTTTGTTGGAAGATTATCAGATACGGCGTTCGAATGGTACTCTGAGCTCCCGAACGACTCTATTAAAACCTTCGCGGAGATGAAGCTGTTGTTTACTCAGTGTTTTGCAAGCGCCAGTGAACGTACCCCGATGACAGCACTGATTAACGCCAGGGTAAAACCCGGCGAGACGTGGGTTCAGTACGCTATACGATGGCGGAACTTATGGTCGAAGTGTGAGCAGCGCATTGAAGAAGCTCCCACGGTGGGTATGTTTGTGGGAACCCTTGATCCGCAAGCAACCATCTCACAATTTATGATATTTTTCAAGCCGACTACCTTCCAGGCCTTGATTGATAAGCTAGCGCAAATGGATCAAATGGGCCATAAACCCCCTCTCCCAAGGCCGGACTCCCGAAATGACAAAGGGAAGGGAAAAGCGATCGTCGTCGCTAATGCTCAACAACAACCGAGCGACTCGAAGCCGGTTGCTCGTCAAAATAATATGTGCCCGTACGTACCCCTTGAGGATAGGATGGGACGTCCTTATTCCTTTCCCCGCGATAAAACGAGGAGGTTATTCGAGCTGGCGTTGCGCAACAGACTCATAAATCTGCCGGATCCAAAACGTCCGTTGCAACCAAGTGACGTCAACGAGCCCAACTACTGTCCTTATCATTGAGCACTGGGCCATCCGATCGAAGATTGCTACGTTTTCAAGAATTGGCTTGAAAACCAGTACCGACAGGGCAAGTTCGCGTTATCTGACAAATGGAAGGTGAATCCCCCTCAGCCCAACACCTCTAAGGGGACGAATACGCAGGGGGCAACATGCTCCGTCATTGAAGAAGCTCCTTGGGAGGTTGTATTATCAACCAAGACAAAGAGGATGCTAAACGATCTTCAGACATGTCCAGCGATCAAGTGGAAGAACCCGTTGGAACCGCAGGTCATTGAAGGGATGTTGAAGCCACGTCTAACTCCAAAGGCCGATGGTGGCGGTTCAAGCACTTGCAGCCAGCCGTCAAAATCTTCGAAAAAGAAGAAGAAGAAATCTAAGAAGCCCGTGAAGCCTGGCGACAAGCGCACGGACTTACAAAAGCAAATTGACGCGCTGGATGAATACAACCAAAAGACACAGACTCCCATTACACTCCAAGAGTTCCTCAATCACGTCTTTCAAGAAAAAGATGAGGGAGAAAGTTCATCAGATGAATCCGAGGAATATGTGGCGAGCTGTCATATGATTTCCCATTCGATCACGAACGATGAGGAGACTCCTTGCACCGAAAAGCTGGGGGCAGATCCTGAACCAAAAGTTCTGGGGCCATCAGATGAAGTAATTGACGCATTCCTTAATGAAGCTCGGTTGAAAAGTAAAGCTGATCGGGAGCGCGAGGCGGCTATATTTGAAAGGGCCAAGCGCTAGCGACTTGATGAAGGAGCTGAGACGATCCCGGTGGAGCTAAACACTTCCGCTACCGACAAAAGCCAATTCAAGATGAGAAAGAAGTTTGCTAAGGCCATATCAATGGGCATGAAGCTACCATCCTTCGAAGAAGAAATTACTGGTGAAGCGAAAATGCACCCGTCTTATTGCTTATATCATCAGAAGGTTTCGCACCCCACTCAGGAGTGCAAAGCTTTCGATAGATGGTGGCAAGGATACGTTGCTCATCGACAACGCTTTAAACGGGAAAAGCGTAAAACTCGTCGAGAGCAAAGAAATACGACCGAAGGGATTAAAAGAACTGCTGGCGATTGTTGCATGGTTAACACCGGTGGATCACAAATGCCTACATTCGGGAGTGATTCTGATGAAGAACTAGAACTTGCCCCTCTCTTTAAAGAGTCCGCCTCGAGAAAAGAAGAAGAACCGAAGGTTTGCGAAAACATCCGGCTGCGGAATCGGACGCTGCCTGAAAAGAACCTCGGACCCTTAAACAGGAAAGATAAAAGGAAAGAAAAGGTCTCTGAAGATATCGTCTTAGATGACCAAGTGGTGGAAGAGCTAGCTGCCAAAGACCCACCAAAGAAGAATAAGGTGGATTACAACGTCTTAGCACATCTGAGGAAGCTGCCCTCACAGCTCAGCATTCTTGACGCCCTTTTGCAATCATAAGAGGCGAGAGATTCGTTGATTAAGGCGCTCCAAGACCCGGAACAATTCCAAGCATGCCTGGCTGAGGAAAAGATGAAGGATGAATTGGAGGAAGTGCACACAGCCGATGTTACTTTTGGCGATGAAGACCTTCTACTTGGGACGTGCGAACACAATCGCCCTCTCTATGTCTCGGGATACTGCCATGATATAAAGATAGGCAAAATCCTGATCGACAACGGATCGTCTGTTAACCTACTCAACATGCGGGTGTTGAAGGAAATCTGCATGAGCGTCCAGCACCTTGCTCGGGACAAGATCACCATTTCCGGGTTCGACTCCCAATCATCAAAGACTCTTAGATCTGTGATACTGACGCTACGCTTCGGGCTACTCGTCACGGACATTAAATTCCACGTCATAGACGCCAAGACATACTACAACTCTTTGCTCGGCCGACCATGGTTACACGAGTACAACATCATCCCTTCTACACAACATCAGTGTATGAAGTGTTTTAAGGATGGTTTCGAGTATACCGTGACGGGAGAACTGAACCCTTTCTCTGTGAACGAGGTCCGCAAATATGAAGACGCCAAATACTTCTTACCGGATTTCGAAGACACAGAGAAGTGTCACAAGCCGGAGAACAAAGCTAACGCCACCATCCCTGTCTTCAGCAGTGATACTGAGGAGGAAGAGGAGATAGTTTATTCGGGTCCGCCCCAACACAACAAGCCGGGACCATCGGCTCCTACATTGATCTTTGGTAGCGACTCGGAAGATGAGATCCGTGTTGTATTCTCTGCTCGACCTTCAATACGAATGTCCGCTGACGAAGAGCAAATTCTACAAGTCGCCATAGTGCCACTTAAACACCAGAAAGAACTGGATGCACTTAATATTTACAATGTAGAAGAGCTGCAAACGTTCTATATCCTTCCCAGGCGAGAAAGCGAGAAAGCAATTCTGTTCTACCGCTCTGAAGAAACCAAGGTGGAAAAAGAAATCTGGCATGGCGCGGATCCTACGCTCGACAGGCTTCAGCCTATCCGTCTTCCCAGATATTATACAGAGGGTTTGAAGAAGCTGCTGAAACGCCAGGGGATATCCTTCAAACAGACTGTTAGAAAGGCCAAATTCTACGACAAGGTCTGGAACGTTCCCGGGACTCAACGCAAACTGCCTAACGGGAGAATGGAAACAAAAGGGCTTGGATACATCCGGTCAAAGAAACAAGAGTTACTACCCGGCTGTTACGTCGTGTATGACCTTGAGGAAGAAGCGGAGGCTCAATGGGAGGACGCTAATCCTAAGCCAGTGAAAATTCCAGATGCAAAGGAGCCCAGTCCGTCGTTCGAGGAACGAATGGACAAACTTATAAAGAAAGCCGGTCAAAAAGTCCGAGATGATCACAATCGTGAGACGGCCATCTACGAGAAAGCCAAGACGCAACGCCTTCTCCAACAGGCCGTAAAGGATAAAATGCCGCTCCTTGTCAACCTGTTATAAAGAAGGCTCGGCGCAAAAGCAGAAAGAAGTTGAAAGCCCAAAAAGGCGCTCAACAATAACAAAGCAGGGTTAAGAAGCCACGCAAACGGGAGTTGAGCGTTATTGATCTATCCCTCATGAAGAAAATGGGTCGAGCATACTCGTTTCCGCGGGACAAGACGAAGAAGATACTTGACCTCGCTCTAAAACATCAGATGCTTACATTGCCGGAGTCTAAATACCCCGAACAAGCAGGCGAGGTCTCGCCCCCGAACTATTGCTTTTATCACCGAGTGATAGGGCACCCTCTCGAGGACTGCTTCACCTTCAAGAATTGGGTTGAAGATCAGTATCAGCTTGGCAAGTTCGCTCTGTCCGAAAACTGGAGGGTAGCACCGCTACAAAAGCATGAGCCCAAGGCCACGAAAGAAGAACCAGTTCCATATTGGGATTGGAAGCGAATTCGTACTTGTCACGTGATAACGATATCAAAAGAAGAGCCCGAGAACATGGATGGCCTCCCCTGGTGCCTCGAAAACAGCAATGATGAGGTGATCTCAGAATTTCCACCAACGCCAAAAGAGCTGGAAGATGGAATCCATACCACTGCAGATAACCTCAAGAAGATTGAGTTAGGGACGACAAACGATCCACGACCGACATTCATCAGCGAGTTACTATCTGAAGAAAGGGTAGCTGCGTTAAAGGATGTGCTTCTGCAGCATAGAGATTGCTTCGCGTGGAACTATTCCGAAATGCCGGGACTAGATCCAGAAATTGCTGTACACAAATTGGCGATATCCCCGAACATCAAGCCAGTCAAACAGGCGCCGAGAAGAATGCGACTCGAGCTTGAGATGAGCATCAATGCCGAAGTCAAAAAGTTAATCGACTCTGGCTTCATCCAGGAAGTTCAATACCCTGAATGGATCGCCAACATCGTCCCAGTGATGAAGAAAAATGGGACAGTGCGCATATGCGTAGACTCCCGGGATCTTAATAAAGCTTGCCCGAAGGATGATTTCCCAGTACCAGTCACCGAACTGATGATAGACAATACGTCCACGCATGAGATTTTCTCCTTCATGGACGGCTCATCGGGGTATAACCAGATAAAGATGCATCCCGAAGACCAGAAGCACACAGCCTTCAGGACCCCTCTAGGTATATTCTGTTATAAAGTGATGCCCTTCAGTTTAAAGAACGCCGGTGCTACTTATCATAGGGCCATGACGAAGATCTTCGATGACCTTATACACGAAATCGTCGAATGCTATATCGACGATCTCGTGGTTAAAAGCAAATCATATGAGGAACATCTCGAACATCTGAAGACCGTATTTCAACGCCTTCGATAATACAACTTGAAGATGAACCCTCTTAAGTGTGCATTCGGAGTTTCCTCGGGCAAATTTTTAGGATTCATCGTCCGACACCGGGGTATCGAAATAGATCCGTCCAAGATCAAGGCGATCATGGAAATGCCTCCGCCGAGGACTCTCAAACAGTTGCGGTCTCTCCAAGGTAAGCTCGCATACATACGGCGATTTATAGCCAATCTCTCCGGCAAGTGTCGCCCTTACAGTCACCTGATGAAGAAGGGAACCCCGTTCGTCTGGGATCAAAAATGCCAAAGCGCGCTAGACGAGATCAAGCAATACCTGCAGAACCCGCCGGTGTTGGCTGCTCCGGTTAAGGGAAAGCCTCTCATTCTTTATACAACCGCCCTCGAAGGTTCTTTAGGCGCATTATGGGCACAAGAGAACGACCAAGGGAAAGAAAGAGCACTCTACTACTTAAGTCGAGTTCTATTGGGGGCAGAAAGCAACTACTCCCCCATTGAAAAACACTGCATGGCGTTAATCTTTGCGATAATAAAGCTCAGACATTACGCATTAGCACATGAAGTCCGTCTCATTTCGAAGGTGGACCCTCTCAAATATTTAATGTCAAAGGCCATATTGACAGGTCGACTTGCTAAATGGGCTCAGCTCTTGATGGAGTTCTCGATAACATATCAACCTCTCAAAGCAGTGAAAGGCCAGGCCATCGCCGATTTCCTCGCTGAGCATCCGATACCGGCTGATTCTCCTCTGAATTGCGATTTGCCAGACGAACATGCGTTTGACGCGATCCACGATGGTGATACCCAATGGGAACTTTATTTCGATAGAGCATCTTCCATGAAAAAGCGCAAAAAAAGTACCCCTATAATCAAATCGGGGGTAGGCCTCATCTTCGTGACTCCACAAGGAGGGATAATGCGTTTCGCTTTCTCCTTAACAGAGCCGAGGACGAATAATGAAGCCGAATATGAAGCCTTGATAGTAGGTCTTGAGATCGCCATTGACATGGGAATTGAAAACCTCCTCGTATACGGAGATTCTCAACTGGTCGTTAGTCAAGTAAACGGCGACTACCAAACGTGCAAACCGGAGTTGGTGAAGTACGGGGAAAAGGTGCAACAACTGCTGATCTAAATTCCCTCCTATACTTTGGAGAACATACCGCGCGCGGAAAACAACAAAGCAGACGCGTTGGCCAAACTTGCTAAAGAGCTGGCTGACGAGAACCTCGATGACGCTAGAATCGTGGTACAAAGCCGCCGGGTGCTTGCCCCAACAGAAATATCTCCGGAATCATCCGAAGAAAAAGGAGCGAGCGAGCAAACGACCCTGCAAGTAAAAGATTGGGAAAATACCGAGGATTGGAGAGATGTCTTCATAGACTACTTTAAATCCCACCGAATGCCCGAAGAAGCGTCCGCAAGACATCAGCTCATGAAACGAGCTCTGTCTTTCGCCTTCGTCAACGACACTCTATACAAGAGATCATTCAATTCTCTGTGGCTGAGATGCTTAGGACCTGACGAAGCGAAAAGGGTCGTCCAGGAAGTTCACGACGGACTCTGCGGTTCTCACCAAGCAGGCCCGAAGATAAAACGGATGGGCTACTACTGGCCCATGATAATTCAGGACTGCCTCGAATATGCGAAGCAATGCCACTCATGCCAAATTCATGGGGACTTCATCCACCAGCATCCAAACCCACTACATCCAACGGTGGCTAGCTGGCCATTCGAAATGTGGGGGACTGATATAGTCAGCCCCATCGAACCAGCATCGTCTAGAGGACATCGTTTCATCCTAGCGACGACTGACTACTTCTTTAAGTGGGCAGAAGCGGTACCGCTGAGGGAAGTAAAGACGGAGAATATCCTCCATTTCTTCAAGACGCATGTCATATATCGGTTTGGAACGCCAAGACGGATCATCTCCAATAACGGGCCAGCCTACAGAAGCCACAAGATCAGTCGCTTCGCGCAACAACACAATATAGACTGGAGATATTCCTCGGTTTATAATCCGCGAGCTAACGGTCTAGCTGAGGCCTTCAACAAGACCTTGACGAAAATCATGAAAAAGACGGTGTCTCGAAATAAGAAAGACCGGCACGAGAGACTGCAAGAGGCCCTTTGGGCGTATCGAACTACATTTAAAACGGCCACGAACACAACGCCGTACGCGTTGGTGTTCGGTACAGAAGCAATACTTCCCCTCGAGATAGAGTTACCCTCTCTACGAGTGGCAGTCCACTACGAGCTGACAGACGAAGAAAATGCCCACCTTCGGCTTGAGGAGCTTAACGCCCTCGATGAAACCCGGCTCATAGCGCAATAAAATCTGGAAGCTTATAAAGCAAAGATGACGCGATCATACGAAAGATTGACCCGACCGAGGACATTCCGCCAAGGCGAACTCGTGCTAGTGGTCAAAAGGCCTATGATCCCCAATCGCGCCAAGCGAGGAAAATTCGAGCCAAACTATGAATGTCCGTACATCATAGATAAGGTCTACCAGGGTGGGGCCTATCTACTCATGGACATGCACGGTGAAAGGCCTTTCAGGCCGATAAACGGTCGCTTCCTAAAGAAATACTACGCTTAATGAGCCACAACCTAGGTCAATGATAGATGACGACGACTATGTCCGCTCGCTATCTTCCTAAGCTCAAGCTTTATAAGCGGTAGCCAGCCTCTCAACGCCGGACCGAAACGTCCTTAAACTAATAGCAGACCGAAACGGCTTTAAACTAATACCGCAGCATCCTTAGGCTGACGAGATGAATAAAAAAAAATAAAAAAAATAAAAAATATATAATAAATAAAAACGGTATGTCCATAAGCAAAATGGGCACGGATGAAATCCTGAAAGGGCTCCGTGAGTAAAAACAGCAGGACTACCGGCGAGTGTTTGTGAAAACCTGAAAGGGCGCAATCTCGTTAAAGGACACTTACAGAGTCCTCTCGACCTTGTAAGGAGAAACCACCCGCGCGAGATCCTTACGACTCACAAAGGAGCAACACACTTAGGGATCCCCACGATTCTTAAAGAGAAAATACACTTGCGAGATCCTCATGACTCGTAAGGAGAACTCTCTTATGGGACCCTCACGGCTCATAAGAGTTGAAAGTCTTAAGTTACAGAGACCTAAACCTGTGCTTAAGCAAACCCCCACAAAACTTCCAATATTGCCCTACAATTGGTTCAATACTGACCCTTGTATACAATCCACGGGCGCGAATAAACATTTCCCTAACCAAGTCTCATCCGTGATTGGGGATATGTTCGTATGGTGAACGACCCTTGTAAATCCTCTCGATTTACAAGGAGAAAACCCTCCTGTAGGATTCTTACGACTTACAGAGGAACATGCACTTAGGAATCCTCACGATTCCTAAGGAGAAAATACGCCTACAAGATCCTCACGACTTGTAGGGAGAAATACCTTTGTGAGACCCTTACGGCTCATGAAGTTAAAAGCCTTAGTCGACAGCGCCTTAACCCTGTTCACTAAGCCACCTTTGTTCGACATCGACGGAGGCAAATGATAATTCGCTCCTGAAAATATCGCAGCTGTAGCGGTGCTGATGCCGAAATCGGTGTCTAATTCCAGGTTTACGGCGGAAAGCCAGTAGGCCGTACATGCATACGAAATAGCCGAAATGATGGGGCAACTTGCAATAAAAGCAGCAGGTGAAAATGTATGCATGCAAAATAGCCGAAATGATTGGGCAACTTGCAATAAAAAGCAGCGAGTAAAAATAAAAAAAAATAGCCGAAATGATTGGGCAACTCGCAATAAAAAGCAGCGGATAAAAATAAAATAAATAGCCGAAATGATTGGACACCGCGAAAAATAGCCGAAACGATTGGGCAATCGCGACCTTCGCGATATAAAAGCTGAAATGATAGAGCATCGCGGAGATAAAACAAAAAAAAATGATGATAAAACTTTGGCTCTACAGTTAAGATCACATCGATCCCTGTATACAATCCAAGGGCGTAAACAAAGAGGGAACCATACTTTCCCAACAGGCTCCGCCAGAAGACGAAGCCAAATCTCGACGGTTCATTCCAACTCCGAAGAAACCAGTGTCTTCAGCCAATTCCTCGACTCACGGATACAAACACTCCTTGACGAGAGCTTCCTGATCCGCGTCGACTCGCAGAGCCACCAGCGCCTCCATGGGAAATTCTCGACTCGTTTCAAACCCCAAGGAAACAAATAATCCTTGGCGCTTGGGAAACAAATAATCCCTAGCAAACTCCTCAACTCACGGATACAAACACTCCTTGACGAGAGCCTCCTGATCCGCGTCGACTCGCCGAGCCACCAGTGCCTCCGTGGGAAATTCTTGACTCGTTTCAAACCCCAAGGAAACAAATAATCCTTGGCGCTTGGGAAACAAATAATCCCTAGCAAATTCCTCGACTCACGGATACAAACACTCCTTGACGAGAGCCTCCTGATCCGCGTCGACTCGCAGAGCCACCAGTGCCTCCGTGGGAAATCCTCGACTCGTTTCAAACCCCAAGGAAACAAATAATCCTTGGCGCTTGGGAAACAAATAATCCCTAGCAAACTCCTTGACTCACGGATACAAACACTCCTTGACGAGAGCCTCCTGATCCGCGTCGACTCGCCAAGCCACCAGTGCCTCCGTGGGAAATTCTCGACTCATTTCAAACCCCAAGGAAACAAATAATCCTTGGCGCTTGGGAAACAAATAATCTCTAGCAAATTCCTCGACTCACGGATACAAACACTCCTTGACGAGAGCCCCCTGATCCGCGTCGACTCGCAGAGCCACCAGTGCCTCCGTGGGAAATCCTCGACTCATTTCAAACCCCAAGGAAACAAATAATCCTTGGCGTTTGGGAAACAAATAATCCCTAGCAAATTTCTCGACTCACGGATACAAACACTCCTTGACGAGAGCCTCCTGATCCGCGTCGATTCGCAGAGCCACCAGTGCCTCCGTGGGAAATCCTCGACTCGTTTCAAACCCCAAGGAAACAAATAATCCTTGGTGCTTGGGAAACAAATAATCCCTAGCAAATTCCTCGACTCACGGATACAAACACTCCTTGACGAGAGCCTCCTGATCCGCGTCGACTCGCAGAGCCACCAGTGCCTCCGTGGGAAATCCTCGACTCGTTTCAAACCCCAAGGAAACAAATAATCCTTGGCGCTTGGGAAACAAATAATCCCTAGCAAATTCCTCGACTCACAGATACAAACACTCCTTGACGAGAGCCTCCTGATTCGCGTCGGCTCGCAGAGAAACCAGTGTCTCCGCGGGAAATTCCCGATTCGTTTCAACTTGCAAATGAAACCTCAGGCAGCAGGGACTAAAAAACTTGCTTTCTGAACAATGGGACCCTGCAAGTCAATCCAAAATGGTCTCTTGCATACTATTCACGGGTCTCACTCTCCAAGGCCGAGTTTCGACGAGGAGGGAAACAACCGCTTGTGGGTCCTCTCGACTCGTAAGAGGGAAAAATTCTCTTATAGGATCCTTACGACTTATAAGAGAAAACCACACTTAGGAATCCTCACGATTCCTAAGGAGAAAACCCACCTACGAGATCCTCTCGATCCGTAGGGAGAAAAGTCTCTATGAGACCCTCACGGCTTATAGAGTTGAAAAGTCTCAGGCAGCAGATCCGAACCTGCGGCCTAAGCTATCGCTATTTCTTAAGAAAGTCAGGATACTCGTTCTAATCATCCATCAACCATGTTTGCTAAAGTGATATGCTGATAGTAAAAGAAAGAAAAGACGAGGAAAATGACACATTACAAAAAAGGTGTATCTTTTATTCATAAACTTGATTGGGTACAGGATACATTATGTCAAAGAATAAAAAAAATATATATACATTCTTTTATCTACAAGTACAAACGATACAAAGATGGATAGCTACTGAGGAGGAAGTGTCTTTAGTAAATCCACAAGCTGCTCTCGCACTTCCTTCAGCACCTCCTCCTGAGTGACAGCCGTAGCCACCTCCGCCTCCACCTGGGCCCGCTGCTGCAAGAAAGATGAAAGTTGCTCCTCCGCCGCCTTCTGGGCTGCTTCCTGGCTGGGTGCATCTCGCTCGATAACATCAAGTTGTTGCCTCAATGATAACCCTTCAGAAAGACATTGCAGAAGGCCCTCAAAGACAACCTTCAGCCGTGCGGCGTTGGCCTCCACCTGAGCATGCAGTTGGGCAGACTTGCTCGAAGTCTCACCACGCTCCTTACGCCTTGAAATGACTTCTTGTTCGAGGTGGCGGAAGTAAGGAGCGCTCTGCTCAATCCATGATGTTCTTTGATTACTGGCAGCCAAGGTCTCGGGAGCGGGACGCAGCGACTCCAACTGATATAGGCGACCCTCGATCTCCCTACAATGGTTAACCCAGGATGCAATGATGCCCTCATCATGAAAGTTCACGAGTATTGCTAGCATCGGGTTAACCACCATAGCGAAGTCTGCGGCAGATGTAGGAGTTTCAACGTCGAGTTCCTCGACGTAGTCACTCAACATGCGCAGACTATTCGCGGCACCTTTTGAAGACAGACTCCTCAGATAAGGACCCGCCGGCATTGTAATACGAGGCTCGAAGGGCGACGAGACCGGAACGACAACTGAAAAGAAACAGGATGCGATCAGATAACAGTACAGAAAATAAAGAGAGGGAAGTTATCAACGTGATAGTCGCTGTACCAGTCGAGACAGGTGGCAAGGTCGGAAGGGCCGGTGGCGCAGCTGATCTTTTATCCCCTCCTTCAATCTGTAGCACTGCAGTCGAAATAAAAAAGGGAGGGGTTAGAGGTAACTCCATCAATGAAAAAAGAAAGACATCAATGGAAATCATACTCACCAACGCCACCAGGGGAAGAAGCAAGTTCGGATGGGAAAGAGAAGTGTGGGAGCAACATCTGATATACATGATCAAAGAGCACTCCTGAAGAGACACAACAATATGACTTTAGTACACAAATTATATGTCTGAAGTATAGGATTAATAAATTTCAAACCCATACCTTCCAACATCTTAGATGGTATGAGAGAGGGTTGAGAGGTGACCACCGCCAAGGCAGTTGTTGAAGGCGCTCCCCCAAGCAGTGGAGCATCGGCACTGGCTGCACCTGCGTTACAACAAATGCGAATTTGTCAGAAAGGATTGTAAGATAAAAAAAGATAGCAACTTGGGATTTACCTGATGAGCTGCCGGCTGAAACGGAGGCGATTCCCTCCTCTATTGACATGAGACCACCGCCCGTGGCCTCGTCACCCGACTCAATGGGAACCGTTGTGGTGCTCGCGAGACCTGGAGACGGCGGAGGACCATAGACGGGGAGGGCTATGACTGGAGTATTGCCAGATTCCAGAGAAGGAGCGGTTGGCTCGTCCTCGGGAATCATGGCCACCTCACCCACTACTTTCTCAGGTTCAGTAGTCGCGGTTGTATCGTCCACCATCACCACGAGATCGCCGGCCTCGAGCGCCTCATCCGCCACCACCCTGGGCTCAGTTATAATGATCATATCATCTGCCACCACTTCAGGTTCGGCATCAATGACCTTCTCGGCTGCAGGACCCTCGACCTCCACCTCAGCCTCCAAAGCCACAACGACGTTGCCCACCGTCGGCTCAAGTTCGGCAGGTACCGCCTCTTCTGTTTCTTTGGGATCAACGGTTTCCGCCTCCCCCTCGATCAGACTTGGCCCTGCAAGATAAGAGATATAAGGACCAATGACATTAAAATCCTTATAACAAAAACTCTGAGAGAAATATTACCTGAAGCGGATTTACCGTTTGCGCTCCGAACTGCGCGCGCTACCTCTCTACGGGCAGTGGATAGGGCGACAGGGGCCTCTTCAGATGGAGTATCAGAACGAGGGGTGGTGCTGGGACCCGCTCCCATAGCCAAGGCAGCCCTGCGCGCCTTCGCCTCACGCCTTAGCCGCTTCCTTTCCTCCCGGGCTGTCGCGATGGACCTTTGTGACGCCTCCCTCAAGGCGTCGTCATCCTCGTTCAGGGATGCCTCCAGAGCCTTTAAGGCATCTTTCATCGGCTCTTCAAGACGAACCTCCTGCAGTGGCCCAGAGGAAGCAGGAACATCGGCAGCTGGTAGGACATCTGCGTCACTTGGAGGGAACGGCATTGAGGTTCCTGTGATTAAAAGGGAAAGGTTAGGTTGACCATAACACAAGGGAAATGAAAATTTAATGAATCGAAACTTACTAAGGCCCATGGATGCTCTAAGACGTTCCTCCTCCTGGAAAGTCTTCAGAGAAGCGGCAATGGCCTCTTCATCAGTGATGCCTGTTGAAAGAAAAGAAAGAAAAGCGTTAGTCAAAGGCAATGAAGAGGATATGTTGCAATAAAGAAAAGGCGACTAGTAGTTACCTGATTGCGCAAGCTTAACTAGCCACGCGTCACGCCTCGCCAACCACGCTGAAGCTTCGAGAGCAGCCTCCAAGTCTGTATCGTCCGGCGGCGGCATCACTAGTCCTTCGTTAGTCCCGTATTCGATCAGACCCTCGGCATAGGGAGCATGGGGTTTCTGACCGAACACGACGTCTGTGGCGAAGAGTGACTTCTTTTTCTTTTGCCCTTCGACCCTAAGCTCACGTGGGATCGACTTCCGCTTAGCAGCCACTTTAGGACGACGGGTCCCGATGTCCGCACCCACGCCAGATTCCGGCGAGGATACAACCATTGTCTCCACTGGAGCACAGGGTGCGGGAGGTGCATCTGTGATATCAGGGAGCGGCAACTCACGTGGAGGACTTTATGCACGCGATGGTCGGCCCCCGGCATCTTTTAGAGGAGGAACCACCGGGGTCCTTGGCACTAAGGGAGCGTTACAGTTGGTGCCGGGAGGTGCTTCTTTACGGTCGATCAACACTCGCCTCTCTTCCTTTATAACGGCCCCCGTTGCATGTTGTACCACTCTTTATATACATTAAGGAGTCGTGGAGCGCAGGCCGGCGCGCTGATGAAAGAACGAGAACCCGTGTTCAGGCGCATGAAGTGATGTAACGCGTTCTCCATCCCTTCTTCATTGGCAGCAGGTTCCAGTAAGAAAGCTTCCAAGGGTACCCCTTGATCGTAGCCCAGTTGTTGGGCGAAACGATGCGGGTTATATCTCATGAAGATTGCCGCACTGCCCTGCCTGAAGACTAGGAAGCCCGGTCTAATAGAATACAAGTGGAGGGTCTCTCGGGCCGTCAACACTGAAGCTCCATCCTTAAAGGAGTCCTGTAATGGTCGCACCGCAGTGGTGGACGCTTTTCCAATGGTTAATACCTTGTCAATAAAGGACATCCCGACTCCAACGGTGTGAGGGCGAAGCAATAAACCTCTGGCGTTCCGTGGTGAAGGGGTCACGATTGATGCACCAATCAACTGAATAATGCGAGGGAAACCACACTTGTCAAAGAACGAGGGCCTTTTATGCATGCCGAAGACACCCGCCGTATGTAGCTCGAGCCACGACATAAAGTAGTGCATCGGGAAGACCACGTGCAATACCCCGGGCTCGTTAGCATCCACTGCTCGGCTGAGACCATGATATAGGTGCGCCAAGCCGGCGATCCCCACAGCCACCTTTACCCCGATGACCATTCGGTGGGCTGGGTAAAAGACAGAAGGCCGCATGCGATGAGAGTGCATTGGTATCGCGAACCAACTCAGCCACAGTCCGAGAAATCCTAAGAAAAAGGCCTCCTCGTCCATCCCGGGGGCTGCAATTTCTGCAAAAGACATAGTAGGGAAGTCCGGAAGGAAGAAAACCTTTTGGTCTATCTCCTTCGCCGGCAGGTTATCCAAACCTAGGCCGAAAGGATCATCCAGGATAGCAAACTTGGCAGCTTCTGATGAAATGATGCTTGGGCAAAGGAAATGAGCAATGAAGTCCTCAAAATTAACTCCTCGGCTCCCATGTTCGATAAAAAGGGACTCGTAGATGTTCAACACCTTGATCAGGCCCGGGAATTGGTGTTGAACAGCATTTTCCGACGTGATCCCCCTTACTATCGGCTTAGCGCCGAAGACGTACTCATCTGTCGGGAGCAGCTCTTCATAGTGTTTCCCCATGACCGGTAGGCCGGATACCTCCGCGAATTCCTCCAAAGAGATGGACACTTCCCGATCCATGGCAAGGAAAGTGTGGGTAGGAATATTCCACTGCTCCAGGAAAGCTTTGAACCACCAGGTGGGAAGCGTGGGATATTGGAAAAGAGAGACGTAGACCGCGGTGTACAGTCCTAATCTTATCAACTGCGACTTCTTCGTCGACAGGATGCACCGGGCCCACGGCAAGTAGCCGATCGGGTGGCGGGGAATTAGACCAAGGTTATATGATTGCCCCCAGGGTCGTGCTTCACCTTAACAGATACGGCGCCCTAGGATGTCCAAAACCATGGGACGCTGAACCGGTATCGCATCTATGGCGGGATGTAGAAAGCCCTTTGACGTCCAATCCGCCAAATCCACGGCATACTGCACCGAGGGTGGGGTAGCGTAGTGAATCGCCGTGATAGGCTCTGATGGCACTGAGCATGTGAAGCTGCGTCGACCCATAATGATATAGTTATACCACGACCCCCAAAGATGGAGACTCTTGTATTCTGGGTCGTATTCCTTGATCATAGCCAGAACTTCACGGTCTAAGGGCGCCTCGGGAAATCCCTCCTCCGAGCGGAGGAACGGGAATGAAGTGTCTAGAGACATGATCGCTGCAAAAGAACAATTTAGCCGTTAGTGTTGTAATTCCAAAGTTTGGCGTCTAAAAAAAGAAAATGCATTAATTAAATTAAATTAAAATTAATTAATTACACCACACAGCAGTGCAGTGAGTAGGAGACTAAAGAGGGACTCACAAAATCTGGATGACAATACGTCAGTTAACAAGACAATCTCATCATTGGATGAGATTGTCAGTTGGTCCCCAGGAAAACATTCCCATTTATAAAAAAAGGGGGGAAGAATCCCTAGAGACAAGGAGAAAATCTCCTCTTTCAGAGTAAAGCTCTGTCACAGAGTGACACTTGTCAAACTCTGGTCTCAGAGAAATAGGATTCCTTAAAAGAGCATAGCTCTATGGTAATAATGGAAAGGTCCATCAGAAAATGTTACACTTAAAAGAATTAGAATTTTTTTTTTTGGAATCTTGAAAAATCGATGAAAAATTTATGAATTTTTTTTCATTTTTCAGATCTAAAAGATCTACAGATAATTCAAAGAGCAAAGCTTTGTCCATGAGTTAGAACCCATGAACAAGATCTTTGTAGATCTATAAGTTTTTAAGAGCAAAGCTCTGTTTATGAAACCCCAATAGGGATCTCTTTAGATCAAAAGATCTGTAAGAGCAAAGCACTATTGGTTAATTAAAATTAACTTAAGATTAATTTTACCTAAAATTTTCTAACTTGGAAAATGAGAGCAAAGCTCTAAAGTTCTGGAAACGAGAGCAAAGCTCTGGAGTTCTAAGCAAGAGCAAAGCTCTGGAAATCAAAATCTAGAAAATGATAAGATTTTTCTAAGGGCCAGGGGTCCTATATAAGGCGCTTGCGCCCCTTGAGCTCACCCCCTGCTCCAACGATCAGGAGTTTGCCACCGCTGCACTCACGTGTGCGCCACGTGAGCGCAACGGTGGGGGGGCATTTGTTTCGTTCAATCAGAGCAAAGCTCTGTTGAAATTCAAAATTCAAAATTTTGAAGCAACGCTTCAAAACTGGGGCGCAACACGCCACATGTCAGGCGCTGATACGTCAGCGCAGCGCCCAAGAAGGCGCGCCCAATCAGAGCAAAGCTTTATTTAAAGGAAGCAACGCTTCAGTTGCGCATGCACTGCGCTGCGCGACACGTGTCAGCGCAGATGCGATCGCACAGTTACGCTGCGCTGTGCGCTGCGCGACACGTGTCAGCGCAGTTGCGCTGCGCTGCGCGCTGCGCGACACGTGTCAGCGCAGTTGCGCTGCGCTGCGCGCTGCGCGACACGTGTCACGCGCTGGAGCATCTGCGCCAAACAGAATTAAAATTCTAAGAAATCTTTTCTGTTCTTGTTAAAACAAGAAGATTTTCTTCTGCAAAGCAGAACCCCTTGGATCAAAGATCCAACGGTGGGGAAAATTCCCCGAATCACTCAGAGAAAGATCTCTTTAACAAATTTAACTAATTTATGGGCACTATAAAAAGAACCCCAAGCCTCAATTCAAGAATGAACATTTTTTTTAAAAAAAAAGTCAAGAGCTTCAAACAGAGAGAGAATTCTGAGAAAATTTCAAAGAAAAAGGTAAAAACCTTCACGAGAGAAAAGAAATATCTTTTAATAAATCATTGATCTAAAAATCAGATCAATGTTCTTGACATAATAAACAGTGCTTTGCACTTCTCATGAACCACTGGTTCTTTAAAAAACAAGAAAACAACAAAATAATAATAGTGCTTTGCACTTTTATGAACCTCTGGTTCTTGAAACAAAAAGAAAAACTTATTTTTCTTTGATCTAAATTAGATCAAGAAATCAAATAGTGCTCTGCACTTCTGTTCTTGAATCTAAAAGATTCTTAGTGCTTTGCACTTCCAAACTGCGCTGTTGCGCTCTTGAGAGAGCGCCACGTGTCAGCTACAGAACAACTTGCGCTACGCGCTCTTAAAATAGAGCTTTGCTCTCTGGAATTGGCGCAACTCACCAGAGCGCGCTACGTTGCGCTCACCAGAGCATGACACGTGTCCTCACCACAAGCGCTTGCGCTCAGTGATTGGCGCAAAGCGCCTGACAAATGCAATGCATTTCATTTCCTGAAGGGTCAGGCCCAAGTAAAAGGCCTAACAGGCCTAATAAATAAAATGCTATGCATTATTTAAAAGGGGAGAGCCCAATTGAAAGGTCCAATAGACCAAAACAAATGATCTGCATCATAATAAAAAGGGCAGAGCCCAGTCAAAATGGGCATAAATAGCCTGAAGTAATGCTATGCATTATTCTAAAAAGAGGAGAGCCCAAACAAAATGGATGCTCTGCATCATTCATAAAAGGGCAGAGCCCAGTCCAAATAAAAATAGAAAATAATGCAATGCATTATTTTAAAAATGGGCCAAGCCCTGGCACAGGTCTGACAGACCAACAGCAAATAAAAATGTTGAATATTTTTTTTAACTGGACTTAGCCCAATTTTGGCCGTAAGTCCTTAAATTAAATTGAACTGAGCACAAATGCTCTCTCTCTCAAATCAATTTATATCCGGTTCGAGGGTACATCTCCGAGCTCCTCCGACACCTCTCGTTGTAATCCTTCAACGACATCAGAGAGGCGACGGGTTCCAACAACCACACATGAATACGGACTGCGGGGTCCTTAAACTCGTGGACCGAAACGTCCTTAAACTAATATTGGACCGAAACGTCCTTAAACTAATATTGGACCGAGACGTCCCTAAACTAATATTGGACCGAAACGTCCTTAAACTAATGTCGGACCACCACGTCCCTAAACTGGAACATAGACCACCACGTCCCTAAACTGGAATACGGACCACTACGTCCCTAAACTGGAACACGGACCACTACGTCCCTAAACTGGAGCAATAGAGCCCCCAAATGCTCTTTTGCCGGATCTAAACGATTCCGTTTAAGTTGATCTTAGCCCCCAAACACGGCTAACGTATCCTTAAACATTCAAACGGACTATAAAACTCCAAATCAACCTTGGTTCAAGGGTACATCTCTGAACTCCTCTGACATCTGCCGTTGTAACCCTTCAACGACGTTAGAGAGGTGACGAGTCCCGATGGCCAGATATTAAATGGATTATCACGTTAAGTTGATCTTAGTCTCAAACAGGACTATTGTATCCTTAACGAACGTTTAAGTTGATCTTAGCCGCAACGCGACTAATGCATCCTTAAACTAAAAACACCAAACCCAAATCTAAGTAAATACGGATTTGGACTAATCCACGTCCTACGGGCGACGGCATTACTCAGTCTCCGTATACAATCCATGGGCAACCACAAACAAAACAAGCACACACGACACGAAGTGAAATTCTGGAGAAGGAGAAAGTGGCTACCGCGATGCGGTAGCGTAATTAACTCCAGGGGCTTGCGCCTGCAGGGAAGAGCGTCCCCACAATCAAAAACCCCTCAAGCGAGGGGGAATCTGACGAAGTCTGCTACATCGGCCGCATCCGTCTAAACCTCCGATACACGGTGCCATAAATCAACTTAGCATCTTCGGAGAGGTAGACGGATAAAACCATATAGCATCTGCCCCGAATCTCAGCGTAAGGACATCGCGGTCCTGTGCGCCGCCTTTCGGAAGGGAACAGTGGTGATAGAGTATGTGCTTGAACTTCTTTTCGAACCCCGGCTTCTTCATAAATAATATTGATCGAGCTGCTACACATTTCTCCTTTGCTCCATTCCCTTGATTTTTCCTCGTCAAAATGCATATCTCGACTAATGACAAGTTTCTTGCTGTAAGGATCATATAATTTGTATTTTTTGGTTCGCGGATGATAACCAACGAATACATATGGAACTCTTCTATCATCCAACTTCTTTCTCTTCTGATCAGGAACATGAGTATAAGCAATACTCCCAAACACTTTAAAGTGGCTCACAACGGGCTTATAACCGGTTTAAACTTCTTGCTGAGTGATTGTAACAATCCTAAACTTCCTGTTCAATTTTTTTCAAAAATACAGAAAGGGGTACTTGAGCCTGAGCACAAGTTATAAGTTTGATTTTCTTTTGAACAACAAGAAAACACTTGTAGCTCATTGGTAAGGCCTTGCACCGCTGGACCAAAGCAATAGAGTTCAAATTCCATCAGCCACATATTCTTTTTATTTTAAATTCTTTTAATCTTTTAGAAGCCCAAGAGTTGCACGTGCACTGCACGTAATAGGGTAAGTTACAGAATAATATAACAGGTACAATATGCTAGTTGAAGCGTCATGGACATGTGGCCCCAATCCGAGCCCTCCTCACCGGAATCCGACCGGTGAGACTTGATATTGGGCCGGCACCGCCGGTCCAACTTGGACCAAACCTTATTTTTTAAAAACCCTAGCGACTCTTGGACTCCCCCCATAACCCCAGTATTGTTTATTCTCTGCACATTTACAGAGAATAATAAAAATCCCTTTAAATCCCATTTTAATGCAAATTTAAATGCATTTTTATCACAACTTAACCCTAATTTTCCCTATAAATACCCACTCTATTTTTACACCCCTTCACACTGAAATTTCCTACTAAAACTCTCAAGAAAATTCCAAGATCTTTTTGTGCGCAAGTGGAGTTAGCAAAGGGAGAAGCTCCGACGAACTTCCGGCGACAACTTAAAAAGTTTCCGACGACGAAACGACGTACCGGCAACTCCCACCTCTTCCTCTTTCTCTTCTCTAACCAATCATCCAGTAAGCCTACTTCTCCTTCTTTTCTCTATTCTAAAAACATTCAAAACTAAATCCCGACGGAAGCGGAGTTAATCCGACTTCCGATTCGGTTTTTCCTTAAAAAATTCTATTTTTCTTAAACACAATAATACCAAACTCTTATGTCATGACCATTAAATATTAACGAAGACAATAAAAAAAATTTGAAATCAAAATAATAACCATAGCAAGTTTTATTCCACTTTTTACATTAAAATACCTTTATGTTTCATATCGACATGTTATACCTTTTAACCGTATTACCTTAGAAAACTCACGAGGTAATGACCTACCTCCTCACAACACATATATCTAAATAGCACGATGGAATTTGGGAACATAGATTTGAGAAAATACGACTTTACATATAACTAACTTCAACTTATAAAATATTTTTCTATAAGAAGTGTATTTAATAAATCTTTGCGATTGTACCTCTACAACCCATTTTGTGGAACCCGTTCGGTATGGTGCGGATTATCGCACATCCTCGGGCCTAGTAAAGTGAGATGCAGACCTCCGAAAGGAGCATACGATCTCGAAAGATTTTTAATACATTTTTCTTTAGAAAATGTAATTTCTATTGTCAATAAAACTTATACTTTTAATATATAAATATATATGTAATTAATATCAAAATATCTATTTTTAATATTTATAATATTCCACATTTCCAAAATTCAAGAAAAACATTCAATTTACAAGAAAATACCATACAATTCCAATATTTCAAATAAATACCTTATCCTTTAAAAATTAGGCCATATTCACTAGAAAATTCATATTGAATAAAAGAAACATCTATGAAAATTCTAAGGACGATAATTAAATACTTGAGCTATATTTTGAAAGTATAACAAAACTATTTTATATAAAAACCCCTCAAGTTATACTAAATTACAATAAGGACCCTAGTAAGCATAGGTTTAACCGGGACCAGTCTCTTGAGCCTCAGGAAGCCGGAGATATGACTGCTTACTTATTTAAGGTAGACAACTTAACAAACGGTGTTATCAACACGGTAATTGTCTTTGAAAAAGAGACAAATCCTGCCGTCCATGTGCAGCAGTTACCGATAGCACCGAAACATAATTCAGGACTTCAATTTCTTTTCTAATTGTCCGACTCAGACTGAGTCTCAATATAATCAATCTGACTTGAATATGATTCAAGTATCAAACTACAATTCAACATGAATCCATGAATCTATATATTTAATATGTTCAATCTAATCAATCTATATTGACTGACCCGAACCATGGATATATTCCATTTACATGATCATTCATTATATCCGTTCCATTACTGATATCATGGTTTCGGCAAGACATCCGTCTATATTCAATATACAATACAAATAATACAACAATACAATCAAGATATCGCGGGGTTTATATGGGGTAGATTGGTATGGAAGGTGCTAGAAGTGGCACGAGACTGCAACCATAAGACACCTAACCTGAATCTTATTGCCGTTGTACCGTGGCTGAACGGTTCCTTGTACTCCGTATACCGTAGTCTCTGGTATAGTGAGACTCCTATCGTATACACTGGCCTCTTCTGTACCAAGCTACAAATAACAGCGTTAACAATATAATACGACTTTAAAAATTGCACCCTCTCTCTGTTTATTCTATTTCTCCTCATCTTTGGGACTTACCAAGTGATTGTTCGTTGACGACATTCCTTTTATTTCTTCTTTGGAATGTTGTCAAGTGGATCAGACCTTCAGGAGATCGAGCCCTGATTGTTAGGATATGTGCGTGTCAAGTTTAGTTCTAAATACCGCAATCAAGACGGTTTCGCACGTAGCTAGCCGGTTGAGTACGGGTCGTCCGCAGGGAGATGGGAATCTTTTTCTATGTGTTTTTCGACGAGTTAAGTCCAGTTGTTCAGATTTTGTTTGTAGTTATCTAAGTGTTGAGTTGATATTTAAAGAGAGCTTGTTAGGGTTAGGATTAGGTTAGTTTGAGTTAGGAGTCTCCACATCTTTCGTTGCCCCACTTAATATCGGTGTTACGGTAATCGGCAACAACGGGGATTAGCACGACTAGGAGGAACTTGCGAGTATAAGCTAGGCTTTCCAACGCATAGTCCTTCCTTTTGGTGCTTGTCCGTCCGTTCTTGGCTCTTATCCATAACCTCCGGTTAATTCAACCACAACCGGTCTCACTACGGAATCACCGCTATCATGTAGGATAGGGTGCCGTAAGGAGCGGATTGTGGTTGGGTTAACGGGAGTTGATTTAAGTTTTTGGGCAAGGAAAGAGTGAGAGAGATTTCCTTCTCTCAAACTTCCCTTATCCTACCCTAACAAGTATAGAACTACTCACACTTCATAATACGGAAAAATAAAACAACACAAAAGAGGAAGATAGAAAGAAAGAGATTAGAAGAATACGACTAACTGTTTGCGACCTCACCTTGGCGAGGATCAAGCGTAAGTATCATTGTCGTATGAAAGGATAAAGAAAAAGAGAGAAGAAACAAACAACAAGGAAATAACAACAACTACTTAACAATTAAAATTACAACAATTATAACAAGTAAAGAAAGAGACAAGCATGATAATAAAAATGGTCTTCTTTATTCATCACTCTTCACTCAAAAGCTCACTTACAAGTTTAATGGAGAAGAGGTGAGAAGAGGAAGAAGAACATGTACTAAAACTTAGCAAAGAAAAATACAAGATTATGGACCCTTTACTTCACAGAATTCTGGGGTATTTATAGGCTGGAAAATGAGAAACTAGGGCAACAATACAGGCCCATATGAAATTACCAACCTACCCCCCAAAACCCTGCGCACTTGGCGCCAGAACGGCCGCGGAAGCGCGGCCAAAACCCCTCTTTGGCCGCGCTTCCGCGGCCGTATAGATGAATTGGACTTGGGTAAAATTGGTGGGACCCTGGTTTGATGTGAGCTTCTTTCTGGTATATGTATTTTCCCACAATTGCTTCACGAATTTTCCAGAATTTCTGTTGAGGGAAAGGTGGACTTTTTGTCAAGATTTTGTCATGATTGTCTCGAGCTCCGCGTAGATCTCTTGGATCTTGTGCCACCATTGAGCCTTGTGCATAGATTTGACATTTTGTCTTCCTACTTGTATCTGGCAACATACGGATGAGGGACGGAGACCGTGTTTTATCTGTGGTCGGCAAGAACCCGGATTTTTTCGTGTTTTCCATGAATTTCATCGTTTTGGAACCGAGAACCTGTATCCTGCAATTGACTAGCAAACACGGCTCAAGAGTATCTACGGATATGCAATGTGATAAAAATTGGGCGGTATGAAAATGCAAAAATCTGATATGAACAAATACCCCCAAACTTATCATTTGCTCGTCCCGAGCAAAGTCCATTTATTCACAAAAAATTTCCTAACCTCACTTTCGCAGGGAACGCGATTGCACTGAGCATGTGCAACAAGCCGTTAAACCTCTAGGTGTCCCTAGTAGGAGGAGTGTTGTCTCCTGAGGGTTTTCAGCGGATACTACCCACAAAATCCGGTCAAGTTGGTTTGTAAAAATGACTAAGTTTCAAACCCTAAAGTTTTGTTTTTAGAAAATAACAATTCTATAATCCTTAGTCTAGATTATCGAACCTTTATTTTTCACACCTCACATCTTATTTAACTACAGATTTTATATGTCTTTACGTGCAGTGCGGATAGTGTCGTTAAGTTCCAGAAGGATCGATTAGAGTCATCATGTCGCACAATAAAGCCCAGATAACAATTTTAAAAGGATCACATAAGTTTCATAACGAGTTAAGCATTTTTCAAGTTTCGTTTTCCAGTAAGGTTTCAACTTCAGAATTTCTATCTTCCTTAACAGGAAACTAAGTCGTATTTTTCACTCCACCTTTTTCTTGTTTTCATTTCATACACACCACTGTGAACGTGCAATAGTCTTTTTCATAGAATAAAACCTTCACATCTCCGTAAAATTTTTTTTTATAAAAGTCTGTCTTTTATCAAGATTATTCTCACACAAAGAACCGTTAGGAATTTTAACCCGGAGAGAACACTTGCTTGACTTTGTTTTAAACTGGACTTTCTAGGCTTCTTAGCGAGCTTTGGGCCAATGCACCCAAACCAGTTGGTTTTAGGGCATTAGGTGTAGAAACACCCCGGCGGACTTAATTACTCAAGTTACCTAGGTCCAAAAACAAAAGACAGTATGGCGTGAAAATCAGCTGATTTAATACGAACGGAGATATAACCGGCAGTTCAAATATTTTTTGGATAAAAGACGTGTCTAGTGGGTTTGGTGTGTAATCATTCCAATCAAGTTTTAGATGGGTTATTTTTCAGACTTAGCTCCTATTACGGTATCAATAACATTCCTTCATATTCGCTTTACTTCATAAACTATTCTTGACATTACTTATTTCAGAACAAACCTATTTGATCCTCAGAAAATCATTTATCTGTTTAAAAGTTCAAACATGAAAGACTTGTCATCTAATTCCCAAAATCTTACGACACGTGTAGTGTGATGTAAAGACGTATATCAGCTATAGTTAACTTCAAAGGAGAGTTATCTTTCAGGTTTTCAAAATCCAAACATAAGATCTAGTTATTCCTATTTTTTCAAACAAAAACCGTCGAATGTTGAATCAGAGTTCTTCCACAAGCTAACTTGACAAAAAAGTTTTTATATTTTTGGAAAATTTTCAAATTTTTATGGTTTTTATGGATTTAATATGCAGATGCAAAATATACATATGAATGTGAAGGTAAGAAATGCGTACCGAGCGTACCCCCAAACTTAAACTGGACAGTGTCCTCACTGTTGTTGCATGAAGAGATCAGTTTGAAGGTTCAAAATAGTCGGTTAGCGAAACACAATTTTTTTTTTTTTTTTTTTGTTTTTAAAGAAAAAGAATATACACAAATATAAACAAAATGGTTTGTACATACCCCCAAACTTATTTGGAACAGTGTCCACTGTTCTTCGCTGGATAACCGAAGTTTGGAGGTAGGCAGAGGAAGATCATGCAAGGTAAACCGGCTCCTGTAAGAACAGGAGCTCCTCTGTTGGTTCGGCGCTAAGGTACGGTTTGCATCGGTGTCCATTGACCTTGAAGAGTGAACCGTCCTTTGGATTTTCCAAATCCACAGCGCCCTGCGGATACACATTCCGCACAAAATACGGTCCTTTCCAGCGAGATCGGAGCTTTCCAGGATGGAAGTGAAGTCGGGTGTCGTAAAGAAGTACCTGCTGACCAGGTACGAAGGTTTTGCGCAAAAGGTGTTTATCATGAAACACCTTTGTTCGATTCTTAACGACAACCGCGTTGTCGTAAGCCTCATCCCTAAGCTCGCTCAGTTCGTTCAGCTGCAGCTTCCGATGGCTGCCCGCGTCCTCAAGAGACAGATTCAGCTCTTTTATCGCCCAAAATGCGCGATGCTCGATTTCGACAGGAAGGTGGCAGGCTTTTCCGTACACAAGTCGATAGGGAGACATGC
The DNA here is from genome assembly GCA_030015575.1 of Agapanthus africanus. Classification (NCBI taxonomy): domain Eukaryota; kingdom Viridiplantae; phylum Streptophyta; class Magnoliopsida; order Asparagales; family Amaryllidaceae; genus Agapanthus; species Agapanthus africanus. The sequence goes on along the minus strand of JASDDO010000001.1, from coordinate 46,156,940 downwards.
CAAGGTCGGTCTTATAAGCGGTTCTAAATGCCCAAAGGGCATCAGTGAGTTTCAGAGACCAATCCTTACGGTTCTTGGAAACCGTCTTCTCCAATATCTGCTTGATTTGCCGATTTGAAACTTCGGCCTGCCCGCAGGTTTGGGGGTGGTAGGGCGTAGAAAGCTTATGATTAATGGAGTATTTCCGCATCAAGGCCTCGAAAGTCCTATTGCAGAAATGACTTCCATTGTCGCTAATGATCGCTCGGGGGTGCCCAAACCGGGAAAAAATGTTTTCTTTAAGGAACCTAACGACAACCTTGTTGTCGTTAGTCCGGCTGGGCACAGCCTCGACCCATTTAGAGACGTAATCAACAGCTAGAAGGATGTACAAGTTCCCAAAAGAGCTGGGAAACGGCCCCATGAAGTCTATCCCCCAAACATCGAAAATCTCCACAACCAAGATCGGTTGGAGCGGCATCTCATTCCTCCGGGATATCCGGCCCATGTGTTGGCACCGGGAGCAAGTCTTGCAATAGTCGTGAGCGTCTTTGAAAAGTTGTGGCCAGTAGAAACCACATTGCAAGATCTTCTCAGCCGTCTTTCTGGGCCCAAAATGCCCGCCACATGCTTGATCGTGGCAAAATGACAGCACACTCTTGAATTCCTCATCAGGGACACACCGACGAATAATCTGGTCGGGACAGTACTTGAACAAGTAGGGTTCGTCCCAGTAAAAATGTTTTACTTGGGATAAGAAGCGAAGTCTGTCCTGACTCGACCATTTGGTCGGTAGCAATCCCGTGGCCAAATAGTTCACAATATCTGCGAACCAGGGTTCGCAAGATACTGTCAAGAGTTGTTCATCCGGGAAAACGTCGTTTATCGGAATTGGAAGCGAAGGCGAAGAAGGAAGTCGCGAGAGATGGTCGGCAACCACGTTTTCACATCCTCGTTTGTCCTTAATGACAAGGTCAAACTCTTGAAGCAAGAGGATCCAACGGATCAACCGAGATTTGGCATCTTTCTTCGCAAAAAGATGGCGCAGAGCTGAGTGGTCAGTGTAGACAATGACTGGAGAGCCGATGAGGTAGGGCCTGAACTTTTCTAAGGCAAATACAACAGCTAAGAATTCCTTCTCAGTTGTTGTATAATTGAGTTGTGCGTCGTTCAGGGTTCGGCTTGCGTAATAGATTACATGCGGCATCTTGTTGATGTGCTGTCCAAGGACAGCACCGATGGCAAAGTCGGATGCATCGCACATAATCTCGAATGGGTGCGTCCAGTCAGGAGAAGAGAGAACGGGAGCAGAAGTGAGTGAGAGTTTCAGTGACTCGAATGCAGTCACACAGCTCGAGTCGAAGGTGAAAGGTGTGTCCTTGGCCAGCAAAAGCGTCAAGGGCCTAGCAATCTTGCTGAAGTCCTTGATAAACCGTCTATAAAAACCGGCATGGCCAAGGACAGCTCGGATATCTCTGACGCATCGGGGAGGAGGCAGATTGGAAATGACCTCAATCTTTGCTTTGTCAACCTCTATGCCATTTTGCGAGATGATATGTCCTAAGACAATACCTTCACGCACCATGAAGTGGCATTTCTCCCAGTTCAAAGTGAGATTCTTGTCCTTACATCTGGTAAGGACAGCGTCGAGATGCAGCAGACACTCGTCAAAAGAATCGCCGAAAATGGAGAAGTCATCCATGAAAATCTCCAGAAATTTCTCCACCATGTCTGAGAAAATCCCCATCATACACCGCTGGAAGGTAGCGGGCGCATTGCATAACCCAAAGGGCATGCGTCGATATGCAAACGTGCCGAAAGGACAAGTGAAAGTGGTCTTGTCCTGGTCTTTTTCGGCGATGGGAATTTGATTGTAGCCAGAGTAGCCATCAAGAAAGCAATAGTACTCATGTCCGGCCAATCGTTCGAGCATCTGGTCAATAAAAGGTAGCGGAAAGTGGTCTTTCCGCGTTGCGGCGTTGAGCTGTAATCAATGCAAACTCGCCACCCAGTTTGGGTGCGAGTAGGGATTAACTCATTCGCCTCGTTGGTTATGACCGTGATGCCCGACTTCTTGGGGACAACGTGAATGGGGCTAACCCACTGGCTATCAGAGATAGGGTAAATGATACCACTATCTAGACATTTGACGATCTCCTTCTTCACAGCCTCCTTCATGACTGGATTAAGACGTCTCTGTGGATCCCGGGCTGGTTTGGCATCATCCATCAGATGAATGTGATGCTCAACGATGAGGGGACTAATCCCCTTGATGTCCGCCATGGACCAGCCAAAAGCTTGCCTGTTGCTGTGCAAGACCGCGAGAAGGGCTTTCTCTTGCTCGGGAGCTAGAGAAGCCGAGATGATGACAGGGAGGGTCTCGTTCTCACCTAAGTAAGCATACTTAAGGTGAGACGGCAACGGCTTGAGTTCGAGCGTTGGAGGTGAAATGATGGAAGGCAAGACTGGTGCAAAGGTCTCGAACTCAAAGGACTCCAGCACAGGTTCAAAACGAGTGTAGGCAACCGAGTCGGATGGTTCAGGTAACTCATCCGAAAAGTCGAAAGATTCAAACTCGGGTTGTGCACGGCTAAGATCGTTCGTGAACGTGAAACACTCGTAGTCGTTATCGGGCGCAGAAACAGCAGCAGGTTCGAAGAGACACGCACTAGTGGCGTCAAGATTATCGTATTCAAACAAAAACTCCTCGAATTCACACTCTTCGGGGGTGATCTCCTGGATCGAGCAAACATCCAGTATATGAGCATTAGGTTCGGCGGGCTGATTCCCCAACCTAAAAATGTTGAGTTCAATTGTCATATTTCCAAAAGAGAGGTTCATTGAACCATTGCGACAATTGATCACAGCATTTGAGGTTGCGAGAAATGGGCGACCGAGTATCACCGGAATTTGATTCCGGGGGTTAGCTACAGGCTGTGTATCTAAGACAATGAAGTCGACGGGGAATATGAAGTCCCCGACTTTAATTAACACATCCTCTAGCTCACCCCTAGGATGGGTGATCGATCGGTCGGCCATCTGGAGAGTGCAGTGTGTGGGTTTCAGCTCTCCGACGCCTAATTGCTCGTATACTGAATACGGAAGCAAGTTAACACTGGCACCAAGATCTAATAGTGCGCGGTTGATGTTCTTATCCCCAATAGTAATTGAAATCGTAGGACAGCCAGGGTCCTTCCGTTTTTGTGGTAAAGATTGGGTAAGGGCATCACTCACAGCACTAGCCAAGAAAACTTTCTTGGGTACCTGAGACTTCCTCTTTTTCGTGCACAAGTCCTTTAAGATTTTCGCGTAAGAAGGGACTTGTTGGACAGCATCTAAAAGAGGAATGTTAATGTTAACTTGCTTGAATAACTCCAAAATCTTCTCCATTTGTGGATTTTGTTTGTTAGACCTCAACCGGTTTGGAAATGGAACATTTTGAAAATTGGTTGAGTCTAAAGCTGGAGGAGGAGATTTTGGAGTTGGAACAGATCCCAGAATAGGTGTTTTCGTGGAGTGAGAAGTGGGTCCGTTCAGAGCAGAAGAAGAAGAGGGAGAGCCTTGTGAAGAACGGAGAATAGGCTCGGAAGACGAAGAAGAAGAAGAAGAAGCAGAAGAAGAAGAAACAGCGGCCGGGGTGTCATTGTTGATCCGTCTGCCAATGTTGTTTTGCAGCACCCTCCCCGATCTCAGTGTGGTCACGGCACTCACATTATGGTTTTGTTGTTCAAGAGCAACATGTGCATTATGTGGGTGGCCGGGATTTGGAAGTGGCTGGGACGGGAGCTTCCCCTTCTCTCGCTCGCTCAAGGCCGCGTTCAGCTGTGCAATCTGGGCCTCGATGGTCTTGATGCTCTGCCCGTGTGCGGCGGTGTGTTGCACTAAAGATTGGATCGAAGACTGGATGTTGGCGGTGGATTGAGTCGATTGTTTAACAAACGCATCCAGACTTCGCTCGAGCGAGGAAACCTTATCGTTGTTCGACGGAACAAAGTTGTTTGGTGGAAAGGAATTGTTCGGTGCAAAGTTGTTCGTCTGGTTTTGGTAAGGCTGGGGTTGGAAGGGCTGCTGATACTGAGTTTGTTGTTGCGCTTGTTGTTGCGGTGGAGGGGCCCTTTGGAAATTGTTGCCCTGGAATTGATTCTGATTCTGATTCCAGGCGAAATTGGGATGGTTCCTCCAACCGGGATTGTAGGTGGAAGAGTATGGATCATTCCTTGGTCTTTGCTGGAATGCATTAACCTGATCCTGTCCTTGCGAGGGTGGATTGTAAGGACACTCTTCAGTCAAGTGGGACGGATCGGAACAACAAGCGCAGATGGTACGAAGGGGGAGAACAGGGGCAGGAGTAGGAGAAGAAAATTTGCTCTCTATTGCTTCAAGCTTTTTTGTTATTGCAGCCATTTCAGCTCTCATCGCAATAGAGACATCAAGCTGGTGAATTCCTACCCTAGACTGACCGGTAGAAGTGGAGGTAGAGGAAGAAGAAGGAGTCGGTCTGGTGCTCTCCCACTGTAGCGTTTGCTCCGCAAGATCGTCAAAGAACTGCCACGCTTCCTCGTCAGATTTGGATAGGAAGTGGCCCTGACAGATGGTTTCCAGCAACTGCTTCGTTGCTGGGTTCAGTCCCTCGTATAAGGTTTGGCAGAGTTGCCATTTCTCTATACCGTGGTGAGGACACTGAACAAGAAGGTCTTTGTATCGGTCAAAGCACTTCCAAAAGGGTTCAGAAGGAAGCTGGGAGAATTGGTTGATCTCATTTCGAATTCTTGCGGTCTTATGATTTGGGTAGAATTTTTTTAGAAACGCTTTAACAAACTCGTCCCAGCTGGTGATTGAGTGGGAAGCGGTGCTATACAGCCATTTTTCTGCGAGATCGCATAAAGTGAACGGAATGACCCGTAGACGTATAGCATCGTCCGACAGCTGGGTTGTTTTCATCATGGCACAGACGTTTTGAAATTTGTTAATGAAGATATAGGCATCTTCAGATTCAAGCCCATGAAAACGTGGAAGCATGTTGATGAAATGGGGCTTAATTTCAAAGTTGTCCCCATTGGCCGGAGGAAGAGAAAGGCAGGTTGGAAGTGCAGAACGGGTAGGGTAGAAACGATCCTGGAGCGCAATTCGCTGCGGCGCTACAACAGGCGGAGGTGGTGGGAGATTGGTCTCCATAGGAGGTGGAGCCAATCCCGGGGTGGTCAACGAGATGTTCGGATTAAATCCCGACATCGCGGAAGAAGAGGTTGGTGAAGGTGAAGGTGAAGATGTACGAACAGAATTTCGGTCAACGTCGGAGTTGGCCGGCAAAGGAAGGGGTGAAAGAGGAGTGGACGGAGTGTCGACTTCGGAGTCGATCGCGTAGTCGGTCGCGACTAACGTAACGCGGACTAGACGGGCGCTAGTGTCCCGAGTCCAAGCGGACATACACTAAACGAGTTTAGTATAGTCAAAGCGAAGAAGGTGAGGGTAAGAAAACGTCAATGAAGAAAGGCGATGGGTGTTGGGTGAAAATGGATTTGGCGACAAAAGGGCAAGTTTTTGTAAAAGTTTTTGATTTTTTTTCTTTTTTTTTTTTTTTTTAGAAAAAGATTTACAGAAGTATGTACGGGAATACGGCTTAAGCAATCACAAACAAGATATGTACAATCACACCTAGATCTAGGGTAACCTAGGTCTACTAGACCTGCTCCTGAACTTGATTGTCGAAGTTAAACAGTGTCGAGAAACAAGCTTAAAAATACACTGATCACGAGGCCAGGTAAGTGCAGAGATAAGGGGAGGTTGTCCAACGCTTTCGCGAAGTTCCTTAATTAAATAACCCTTTCTCTTTCGGCGGTTGCGCCTTTAACACTTTCCTAGACACCCCGTAAACAATATACGGTTAAGCAAGGTTCTAAACAAGGTTTATCTTCTCCTAATGAGCGCGAAGTCCTTAGGGCTGAAGTCTAGTATTTTTTAATTACAATGGACAATGCATATGCTTTAGTGATTTCCGGGGTCCTGGGAAGGGTGATGAAATCCCCACCCAATCTGGATTGGTTTCAAGCCCCTTAAGTCCGTATTAAAGAATGCAAAACAGTAACAATATCAACAGCAACCAATTTTTATTTGCGGCGCAAAGAATCCTGCACAAGAACAGTTTATTGGAAAGCGGAGAAGAATTTGCGCAAAGAAGCCTGCAGAAAACACAATTCAGTGGATCTTAGAGGAGTGGAGAGAGGCAGAGAGACTCACCAGAGAAAAATGGGGCCCTGAAGCCAAAAGATGGCCGCGCTTCCTCGGCCAAATGCATGTAATTGCCGCGCTTGCGCGGCAGTCTTGGGGCTTTGGCGCTCTGGAAAAATTTTTTGTTCTCTGCTGGGTGTCCTCTGCTTTTCTGGATGTACTGAATCTTGATTTGCTCACTGTATTTGCTCCAGATTTGTACAGTAAACCGGATGCTTCGTTTTGTCCGTCGCGGTGTAGCCGCGAAAATGTGGGTCTATCTTCCCACGTCTTTGGCACTGTACTTGAACTCCGTATTTCCAACGTCTTTGGCGTCGATCTTGAGCTTCGTATTTCCTGCACACTTACACAAAAACTAATCAAAAATAACAAGATGGTTTCTTTTACAAAGTATATATATTTTTTTGGTTTTTGGTTGTTTTTATATTCACAAATTAACCCGAAATTTCACTTAGAAATAGACTACCGTCTCCCCGGCAACGGCGCCATTTGATTGTTAGGATATGTGCGTGTCAAGTTTAGTTCTAAATACCGCAATCAAGACGGTTTCGCACGTAGCTAGCCGGTTGAGTACGGGTCGTCCGCAGGGAGATGGGAATCTTTTTCTATGTGTTTTTCGACGAGTTAAGTCCAGTTGTTCAGATTTTGTTTGTAGTTATCTAAGTGTTGAGTTGATATTTAAAGAGAGCTTGTTAGGGTTAGGATTAGGTTAGTTTGAGTTAGGAGTCTCCACATCTTTCGTTGCCCCACTTAATATCGGTGTTACGGTAATCGGCAACAACGGGGATTAGCACGACTAGGAAGGAACTTGCGAGTATAAGCTAGACTTTCCAACGCATAGTCCTTCCTTTTGGTGCTTGTCCGTCCGTTCTTGGCTCTTATCCATAACCTCCGGTTAATTCAACCACAACCGGTCTCACTACGGAATCACCGCTATCATGTAGGATAGGGTGCCGTAAGGAGCGGATTGTGGTTGGGTTAACGGGAGTTGATTTAAGTTTTTGGGCAAGGAAAGAGTGAGAGAGATTTCCTTCTCTCAAACTTCCCTTATCCTACCCTAACAAGTATAGAACTACTCACACTTCATAATACGGAAAAATAAAACAACACAAAAGAGGAAGATAGAAAGAAAGAGATTAGAAGAATACGACTAACTGTTTGCGACCTCACCTTGGCGAGGATCAAGCGTAAGTATCATTGTCGTATGATAAAGAAAAAGAGAGAAGAAACAAACAACAAGAAAATAACAACAACTACTTAACAATTAAAATTACAACAATTATAACAAGTAAAGAAAGAGACAAGCATGATAATAAAAATGGTCTTCTTTATTCATCACTCTTCACTCAAAAGCTCACTTACAAGTTTAATGGAGAAGAGGTGAGAAGAGGAAGAAGAACATGTACTAAAACTTAGCAAAGAAAAATACAAGATTATGGACCCTTTACTTCACAGAATTCTGGGGTATTTATAGGCTGGAAAATGAGAAACTAGGGCAACAATACAGGCCCATATGAAATTACCAACCTACCCCCCAAAACCCTGCGCACTTGGCGCCAGAACGGCCGCGGAAGCGCGGCCAAAACCCCTCTTTGGCCGCGCTTCCGCGGCCGTATAGATGAATTGGACTTGGGTAAAATTGGTGGGACCCTGGTTTGATGTGAGCTTCTTTCTGGTATATGTATTTTCCCACAATTGCTTCACGAATTTTCCAGAATTTCTGTTGAGGGAAAGGTGGACTTTTTGTCAAGATTTTGTCATGATTGTCTCGAGCTCCGCGTAGATCTCTTGGATCTTGTGCCACCATTGAGCCTTGTGCATAGATTTGACATTTTGTCTTCCTACTTGTATCTGGCAACATACGGATGAGGGACGGAGACCGTGTTTTATCTGTGGTCGGCAAGAACCCGGATTTTTTCGTGTTTTCCATGAATTTCATCGTTTTGGAACCGAGAACCTGTATCCTGCAATTGACTAGCAAACACGGCTCAAGAGTATCTACGGATATGCAATGTGATAAAAATTGGGCGGTATGAAAATGCAAAAATCTGATATGAACAAGCCCACCAGCAAAGACTTTGACCAACTAGTTTTCGACCCAGAGTTTTAGATTCCTTGTACACATTTACTTTTCTGTATTTTTCATTTCTGTTATGCCACTGTTTAGGGATTGCTTTCCATTCCATGTATTTACTTTTCAGATGTATTGTAAAAAGAATGTTAATAAATAAAGTTGTTGTTCTTTCATATTTGTCTCTTGTGTACATTTACTTTTATATTGCTTAGATACGCTTAGCGTGTTTACTTCTGAGTAAATACGTACCGGCCCGTCGCGTCCTCGGCCTGTACACTGGGAAGCGGGGCGTGACAGGTTTTGTTGGTGTCCCATACATGTCAGCACTGTATGGACAACCTAAGCAATATAACACATGAACCAGCAACTGAAAACATTCTTTACAATTCATATTCCTTGAATCGTATCATTCATATACTTTGAATCTGTTCTAACCCAAAATTTTCTTTCAAGGTTATGGATTCCCCAAACAATACCAGCACGAATGTCAACAATACTCCCCCACTGCTACCACTCACACCTGCCGTAGCTGTTCCGATCAACGAGCAGACGGTTTTGCTTGAGGCGATCCGCAGCTCCTGGAAGGACTGTAGCAGTAGACTGCTATATTATTGAACCGACCAGAATCAGAAGCACCCGGTATAAAGCGCTCTGCCACCCAGATGGCAGGAGGAGCCTATCTTATACAACCTTAAAAACCAAAGATACATAAAGAAACAATTAATCAGTCAAGTCCAGGTTTTTGTTTCTACTGCAAGAAGGATGGACACTTCTGGAAGGACTGTAGGCGCGCAAAATGCCTGTGCTTAGTTTGTGGCGCATCCAATCACGGAATTTGAAACTATCCTTATAGACGCAACCCAGCTCACACACCCACCTACTACCCGCAGCGGCCAGCTATCCAAACTCCTGCACCTCGTCTTTCACTCCCAGTTCCACCACCTGCACGGCCTACTCACCAATTCCATCAGGCAATGAGGAACATGCCTTGAGGGCAGAGAAACATGCCCCAAGGACAGAGGAATGTGCCTCCAGCTAGGAGGAATGAACCACGACATCAGGATTTCTTTTTAGCGGCCGAAGAAGCAGAGGCTGCAGACCAAGGTAACACTGATAATTCTCTTCAACCTTCTCAAACTCTTATACCACTTTGTTATTTTTCATACACTATCAGTTTTCTATCACTAAACCTTCCTTGAATCTGTTACACTTTCCTTTTACAAATTTCGAGAACGAAATTTTTATAAGAAAGGTAGAATGACAACCCTAAACTTTCTGTACAATTTTTTTTCAAAAATACAGAAAGGGGTACTTGAGCCTGATCACAAATTATAAGTTTGATTTGCTTTTGAACAGCAAGAAAACACTTGTAGCTCATTGGTAAGGCCTTGCACTACTGAACCAAAGCAACAAAGTTCAAATCCCATCAGCCACATATTCTTTTTATTTTAAATTCTTTTAATCTTTTAGAAACCCAAGAGTTGCACGTGTACACGTAATAGGGTAAGTTACAGAATAATCTAACAGGTGCAATAGGCTAGTTGAAGCGTCGTGGACACGTGGCCCCAATCCGAGCCCTCCTCACCAGAATCCGACCGGCGAGACTTGATATTAGGCCGGCGCCGCCGGTCCAACTTGGACCAAAATTTATTTTTTTAAAACCCTAGCGACTCTTGGACTCCCCCCATAACCCCAGTATTGTTTATTCTCTGCACATTTACAGAGAATAATAAAATCCCTTTAAATCCCATTTTAATGCATTTTTATCACACCCTAACCCTAATTTTCCCTATAAATACCCATTCTATTTTTACACCCCTTCACACTGAAATTTTCTACTAAAACTCTCAAGAAAATTCCAAGATCCTTTTGTGTTCAAGTGGAGTTAGCAAAGGGCGAAGCTCCAACGAATTTCCGGCGACAACTCAAGGAGTTTCCGGCGACGAAACGACGCACCGGAAACTCGCACCTCTTCCTCTTTCTCCCCTCTAGCTAATCATCCAGTAAGTCTCTACTTCTCCTTCTTTTCTCCATTCTAAAAACATTCAAAACTAAAACCCGACGGAAGCGGAGTTAATCCGACTTCCGATTCGGTTTTTCCTTAAAAAGTTCTATTTTTCTTAAACACAATAATACTAAACTCTTATGTCATGACCATTAAATATTAACGAATACAATAGAACAAATTTGACATCAAAATAATAACCATAGCAAGTTTTATTCCACTTTTTATATTAAAATACCTTTATATTTCATATCGACATGTTTATACCTTTTAACCGTATTACCTTAGAAAACTCACGAGGTAATGAACTACCTCCTCACAACACACATATTTAATATAGCACGATGGGATTTGGGAATATAGATTTGAGAAAATACGACTTTATATATAACTACTTTCAACTTATAAAACATTTTTCTATAAGAAGTGTATTTAACAAATCTTTGCGATTGCACCTCTACAACCCATTTTGGGGAACCCGTTCGGTATGGTGCGGATTATCGCACATCCTCGGGCCTAGTAGAATGAGATGCAGACCTCCGCAAGGAGCATATGATCTCAAAAGATTTTTAATACATTTTTCTTTATAAAATGTGATTTCTATTATCAATAAAACTTATATTTTTAATAAATAAATATATATGTAATATATATCAAAATATCTATTTTTAATATTTATAATATTCCACATTTCCAAAATTCAAGAAAAAATATTCCATTTACAAGAAAATACCATACAATTCCAATATTTCAAATAAATACCTTATACTTTAAAAACTAGGTCATATTCACTAGAAAATTCACATTGAATAAAAGAAATATCTATGAAAACTCTAAAGATGATAATTAAATACTTGAGATATATTTTTAAAGTATAACAAAACTATTTTACATAAAAAAAATCTCAAATTATACTAAATTACAATAAAGACCCTAGTAAGCATAGGTTTAAGCGGGACCAGTCTCTTGAGCCCCAGGGAGCCGGAGATATGGGTGCTTGCCTATTTAAGGTAGACAACTTAACAAACGGTGTTATCAACACGGTAATTGTCTTTGAAAAAGACACAAATTCTGCCGTCCATGTGCAGCAGTTACCGATAACACCAAAACATAATTCAGGACTTCAATTTCTTTTCTAATTGTCTGACTCAGACCGAGTCTCAATATAATCAATCTGACTTGAATATGATTCAAGTATCAAACTACAATTTAACATGAATCCATGAATCTATATGTTCAATCTGTTCAATCTAATCAATATATATTGACTGATCCGAACCATGGATATATTCCATTTACATGATCATCTATTATATTCGTTCCATTACTGATATCATAGTTTCGACAAGTCATCCGTCTATATTCAATATACAATACATATAATACAACAATACAATCAAGACATCGTGGGGTTTATAAGGGGTAGATTGGTACGGAAGGTGTTAGAAGTGGCACGAGACTGCAACCATAAGACACCTAACCTGAATCTCCATTGCCGTTGTACCGTGGCTGAACGGTTCCTTGTACTCTGTATACCATAGTCTCTGGTATAGTGAGACTCCTCTCGTATCCACTGGCCTCTTCTATACCAAGGTACAAACAACAGCGTTAACAATATAATACAACTTTAAAAGTTGCACCCTCTCTCTGTTTATTCTATTTCTCCTCATCTTTGGGACTTACCGAGCAATTGTTCGCTGATGACATTCATTTTCTTTCTTCTTTGGAATGTTGTCAGGTGGATCGGACCTTCAGAAGATCGAGCCCACTAGCGAGGACTTGGACCAACTAGTTTTCGACCAGAGCTTTAGATTCCTTGTACACATTTACATTTCTGTATTTTTCATTTCTGTTATGCCACTGTTTAGGCATTGCTTTCCATTCCACGTATTTACTTTCAGATGTATTGTAAAAAGAATGTTAATAAATAAAGTTGATGTTCTTTCACATTTGTCTCTTGTGTACATTTACTTTTATATTGCTTAGATACGATTAGCGTGTTTACTTCTAAGTAAATACGTAGCGGCCCGTCGCTTCCTCGGCCCGTACACTGGGAAGCGCGGCGTGACAGTAATATTGTGGAAGACGTGAGTAGGACACCGGTTCAGGATATAGTTGGCACAAGGAACCGCTTCAGCCCAAAATATCTTAGGCATCTTCTTGCTATTTAGCATGCTTCTTACCATATCCAGAATTGTTCTGTTCTTTCTCTCTGCAACACCATTTTGTTGAGGCGGGTAATGAAATGTGAGGAAGTGTCGAATGCCATGTTGTTCATAATATACTTTGAAATCCTTCGAAGTGAACTCACCGCCCTGATCTGAGCTGACAGCCTTAACATAATAACCACTTTCTTTTTCTATATTAGCTTTAAATCTCTTAAACATATTAAATACATCGGACTTATTTTTCAAAAAATACACCCAAGTTTTTCTACTAAAGTCATCGATAAAAATAAGAAAATATTTGTTCTCACCGAATGAGGTAGGTGTGATCGGCCTATATACATCCGTATGCATAAGTTGAAGTGGTTTTGATGCATGAAATGAAGCTTGTTTAGGGAAGCTAGCTCGGCGATACTTTCCGACAAGAAATCCTTCACAAAGTTGCTTTGAATAATCAATAAAAGGCAATTCTCTCACCATTTGTTGCTTTGCTAATGTTTGAAAACTGTCAAAATTTGTAAGTCCATGCTACCTCTCCCGGTACTTTCGGGCATGCGGAATTTGGTGAAAAACAATTTTTCTAGAGGTGGTAACATGGACTCAAAACCGGATCTTTGTTAAACATCACTAACAACCTAACTAGGAGTTGTTAACTACTCGGTTAGGGGGTTATACCTTTCTTTCTTGAACTCCTTCGTCTTCAAGCCTCGATGGTTGTCCGGATCGACTTCACTCCGTCATCTCCTTGCGCCAAAGATAGATCCACCTCGAAAGCTTCTACCTTTGGCTTCTTCTTCGGTCTTTGAAGAAACTAGTTCACTTGGTTTGCTAAACCTTGTGAACTAGAGTGAGTAGAGAAGAGTGTGTTGGGATTTTCTCTATGGTTCTTGGTTCTCAACACATGAGACAAGTGAACCATAGACTAAGAGAGGGAGAGCAAGAGGAAGGAGATGAGAGCTCAAGAACAAGAGAGAGAATGAGAATGATAGAATGAGAGAAGACTTTTCTCTCTTGGCTCTCATAATCCAAAACCATCATCACAAAATAGTAATCAAGTATTGTGTAAATGGTTTAAGCTACAATAGCCATATCATTTCATGCACTCATTTCTCACAAGAGAAACAAGCAAGTAAAAAGTCTTTGCCATGAAATGATAGCCATTGTCATCATGATGGTCAACTAGTCCAACCTAGTCAACCGGTCAACAAAGTCAACAAGTCAACAAAGTCAACCCCTCAACAACCATGTCACCATAATACTTAATTAATATTATTGTTAATCATATATCATATTCTCATTAGGGTTGAGCAAAAAGTCAATAGTCAACAGTCAACGGTCAACAACCCTAATGAGAATCCTCTGCCTCTGTCTCTCCGTCAACTGTGCATACACACACGCATCCGCGTTCTGAGGAACACGAATACATACTGGATAAAACCAATCCCAAAACGTACACTAGGATCTGGTTTAAACCAAAATCCGCTAGTGTTAACTGTCCGGACACTGTACGTGCACAAGTGCACGGATGTGACCGAACCCTGTCGCAAAACCATGCGACCTGTCGCAAAACCATGCGACCTCTACTCTTTTGTCTAAAGGTGAATAGCTTTCTGTGTGGGACTCTAAAGACTCGACACTACGCTGGCAGTGGGTTTAACCACAGACCGCAAGCGGCACTAGCTGTGCGTAACGGTCCCCAGGTAGATGCCGACAAGAAGACTGACGAGGTGAAACCCATCTGAACTCCTACTGAGCCTGAATGTGACAGTCTCCGTACAGTCCGGTTTGTTCGTCTGATACATCGCATGGCGGGCCTAGGGGGGCGGTAAATGTCAGTCCCCTAATAGCGGTACAAGTCGTGTCGGAGTGAAGCCCAAAACACCCTGAGATAACACTGGAAGCCTACCAGTATATCTCGATTGCCCTGGCCAGAGACTACTCGTGTAATGGCTCTCCTAGACACAGCGCGATGTCAACCCCCAATACCGGGAGAGACGAATCCTGTCTAACCGTCACTGCCTCCAAGTGCTTCGGGACTGCACCCAACTACTACCTGTTTGCACGACTCCTTTGAGCCGTGGTAGGGTAGTAATCAAAGTACAGTGGGAACACACTTGAGGCGAAGTGACAGTGTCAAACCAGCGGACTAAGCTGTACTCATGTCACCTGGGAACTGATAACCGACGATAGGTATAATACCAACCGGTCAGTTCCCAACGAGTCCTGTCCAGTGTACTCGTAACCTAACGAGCACCCGTATACTATCTCCAGTATGACGTACTGATGGCTGTGGGACAGACCATCTCCCACACTGGGATGAGAAGCGCATACGCTAGTCTACTCCGGAGTATCGATGCCCTGTCTCGATAGTCCTGCGACTAGGGACCTGTATAAGGATGTGCTTATAGATTACCCAGCCCCCACTAGTGTGACTGCCATCACAACGCTGGTAATCAAGCAAAGATCCTAAGGGCTCCACTAATGTGTATAGGTGATATACAAAAATAAACACATGTACACATTGAAGTAGAAACAAACCAAGTAGCATACTACTATATTGAGCAAGATTGTTTATACAAGGTGAATATCCCAAGCTTCCATTAAGTAATATACAAACTAGTATGATACAGTAATGGCCTCTAGGGCATATACACTAACAATCTCCCACTTGCACTAAGGCCATGTACTGGCGTATCGAAGACCTATCATCTCGATCAGCCGCTCGAACTGAGTCTGGGGCAAGGCCTTGGTGAATGGATCTGCAGTGTTATCTTCTGAAGCAACCCTCCGAACCTCGATCTCCTGGCGATCCACGATCTCCCTGATCAGGTGATACCGCCTCAAGATATGTCTGGATCTCTGATGGGACCTGGGTTCCTTCGCTAAGCTATAGTCCCGTTGTTGTCGCAATATAGAAGTATTGGATCAACAATGGACGGAACCACCTGAAGTTCTTTCAAGAACTTCCTCATCCAGACAGCTTCTTTTGCGGCATCAGATGCAGCGATGTATTCCGCTTCCATCGTCGAGTCTGCAACGGTTTCCTGTTTGGAACTCTTCCAACACACCGCCCCTCCATTGAGGGTAAAGACAAAACCCGACATGGACTTGGAATCATCCTTGTCACTCTGGAAGCTGGAGTCAGCAATGGCCTCGATCTGGAGGTCTTTTCCGCCATACACCAAGAACATCTCCTTAGTCCTTCTCAGGTACTTGAGAATGTTCTTTACCGCTATCCAGTGTTTCTCTCTAGGGTTTGACTGATACCGGCTTACCACACTCAGTGCATAAGCTACATCCGGTCTGGTACACAACATCGCATACATTATAGAGCCTACCGCAGAAGCGTAGGGTATAATAGACATGCGATCCCTCTCCAAATCCGTCTTGGGAGACATCTCTTTAGAGAGGGTGATCCCGTGACAAGCCGGTAGGTTACCGCGCTTGGAATCTTCCATACTGAATCTTTTCAGTATGGTGTCGATGTACCTGGACTGTGAAAGTCCTAATATCCTCTTGGATCTATCACGATGGATCCGGATCCCCAGGATGTATGAGGCATCACCCAGGTCTTTCATGGAGAACCTGTGTGACAAGAACCCCTTGACAGATTGTAGCATAGGAATGTCATTTCCTATTAAGAGAATGTCATCCACGTATAAAACGAGGAATACTACAGTTCTCGCTACAAATCTACTATAGATGCATGGTTCATCTGGATTTTTGATAAAGCCAAATTCCTTGACCGTCTCATCAAAACAGATGTTCCAACTCCGCGATGCCTGCTTTAGTCCGTAAATGGACTTAAGCAACTTGCACACCTTTCCGCTGCTCCCACTCTGAATGAAACCCTCTGGCTGGTCCATATAGACACACTCCTCTAAATTGCCATTTAGAAAAGCGGTCTTTACGTCCATCTGCCAAATCTCATAATCGTGGAAGGAAGCAATGGCAAGAAGGATCCGAATGGATTTCAACATAGCTACTGGAGAAAAAGTCTCGTCATAGTCCAAACCAGGTCTTTGACGAAGACCTTTTGCAACCAGTCTAGCTTTATAGGTCTCAACCTGTCCATCTACACCAATCTTCCTTTTGAAGATCCACTTGCATCCTACGGGTTTTACCCCGTCTGGAGCAATGTCCAACGTCCATACTTTGTTGGTGTATATGGACTCCATTTCGGTCCGCATTGCATCCAGCCATTTTACCGAGTCGACGCTCTGAACGGCTTGTTGGAAGCTAGTAGGCTCATCATAATCTATGATGCAATCATCTCTATCCCCGTCTATGAGAAAACCGTAGTATCTCTCGGGCGGATGAGACTGCCTACTACTTCTGCGGAGCGGCGTAGGAATGTCCTGTTCTTTTGAACCCTCTGGTTCCACTAAGCTTTCAGTAATAGTCTGTGGTTCTGGAATTTCTTCCAGTTCTACTGCGCTCCCACTAATTTCCTTTTCTAAGAACTGGTGTTCTAGAAAGTGGGCATGACGAGAAACAAAACCTTTTGTTCCTCTTGGCAGTAGAAGAAATATCCCTTGGAGTTCTTTGGATATCCCACGAACTTGCACTGTACTGAGCGTGCCTCAAGCTTGTCCGCATGCTGCTTTTTGACAAAAGCTGGACTTCCCCATGTCTTAATGTGATTAAGATAGGGTCTCTTCCCACACCACATCTCATATGGTGTAGTAGGCACAGTCTTAGTTGGAACTCGGTTCAAAAGGTATGCAGCTGATTCTAGCGCATACCCCCAGAAAGATCGCGGTAACTCAGCGTTACTCATCATGGACTGTACCATATCCAATAGGGTTCGGTTCCGTCTCTCCGATACACCGTTATGTTGCGGAGTGTATGGAGGAGTAAGCTGAGAGAGAATTCCGTTCTCTTTTAAATAGTCCAGGAACTCGGCACTCAAGTATTCTCCACCTCGATCCGATCTTAGAATCTTGATACTTTTGCCGGTTTGTTTTTCTACTTCATTCTTATATTCCTGGAATTTTCCAAAGGCTTCGGACTTATGTTTCATTAAGAAGACATAACCGTACCTTGAAAAGTCATCCGTAAAAGTAATGAAATAAGAATAACCGCTTCGCGCATGTGTAGACATTGGACCGCACACGTCGCTGTGTACGAGTCCCAAGAGCGAGCTCGCCCTTACTCCGTGTCCAGTGAACGGAGTCTTTGTCATCTTTCCTTTGAGACAGGATTGACAAGTGGCATACGATTGATATTCGAACGGATTCAAATATCCTTCTGTATGTAACTTCGTCAACCTTCTCTCATTGATGTGACCTAGTCTACAATGCCATAAGAAAGTCTGATTTATTTCCGGAGACTTTCTTTTGTGCGTATTCTGGACATTGAAAATCTGTGGTTGGTTTAATACGTATATACCATTGCTCAATGTACCTGACCCAATCAAAACTTGATTAAGGTGAATGTTTACAATATTACTTACAAACGCAAATTCATAACCTTGTTTAGAAACTAAAGATACAGAAATGATATTACAAGTTGCGTTGGGTACAAAAAAACAATTACGCAAAACCAAAACATGTCCATCTGACATTCTCAGGTGATAGTCCCCTACGGCCTTAGCATCCATGCTAGCTCCGTTTGCAACTTTGAGGGTCATGTCACCTGCCTTCAAAACCCTACGGTTTCTCAACGCTTGCAAAGAATTACAGATATGAGATCCTGATCCGGTATCCAATACCCAGGAAGTAGAGTTTATTGAAAGACAGTTTTCAATAACATACACACCTGAAGCTGAAGCCGCAACCTGCTTCAATTCCTGTGTCCTGGCTTTCCAAGCCCTGCAATCATTCTTCCAGTGTCCTTTCTTATGACAATATAAGCATTCTTCTTTATCCACAAGCTGCCCCGCTTTCTTTGTTGCTTTTGCTTTTCCCTTCGTATCCACTTTACTAACACCGCCCCTTAGTTTGGCGAAGGCTTTCTTCTTCTTTCCCCTGGCTTTCGCCTTGGACTTAGAAGAGGAAGATCCTCCTACAAACAAAGTGGATGTTTCCCTACCTTTCTGTAGGGTGCCCTCTGCACTCCTCAGCATGTTGAGGAGTTCTGAAAGTTCAACTTCCTTTTCTTGTAAGTTGAAGTTCAGTATAAACTGGGCGTAAGTGGAAGGAAGGGACTGGAGAATCAAGTCCGTATAGAGCTCGTTCTCTAACGTGGTCCCAAGTTCCGCGAGCTCCTCAATGAAGCCAATCATCTTAAGCATGTGTTCCGCTATCGATGATCCGATGGCCAACCTTGCCGAAAATAACTTCTTCGACACTTCGTATCTTGCGATACGAGATTGCTCTCCATACAGTTCTTTTGTATGGAGAAATATGGATTCAAGGTCCATATTCTCGTGCCTCCTCTGATGTTCGTTGTCCATAGAGGCAAGTACGAGGCACTTGGCCTTCGCGCTATCAATCTCCCAAGTCTTACGGATTTCCTTATCCGCGACGCTGGAGGTGAGACCTGGGACAGGGGGAGCTTTGGTGGTAAGAAGATACCCCAGCTTGTCGTAAGTGATTGCCATTTTGACATTCGTGAGCCAATCTTTGTAGTTTGGCCATATCAGTATGTTTTTATCTAGAAGTAACTTAAGTCCAGTCATGTCGATTGGTCGCTGCAATTAGGAGAGAGAAGAAGAAACACTCAGCATGATGCTCTTGCAAGTTTAGAGTGGTTTTTAGTTTGTCTAAACAGGATGGCTCCCACTGTTTCTCGAATCCCTCCTCAAACCAAAAAGGAAGAATTAGTCAGGATCAATCTCACCGTACAATACTTGCTTATCCGTTCGGCCATGCTGGTGTCGGTACTTCGAGGGAGGTTTTCCAACGCTTTCGCGAAGTTCCTTAATTTAAGAATCTCTTTTCCCTGGGGGCGTAGCCCCGCTAACACCTTTCTAGACACCTACTAGGTTTATAGCATTGATCGTTAAGTGAGAAATTTCCCGAGGAGTAGCATATACTCACAGTAGGATCGGGATCCAAATATCATTGCGTGACGAAACTGAAGGAATCCTACCAGAATCATCACACTCCAAATGGTATGCAACACTAGCAAGTTTCAGTTCTTTTGAAACTCCCGATGTGGATTTTTGCCCCATGCTCTTATGACCTTGACTTTGGCCAAAATATCATAAGTCACATGTCAAGTTCTACCCGTCATTCTCCAGGTTAATTTGGATCCACCCGTACCTACCCTTGACTTTGGCCAAAATGGCAGTACGACTGTCCCAAACCAATGCATCTATCTATGCTACACATGAATACCCAATAGCTACTAATCACTATGCCTTGACTTTGGCCAACATACATAGCTTGAATACTATTGACTATTTATGTGAAACGACGGAGGGCTACGAATGGTTTTGGCGAAACCGTGAACGTAGTGAACTTGATATAGTCGATGGAACGAGATAGCTTTTAAAAGGAGTGGCTCAAGCTCCGCATTTAAAAGTTAGTTTTGAAAAGAACCGAGTGGTTTTTCGAAAGTGTTCCAACGACTTTTACTTGGTTTATTTTCTTGCATTAGTTCTTTTAATGCGTGATATTCTTGCATTAGTTCTTTTAATGCGTCCCATCATTTAATCCTACCATTACAGAAAACAACCAAAATATGACGTACGCTTATGCCATTCGCATTCGCCACGGGGCCCCGTCATTACCCGTTAGGTTACTTAACTAACGACAGAGCGGGGGCTGGGCTAGCGCGGCTGTAAAACATAAGCAACGTCTAAATAATATCATATATAGATATATTGCAATGATAGACATTTCAGATCACAGATGAACACATTGGATATACTAGGAACCCGCAATTCGTACGAGCCTGTAACGAAAAGCAGATTACACGGTCGCGGTGAATAGCCAAAACCCCACCCAAGACCCCTACGGGTGCGGCAAACTACCCGCCAAGTACCCGAAGCGAAGCAACCTCCCTCAACCCCGTGAGTAGGCCACTCGGCACTTCGGCATACCCGGTAGTTTGTGCACCCCCTCCATGGGTCTATCCTAGGAGCAAAAACAGTAAAAAGAAATTATACAATGACGGATACAACCCCGACCCGGTTGTGCGGCCATACAAATAATTATTACATCAATTTACAAATTTACATGAATTGAAAGAAAAGAAAACTCTCGTCTCACAACCCCCGGCTATTCACCCGCGACAATCCAATGAATTCATATACACATTCCAATGACATTACAGATCACAGATTTGTATAACCCCCACTAATCGACATATAGCGATTAGCAGACGTTCAATACAAATATCACATCACAGAAAAACTCGTCAGGTTAAGTCTTTTAGAAGTTCGATCAAAATAAGGATTTATAGGCCCCAAATACAAAATTTTCGTTCTGGAAAATCTGGGCAGAAAATACATATTCCAAAAATCCCAAAACAACCCCAGAAATACACTGCACCAAAGATGGACCTCGGCCGAGTCAACTCGGCCGCGTAAGCGCGGCGGGAGCGTGCTCCCGCCGCGTTTCCGCGGCGCTTTGAACGGTTCGTGGGACCAAATTTTGTGGTTATTCAAACAAAAGCCTGAGCCGATTTTTAAGATGAAAATTATCAACTTTTGAACAGAATAAAAATCGGCAGAAACTTGACAACTCGGGTTCGTTTCGTGACTTTTTCTTTGATCGATCTTCTAGTTACTTTGCTAACATGTTAGATAGAGTTTAACTAGGCTCTGATACCACTGTAAGTCCATGCTACCTCTCTCGGTACTTTCGGGCATACGGAATTTGGTGAAAAACAATTTTTCTAGAGGTGGTAACATGGACTCAAAACCGGATCTTTGTTAAACATCTAACTAACAACCTAACTAGGAGTTGTTAACTACTCGGTTAGGGGGTTATACCTTTCTTTCTTGAACTCCTTCGTCTTCAAGCCTCGATGGTTGTCCGGATCGGCTTCACTCCGTCGTCTCCTTGCGCCGAAGATAGATCCACCTCGAAAGCTTCTACCTTTGGCTTCTTCTTCGGTCTTTGAAGAAACTAGTTCACTTGGTTTGCTAAACCTTGTGAACTAGAGTGAGTAGAGAAGAGTGTGTTGGGATTTTCTCTATGGTTTTTGGTTCTCAACACATGAGACAAGTGAACCATAGGCTAAGAGAGGGAGAGCAAGAGGAAGGAGATGAGAGCTCAAGAACAAGAGAGAGAATGAGAATGATACAATGAGAGAAGACTTTTCTCTCTTGGCTCTCATAATCCAAAACCATCATCACAAAATAGTAATCAAGTATTGTGTAAATGGTTTAAGCTACAATAGCCATATCATTTCATGCACTCATTTCTCACAAGAGAAACAAGCAAGTAAAAAGTCTTTGCCATGAAATGATAGCCATTGTCATCATGATGGTCAACTAGTCCAACCTAGTCAACCGGTCAACAAAGTCAACAAGTCAACAAAGTCAACCCCTCAACAACCATGTCACCATAATACTTAATTAATATTATTGTTAATCATATATCATATTCTCATTAGGGTTGAGCAAAAAGTCAATAGTCAACAGTCAACGGTCAACAACCCTAATGAGAATCCTCTGCCTCTGTCTCTCCGTCAACTGTGCATACACACACGCATCCGCGTTCCGAGGAACACGAATACATACTGGATAAAACCAATCCCAAAACGTACACTAGGATCTGGCTTAAACCAAAGCCCGCTAGTGTTAACTGTCCGGACACTGTACGTGCACAAATGCACGGATGTGACCATGCGACCTGTCGCAAAACCATGCGACCTGTCGCAAAACCATGCGACCTCTACTCTTTTGCCTAAAGGCGAATAGCTTTCTGTGTGGGACTCTAAAGACTCGACACTACGCTGGCAGTGGGTTTAACTACAGACCGCAAGCGGCACTAGCTGTGCGTAACGGTCCCCAGGTAGATGCCGACAAGAAGACTGACGAGGTGAAACCCATCTGAACTCCTACTGAGCCTGAATATGACAGTCTCCGTACAGTCCGGTCTGTTCGTCTGATACATCGCATGGCGGGCCTAGGGGGCGGTAAACGTCAGTCCTCTAATAGCGGTACAAGTCGTGTCGGAGTGAAGCCCAAAACACCCTGAGATAACACTGGAAGCCTACCAGTATATCTCGATTGCCCTGGCCAGGGACTACTCGTGTAATGGCTCTCCTAGACATAGCGCGATTTCAACCCCCAATACCGGGAGAGACGAATCCTGTCTAACCGTCACTGCCTCCAAGTGCTTCGGGACTGCACCCAACTACTACCTGTTTGCACGACTCCTTTAAGCCGTGGTAGGGTAGTAATCAAAGTACAGTGGGAACACACTTGAGGCGAAGTGACAGTGTCAAGTCGGCGGACTAAGCTGTACTCATGTCACCTGGGAACTGATAACTGACGATAGGTATAATACCAACCGGTCAGTTCCCGACGAGTCCTGTCCAGTGTACTCGTAACCTAACGAGCACCCGTATACTATCTCCAGTACGACGTACTGATGGCTGTGGGACAGACCATCTCCCACACTGGGATGAGAAGCGCATACGCTAGTCTACTCCGGAGTATCGATGCCCTGTCTCGATAGTCCTGCGACTAGGGACCTGTATAAGGATGTGCTTATAGATTACCCAGTCCCCACTAGTGTGACTGCCATCACAACGCTGGTAATCAAGCAAAGATCCTAAGGGCTCCACTAATGTGTATAGGTGATATACAAAAATAAACACATGTACACATTGAAGTAGAAACAAACCAAGCAGTATACTACTATATTGAGCAAGATTGTTTATACAAGGTGAGTATCCCAAGCTTCCATTAAGTAATATACAAACTAGTATGATACAGTAATGGCCTCTAGGGTATATACACTAACAAAATTAAGATGCCTGAATCTCAAGCGCCATACCATGATAGATCATTGATGTTCGTCTTCAAGCATTTCACATTTTCACTTTCAAGGTTAAGGATGAACATTTGATTTTTCGACATGTGTATATTTGCAATTAATCTATTCTTTTGATCTCTAAGAAGAAGACTATGATTTTTCATATGAACATTGTAGCCTTTTTCTAAAAGTTGTCACAAACTTAAGATATTGCTTTTCATATTTGGCACAAGATAAACATTTAAAATAAATTGTTTTTCTCCATTCTTGAGGCGAATAAGAATTTTACTTCTACCTTTTACTGGAACTTTCGACGAATCTCCGAAGGTTACTTGGCCATTCATTGATTCATCCATATCGACAAATATGTTTCTTTTTCCACACATGTGATTGCTAGCGCCAGTGTCGAGATACCACACATCTTCTTTATTTTCATCTCTTTTAAGTGCTAAAAGAAGAACATTATCTTGCTCATATTCTTTCTCGGCATAGTTTGTTTTTTTCTCGATTTGGCTAAGACTCCAACAATTGGAAGCATGATGACCATACTTGTTGCAATTAAAACATTTAATTTGAGATTTACCTCGGCCATCATTGAATATTCCTTAACTTCGGCCTCCATTGAATCTTTGATCTCGATATTTTTCTTCAAAAATCTTGTGATCTTTTCGACCATAGCCTCCTTGGCCTCGACCTCGAGCTTCTCCACGGCCTCGACCACCATGGCTCCTTTCTTTCGAATCTTCTCGAGAATTCTTCAAATTAAGTTTTACTTGAAGAGCTTTTTCCACCGGCTCTTGCATCGTACCTAATCTCTTCTCGTGGGCACGTAAGGAACCCATGAGCTCATCAATTGTCATTGTGTCCAAATCTTTGGACTCTTGAATAGCACACATAATATAATCAAACTTCGAACAAAGTGATCGAAGTATTTTCTCCACCACACGAACATCTTTAATCTTCTCGCCATTTCTTCAAAGTTGATTCACAACGACCAAAACTCTTGTGAAATGGTCTGAAACTATTTCACTGTCCTTCATCTCTAAATCTTCGAACTTCTTTCGAAGTGTTTGAAGCCGAACTTTCTTCACTTCTCCATCCCTTTGTAGGAGTTTTGAATTTTCTCCCACTCTTGTTTCGAACTCATCGCATTGGAAATTTTCTCGAATGCTGATTCATCAAGTCCTTGATAAATAAAGTTGAGAGCTCTACTACCTTTCTTGCTCATTTCACGAAGAGAATCTCTATGGGCCGTTGTCAACATGGTCTCATTTTAAGGTCTATCATAACCACTCACAACAATATCCCAACAATCTTTGCATCTCAACAACGCCTTCATTTGGATACACCAATTTTCATAATTTTCCTTCGTGTGAGAGTGACGAACGAAAAATTGCCATCGGCATCCATCTTCACAACCGTGCTCTGATACTACTTTGATAACAAATAAATTTGAGAATAACATTTTATAGAAAGAAGGATGGAAGAGGATGAAGATAAACTTTATATTGATATTTATTTTTTACACACCTTGCTCTTTACATATAACTCACTTGTATAGGTTTTACAATGACTCTTCACATAGCTAAAACTCTTTAACTTCATATATTGAATTTGATATAATAAATAATAGACTTAAATTAGATCCATGACAACAAATTCATGCACATTATCTCTAACTCTTAGACTTCCCAATAATTCATTATTATCAAGTTTATGATATTTCCAACACTATGTACATCATCAGTTACGGTGTCACATCATCGACACATCATTTAAGCCGTCATATCATCTAAAAGAACTCCAGAAATCCTAAAACAACATTCTTCTTCATGCACTCTCTTTTTCTCTAATTTTAGACCAAACCTTAATCTCAAGCCTTCATCCACATCACTGCCTTCCACCCTCCTTCCCCTCCATATTTCTTAACATACCGGCGACCTTCAATCTCCATCTCCTTTCTCCTCTTCCGCTTCCCAAACCTCACCTCTACCATCTCTCTTCTCCTTCTTCACTATCATCTCCATTATCTTCCTCCTCCTCCCTTCTTTCCTAACAAACCCAATCACGACCTCCATCATATTATAGAAGATATATTTTGATTCTTGATATCAACAGATATGTATTTTATCTCTTGCAATTGATCATATTCTAAATAATTAACATGAAAAGAAATTCATAGAGTTTTCGCTCAAGCTGTTTTGGATTCAATACCATCGTGATATATATGGTATAAGAGTAATTAAGAAACCCTTATCATTAATATTTCCTTCTCTTCTAGCCACTGCCACTATCGCTAATCTCATTAATGAGTTTAGTGACAGACATTGGGTTTTGTCTAAATAGAGAACTCACTAAGTTTTTCTCCTCTCTACAAAAAATAAAGCAATAGACCAATGGTGGTTTCAAATTCATTGGTCGCTATCAGGTTTAATCTCATATGTTTTGCTAAAGTGGATGCACTTATAACCAATAAGGGGCAGTTCATAGGGTAAGAAATTCTCTCACAAGAAAGCATAGCTTGCCTCCTCACCATGCTTCCTCAAAACCCTAGTAACTTTGTATAGAATGTGATGGATGTTTTTAGCGCATTCTTATGCTTGACCTAGGGACGGAGCCAAGAACTAATCAGGATGAGCGGACGCTCAATATCAGAATATAAAATAAAATAAATAAAAAAAATAAAATTTATCTTATATTTGGAGAGAAAGGAGCGGGTAAGGCCTTGTTTGTAGCTTGAATTTTTTTTTATTTGGGAGAGGGGGGGGGGGGGGAGGTACCGACCCATAAACCCTAACCTATGCACACAACACACACCATGCACAAACATACAACACATACATCCAGGAGACCCATGAATTTACCACGAAAGCATTAATTTGTGACCGCTTTCCCTCTCCTAGGATTCCTGGGTTCGAACCCAGCACTCTTCCGAAGACGGGAAGTGCCCGGACATACCATGTGAGCTATTGCTCATTGGTTTTGTTGCAAGATTTGTACAAAGGTATTTAACATATTTGGTAGCTAGATTTGTATAAAGGGGTATTTAGCAACAATTAATACTTCCACTGAGAAGCTTTTAAAACTGAAGGGCAGAAGAAAAAATGAGGAGAAAGGAGCCTGTGGTCTGTAGATGAGATAATTAAATCCATCATGATTCATTAAAAAGTGTTTAATGGACTACAAAGTTCCCAAAAGTGTTGCATCCACCGCGTAAACAAAAAAGTTATCCTATCTCACGCATAATATTGCAGGTATTACTTCCTACACCTACATGGCAGGTGCAAAAGAAATAGTTTGAATAACCTCAAAACCTTATTTATTCTTTTAAAACACACTTATTTATTCTTCAAAACCGTACGATATTCAAGTAATTTTAAATTTCGCCCTTAAATCTTGGATTTTTTTATATCAATCACTTCATTTTTTTTTAATTTGTTATGAAATTGACTTGTATTCAACATGTCAGTGCGTCAGAAGTCTGAGCCATAGTGCTTCAGACGTCTGTAGAGCAAATTTGAAGAACCACAGAGAGCGATCAGACATCTGACGGTTGCTCTTCAGACGTTTGTCGACGCTCTGTGTTTTAGACGGTCGTTTGGGCAGACGTCTGCATTACTTTTTTCAGACGTATGCTCGCGTATTGGGTCAAATTCTGGTGTATTTAGGAAAGTTAGTAGGAGAATTAAATTGAAGATTTGTTTGAAGTTTTGATGAGATCCTAATTGGTATTCTAGTAGAACTAGGTTTAGGGTTTCTAGGCCTAGGTATTTAGATATAAAAGAAGAAAAAGAGGAGTTGAAGAAAAGTTTTTGTAGAAAGAGAGATTTTGTAATTCATATTGAAGTTTGAATAAGGAAGAAAAGTTGAAAGTATTTCTTGCGTTTGATTGTGTCTTTTATTTTATTTCTTTATTCTCAAAAATCTTATGTTTGTTTACTGAATTGTATGGGACCTAAAAATCCTAACAATTGGTATCAGAGCATTGGTTGAGAAAAAAACGGCAAAAATGAAGACAACTCAAATCATAACAAATATTGTGTGTTTGAATAGCACAAATTGGTCGATATGGAAGTCGAGGATGGAGAACATATTGTGCTTCAAAGATTTAGATGCGTCTCTTTATGGGATTAGCCCCAAGCCAGAGAAGATGTCTGATGAAGATTGGAGAAAGATGGATCGAAAGGTGAGGAGTCTTATTCATGGATGGATAGAAAATTCGATGTTCCACCATGTATCGTCGGAGAGCATTGCAGAAATTTTATTGAAGAAGTTGACATATCTCTACGAGAGAAAAACGGCTACGAGCAAGGCTTTTCTAATGAGAAAATTAATGAATCCGAAGTTCCAAGAAGATTCCTCAATAGTGGAGCATTTGAATGAAGTTCAGAATATTGTGAAACAACTAGCAGCCATGAAAATACCGATTGAAGATAAGATGCAAACGCTTATAGTGTTGAGTTCCCTTCCGAATGGTTGGGAACTCTGGTGGTTTCTTTGAGTAACTCATCTCCTATTGGAGTTATTTCGATGTCGCAGTGACAAACTGTCTCCTAAATGAAGAATTAAAAAGTAAATCATCAAGTAGATCATCTGATTCATCTGCACTTGTTGCAAGAGAGGGTCCGAAATGGAGGAAGGAACAAAGTAACGATATAAGAAATCAAAGATCGTGGCCTGCAAGAGATATATCGAAAATAATGTGTCATTACTGCAACGAGATGATGCACTATATATCTGATTGCCTCAAAATGAAGGAGAACTTAGATGATCTAAAGAGACGTAGAAAGTAAGAGAAAGCGAACGTGGCTTACGTTGCCGAACCAAGGTGCAATTTGCTTATAACCAGTGATGAAAAAGTCAAAAAGGAAAATATATAGTACATGGATTCGGGAGCATCTTTTCACGTATGTTCAAATAAGGAGTGGTTCGATGAAATTAAGGAGAAAAAGAAAACGGTGAAGTTAGTGGATAATTTTAAATAGAAGTAGAGGGGGTGAGCACCGTGAAGATGAAGATGTTCGATAGGAAGCAGATAGTTTTTGGAGATATTAGGTATGTCCCAGAATTGAAGAGGAATCTAATTTCACTTGGAAGATTGGATACGAGAGGTTACACAATTATTGCTCAAGATGGAATGATGAAGGTGTGCCAGAAGAATTATATCGTGATGAAGGTGTGCCAGAAGAAGTCAGAAACTCAAGCGATATATATCAAGTTGTGGGGAAGCCTGTGTACGGAAGAACAAATTTCGAACAAGATGGAGGAAATTTGAGTCAAGGTGGAGTTTTGTGCAAAACTCAGAAGAAGTAATGGATAGAAATTGTGAAGAGAAGATAGAATACAACTTGTTGAATATAAGTCAAGATGGAGATTGTTATGAAATTGACTTGTATTCAACAGGTTTGTGCATCAGACGTCTGAGCCATAATGTTTCAGACGTCTGTAGTGCAAATTCAAGGAACTACAGAGAGCGATCAGACGTATGAGGGTTGCAATTCAGACGTCTGTCGACACTCTATATTTTGAGTAGTCGTTTGGGCAAACGTCTGCATTGCTTTCTTCAGATGCCTGCTCACGTATTGGACCGAATTCTTGTGTATTTAGGAAAGTTAGCTAGAGAATTAAATTGAAGATTTGCTTGAAAATTTGATGAGATCTTAATTGGTATTCTAGTAGGATTACGTTTAGGGTTTCTAGTCCTATAAATATATATTGATTTGGGTATTTAGATATAGAAGAAGAAGAGTTGAAGAGAAGTTTTTGTAAGAAGAGAGGTTTTGTAATTCGTATTGAAGTTTGAATAAAAAAGAGAAGTTGGAAGTATTTATTATGTTTGATTGTGCCTTTTAATTTTATTTTTTTCTTCTCAAAAATTTTGTGTTTGTTTTGTGAATTGTTTGGAATCTTAAAATCCTAACAAAATTCTTGGAAAACACCCTTTCATCTATCTATTCCCTAAAATTTCTATGAAATAAATCAAAAAAGAAAATTCAAAGCAGTTCAACAGTGGTTATCGAGTAAAATTAGTAAAAATGTATTTCTTAAAACCATTAAAAAAACCCAACTCTCCCACAAGAAAAATGTCATGCACCCAAAACTCTCTCACAAAAAAAGTTTGTCGCAGCTTTTATAAACAGAATTCAATGAGTGCCATGTGGCATTTTTTCATTTTTTGAAGAGAAACTAAGAAAGGTGTGTTAAAATTTCTATAATTTTTTCTAAATAATGCCTGTTGATATAATAAATATTGTAATTTTCGAGCGAAGTTTTAGAGGTGGCTCCACAAATAGAAATGAATGAATTACTATGGATTAGGTTGTTGGAAATTAAATTTAAAGAAAATGGGATGATGATATGCACAACTTTGAAGCTAGGATGAGCCTGAAATTGTTTCCTCATTTCTTAATTTCTTTTGTTAAAAGTAAATACCTCAATTGATGATCACATTAGTTAATACTCTTGAAATTTGCATATTTAATTTAATTAACTAGTAGCTAAAACATTCTATGTTACGTCTAAATATTACTTAATTCGTAACTATAGCTTTTAAAATATCACAAGAGCCGTGATAAAAGAGACAAAAAGAAAGTACTTAAATAGTTGAAAACAAAGAGCTTGAACTTATCAATGAGCTATGGCTCAGTTGGCACGGGCATTTCCCCCTCTTGGGGAAAGTGCGGGGTTCGAACCCCAAGAATTCCTGAAGGGAAAGTGGCCATAAGTTAACGCTTTCGGGACAAATTAGTGAATCCTTTGGGGGCGTGTGTGTTGTGTGCTTGTGATGCGTGTTGTATGCATAAATTAGAGTTTACGGGCTAGTGCCAAAAAGAAAAAAGAAGAAAATACTTAAATAGATGAAAATAAATAAAATTAGTATAAAACTAAAATAATGATGAAATTCCAAAGGAAATTAGCACATTTACAAATAACAAAAGAAATAAATACAACAAAATTTAGAAAATATGCTAATTTTTCTCTAAAAAAGATCAACATCACTTCAAGACTAAATAAAGAAACTCAAACTAAATTTCTGAAAACCAACATCAAAGGAAGTTAAGGAGGGTGTTCATATCAGATTTTTGCATTATTATATCACTCATTCTTAATCGTATTGCGTATAAGTAGATACTTTTGATCCATATTTGCTAAATAGTTGAAGATTACAGGTTCTCAGCTCGTTACAGTGAAATTCATGAAAAATCGCTACAAATGTGAGACTACGACTAAAAACAGATGAATCCGTATGATACCGCCTACCAGTTCAAGGAACAAATGTAAAATCATTAGACAGTTCAATGCACAAAGCACAAGGGCAGCATAAGATCCAAGACTTCAACGCGAAGCTTAAGGCAAAAGTCCACATCATTCTGCGCTGTTGGAAATCTGGAAAAAAATAGAAGAGATTCTGAGAAACCAAGTAAAGAAAACAGAAGATAAAAGCAACACAGAGAAACCCTGAAGAGATGAGCCCAAGATCCCACTTAATGGCCGCGGAACCGCGGCCAAACAGGCCTTTCTGCCGCGGTTCCGCAGCCGTATGATGCACGTGTCGGTGGGTGTCGGTGCTTTGACCCGTCTTTCTTAGGGTAGTTTTGTAAATTCATGTATGGATCAGAATTTAACCTAAGGTTTTTTCTATCTATAAATAGGAAAGTCAAAAGCCTAATTAGGTATGCCTCTCTTTATTTTTAATGCCTCTTTTTAATTCTTAGATCTAAATTTTAATTCCAATTGTAATGCATTGTTGAGAGGTCATCAATAAAGTAAGTTTTATTTTTTTTTATCTCGCATTCTTTTTATCTGAATTTTAATTCCTGCAATTTTTTATCTGTTCTTTTATTATCTGCAATTTAGTTCATCTATTAAAATAAAAAAAATGAATTTTATTGTTATCTTCCTAATGAGTGAGTAATTCCTCACTTGTTAGGGATAGGAGAGGGAAGGTTTGAAGGAAGAAAATCTCTCACACTCATTTCTTTGCCTAAATAATTTTAATTAAGGACTCTCTTTAAATCAACAATAATCCGCTCACTACGGCACCCTATCCTACATGATAGCGGTGATTCCCTAGTTAGACTGGTTGTGGTTGAATTAACCGGAGGTTAGAGCTAAGAGCCAAAAACGGACGGAAAAGGACCAAAAGGAAGAAACTAAGTTTCTTCCTACTTGTGCTAATCCCCGTTGTTGACTATTACCCTAACACCTATATTCTTAATTAGGGCATTGAAAGAAGTGAGAAGAATCCCTATTTCGAACTAACCTAATCCTAACCCTTGCAAGCCTTTATATCAATTTATTCTCATTCTTAAATCTTAAAACAAAACCTACCAAAGTTAGGACTTAACTCGTTAGAACTTAAAGAAAAGGACACCATTTCCCTGTGGATTGACTCGTACTCAACCGGCTAGCTACCAGGCGACACCGTCTTGATTGCGGTAAATTTAAATTTAAAACGCATACAAAATCTCCATCAATCAAATGGCGCCGTTGCCGGGGAGACAGTAGTTTATTTCTTTTTGTAATTTTGGGTTAATTAAATAAAAAAATATAAAAATTGAAAAATTTTAAACATAAAAAAATCATCTTGTTATTTTTGATTGGTTTTTGTGCGAATTGTGCAGGAAAGGAAGACGGACTGATTCAGATATGGAGTAAGCTCAGTGAACAAATCCAGAAACAGAGGATCTGAACAGACAGAGGAGAACCAAACAGCACAGAGAAATTTTTTGAAGATCTGAACCTACTGATCCACCGCGGAACCGCGGCAGAAGTAGGCATTTGACCGTGGAACCGTGGGCTAAAGGTAACATCAGCAACTGAAAATCTCTGTAAGTATTTTTTTCTTCTCTTCCACCCCCTAAGATCTACTGAAAAAATTTTCCTGCAGGGTTCTTTGCACAGAATCTTTCTCCTATCCAATAAATCATTTTATGCAGGATTCTTTGCGCCGCAAATAAGAAAAAAATTGGCAAGTATTTTAGATTTTGGTGTGTTACTGCTTTGCATATTTAAAAAGGAATCTAAGGGGTTATAACACCAATTAAGATTGGATGGGGATTTCATTACCCTTCCTAAGACCCCAGAAATCACTAAAAAGGCCTATGCATCACCCTTGAGTTAATTAAAAAATTATCCAGACTCAGCCTATTAAGGACTATCGCGCTTATTAGGACAAAGGAAGTTTGTGGGCATTCAGTCGTTTATCTAAACCTGATTTTGTGGTGTCTAGGCTAGATAAGTGAGAAATGTAACTTTAAAAGGCCCGTCTCACGGTGATTCGTGAGCGGAACCCTCCTTTCTTCATTTGTGCTTACTTGGCCATAACTGGCGGTGAAGAGGCGATTTGAGGGATATCTCACAACTTGTCGCTTTGGAACAGTTAGGAGCAGTCTAGTTGACTTAGGAGACCCTAGCTCTAGGTTTGATTGTGCATGTTTAAACTGTGGTTGTTTGAAAGTGTGCCGTAGTTCCGTACAATTTTTTGCAAAACTCTTTATAAAATAAAAAAAACACAAAACAAAAATTCTTACAAAAATTTGCTATTTTGTCGCTAGAATCCCATTTCACCCACCTTTCATCCACATTTCCCCATTGACGTTTTCTTACCCTCACATTCTGCGCTTTGACTACACTAAACTCGTTTAGTGTATGTCCGGTTGGACTCGGGACACTAGTGCCCGTTTAGTCCGTGTTTCGTTAGTCGCTACCGACTACGCGATCGACTCCGAAGTCGAAACTCCCTCCAACTCCGACGTTGACCGGAATTCTGTCCATTCACCTTCATCTTCACATTCATCATCTTCTAAAGAGATGTCAGGATTCAATCCTAACAACCCTTTACCTACCTCGGGACTGATTCCACCTCAACTGGGTGCGAATAACCCGCAACAACCTCTTGTTGAAGTGCCACATCGAATCGCGCTCCAGGATCGTTTCTATCCTACCCGCTCCGCACTTCTGTAACAACTGGGAATATAATAGTAACTAATTATATTTTAATAAGTATTTTTTTTATATAAAAAGTTTACCAAATTGCCTTTCAAATATTTTATCAAAATTAATAAAGATTTTTCTAGAATTTTATCTCGACCGCACACACATGTGCATGTAAACTAGGGTTAAATTTAGGGTGAACCATGTTAGGCAACCATGGTGGTCTAACCCCTTCTTGTCAAACTAATTAGTTCTAGTCAAAGTCTTAGTTTTGGGTTAAGAGTGATTAGGGTTTTGTTTTGATTTTAATATTTAAAATCCTTTTGGTTGACTTGAGGTAAGGAGAGAGAGTATCCATGGTGGCTTGGGCACATGCAAGCATTTATGATGAAATGAGAGATGGGTAGCTTTAAGGATGAGTCACAATCCATCTCATTTCAAAGCTTTTTGCCATCTTTTAAAACCTCTCTTTCACATCTCTCACTCACACACCACCCCCATCATATACCTACACAACCTCACACACACAACCATCTCCCCCAGCTGCTACAACAACAACTCACACAAAAACAACACAACCCAAAAATAAAACTCAGCACAAGCAGCAACTGCTACAGCAGGCTTCAGCAGCAGCAAATGCAACAGTAGCAATAGCAACCAAAGCAGCAGTTCAGCAGTAGCAACAGCCCTCCTTTTCCCTCCTCCTTGTTCTCTTCTCCTTCACCTAGGATCTCTAGAGGTATAACCCCTTAACTCAACTCCTATTTGCTAAGTTATGGTTGTAGTGTAGTTAGTGGTCATAATATGTAGTTTAGTGCTAGTTTTAGCAATTTTGAATGAGATATTGCAAAGTGTTGGTTTTAATGGTTAGTATAACCTAATTAGGTGCGGTTGAGACTAGATCACCCACGTTTGGTCCCAGATTCCTTAAAAATACCCGATTTGTTCGAGTTGGCGTAATTTAGCGTTTTAGCGACTTTTTAGTCTCTGTTAGATCTGCTGTTGACCCGAACCTCCCAAAATAAAATTGGTGAAACTGTAGCATGGTGAGATTAGCAGAAACACACACACAAAGCACGGGGACCCACCTCCAAGTTGAGGCCGCCGGTTTATTCGTTCTGGCCGCAATTTGCGGCCAGATCTGGGGTTGGAGTGTTGGGTTTTTTGCTGTGAGGTTCTTCTGGGTAGCTTAGGGTTTTGGTATCGGTAACCTTTTAAGTTTGGCCCAGAGGCAAAATCTGGAGCTATAAACGAGTTATCGATGTTTTAGAACTTGTGCGACACGCGCATGATCCGTGTGGTTCTGTGGCGCGCTGCGCGACACAACGCATCAAAGTTGGTTCTGGTGAGTTCGCGCGCGTCGTGACGTGTCGTGTGCACGCGCGTTTAGTTTCACGCACGCGTATCCTTTTAGCGATAATTATACGATTTTGGTGATTTGTGTGGATTTGTGTTAAAGCGATGTTAGTGTTAGTTAGACTATCCTAATTAGGTATTGTTAGGGCCAAGTTAACCTAGATAAACCCCAGATTACACAAATACCCTGAGTTTTCAAATTGGTGCAAAACTTGACGTTTTTGAGCAAAACTTAGCCTTTTTAAAAACTGCTTTAGACCCGGTGAGTTCAGGATGATTTTGAGTGGACTGTAGCCTACTAGAGATGTCCTGACCACACCACCAGAGCCCGACCCCACCAACCCAAACCCAGGCCGCCAAAATATTCTTTCTGGCTGCAAATTGCGGCCAGACTAGGGAGATAGGTCCTAGGGTTTTTGCTACAGGTGTCTGCTACATTTTGTAGGTCTTTAGTATATATAGTTTTGTAATATTTTGATTTGGGTAAAATATGGGGCAGTATATCGTTTTCTGGTGTTTTTAGTCTGCGTGATACGTACGATACGCGAGTGGGTTCTGTGATTCAGCGTATCGTGGCGTGTCGGGTTAAGCGTTAGGCAATACACGCACGTTTCAGCGTATCGCACACACGAGCGTTAATTCGCGACGCGAGTTTCTCGCTTTGTTTTGATATCGCGTTTGCGAGATTTTTGATTATATTTGGATTCTGTGTCAATTCCAGGTTCGCAGGCGGGTACGTCAGACGCCGCCAGGAAAGAGAAGCAGGTGGTCGGCTATACTTAGCACGCGACCAGGTGAGTAGATTTAACATCTACGGGGAAATCGCCCGTATGGCGTTAAGCGTCAGGGCGTAATAGGATGTTTAGTTTTATGTGTTCATGTAGACATACTAGAGTAGCAAACCTTTTGTTATATATATAGAACTGGTAGTATAGAACACTGCACTGTCACTAACGGTACAAGTTGCACGAGCACGATTTATATGCTACACTCACACCGTTAGTGATTGCCATGACACTCACAGTATATGATTGCTAGAAATCATTTATTATAGTGATTCCGTTTTATTGACGTTGTCATGATTTGCCACATATCAGCATATGTTATATTCATACCATGTACACTATATACTTACGGTTGTGCATACCTTCATTGATATCTCACTACCTATGCACATGCACCCTTATATTTCGTCATAGTGCATATATAAATATATATCTTGATATGTTTACCCTTGTGCCCTATACATCACATATATTCAGACTTGGGCACACATACATCACATGTTCATACTTGTGCCCTATACGTCACATATATTCATGCTTGGCACAGATACATCACAGATTCATGCTTGTGCCACATATATCATCTATTCTTACTTGGACACATCGCAGATTTCGTATCAAGATGCCTGACTTGTCAGCAAGTCAAGGCCGAGCACCAGAGGCCCGCAGGAGAGCTACAGCCGTTACCCATTCCGGAGTGCAAATGGGAACATATTTCGATGGATTTCATTGTGGGTCTACCCAGGACTAGGCGGGGGTATGACTCCATTTGGGTGATCGTGGATCGTTTGACGAAAACGGCTCACTTCCTGCCGGTGAAGACGACTTTCGGATTTGCTCAGTACGCCCAGATTTATATCGACGAGATTGTACGACTACATGGGGTCCCGACGTGTATTGTGTCCGACCGAGGCACCAGTTTACCGGCCGACTATGGCAGAGGCTTCAGGAGGCTTTGGGCACTCGTCTGAGTTTCAGCACAGCATTTCATCCGAAGACCGACGGACAGTCAGAGCGTACCATTCAGACTCTCGAGGATATGCTCCGAGCGTGCGTTTTAGACTTTGGTGGTAGCTGGGATCATCATTTACCCTTGATAGAGTTCTCCTACAACAATAGCTTCCAGGACACTATTCAGATGGCACCTTTCGAGGCTTTGTTTGGGAGGAGATGTAGATTGCCCGTCTGTTGGACAGATCTGAGCGAGAGCAGTATTTTGGGGCCACAGATCGTACAGGAGACGACCGAGAAGATACAGCTGATTCGAGACAGGATGAGGACAGCTCAGAGCAGGCAGAAATCGTATGCTGACAGGCGCCGCCGCAGATTAGAGTTCGCAGTTGGCGATCACGTGTTTCTGAGGGTCTCTCCAATGAAGGGAGTGATGAGGTTTGGACGGAAGGGGAAGCTTAGCCCCAGATTCATAGGTCCTTTCGAGATCCTCAAGCGTGTCGGCGCAGTAGCATATCGTTTGGCTCTTCCACCCAGTCTTTCGGATGTTCACCCCGTCTTCCACGTATCGATGCTACGCAGATATCTTCATGACCCTTCCCACACGATCCAGCATCAGACAGTTCAGCTTGAGCCCGACCTTTCGTTCACCGTGCAGCCAGTTGAGATATTGGATCGGCAGGTGAAGAAACTTCGATCTAGGGTCCTTCCGTCGGTGAAGGTTCTTTGGCGCAGCCCGAATGGTGAGGAGATCACTTGGGAGACCGAAGGGGAGATACGGAAGAAATTCTCTCATCTCTTTGAAAGTACGCGTAGTCATATATTTTAAATTCGGGGACGAATTTTCTTAAGGGGGGAAGACTGTAACAACTGGGAATATATTAGCAACTAATTATATTTTAATAAGTATTTTTTTTATATAAAAAGTTTACCAAATTGCCTTTCAAATATTTTATCAAAATTAATAAAGATTTTTCTAGAATTTTATCTCGACCGCACACACATGTGCATGTAAACTAGGGTTAAATTTAGGGTGAACCATGTTAGGCAACCATGGTGGTCTAACCCCTTCTTGTCAAACTAATTAGTTCTAGTCAAAGTCTTAGTTTTGGGTTAAGAGTGATTAGGGTTTTGTTTTGATTTTAATATTTAAAATCCTTTTGGTTGACTTGAGGGAAGGAGAAAGAGTATGCATGGTGGCTTGGGCACATGCAAGCATTTATGATGAAATGAGAGATGGGTGGCTTTAAGGATGAGTCACAATCCATCTCATTTCAAAGCTTTTTGCCATCTTTCAAAACCTCTCTTTCACATATCTCACTCACACACCACCCTCATCATATACCTACACAACCTCACACACACAACCATCTCCCCCAGCTGCTACAACAACAACTCACACAAAAACAACACAACACAAAAATAAAACTTCAGCACAAGCAGCAACTGCTACAGCAGGCTTCAGCAGCAGCAAATGCAACAATAGCAACAGCAACCAAAGCGGTAGTTCAGCAGTAGCAACATCCCTCCTTTTCCCTCCTCCTTGTTCTCTTCTCCTTCACCAAGGATCTCTACAGGTATAACCCCTTAACTCAACTCCTATTTGCTAAGTTATGGTTGTAGTGTAGTTAGTGGTCATAATATGTAGTTTAGTGCTAGTTTTAGCAATTTTGAGTGAGATATTGCAAAGTGTTGGTTTTAATGGTTAGTATAACCAAATTAGGTGCTGTTGAGACTAGATCACCCACGTTTGGTCCTAGATTCCTTAAAAATACCCGATTTGTTTGAGTTGGCGTAATTTAGCGTTTTAGCGACTTTTTAGCCTCTGTTAGATCTGCTGTTGACCCGAACCTCCCAAAATAAAATTGGTGAAACTGTAGCATGGTGAGATTAGCAGACACACACACACAAAGCACGGGGACCCACCTCCAAGTTGAGGCCGCCGGTTTATTCCTTCTGGCCGCAATTTGCGACAAGATCTGGGGTTGGGGTGTTGGGTTTTTGGCTGTGGGGTTCTTCTAGGTAGCTTAGGGTTTTGGTATCGGTAACTTTTTAAGTTTGGCCCAGGGACAAAATCTGGAGCTATAAACGAGTTATCGATGTTTTAGAACTTGTGCGACACGCGCGTGATCCGCGTGGTTCTGTGGCGCGCTGCGCGACACAACGCATCAAAGTTGGTTCTGGTGAGTTCGCGCGCGTCGCGACGTGTCGTGTGCACGCGCGTTTAGTTTCATGCACGCGTATCCTTTTAGCGATAATTATACGATTTTGGTGATTTGTGTGGATTTGTGTGGATTTGTGTTAAAGCGATGTTAGTGTTAGTTAGACTATCCTAATTAGGTATTGTTAGGGCCAAGTTAACCTAGGTAACCCCCAGATTACACAAATACCCTGAGTTTTCAAATTGGTGCAAAACTTGACGTTTTTGAGCAAAACTTAGCCTTTTTAAAATCTGCTTTAGACCCGGTGAGTTCAGGATGATTTTGAGTGGACTGTAGCCTACTTGAGATGTCCTGACCACACCACCAGAGCCCGACCCCACCAACCCAAACCCAGGTCGTCAAAATATTCTTTCTGGCTGCAAATTGCGGCCAGGCTAGGAAGATAGGTCCTAGGGTTTTCGATACAGGTGTCTGCTACATTTTGTAGGTCTCTGGTATATATAGTTTTGTAATATTTTGATTTGGGTAAAATCTGGGGCAGTATATCATTTTCTGGTGTTTTTAGTTTGCGTGATACGCGCGATACGCGAGTGGGTTCTGTGATTCAGCGTATCGCGGCGTGTCGGGATAAGCGTTAGGCAATTGTCACGCCCCGCTTCCCAAAATACGGAATACGAGGAGTTGACAAGGCCAGCCATGCTCCTACGGTCAAGGAAATGTCCTGCCGTAGTCACACTTTGGCTTCTAGTTTTTCATGGTAAACAGTAAATCATGCACAGGTAATGAGAAATACAGTAACTGGAACAAAACAGTAATATAAACTGACCTGATGGAAACAAACGAATGTAACTCTGAATAGCAAGTCAAGATGTCTGTAATACGCGTCTAGTTCTGGTCCAGGCTAAATCTTATCCTCACACTGAGCATGCATACTCAGGTCGTCAGAGCGACACAATAGCAATATAATATATATAAAATCATGTAACAATTCTAACAGTGATCATAGGTATATATAACAGTAGATCAGTGGCGGTATGGATATGAACATGCAGTAATCAATGCAGCGGAACAGTAAAAACAGTAGAACGATATGCCACGTATGTCAACACAGTAAGTAAGATATATCAATGCCAGTATCCCTATCAGTCTCTAAGTCTCACTGTACAGGTCACTAAGCCTATCGTCAGTCCAAGTGTGAGAGTCAACCACTCACGAGTGTCCTCCACCCAAGGGTAGAACCTAAGGGCAAGGGACCACGGGCCCAACATGTATATCACGGTGAATATCACATACCCTGTAAATCTCCATATAACTCCCTAAATATATAAGCCAGCATGGGACTCCCGAGATTCTGTTGAACTCACACTTAAACTACCCCACACCCCGCGGTCTACATCAAACGCCAACCATAACCCTAAATACCAATCGGTCTGTGACAAGTCTGTGCAAGAGCTGGAGGCAGGACCTCCATCAAGCACATCCCGACTAATACCTAAGATAAATGGCAGTGTCTGGTGCCTTATCTGTGACACCCGTGCAAGAGCTTCCATAAGTGTCCCATACCACTTATAGTTACCCGTACACGTGTCCCACAGACGTCGACAATGCAATATAATAATAAGGTTCACTGATTGTGTACAAGTACGTATCACTTCCACTTAATCACTTATACACGAACACTGACGTACTTGCCACAATCATCACTAAAACCTAACACTGGGTAAATGCACGTTATCACTATGTTATCAATGTAATGATATGTGTATGATATGATGCGTAAACAGCATATGAAGCATGATTAAGGTGTCATAAAATAGTATTCTATCACTTGCACGATTTATCATGAAACGTACGTGTATAGTTTAGCGAAACGATAAACAGGTAATAATTAGTATGTTCAGTTGTCCATCCATCGAATTTAGTTCCATGCCAATCAGGTTCCAGGATCACTAATTATAGTCATTTCATTTTAAACGTTCACGGCTGGAAATCTGGTTTCAGAATCAGAAGTCCGTTTCGCAACGCATTTTAATCCCTGTTGGGATCAGATTTTAGCGACGCTACTGTTGGATGAAATCTAGGGTTTTCAGTAAGGTTTTCAACGCAATAGACGGATCTTTGATCGCGTCTGTACGTCAGGAGATATGCACTGTTTAATATTAATATGTCAATTCTGATTCTGTTAGGACTGTTATGCGTCCCGATCTTTTAAATTACAGAATAAATAACAAACAATAACGAAACAGGATGAAACAACTTATGTTATCTAGCTAACAGGTTCACCTACAATAAACAGTGGAGTTCTGCAACCTACGAGTTTAGGAGACAGGGTGGTGTTCATTACGGAACAGCAAGCAACAATTGGAGTCGCTCTGGACTGCAGTCCAGAATCGCACTCCGATCCAAATATTGTCACAGTTTATGTACAGGAATATCTGGAAACTAGTATAGGGTTAAAGTTCGCCGAGTCGTATTCGATTTGAGCCCTCGAACGCATCATTCTAGTATGTATATAATTTATGGTGATTTTTACGGTTTTCAGGTACAGAAAATATCCAGTTTTACAGGAAAACTTGGGGGTAGTCGTTTTAGTCGTTAACGGTCATATTTTCCAACAAATTTCACACATCAGATTCACGGACATACGGGCCAACTTATACCAGTTAGTTCCATCAATTTAAATGATGTTGTCCTATGAGAACAAGTATCGAACAGTTACATCGTAATATTTGGCAGAAATTAAAACATAGGATATACAAGATTATAATGTGAAATTAACATACTGTAGCATGTAGCAAGTAGAGAACTTGCCTGGACACGTCACGGAATTGTACAACAGCAGTGGTAAGGAACACACAGCAAGGTTGGGCCTCGGCTCGATCTTGGCTCGTCCTCGGAGCTTGGGTTAGGCTAGGAGCTCGAGTATGGCAGCGATGGCTTGGTTACTGGGGTCTTGACGGCGAGGGTGGTGGTTGATGGAGAGAGTGTTAGAGAGAGAGAGATAAATGAGAGAGAGAGAGAGAGAGAGAGAGAGAGAACTGAGAGAAAGAGAGAGTACAGAGAAAGAGAGGAGTTAGAGGAAGAGAGAAGAGAGGGAGCAGAGAGAGATGCAGAGAGATAAGAGGGTCTAAAGAAACAACGAGAGAGGGAGAGGGAGAGAGTTCGTCGGAGTTGAGGTGAGGTGCAGGGAAAGTGGGAAGCTTGGGTATCTGGTGGTGTTGGGTCGCGGGGCTCGGTGCAAGCGACGGAGGTAGAGCTCGTCGGCGAGGGGGGGGAAGTGAAGTGGGGCTCGGGTGGTGACGACGTACCCACGGGAGGAGGAGGGATTAGTTTGGTGTGGTGGTGTTTTGGAGGAGGTAGAGATGGTGGCGATGTCAACGGTGCAGTTGTCGTGGGTCGCGAGGGATGCAGTGGGTGAGATCGAGAGGTGGTGATGATGATGTTGGGGTCTCGGCGGTGGTTGAACGGCGATGAGGCGGGGTCGGCTCGGGTGTCGACGAGTGCGATGGGCCCGCCGGCAAGAGGGTGCAGTCGTCGACGTCGCCGTCGGGAAGTGGTCGCAGAAAGTTTGAGGAGGAAAGGAGAGTGAGGGAGAGAGCGAGCGAGGAAGAGGGTGTGATGGAAGAGAGGTGCGAAGCGTTGGGGAGCGGGTCGTGGGGAAACGCACGCAAGCGTCGGCGGAGGCGGAGGCGAGAAGCACGGCGACGTGGTCACGAAGGAAAACGAGCGCGGGAAATGAGGAAACGAGCCGTTGAGGAAGAAAAAGGGGGTATTGGGCCGGGTCGGGTAGGTGAGCGGGCCGAGAAAAATGAATTTCCATTTTCCTGCGTGGGCTGAAGAGTTTGGGCCGCAGGGAAGAATTAAGGAATTATAGTGAGAAATGGGGAGTGAAAGGCCGGGCTTTTTTTTTTTTTTAAAGATATGAAATGGGAAGAATGGCTTTGGTTGAGGTATAAGGAGAATAATGGGTTTTGGGTTTTAATAATATGGATTAAGTTTATAAAAGAATGGGCTAAGAAAGGAAACGGGCCGGGGAATTTTTTTATAAGGAATTTATTTTAAGGAAATGATGAGTGGGCTGAGGAATGGTAATGGGCCGGGGTTAATTTTATTGATTTGAAAAAAAACAAATTGGGCTGAGGGTTTTAAATATAAGGGAAAAGAATGGGGCCTGCTTGGTGGAAATAATTTGGGACAAAGGTAACTAGAATTAGGGTTTGGGTTCAAATGAGGTTTTGAAAAATAAAATAAAATATAATAATAAATTTATAAATAAAATAAATAATTCATAATTAAGAATAAAGAGAATTCTAAGGTAACAGAATACAAATTTTGGTATAAAAGGGCTGGGTATTACAGCAATACACGCACGTTTCAGCGTATCGCACACACGAGCGTTAATTCGCGGCGCGAGTTTCTCGCTTTGTTTTGATATCGCGTTTGCGAGATTTTTTGATTATATTTGGATTCTTTGTCAATTTCAGGTTCGTAGGCGGGTACGTCAGACGCCGCCAGGAAAGGGAAGCAGGTGGTCGGCTATACTTAGCACGCGACCAGGTGAGTAGATTTAACATCTACGGGGAAATCGCCCGTATGGCGTTAAGCGTCAGGGCGTAATAGGATGTTTAGTTTTATGTGTTCATGTAGACATACTAGAGTAGCATACCTTTTGTTATATATAGAACTGGTAGTATAGAACACTGCACTATCACTAACGGTACAAGTTGCACGAGCACGATTTATATGCTACACTCACACCGTTAGTGATTGCCATGACACTCACAGTATAGGATTGCTAGAAATCATTTATTATAGTGATTCCGTTTTATTGACGTTGTCATGACTTGCCACATATCAGCATATGTTATATTCATACCATGTACACTATATACTTACGGTTGTGCATACCTTCATTGATATCTCACTACCTGTGCACATGCACCCTTATATTTCGTCATAGTGCATATATAAATATATATCTTGATATGTTTACCCTTGTGCCCTATACATCACATATATTCAGACTTGGGCACACATACATCACATGTTTATACTTGTGCCCTATGCATCACATATATTCATACTTGGCACACATACATCACATATATTCATACTTGGCACAGATACATCACATGTTCATACTTGTGCCCTATACGTCACATATATTCATGCTTGGCACAGATACATTACAGATTCATGCTTGTGCCACATATATCATCTATTCGTACTTGGACACATATACATCATATGTCCGCATTAGCGCGCATGTACATTGCTACATTCACTTAGCATACTTATCTTTCGCACATCCATACCTATACTCATATTCATATGTTACATACATGGATGATATTGACTTGGTTTGAAAACTAACGGACCGCATATGATATTTTCCAAACTGGGTCTTTTAAAAGAGCGGTTTTCCCTTTCTTTTACTCTTAGTGTGATACGACGCATGGCATGGATTTACGCATTAGATCGATTTATGTGATTTCTGGATTTGGGAACCGGAGTACTATTTTAAGAAAATACGCACTGTTTAAAAACCCGGTTTCCCTTGATATGATATTTCAATGCGTCCACCATGTGTTTTCTCGGTGCTAGAGCGATACATGTGAACCCGAGTCGAGGAGCTGGACGAGGCCGATTGCGGGTACATGGTGGACCCGGTATGGTACCCCGGGGCGAGAACGGATCGCTGTGCAGTAGACGGTGAGCCTAGCAGAGGGACTACTACCTACCGGTGATTGGTTAGACCTGGCGGTTATCCGGAGGATA
The DNA here is from genome assembly GCA_030015575.1 of Agapanthus africanus. Taxonomy (NCBI): domain Eukaryota; kingdom Viridiplantae; phylum Streptophyta; class Magnoliopsida; order Asparagales; family Amaryllidaceae; genus Agapanthus; species Agapanthus africanus. The sequence goes on along the minus strand of JASDDO010000001.1, from coordinate 46,112,641 downwards.
CTGACCAGAGTCGAGAGATGGATACGGGACGACTCGTACTTCCGGAGCCGAGGGTCGATACCGCAGACAGAGCCCGTGGGCTGACCCGGACTGACGGATGCCCGAGATACGAGGTTTTGCGTGTCGATGCTGGACACGAGTTTTCTTGATATTTGGGTGCCGATGTTGGGCACTTACGATTTTATGAGATTACAGGATTTGAGGGCCGATGTGGATGACGACGCCTGAGTTATACTGAGATTTGGGTGTATTGATAGACACCAGTTATTTTTCCACGTTGATATTCCGTGTAGACATTATTTTCCCATACTCAGCATTCGGTACTTGACATCTCATCCTGTAGCTAGCATACCTGATAGAGTACACATACTTGAATATCATTACCTACCCTGCTCATCATATATAGGGTTATTAGATTGCATTGCCATGTCTGATTATCACATATCTTGCTCTTTACTTAGTGATGTTATTATATCGCACTTGTTGCATGATATTGAGCATCCAGTTCATCATATAGATATTACCAGTTGGCATAGGTTAGAGTATCGCAACACATGCATACTCGTGATTACATTTATATTTTATCTACTACTCACGAGTTGGCAACCCACCCCCGTTGTGCCACAGTGCTTGCAGGTTGCCTTTTGGAGTAGTCGCGGCTGGCTGTTTATCGCATCTTTTGACACAGATACCTTTGCTGAGGCGTGTTAGCCCTTTGCTAGTAGGTGGGTTTTGTACGGTATCTGTTTACTTTCAGTTGTATATTGATGTATCTAGTATTCTCCATCTACCTTGATGTATTGACTTAGAGACAGTCGTGAGGACGATGTATGTTATTTTGTACTCTGGTGTCGAGCTCGCTGTGAGCCGACTTTATTTATGCGGTTCTATATTTCTTGCTGTCTCCATTTCATTTTTTTTCTCAGTTCTAAATTATCATTGTGATGCTCTATTCATTCCACATGTTATTTTACTTACATCTCGTCTTTTACCCGCTTCTCGGGACAAATTTTTATAAAGGAAATGTTGCTAAAATTATTAAACAACACTTGAACTTAAAAGGGTTTCTACTAAATTAATTAAAGTTTCCTAAACGTTATAACTGTTTTTGCAAAAATATTTTAACACTATAAATTTAATGGTTTTGATTTCTGGGTTTCGGCTTACTTAGTCGCGTTACGCCTGTAGACGTTACGTGGTTAAGTGCCGGTCACGGGCCGAAACTTGGGTCGTGACAACTTCCTACTTGTCTTTTACTACCGCCGGCAAATGGGGACAATTTCGAAATTAAGCCCCACTTCATCAACATGTTGCCTAAATTTCATGGACTGGAATCCGAAGATGCCTATATCTTCATCAACAAATTCCAGAACGTCTGTGCTATGATGAAGACAACCCAACTGTCTGATGTTGCTATAAGGCTACGAGTCATTCCTTTCACATTGTGTGACCTACCTGAAAAGTGGCTGTATAATACTGCATCGCATTCCATAAACAGTTGGGAAGAGTTTGTTAAAGCATTTCTTAAAAAGTTTTACCCAAATCACAAGACCGCGAAAATACGTAATGAAATTAACCAATTCTCCCAGCTTCCTTCCGAACCTTTTTGGAAGTGTTTCGAACGATACAAAGAGCTTCTTGTTCAGTGCCCTCATCACGGTATTGAGAGATGGAAACTTTGCCAAACCTTATACGAAGGACTGAACCCAGAAACTAAACAGTTGCTGGAGACCATTTGTCAAGGCCACTTCTTATCCAAATCTGATGAGGAAACTTGGCAATTTCTCGACGATCTTGCTGAACAAACGCTTCAGTTGGAAAGCACTAGACCGACCACTTCGTCCACTTCTTCCGGTCCATCTAGGGCAGGCGTTCATCAACTTGATATGTTAATTGCAATGAAGGCCAAAATGGCAGCAATTACACGAAAACTAGAAGCAATTGAGAGCAAATTCTCATCGCCTTCTCCTGCCCCTGCTTTACCCCCTCGCACTATATGAGCTTGTTGTTCGGATCCATCCCATTTGACCAAAGAATGTCCTTATAACCCACCTGCTCAAGGACAGGATCAAGTCAATGCTGCCTTTCAGCAAAGACAAAGAAATGATCCATACTCTTCAACTTACAATCCTGGTTGGAGAAACCATCCCAATTTTGCTTGGAATCAAAATCAACAACAATTCCAAGGCAACAACAATTTCCAGAGGCCTCCTCCTCAACAACAAGCTCCGCAACAAACTCAATATCAGCAACCTTTCCAACCCCAACCTTACCAAAATCAAACGAACAATTTTGCACCAAACAACTCTTTTCCTCAAAACAATTTTGTTCCACCAAATAACGATAAGGTTTTCTCGTTAGAACAAAGTCTGGAGGCGTTTTTAAAACAATCAACTCAATTCTCAGCCAACATCCAATCTTCCATTCAGTTTTTGGTGCAACACACTGCTTCACACGGGCAAAGTATCAAAACTATTGAAGTCCAGATTGCACAACTTAATGCAGCTTTAAGCGAGCGAGAGAAAGGGAAGCTTCCATCTCAACCACTCCCAAATCCTGGTCACCCACAAAATACACATGTTGCTCTTGAACAACAAAACCATAATGTGAGTGCCGTGACTACATTGAGATCTGGAAGAATGCTGCACAACAATGTTGGCACTAATGATGACACCCCGGCCGCCGCTTCTTCTTCTTCTTCGTCTTCTTCTTCTTCGTCTTCAGAGCCTGTTCTCCATTCTTCACAAGGCCCTACTTCTTCTGCTTCTCCGAACGGACCCACACCTCACTCCATGAAAACACCAGTTCTGGGGTCCGTTCCTACTCCACATTCTCCTCCACAAACATTGGACTCAACCAATTTTCAAAATGTTCCATTTCCAAACCGGTTGAGATCCAATAAACAAAATCCACAAATAGAGAAGATTGTGGAGTTGTTTAAACAGGTTAACATTAACATTCCCCTCTTGGATGCAATCCAACAAGTCCCTTCTTACGCAAAAATCTTGAAGGACTTATGCACTAAGAAGAGGAAATCTCAGATACCTAAGAAAGTTTTCTTAGCTAGTGCCGTGAGTGATGCTCTTACCCAACCCTTACCCCAAAAACGAAAGGACCCTGGCTGTCCTACGATTTCAATAACTATTGGGGATAAGAACATCAACCGCGCACTTTTAGATCTTGGTGCCAGTGTTAACCTGCTTCCTTATTCGGTATATGAGCAATTAGGTGTAGGAGAGCTGAAACCTACACATTGTACTCTCCAAATGGCCGACCGATCTATCACCCATCCTAGGGGTGAGCTAGAGGATGTATTGATCAAAGTAGGGGATTTCATATTCCCCGTTGATTTTATTGTTCTCGATACACAACATGTAGCTAACCCCCGGAGTCAAATTCCGGTGATACTCGGTCGACCATTCCTTGCGACTTCCAATGCTGTGATCAATTTTCGAAATGGTTCGATGAACCTATCTTTTGGAACCATGACAATTGAACTCAACATTTTAAAGTTGGAGAATCAGCCCTCTGAACCTAATGCTAATATACTAGACGTTTGCTCGATCCAAGAGATCACCCCGGACGACTGTGAATTAGAAAATTTTTTGTTCGATCACAACAATCTTAACGCCACTACTGCGTTCCTCCTTGAACCTGATACTGTTTTCACGCCCGATAATGACTACGAGTGTTTCACTTTCTCGAACGATCTTGAACAATCACCACCCGAGTTTGAATTCTTTGAATTTTCGGATGAGTTAGCTGAACCATTCGACTCGGTTGCTTACACTCGTTTTGAACCGCTGTTGGAATCCTTTGAGTTTGAGACAATTTCACCGATTTTACCTTCAATTGTTTCACCTCCAACACTCGAACTCAAGCTATTGCCGTCTCACCTTAAATACGCTTACTTAGGTGAGAATGAGACCTTCCCTATTATCATCTCGGCTTCTCTAGCCTCATAGCAAAAGAAAGCCCTTCTGACGGTCTTGCAAAGCAATCGGCAAGCTTTTGGCTGGACTATGGCGGACATCAAGGGGATTAGTCCCCTGATAGTTGAACATCATATTCATATGATGGATGATTCCAGACCAGCCAGGGATCCACAGAGACGACTCAACCCAGTCATGAAGGAGGCTGTTAAAAAGGAGATCGTAAAGTGCCTTGATAGTGGTATCATTTACCCTATCTCTGATAGTCAGTGGGTTAGCCGCATTCACGTTGTCCCCAAGAAATCAGGCATAACGGTCATAACAAATGAGGCGAACAAGTTAATTCCTACTCGCACCCAAACTGGGTGGCGAGTATGCATCGATTATAGGAAACTCAACGCCGCGACACGGAAAGACCACTTTCCATTACCTTTCATTGATCAAATGCTAGAACGATTGGCTGGGCATGAATGCTATTGCTTTTTGGATGGCTAATCCGTCTATAATCAAATTCCCATCACCGAAAAAGACCAAGACAAGACCACATTCACTTGCCCTTTCGGTACGTTTGCTTACCGTCGCATGCCCTTTGGGTTATGCAATGCGCCCATTACTTTCCAGCAGTGTATGAGGGGAATTTTTTCAGACATAGTGGAAAAATTCTTGGAGATCTTTATGGATAATTTCTCCATTTTCGGCGACTCCTTTGATGAGTGTTTGCTACATCTCAACGCAGTCCATACCCGGTGTAAGGATAAGAACCTTACTTTAAATTGGGAGAAGTGCCACTTCATGGTACGAGAAGGTATTGTCTTAGAACATATCATCTCGCAAAATGACATTGAGGTAGATAAAGCAAAGATTGAAGTCATTTCCAATCTCCCTCCTCCCAAATGCGTCCGAGACATTCGAGCCTTCTTTGGCCATGGCGGTTTCTATAGACGGTTCATCAAGGATTGTAGCAAGATTGCTAGACCCTTGACTCTTTTGTTGACCAAGGACACCACATTTGATTTTGACTCGAGCTGTATGAAGGCGTTCGAGTCATTGAAAAACTCACTTACTTCTTCTCCCATTCTTTCGTTTCCTGACTGGACGCATCCCTTTGAAATTATGTGCGATGCATTTGATTTTGCCATTAGTACTGTCCTTGGACAACACATCGATAAGATGCCGCATGTAATCTATTATGCTAGCCAAACCTTGAAAGATTCCCAATTGAACCACACAACAACCGAGAAGGAATTCTTGGCTGTTGTGTTTGCCTTAGAAAAGTTCAGGCCCTACTTGATCGGCTCTCCAGTCATCGTATACACTGACCATTCAGCTCTTCGCCATCTTTTTGCGAAGAAGGATGCAAAATCTCGGCTGATCCGTTGGATCCTCTTACTCCAAGAGTTTGACCTTGTCATCAAAGACAAAAGAGGATGCGAAAACGTAGTCGCCGACCATCTTTCACGCCTCCCTTATTCGCCGACGTTTCAATTTCCGATAAACGACGTTTTTCCGGATGAGCAGCTCTTGACAGTATCATGCGAACCTTGGTTCGCAGATATTGTGAACTATCTAGCCACTGGACTACTGCCGAATGAATGGTCAAAACAGGACAGACTCCGATTCCTATCCCAGGTAAAACACTTTTACTGGGACGAACCCTATCTATTTAAATACTGTCCCGACCAGATTATTCGTCGGTGTGTCCCTGATAATGAATTCAAGAGCGTGCTGTCATTTTTCCACGATCAAGCGTGGCATTTTGGCCCTAGAAAGACAGCCGAAAAGATCTTGCAGTGTGGTTTCTACTGGCCACAACTCTTTAAAAACGCACATGATTACTGCAAGAAGTGCTCCCGGTGCCAACACTTGGGCCGGATATCAAGGAGAAACGAAATGCCGCTCCAACCAATATTGGTTGTAGAAATTTTTGATGTTTGGGGGATTGATTTTATGGGGCCGTTTCCCAATTCTTTTGGGAACTTGTATATTCTCCTCACTGTTGATTATGTTTCTAAGTGGGCCGAGCTTGTGCCCAGCCGGACTAATGACAACAAGGTTGTCGTTAGATTCCTCAAAGAAAATATTTTCTCCCGGTTTGGCCACCCCCGAGCAATCATTAGCGACAATGGAACTCATTTCTGTAATAGGACTTTCGAGTCCTTGATGCGGAAATATTCCATTAATCGTAAGCTATCAACGCCTTATCATCCCCAAATGTGTGGGCAAGCCGAGATTTCAAATCGGCAAATCAAGCAGATATTGGAGAAAACGGTTTCCAAGAACCGCAAGGATTGGTCTTTAAAACTTACTGATGCCCTTTGGACATTTCGAACTGCCTATAAGACCGACCTTGGCATGTCTCCTTATCGGCTTGTTTACGGAAAGGCTTTCCACCTTCTGGTAGAAATAGAGCATCGCGCATTTTGGGCGATAAAAGAGCTGAATCTATCTATCGAAGATGTGGGCAGCCATAGAAAGCTGCAGTTAAATGAATTGAACGAGCTTCGGGATGAAGCTTACGAGAACGCGGTTGTCGTCAAAAACCGAACGAAGGTGTTTCACGATAAACACCTTATGCGCAAAACATTCAAACTTGGTCAACAGGTTTTACTTTACGACACCCGGCTACATTTCTATCCCGGCGAGCTCAGATCTTGATGGAAAGGGCCATTTTTTGTACGTACCGTATATCCGCACGGTGCGGTCGACTTAGAGAATCCGGAGGATGGTTCACTATTTAAAGTGAACAGAAAAAGGCTTAAACCGTTCCAAACAGCGGACACTTCGGAGGAGCTCCTGATGTTGCAGGAGCCGGTTTACATCGAGTGATCTTCCTCCGGTTACCCCCAAATTTTGGTTATTCAGCCATAAACAGTGGAAACAATATTTCAAATAAGTTTGGGGGTATGTCACACTTGTAATTATATACAAAAATATAACAAAAAATATATATATATATAAAAAATTCAAATTTCTGGGGGTATTTTTGTAAATTTTCAGTTTTAATAAATAATAAAAAAATAATAATAATAATAATTTTTACTTACAAATAAATTCCTTTTTTTAAGAGGTCCATTTTGCAAATAACCAATACCCCCTATAAAAACATCCCCACCCCTCTTTACATATCCCGAACCCTAATTTATTCCCTCAGAAAAAACCCTAGCCGCCGCTCCACTTTCTGCAGCGAAATCTCCTTACCGAGCAGCGGAACCGCCGCCCAATGCCGCATATGCCGCGCTTCCGCCGCTTTCCAGCCTCTTCTCCCTCTGAAAACTTCAGTGGAGGTTTGCATTCTCTGATCCTCTATGTTAAAATTTTTAGAAATATCTGCACTCTCTGTAATGGCACCAACTCTGCAGTTTGAAAGGGATTTTTCCCAAATGTTTGCACACACTGTTTATGGTAGTTACTTTGGTGATGAGATCCGAAGGCGCGGATGGAATTTTTACTATTTAACCATTCGAATGCCTTCGCGCTTCCGGATCTTATCACCCAATTTTATGAATGCATGGATGAGTGTAGTCTTGCACAACATGGGTAGCTTAGATTAATGTGGGGGGATAGGGAAATAATAATGATAGGGACTTCATCCATGAAGTCACCTTAATACCTAGACTCCCTATTCACGATCAACCCCTCCGATTCGAGGACTGCCTACCCTTGATGGGTAACGATTGTTCACGTGAGCCACGAAAAGGCATCTAGGCTAGAACCCTTTTTACGAACGTCTTAACTGTGTGCCGTTGGGCACAAAATAATATTTTTGGTAGTTCGTACAACACTATATTTTTCACACCATCCCTCCATATAGTGCACACCTTGATGACACGAAACCCTAGTTATGATATGCACACTGTTTTACTTCACTCAATTGGTGCGGGTAAGAGGGCTGCCAACTATCCATGGCCTATGTTGGTGACACAACTGTGTCGCCATTTCCTCCATGTTGAGGAATTCAAATTTTATATGCATGGTGGAATTCGAATTCGACCCCTTCTTGAGGGCGTCTCCACGTCTTATACACGATTACATGATTTATGGCCGCGCACCGAGCCGGCCGAAGACGTGCCCGCAAAGACACCCAGCTCCAGCTCGACCGCGAGCGATGAAGAGCTTACCCCCGCAGCACAAGCGCGCTTACTTAGAAGAACCAATAGTGGGCTAGAAAGATTGATAGGGATGATGACCAACCTTGGTCAGCGAATGATGAGTTTGGAGCAGGGCATGACCACCCTGCTGGCAAGAGAGGAACGTTCCCGTTCACGATCGAGGGGAAGGGGGGTGAGACCAGTGAGGCTGCGTCTGGTAAAGGCCGCTGGGAGCAGTGAGGACACTGCTTTCGATAAGTTTGGGGGTGGAGGTGGATTGTAAATAGTTATTTTTGCACTGCATCTGCATATTTTTATTTTTGTACATATTTGTTTTTTCTTTCTTTGTATATTTAATTCCGCATTGCATCTTTATAAAAAATATAAAAAAACAAAAAAAATAAAGAATATATATATATATATATATATATATATATAATCAATAAAAATTGAAAAGTTCAATTTTGGCCATATTTGACTTAAGTTCAACATGACGGTTGACTTGTTAGGAAAAACTAGATCCTAAACTTGGTAAATTAAAAACCCTAAAAATAACCTTTTTTAAAGTTTAATTATAGAAAATATATGTCCTCGCAGTTTATTTAGAAATAAGCAAATTTTGAGTTCAGTTCTTGGGTTAAGTCAAAATAAGGGAAGAGTATTGAAATTTTTATTTGAAGTGTAAGTATGAAAAATAAATTCTGAACCTTTAGTCTAAATTCTGAAAATATATACCCTATTACACGCACTTACACACATCTTGAAACTTGGAATAGTAGAGGATACCTTGAAATGCTCTTGTCTAAAATCCTTAGTATGAAGGAAATAAAGTATAAATGGTGAGTAAAGAGACATAAAAAAATAAACACTGGTTTTGTAATTGCTTAAGGCAACATAAATAAAAAAATATAGCGAGGGTGCTTTATCACCTAGTGCCTTAGACCAACTGGTTTGGGAGTCACTGCTAAGCCTTAGGTATTACAAGACGAGGAATTACGCCTAAATGCGCAAGCACATTTTGTAATCGGTCGTTTAGTATCTCAAGAAGTATTAACGGTCGCATGAAGAATGTGTGAGCGATTTCATCTAAAATTCACCAACTAAAAGTATTTTGGAAGATAGACAAGAGTATGATAGCTTGAATTGAATTTCCAACTGTAGGGGTGAAAATTACACACACGTAGGGGTATATGATTGGGGTTTGGATGAGAGATAGGAATGAAAGAAAGGCCTTATATCTTCAGTAAAGATGATAAAAAATTCCTGAGTTGAGATTGCACCGTAGAAGGAAAATTCAAAAGATGCTGAAAGCTTAATAAATTTGCAAAACATATACGATCTTAAGTTAAATGAAAATGAAGCGTGAAAAATACGGGTTGATGGTTTCTATGTTGAAGATAATAGAATTTCTTGCTAGAATACTGAATTGAAGAATTATAGTCAACATGCCAAATTGATCGGATTTTGTGGGTAGTATCCGCTGAGAACCCTCAGGAGACAACACTCCTCCTATTAGGGACACCTAGAGGTTTAAAGACTTGTTGCACGAGCTCAGTGCAATCGCGTTCCCTACAAAAGTGAGGTTAGGAATTTTTTTGAGAATAAAATTGGTTTTGCTCGGGACGGGCAAAAGATAAGTTTGGGGGTATTTGTTCATATCAGATTTTTGCATTATTATATCACCCATTCTTAATCACATTTCATATAAGTAGGTACTTTTGATCCATGTTTGCTAAATAGTTGCAGGTTACATGTTCTCAGCTCGTTGCAGTGAAATTCATGAAAAGTCATTACAAATGTGAGACTGCGACTAAAAACAGATGAATCCGTATGATGCCGCCTACCAGTTCAAGGAACAAATGTAAAATCATTAGACAGTTGAATGCACAAAGCACAAGGGCAGCACAAGATCTAAGACTTCAACGCGAAGCTCAAGGCAAAAGTCCACATCATTCTGCACTGTTGGAAATCTGGAAGGAAATAGAAGAGATTCTGAGAAACCAAGTAAAGAAAACAGAAGATAAAAGCAACACAGAGAAACCCTGAAGAGATGAGCCCAAGATCCCACTTAATGGCCGCGGAACCGCGGCCAAACAGGCCTTTCTGCCGTGGTTCCGCGGCCATATGATGCACGTGTCGGTGGGTGTCGGTGCTTTGACCCGGCTTTCTTAGGGTAGTTTTCTAAATTCATGTATGGATCAGAATGTAACCTAGGGTTTTTTCTATCTATAAATAGGAAACCCAAAAGCCTAATTAGGCATGCCTCTCTTTATTTTTAATGCCTCTTTTTAATTCTTAGATCTAAATTTTAATTCCAATTGTAATGCATTGTTGAGAGGTCATCAATAAAGTAAGTTTTATTTTTTTTATCTCGCATTCTTTTTATTTGAATTTTAATTCCTGCAATTTTTATCTGTTCTTTTATTATCCGCAATTTAGTTCATCTATTAAAATAAAAAAATGAATTTTATTGTTGTTTTCCTAATGAGTGAGTAATTCCTCACTTGTTAGGGATAGGAGGGGGAATGTTTGAGAGAAGGAAATTTTTCTCACTCCTTTCTTTGCTCAAATAATTTTAATTAAGGACTCTCTTTAAATCAACCATAATCCACTCACTACGGCACCATATCTTACATGATAGCGGTGATTCCCTAGTTAGACCGGTTGTGGTTGAATTAACCGGAGGTTAGGGCTAAGAGCCAAGAACGGACGGACAAGGGCCAAAAGGAAGAAACTAAGTTTCTTCCTAATCGTGCTAATCCCCGTTGTTGACTATTACCCTAACCACTATATTCTTACATTGAAAGAAGTGAGAAGAATCCCTATTTCGAACTAACCTAATCCTAACCCTAGCAAGCCTTTATATCAATTTATTCTCATTCTTAGATCTTAAAACAAAACCTACCAAAGTTAGGACTTAACTCGTTAGAACTTAAAGAAAAGGACACCATTTCCCTGTGGATCGACTCGTACTCAACCGGCAAGCTACCAAGCGACACCGTCTTGATTGTGGTAAATTTAAATTTAAAACGCATACAAAATCTCCATCAATCAGAGGGCATATAATTCATGGGCCAGTTGGTTGTGGCATGGGTGTACGGGATGGGAGGTCTCGTGTTCGAGACCCCCACACGCACAGGGTGTTTCCCCTTCCTCTTTCTTTCTTTAATTAAATGCACACGCACAAATTCGATCCTGTACACGTGTGTGTGTGTGTGTGTGTGTCATGGGACCCCCTAGGCTAGTCAGGGGTGCTCGATCGGTTGTCAAAAAAAAAGGGGGGAGGGCATATAAACTTTGAAAAAAAGTTTTTCTTTTGATATCTCACGTCTAAAACTTTATATTTCCGTATTACACCTAAAAGCCTAAAACTTTCGTAATTCTTTATTTTACCCTAAAACTTTTGTATTTTCATATTTCATCTCAAATCCTTTAAGTTGTTCAAAAATCTACCGTATAAAAGACAGAAATACCCTCCGCAATTATAAGAAAGTGGGAGATTTGTCCCCAGGAGGAAAAGTGGTCACAAATTAACGCTTTCGGGGAAAATTCGTGGATCCTCTGAGTGCGTTGTGTTGTGTGTTTTTGTATGATGTGTGCATGGATGTTGGTGTATGTTTAGGTGAGGCTAACTAGTCGGTTCCAAAAAAAAACTACTTATGTATTTGGGGGTGAAATACAGAAATACAAAGTTTTCACATGAAATACGAAAATATCAAAGTTCTGAGGGTGAAATATGATGATTTCAAAAGTTTCGAGGGTGAGATATATAAAGAAAAAAGCCTAAAGTATTGCCGCCAACTTCAAAAACCCCAACTTTCCCAAAACCCTACTCAAATAGCAGCAGCCGCGGTCGCAAAGTGAAAGAACCCCAGAAAATCCCCAATAGCCTTCTCCCTTAGCAAACCCTAATGGAGGCGGCGGCGGATTGGTCATCGCTCCCAAGGACATTTTGGAGCTCATCTCCGAAGCGCCCTCAGCTGCCATGGCTCATCACCCATCGCAACACTTGCATAGATAACAAATCCATCTTCACCTTCTACCAACTCTCATTCAAAGAAGACGACGACGAAAAAATCGTGCCCGTTCCCGAGCTTTCTGATTTATACTATCATGGAGAAACTCAATGCATCAGATTGTCCCATGAATGGATCGCTGAGGCATCGTCACACCAAATCCGTCTTCCTTTTCAACTCCCTCACCAGATCCAAAAGCCATCTCCCTAAACTCCAAAGCTGTAATGATCATGCCAAGCTCATCTTATCTTCGGACCCCGTGATGAATTTGGATTTTGTAGCCTTTTCCGACTTTTATATCTGTAGGGCCGGAGGCACCTCCAGACATGCCGGTGGTGGTTGGACACGCTTGCAAGGTTCCAAAGACTTGAGTGTTAAAGCATATTCCAGCTACAACGGACACTTTTATATTACCTCGTGTTATAATGTATATGCTTGTGATTTGGGTCCGAACCCGAGCGTTGCATTGGTGACTTGAGGGAATCATGAATTTTCCTCCATCAAGCAAGATCATTTTGTTGAGTCGAATGGCGGTCTCAACCTTGTTCTTGGTTTCTGGTGCCACCCTAGGACTTAAGGATACCGGTTCAAGGTATTCAAATTAGAGTTGGGGGAGCCAACAAGGCTAGTGAAGTTGAAGAGCAGCTTGAACGATAGAGCTTTATTTTTTAGCCTGTATAATAGCTTTCTTGTTTCCGCTAGCCAGTTTCACTACAGGAAAATAGGCCCAATTTCGACGGCGAGTTTGTTGAGCTTTATTTCGACGGAATATTTCCGTCGAAATAAGTTTCACGACCCGGAAAAGACACGTGACTGGAACTTGAATCATGTGAAGTCTATAGGACTCCACCTAATTCAAGTAAGCAAAAAGCCCAGAAATCTAAACCTTTTAGGGAAAAATAGTGGAGGTGCGGTTTGAAATAAGGGTACACTGAAAACAAATTCTTTCTTTAAATACATAAGTCATAATATATGAAAACACAATGTTTGTAACTATCTTGGAAACATGTTTCGTCGTTTGAAATTTGGACAGCACCTCCTTTGTAAATTTTAACCCGAAAACGAATACAAGTAAATATAATAGAAGCATCCCCAAGCGGGAGCTAGCTCTTCGCCAATTGGAGGAAACAACCACGCAGGATATAAATATACAACGCCGAAGGCGAGGATCAAACACAAAAAGAAAATAAAGAAAACAAGCATCATCAAGAAACCAGAAATAAGAATAAATACACGTGCGTGACTCTAAGTCCGAAAGAATATACAAACGGTGGTTTCTAAGTCTACGAATATACATAGTCTGGTTGATGGAGCTTTTAACTAGATACAACTGAAATGAAATATACAAGTATATAATGGTGGTCATGATGCAATGTGTCCCACCTAAACAATGCAATCACCCAGGAAAAGGTAGTGTGCCAGCAAGCCGCAACGGAACCTGTGCGGTCAAACCTGCAAGAAAACTGTGACACAACGGGGGTGAGTTGCCAACTCGTGAGTAGAAGAAATCACCGAGTAGAAACCGAATGTATGACTATCTCCTAGGTCATACAGTAATATAACAATATAAAAAGACATCGAATCATAGCAAGGATAATAATCTATGCATATGTGTAACAAGACTCAAGTAATCATGTCCAAATCATAATGTAATACCATCACATAGGTAAACATATGCAAGAGTGTAAATGTAGTATCAAGTAATCATGTCTGTACCAAAAAGTAACTACATGTCATGTGTATCATGTATAAATGCATCATCCAATGTGTGTCCAGCAACGACAGACAAAATCATGATAAAACCTGAGTGCCAAGTATCGTCACTCGAAAACATCATGAAAACCGTGTCCATCAGCGACACACAATTCTCGTATCTCGGGCTCCGTCAGTCTGGATCGGACCATATCATCTGAATCTCGGGCTCCGTCAGTCCGGATCGGCCCATACTATCACCGGTCGGTAGTGCTTCCCTGCCGGGCTCAACGTCTCTATCTCTCTATGTACATCAATCTTTCCCCGGGGTACCGCACCGGGTCTAATATGTACCCGCAGACGGTGTCGCCCTTGCTCCTCGTGGCGGGTAATCATATATCATATATGCTCCAGAACCGAAAAATCTCATGGTGGACGCCACACATCATATCAAGGGAAAACCGCATTTTTTCTTTTAAAAGGAGCATAAGTTTTTTTTTGTTTCACATGTGGCTTCCCAAATCCAGAAATCTCATGAAAATCGGAATCTCATAATCATGAGCTAATAATGAACAATTAATATCGGCACAGAGCCCGACTGCAGTACATAACCGGAATGTATGTATACAAATGCATGTGGCATCTAAGTAAGAAATGCAGAGTCTAAACTAGCATATGATATCATGAATGCAAAACAGTACTACTTAGCTACAATTATCAGTGTATACAATGGAATAGCGGTTACTACAGTGTACGTGACGTGGCAATTACCGATGCTGATGTGTGTGAGCCGGCAAGCAAGTGTACGTGCAACATACGCATCATCGGTAATGGTGCAGGTGTCCTAGCAGACGAGATCATAACAGAAAGTAATCAGTAAAAGCAACAATAAGGTATATAAATCTATATACGAGCCATACCGTTTATCATGTTTAAAAAGCATAAATCGTTGTTTTTAGAAAAGTAGGGACTACGGTGTTTTTAGAAAAGAAATATCATTTTGAAAATCCGCAGCTTCCCTCAGGTTGCTCTTTGAAAATGCCTACGATTCGTTAGTTTTGAAAATAGGTATGACTCGAACTATATTCTAGCATCTACCTAAGTAATTAAGGGACTAAACTAAACGGTGTCGAAAGTGAAAGGAAATCTAAAGCATAACCGAGTCGATAAGTCTAGTAGTCGGTGATCCAGTCTCATAGCATCACGTACGGTATAATCCATCGTTTGGCATCTTCGAGTCAAGAGTGCGGATCACTCATCATATATAAACCTCGTACGGTATAGTCCGTCGTACGGCATCCTCAAAATCGAGGGTACGGGTCAAATATCATATATATATATCATATAGTTCGTACGGTATCATCCGTCGTACATTATCATAATCAGGGGTATGGATCTAAGGTCACGTACATTCTTTTATATTATCAAGTCACATGTTATCACATGTATGTATATAACGCCCAACGATTTTATAATATATCACATCATATACGATGTCTGATCTCAAATCATATATCAACTCTCTTGACATCCTGCTCGATCGTAACGACTCAAACCATATCACATATCGTATCCTCATCTTACACGTATATGTATACTATATATATATATATATCAACACATCCATATATATATATATATATATATATCAACACATCCATATATATATATATATATACATATACACATATACACACATATCATACCAAGCGTGTGTGTGCGCGACAAAGTAAAACCGACGACTCACGACTAAGAAACTAAACTAAAAGTAAATCATCCTACAAGTATGCTTAATCTAACCTACAATCTCTTAGAAACCCTATTTGCTAGGTATCCAAGGCTCGCATAAACATATATATATATATATATATATATATATATATACAATATATAGATATCCTATTCTACGGTTGCGGGGATGTTATACGCCATCCACCCGACTTCCCTTGTAGATATACATCTACTCACTTTTGACCCTCGCTTGCCGAAGTCAATGACGACTTTGTCACGACCCAAAATTTGGCACGTGACCGACACTTAAACCACGAAACGTCTACAGGCGTAACGCAATTTAAGTAAGCCGAAAACCAGAAATCTAAACCATTAAAAGTAGTAAGTGATGAAAACATTGTTAAAAACATTTGAAAATCTCAAGTAAAAATCTTTAAAGTTTAAATTATGTTCTTAAAAATTTTGGCAGCACCTCCTTTGTAAAAACTAGCCCCGAAACGGGTACAACATAGAATATAAGTAAAGCAACATAGGATATAAATAAGCATCCCCAAACGGGAGCAAATCACGTCCAAAGGAGGAAACAACCACCACAATCATATATACGACGCCATAGCGAAGAAGTGGACAATATAAGTGAAAAACAACATAAAAGATGAAACTGCATAATAAAAGCCGGCTCACACGAGTTCGACACCCAGAGTCACAAAAATATACAATATCGTCCTCACAACTTGTCTCTAAGTCAATACATGAAACGGTAGATGGAAAGTACTAGATACAATAAGAGATACACAATGAATGTAAAGTCGGATAACCGCAAACCACCTACAGCAAAACGACTTATAGACAACCGTAGCGGTATCCGCTGAAAAAAGATACAATAAGATCGCCCCTGCCGCGATTACTCTGAGGGACAACCTGCAAAATACTGTGGCACAACGGGGATGAGTTGCCAACTCGTGAATAGTAAGTAACATCATACATGTAATTGCAGGTATGCACGTACTGTGACACCCTATCACATGTAATCTGATAGTATCAATATGGTAATCTGGGTATGCAAAAATCATGAAAGGTACTCTATCAGGTACTACAAATACATGATGCAACGCATATCAATAAATACTGAGTATAGGATAAAACATATCATCATCACGAATCATCATCGTGGAAAAACTCGTTGTCCATCAATACACCCCAAATCCCAATACCTCAGGCGCCGTCACTCTAATCGGCACTCATACCCTGTAAATCTCATGGAACCAGGGTGCCCAACATCGGCACTTGAAAACATCATGAAATACTCGTGTCCAGCATCGACACGCAAATCCACATATATCGGGCTCCGTCAGTCCGGATCGGCCCACGGGCTTGCCTGTCCGGATCGGCCCTCGGGCTCCGGCAGTACAAATCGGCCTATGTCCATCTCTCGACTCCGGTCGGTATCCTGCGGATAACCGCTAGTTCCAACCAATCACCAGTAGGTAGTAGTCCCTCTGCTAGGCTCATCGTCTACTACACAACCATCCATTCTCGCCCCGGGGTACCATACCGGGTCCATTATGAACCCACAAACGGATCATCCAGCTCCTCGAATCGGGTTTTTATGACACGTCTCAAAACCGAGAAAACGCATGGTGGACGCACTGAAATATCATATCAAGAGAACCGGGTTTTCAAAACAATGCATACTTTCTTGAAATAATGCCACGGTTCTCAAATCCATAAATCACATGAAATCCGTATCTCAATGCGTAAATCCATGCAATATGATATATGCAACATAAAACTGTAATATGAGCATATCAAAGGAAAACCGCTTTTTTAAATGAATCCGGTTTTTAAATGTATCATGCGGTTCCCAATTTCTCCAAAATCAAATCCAACATCATCTAAAGATGCACATGTAGCTATAACAAGTATGGGTGTATACATGTAAGTATATATGCACGATGTATCTCATATGCGCAATAGAACAATAATCCATGTATCAATATCAATAACAATAAAGTACGGCATATGTGTATAGGTTGTGCGTGTTATGGCAATTACCGACGGTGTGGGTGTAGCATACAATTTAGTGCTCGTGCAACATGAATCGTCAGTAATGGTGCAGTGTCCACTAGGTACTAAGTCAAGGCACAACAAGTAATGGTATGTAATGATGCTCATGCACAATCAACATATATATATATATATATATATATATATATATATATATATATATATATATGAACATGCGGCTATAATGTCCTATCAAGCCCCGACGCATAACGCCATACGGGCGATTTCTCCGTAGATGTTAAATCTACTCACCGTGATCTCGAGCTAGGTATATCCAAACACCTGCTTCCCTTTCTTCGCGGCGTCCGAAGTCCCCTCCTGCGATCCTAAATCATACAACAACATAACAAGTGCACATTAGAAACCTTTCGATAACTCACGCAACCAACGGCAACAACAAACCGACTCCCATAAGCTCCCGAGTGTTCTCTTAGCGGACTAAACGCGTGCAACAACTTCCTAGACCAGCCCTACGGCTACACATCGTACGAAACACTTAAACAAATATCGGATAATCCGCATCGCACGTTGCCGAAACGCTTGAATTTTAGCTAAAAGGTCCCATATTTTTCTATACAAAGAATTGGTGAAAGTTGCAAGTTCCACGAGCCTAAAAACAACCCCAGAGACCCCACGACCAAGACACAAACCACCAGTCACCAGTCTGGCCGCAATTTGCGGCCAGAATCAATTAATTTGCGGCCAGGTTTGGGAGGGATGGTCTCAGGTTTTGGCGATGGGTTCTAGGTCTCACATACACCTCTCAGTAATAGAAACTTTCCAAACGACAACCTGAGTTGATAGCAGATTCAACAGGACACCAAAACTTAACAAAAATACAACATTTGCATAAAAACTAAACTCTAAGTGTTCTAAACTGCAACTAATTAACAACACATCATTAAAGAGGACTTAATTAACAGTAGAGAGCACTACCTTATCCAACTTGCTCAAAACCCTTGCTTTCCATGCTCCAAGTCATCACCATTAGCTTTAGATCAAGTTTAGTGAAGGGTTTAGTGAGTTTAGTGGAGAGTAGTTAGGGTTTATGAGGATTTGGGTTAGGGTTTAGTGAAGAAAAAGGGAGGGGTTCAGTTTGAGGGAGTGAGGGAATTAGATGAAGAGAAAACAAATGAGAGTGAGAGTGAGGGAATGAGGGTGTATGTGTGAGGGTGAGGGGTGTGGGAATGAGGGGTGAGTTTTTGCATAAGCCATGCTTCCCTTTCCTCTCTCCTCATTAAATGCATGGCATGCTTGCCATGCCTCATGATGCCCTCTCTCTCTCTTCCCCTCTCTCAAGTCAACCTAATTAAAAACCATTTTTATTTTAAATTTGAAAACTAATTAATTTAATTTTTAGTTGTATGTATGCCCTAGAGGCCAGTATTGTACAGATGATGTATATTATATTGGATGCTTGGACATATATAGAGATGACTTTCTTGCTCAATATGATAGTATGCTATCTGGTTACTCTTTATCTTAACATGTACACTAGTCTCTTTATACTGTCTTATAGTTACATGTTGGTAAAGCCCTTAGGATGTGTACTTGACTACCTGGACTATGATGCAGATCATACTAGTGGGGACATGGTAGTCCATAAGTACATCCTTCAAGGTCCCTAGTCGTGGGTGTATCGAGACGGGGCATCGATATACCAGTGTAGACTAGCGTATACGCTTCTCGACCCATGTGATGGGCGATGGATGATCCCATATCCATTGGTGTTTGACATCAGAGATGGTATACGGGTGCTCAGTGGAGACTGGGTACACTGGACGGACTCGCCGAGAACTCCCAGATGGTATTATACCTCACGTCAGATGGCAGTTCTCAGGTGACACTTGTACAGGTTAGTCTGTAGACCCGAGATCGTCATAGAGTCTTGTGTGATTCCCACTGTGCTTTGATCTCCACCTTACCACGTCCATGAGGGCGTGCAAAACGGTGGTCTTTGGGCACAGTCCCGAGTCACATGGAGGCAATGAGCGATAGGAGGGGTTTCGTCTCTCCCGGTATTGGGAGTTGATGTTGCGCAGTGCTCGATTGGCCGTAACAGGGAAGTCCCTGGCCAGGGCTGATCAGAGATTTGCTGGTAAGTGTTACCAGTAGTTTCTCGACCCGTTATGATCCTCACATCGGCACGACTTATCGGTTATTGGGGTCTGACGTATACCACCCCTAGACTAGATATGCGACATATCAGACGAACAGACCGGACTGTACGGTAAGTGTTACTGGTCGGATTCGCAGGAGTGTGAGCGGGCTAGCTCGTCGATCTTCTGATCGCTCAATACCCGGGTGGCCGTTACATTTAGCAGACCGCTTGCGGCTTGTGGGTGCTTGATATGATCATCATCTGCTACCGGCGTATTGACGAGTCTTTAGAGTCCTACACAGAGGTTTCCTGGCTCAAGCAAAACGAAATAGGAGCGCATATGAGATATGTGCAGGACCGAGAATAATGCGTGTATGTGATACCGCATTTCATTCTCGCGATATATGTTTCGATTGGTTATATTCGATATGACCTAGTTATCGAATCATTGATTCGATAAATCGATACATTGGATTCTAGTCGGTTATGTGCGACATGACCGGATCATTGAATCAAATGTTGATTTAATGATTTAATGCATAATTATATATTTGATATATTGCATTGCATTAACTAGTATTGGTTCACTTTAAACGGATTTTTCTCACTTGATGCACATTGTATATGTGATATGCTTTAGTGCACTACTTTGTATCATGTTTGATGATACTTGATAATGTGGTTAAGTGTAAAGGGTTAAACCATGGTTAAGTGATGATTAGGGTTTGGGTTTTTCATTTATTTATTTGTTTATTTATTTGGAAAGGATTAAGTTGAGAATGGTGGCTTATTTTGGAGCTATGTTGAAGCTTCTTGAAGCTTTGACAAAGTCCACCATCCTTATCTCATCCTTAACCCTAACCACTCTAACTAACCTTGGTTTAATCTCTACACTTGACCATGGTCAAGATATGATAAGTATTCATATTAGTTTTATTTTTAAAAATAGAAGACTTATCATTCTTGCTTCATCTTCATCTTCTTCTTCTTCTTCAAGCTTGCTACTTTAATGGCAACTTGAGATCTAGTGAGATAAATCCAATTCTAAAGTGAACCCACATCCTATTTCTTCACCCTCTACCTCTTGCCAAGTTGTTTTGGGTGTTTTCTTCACAAGTTTCACAACTTTGTGAAGTCGGAGCTTGAGCTTGTGCAACCTCGACGTAGATCGTCTTTGACACGAAGCCGATGACCTATTCCGCACGTTTCTCCGATGAAGCCGTCACGAGAGTCCAAGGTTCAAGATGGACAGCGAGAGGACGCCCTCGTGGAGCTAAGGAAGTGGGTATCCGGATCTACAAAGGTTGTAGCATCTTAACTTTAGTTAAATTGTTAACTAGATTTATATTTCGCCTAGAATTCTAGCGACGATCCGTAGTCTAGGGTTTCTCGGCACCATTTTTTTTGAAATTGGCATGTTCGATGCCTTGTGAGACCTCACTAGGGTGCCTAGGAACCTTTCAGTGGTATCAGAGCCTAGCTAGAGCCTTAGGCGAAGTCTAGACGCGATTTGAAGTCCGAACGAACCCGAAACACCAAATCTATAATGCTCTCTGTACATTTTCTAAAAACCGGGATTTTTCCAGATTAAAAATGCCTAAAAAATTCAGCAGGACTATCTAAGAGTTATGGTGAAACACGATCTCTTGATTCATCTAAACAGCCGCGGAAACGCGGCAGAAGCATGCCTTCTGCCGCGCTTCCGCCGCTCACTGTTCATATTGCGCAATAATGTTTGCACAGTAACTCATATTTAATTATGCTGAATTTTCTGGGAATTTTTAATATTTATTCAAGAGTTGAATTTTCTGGAATTGTTTTGGGGATTCGGTGTTTCGATCGGAGTATCAAATTTCGTCTTTGTGTTTTTCCGGTTAATTTTTAGAATATGTTAAAAAGTTCGACCGGATATAAATACCCAATTTTTCCCCTGTCGGGAAATTTCCAAGTGTTGGATTTTTCCGTAGTTTAACGACGTTCTAAGTAGTGCAAGTAACGCGATGGACCCTCTAGAAGACAACAAACCTTAACTCGATTATGTGACCGTAAGTGTAGTATGTTCATATCGCCGGTTTCGTTGCTATACATCAACGACAATTGGGGTATGCATACTTACTTACGTTGATGACATGTGATGTTATGTGTTGCTGGATATGTTATATTGGATCGTCGTGTTCGAATAGCCGGGGGTTTTTATGTGAGATGAGTGTTTTTCATTTTCATTCATGTAAAAACTTGTATGTAATATTCTTTTATTTGGGGCACTTCCAGGTAGCGGAAGTTGTCACCCTTTGTATATTATTTACTTCTCCGCATTAGGATAGACCCAAGGAGGGGAGCATAAGTAACCGGGTTCTGGGGTCCAGTGGGAGACCAACTCGAGGAGTCGAGTCCGGGTCTCCTAACCCTAGAATTGGCAGGGTTGCTTGCCGCTCTCGTAGGGGTCTAGGGGTGTGGGATTGGCTATTCATCACGACCGTGGAATCCGTGTTTTATACTGGCTCGTATTGAAAACACGGACGTCCTAGTATATCCAATATTTCATATGTTTCTTCTGCTGCGATATCTGTGATGTGATCATGTGATGTTCTGTGATGGATATAGTATATATGATATATTATATAGACGTTACTTATGTTTTACACCCGCGCTAGCCCTGCCCTGCTCTGTCGTTAGTTACCTAACCTAACGGTGCACGAGGGGACATCGAGGCGAATGCGGATGGCATAAGTGTACGTCATATCTATCTGTGATGTTTAGGTACTTAAATGATGGGACTTCATTAATGTGATTAATGAAAGAAAAGAAACCTAAGATGTTGTAGAATCAGATTTTAAACAAAACAGGTAGCTACAGTTCTTGCTTTGCATAGCGGTATATATGATATACCCTGCACCTTATTCGATGAGGAAAGGACCGAGATCCCTTCACCGGGAGTGACTCCTTTAGCAATAACTGGCAGATGCTACACACTCGGTTTGATTTTTGATTGCTTTTAAGAGTTTTTGCTTTGCACAGTGATATATATGATATATCCCGCACCTCATTCGACGAGGAAAGGGCCGACGATCCCTTCACCGGGAGTGACCCCTTTAGCAAAACTAGAAAAGCCTCAAAATCATTCCATTTTAAAAACTTCATTTGATTCTACAACGATATCAAATTCATTACACAATAGGTTTTCAGAAAAACCTGATGTAGCCCTCCGTCATTTCAGATAAGTACTAGTTAGTATTCGTGCTACGTTTGTTGACTATATTAAAGCGTAGTGTGCGGTAGCTAATTAGTGCTTATCTGTATAAGCATATGATGCGATTGGATTAGGGTAGTCGTGCGACTTTGTTGACTATGTTAAGGGTCGTGCGGGTGGGTTTAATTCAATCGGGAAATGACGGGTTGAACTTGACTAGCACTTATGATTTGTTGACTATGTTAAGGTCATATAGCTGCTAGGGGCAAAAGATTATCGGGAATTTCAAGTGTTGAAATTTGCAATGAGATTGCATACCTTCTATGAGATAGTTGGATCTCGATACCCACTGCGAGTAAGAGTTACTCCTGGGAGAGTTTTACACATTGCAATTAGCCGATCAAGTAGGTGTCTAGAAAGGTGTCAACGGGGTTACGCCTCTAGGAAAACGAGGTTTACAGTAATTAGGTTCGTGCGAAAGCACGGGGGACCTCCCTCAAAGTACCGACACTGGCCTGGCTGAAAGATTGGCGAACTTGTAGTGTGTAATTAATCCCGGCTAGTCTTTCCTTTTAGGGTTTGAAGGAAGATTTGATAAAAAGCAGTGGGAGCCATCCTGATTAGATAAGATAATAACCAATCTGATCTTGCACGAGCTTACGCTAAAGTGTTTTCTTCTCTCTCTCTCCAGGTAGCGACCATTTCATGCCTTAATAAAGATAATAATATGGATGTATTGACCGAACCCGCATGTTATACTGTGCTGGGGAACGTTGGTTCCGTTCTTTCTTATAAAAGTTATAGGAATGAACAGGAAATAGGGGAATACCAGGATTCCCATGCCACCCGAATGAAGAAAGTACATGATGATGCATTTTCTTCGGGTGTGTTCGTTACTGAGAACTGTTTCTCCATTTGCTCTACGTCCTGGGTATTGGATACCGGGTCAGGATCCCATATATGTAATCAGTTACATGGGCTTAGGAAAGGTAGAGAACTTGGAGAAGGTGATAAAGACATTAGAGTTGGAAATGGTGCAATTGTTGCAGCTAAGACTGTCGGGGAATATCACCTTATATTACCAACTGGTAATACATTGGTTCTGAACGAATGCTATTACATGCCGAACCTGATATGCAACATTATATCGGTTTCTTTGCTAAGTAAAGAAGGATATAATTTTGTATTACAGGACAATGTTATGAACATTTTCCATAACCAAAAGTTGGTTGGATCAGGCACGTTGTGCAATGGCATTTATGTTCTAAACCAATCAACAGTTCTGAGTATAACAAACACACACAAGAGGAAGAGTTCAGAACTGAACGATTCTTTCTTGTGGCATTGTAGACTAGGTCACATCAATGCGACACGACTGGCTAAGTTGCATAAAGATGGATATTTGAAACCTTTCGAATTTTCATCTTATGACACTTGCCAGTCATGTCTCAAAGGCAAGATGACCAAAACTCCGTTTACGGGACACGGAGAAAGAGTTACCGAACTCTTGGGACTGATACATAGTGATGTATGTGGTCCCATGTCTACACATGCCAGGGATGGTTCTTCGTACTTCATTACATTCACTGACGATCTCTCTAGATTCGGATATGTGTTCCTGATGAAACACAAATCAGAAGCTTTTGAGAAATTTAGAGAATATAAACAAGAAGTCGAGAACCAAACCGGAAAAAGTATTAAAATCCTTCGATCTGATCGAGAAGGTGAATACTTGAGCAATGAATTCCTGGACTTCCTAAAAGAGAATGGGATTCTCTCTCAGCTGACTCCTCCATATACACCACAGCACAACGGTGTATCTGAACGGAGGAACCGCACCCTATTAGATATGGTGCGCTCTATGATGAGCACAGCTGAGTTACCTATTTCCTTCTGGGGATATGCACTGGAGACAGCAGCATACCTATTGAATCAAGTTCCATCTAAATCTGTACCTACCACACCATATGAGATATGGAGTGGGAAGAGACCGTATTTTAAACGAGTTAAAATATGGGGTTGTCCGGCCTATGTCAAAAGACAAAATCCAGACAAACTCGAGGCACGGTCAGTTCTTTGCAAGTTTGTGGGATATCCTAAGAATTCCCAAGGATATTTTTTCTACCATGCTGAAGAACAAAAAGTGTTTGTTTCTCAATATGCCACCTTTTTAGAAAAGGAATTTCTTGAAAAAGAAATTAGTGGCAAAGTGGTAGAGCTGGAAGAGGTTCCAGATACACAAACAGTAACTGAAGATTTAGTGGAACCAGAATATTCAGTAGCTCCCAATGAACCTCAGCCTCTCCGCCGATCTAGTAGGGTTCCTCGCCAGCCTGAGAGATACTACGGTTTTCTCATGGATGGTGGGAGCGAGGATTGCATCATGGAGGATGATGACCCAACTAGCTTCGAGCAGGCCATCACGAGTAGGGACTCAGTGAAATGGCTGGATGCTATGCGGTCCGAGATGGAATCCATGTACACCAACAAAGTATGGACTTTGGAAGTTGCTCCTGAAGGGGTAAAACCCATTGGGAGCAAATGGATCTTCAAGAAAAAACTTGGTGTAGATGGGAAAGTGGAGACTTTCAAAGCTAGACTTGTAGCAAAGGGTTTTCGTCAAAGACCAGGTGTGGACTATGACGAGACCTTTTCTCCAGTGGCTATGCTAAAATCCATCCGAATCATGCTTGCCATTGCTGCCTTTCATGACTACGAAATCTGGCAAATGGATGTTAAGACCGCCTTTCTAAATGGTGATTTAGAAGAGTGCGTGTACATGACTCAGCCAGAGGGCTTCGTAGACAGTGGGAGCAGCGGGAAGGTGTGCAAGCTGCTTAAATCCATTTATGGATTAAAGCAAGCATCGCGGAGTTGGAACATCTGCTTTGACGTCGTTATCAAAGAGTTTGATTTCGTCAAAAATCCAGATGAACCTTGTATCTACAAAAAGGTGGCAGAGAGTAAGGTTGTCTTCCTCGTATTGTACGTGGACGACATACTCTTAATAGGAAATGATATTCCTATGCTGCAATCGGTCAAGCTCTTCTTATCACAAAGATTCTCAATGAAAGATCTTGGTGATGCCTCCTGCATATTGGGAATCAGGATCTATAGAGATAGATCCAAAAGGATATTGGGATTGTCCCAATCCAGGTACATTGACACCATACTAAAGAGGTTTAGTATGGAAGAATCCAAGCGTGGGAATTTGCCCACGATCTCTGGAGTCACTCTCTCCAAAGAGATGTCTTCTAAGACTGATTTGGAGAGAGCTCGCATGCAAGGGATACCCTATGCTTCGGCAGTAGGCTCTATCATGTATGCGATGCTATGTACCAGACCCGATGTAGAATACTCACTAAGTGTAGTGAGCAGGTATCAAGCTGATCCTGGAGAGAGTCACTGGACAGCTGTGAAGAGCATTCTCAAGTACTTGCGAAGGACTAAAGATATGTTCTTGGTGTATGGTAACGGAGAGCTCCAAGTGGAGTCCTTTACCGATTCGAGCTTCCAGAGTGATAAGGACGACTCTAAGTCGCAGTCGGGCTTTGTCTTTACCCTTTACGGAGGGGCGGTTAGCTGGAAGAGTTCCAAGCAGGAAACCGTGGCAGACTCGACGATGGAGGCTGAATACATCGCTGCCAACGATGCTGCCAAAGAGGCTGTCGGGATCAAGAAGTTCATTACTGAACTTGGAGTGGTTCCATCCATTGAGCGTCCAATACCTTTGTATTGCGATAACAATGGAGCGGTGGCTTTGGCCAAGGAACCCAGGTCCCATCAGCGATCCAGGCATATTCTGAGGCGGTATCACCGGATCCGGGAGATAGTTGATCGCCGGGAGATCGAGGTCAGGAGGGTTGACACGAAGAACAATACGGCGGATCCACTCACGAAGGCCATTCCTCAGATACAGTTTGAGAGACTCTTCGGGATGCTCGGTATGCGATACTACAGCAGCTGGCCCTAGTGCAAGTGGGAGATTGTTAGTTGTATGTATGCCCTAGAGGCCAGTATTGTACAGATGATGTATATTATATTGGATGCTTGGACATATATAGAGATGACTTTCTTGCTCAATATGATAGTATGCTATCTGGTTACTCTTTATCTTAACATGTACACTAGTCTCTTTATACTGTCTTATAGTTACATGTTGGTAAAGCCCTAGGATGTGTACTTGACTACCTGGACTATGATGCAGATCATACTAGTGGGGACATAGTAGTCCATAAGTACATCCTTCAAGGTCCCTAGTCGTGGGTGTATCGAGACGGGGCATCGATATACCAGTGTAGACTAGCGTATACGCTTCTCGACCCATATGATGGGCGATGGATGATCCCATATCCATTGGTGTTTGACATCAGAGATGGTATACGGGTGCTCAGTGGAGACTGGGTACACTGGACGGACTCGCCGAGAACTCCCAGATGGTATTATACCTCACGTCAGATGGCAGTTCTCAGGTGACACTTGTACAGGTTAGTCTGTAGACCCGAGATCGTCATAGAGTCTTGTGTGATTCCCACTGTGCTTTGATCTCCACCTTACCACGTCCATGAGGGCGTGCAAAACGGTGGTCTTTGGGCACAGTCCCGAGTCACATGGAGGCAATGAGCGATAGGAGGGGTTTCGTCTCTCCCGGTATTGGGAGTTGATGTTGCGCAGTGCTCGATTGGCCGTAACAGGGAAGTCCCTGGCCAGGGCTGATCAGAGATTTGCTGGTAAGTGTTACCAGTAGTTTCTCGATCCGTTATGAGCCTCACATCGGCACGACTTATCGGTTATTGGGGTCTGACGTATACCACCCCTAGACTAGATATGCGACATATCAGACGAACAGACCGGACTGTACGGTAAGTGTTACTGGTCGGATTCGCAGGAGTGTGAGCGGGCTAGCTCGTCGATCTTCTGATCGCTCAATACCCGGGTGGCCGTTACGTTTAGCAGACCGCTTGCGGCTTGTGGGTGCTTGATATGATCATCATCTGCTACCGGCGTTTTGACGAGTCTTTAGAGTCCTACACAGAGGTTTCCTGGCTCAAGCGAAACGAAATAGGAGCGCATATGAGATATGTGCAGGACCGAGAATAATGCGTGTATGTGATACCGCATTTCATTCTCGCGATATATGTTTCGATTGGTTATATTCGATATGACCTAGTTATCGAATCATTGATTCGATAAATCGATACATTGGATTCTAGTCGGTTATGTGCGACATGACCGGATCATTGAATCAAATGTTGATTTAATGATTTAATGCATAATTATATATTTGATATATTGCATTGCATTAACTAGTATTGGTTCACTTTAAACGGATTTTTCTCACTTGATGCACATTGTATATGTGATATGCTTTAATGCACTACTTTGTATCATGTTTGATGATACTTGATAATGTGGTTAAGTGTAAAGGGTTAAACCATGGTTAAGTGATGATTAGGGTTTGGGTTTTTCATTTATTTATTTGTTTATTTATTTGGAAAGGATTAAGTTGAGAATGGTGGCTTATTTTGGAGCTATGTTGAAGCTTCTTGAAGCTTTGACAAAGTCCACCATCCTTATCTCATCCTTAACCCTAACCACTCTAACTAACCTTGGTTTAATCTCTACACTTGACCATGGTCAAGATATGATAAGTATTCATATTAGTTTTATTTTTAAAAATAGAAGACTTATCATTCTTGCTTCATCTTCATCTTCTTCTTCTTCTTCAAGCTTGCTACTTTAATGGCAACTTGAGATCTAGTGAGATAAATCCAATTCTAAAGTGAACCCACCTCCTATTTCTTCACCCTCTACCTCTTGCCAAGTTGTTTTGGGTGTTTTCTTCACAAGTTTCACAACTTTGTGAATTCGGAGCTTGAGCTTGTGCAACCTCGACGTAGATCGTCTTTGACACGAAGCCGACGACCTATTCCGCACGTTTCTCCGATGAAGCCGTCACGAGAGTCCAAGGTTCAAGATGGACAGAGAGAGGATGCCCTCGTGGAGCTAAGGAAGTGGGTATCCGGATCTACAAAGGTTGTAGCATCTTAACTTTAGTTAAATTGTTAACTATGTTTATATTTCGCCTAGAATTCTAGCGACGATCCGTAGTCTAGGGTTTCTCGGCACCATTTTTTTTGAAATTGGCATGTTCGATGCCTTGTGAGACCTCACCAGGGTGCCTAGGAACCTTTAATTAATTAATTACATATTACACTTAATGGAATGGGTTAATATGCCATGGCTACTTAAGCATGGTTAATCCTCCAATTAACCCTAGGTTAACATGCACATGTGTGTGCAAGCCCGAAATAAATATTAATAAAATATTAATTAATTTTGATAAAATATTTGAAAACTATTTTGGTAAACTTTTTACTAAAAATCCGCATTATTGCTTAATTAACCACTAATCGCATTCTAAGGTGTTACAATCTTCACCCCTTAAAGAAATTCGTCCCCGAATTAAAAAAAAATCTTACTATGCGTACCTTCAAAGAGATGAGGGAATTTCTTCCGCATCTCGCTCTCGGCCTCCCAAGTGACCTCTTCACTATTCGGGCTACGCCAAAGAACCATCACAAATGGCTAGAATTTTGACCGAAGTTTCTTCACCTGCCGATCCAATATCACTACTGGTTGCTCGATGAACGAAAGATCGCGCTCTAGCTGAACGGTCTGGTGCTGAATCATGTGAGAAGGGTCATGAAGGTATTTGCGAAGCATTGACACGTGGAATACGAGGTGAACATCCGTAAAATTGGGTGGAAGTGCCAAACGATAGGCAACGGTACCAACTCGCTCAAGGATCCCGAAAGGACCTACAAATCTGGGGCTAAGCTTCCCTTTCTTTCCAAATCTCATCACGCCCTTCATCGGAGAAATCCGTAGGAATACATGATCCCCCACCGTGAACTCGAGCCTGCGACGACGACGGTCAGCATAAGACTTCTGTCTGCACCGGGCTGCTCTCATCCTATCCTGAATCAACTGAATTTTCTCCGTAGTCTCTTGAACTAGCCGGGGTCCCAAAATTCTGCTCTCGCGAAGTTCGGTCCAACAGACTGGCGATCGACACTTTCTACCATAAAAAGCCTTAAAAGGTGCCATCTGAATCGTCTCCTGATAACTGTTATTGTAGGAGAACTCTATCAATGGCAAGTGACGATCCCAACTGCCACTAAAATCAAGCACGCACGCACGAAGCATATCCTCCAGAGTCTGTATAGTCCGCTCTGACTGACCATCGGTCTGCGGATGGAAAGCGGTGCTAAAGCTCAAATGGGTACCCAAGGCTTCCTGAAGCTTCTGCCAAAGACGGCTAGTGAACTGGGTGCCCCTGTCAGATACGATCCATGTTGGAACGCCGTGCAAACGCACAATCTCATCAATGTACAACTGAGCATATTAAGCATAACCAAAAGTGTTCTTCACTGGAAGGAAGTGAGCCGCTTTCGTCAACCGGTCAACAATCATCTAAATGGAGTCATACCCTCGACTAGACCTGGGTAGACCTACAACGAAGTCCATGGAAATCTGCTCCCATTTCCACTCCGGAACGGGTAAAGGCTGCAACTCTCCTGCCGGTCTCTGATGCTCAGCCTGGACTTGCTGACAAGTAAGGCACCTCGAAACAAAATCCGAAACATCACTCTTCATCCCTGTCCACCAGTAGATATCTCTCAAGTCACGGTACATCTTGGTGGAACCTTGATGAACACTAAAAGCTGACTGATGTGCCTGCTCTAGGACCTCGCGTCTCAACCCATCGGTATTAGGTACACACAAACGGGTCCCAAAACGTAGCACACCCTGGTCATTAATCAAGAACTCTGAATCTCTACCCTGCCGAACATGCTCCAGAATCTCAGACAAACGGGCATCGGCGGGCTGTGCCTCACGAATACGATCAAGTAGAAGTGGACATGCGTGAACATGAACAAGCTGTCCCCCAGTGGAAGTGAATTCAAACTGTACTCTGCTGTCGCACAAGATCTGCCAATCCGCATAAGACTGTATCTGAACTGCGCTCAACCGGGACAAGCTACCCCCGGGCTTACGACTTAAAGCATCGGCTACCACATTAACCTTGCCCGGGTGATAAAGGACATCACAATCATAATCCTTCACAAGCTCCATCCAACGTCGCTGTCTCAAATTCAAATCCTGCTGCTGGAAGATGTACTTTAAGCTCTGGTGGTCTGTGAAAATCTGACACGACTCTCTGTACAAGTAGTGTCTCCAAATCTTAAGCGCAAAGACCACCACGGCCATCTCAAGATCATGAGTGGGATAATTCTGCTCGTGCTTCTTCAACTGCCGGGAAGCATAAACGATAACTCTATCATGCTGCATCAATACACAACCGAGCCCCACTCGAGAAGCATCCCAGTAAACGACAAAGCCGCCCGATCCAGAAAGCAAAGATAGAACTGGTGCAGTCGTCAACCGAATCTTCAACTGCTGAAAACTCTGCTCACAAGTCTCAGTCCAAAGAAAAGGAACCCCCTTCCTGGTCAGTCCAGTCAGCGGTGCAGCGATACTCGAGAAGTCCTGCACGAAACGGTGGTAATAACCGGTTAAGCCCAAAAAGCTGCGGACCTCTGTCACTGATACAGGTCTGGGCCGAAGCTGTACGGCCTCGATCTTCCTCGGGTCCACATGAATACCGTCTCCCAAAACCACATGACCAAGAAAGTCGACACTATCAAGCCAGAAGGCACACTTCGAGAATTTAGAAAACAGTCGGTGCTCTCTCAATGTCTACAAAGCAATCCTCAAGTGCTGCGCATGCTCATCACGACTCTTGGAATAAACCAGAATGTCATTAATAAACACAATAATAAACTGGTCGAGGAACGGACTGAAAATCCGGTTCATCAAATCCATGAACGCTGCTGCGGCATTGGTGAGTCCGAACGACATCACCAAAAACTCATAATGCCCGTAGCGCGTACGAAAATCAGTCTTCGGAACGTCATCATTCCGAACCCGCAACTGATGATAACCTGATCTCGAATCAATCTTAGAAAAATGTCCTACACCCTGGAGCTGATCAAACAAATCGTCAATGCGAGGTAAAGGATAATATTCCGCACCGTAACTCGGTTCAATTGACGATAATCAATGCACAACCTCAAACTGCCGTCCTTCTTCTTGACGAACAGGACAGGAGTACCCCAAGACGAAACACTCGAACGTACAAGTCTCCTATCAAGCAACTCTTGCAACTGATCCTTAAGCTCCTTAAGCTCCGCCGGGGCCATCCGGTAAGGCGGTATAGAAATAGGCCCCGTGCCGGGAATCAGATCAATGCAAAACTCAATCTCACGCTCTGGCGGCAATCTAGGTAACTCATTGGGAAAAACGTCGGGAAACTCTCGCACGATACCCGGTCCAACGACTCTACTGTGGCTCCGGTATCACGAATGAAAGCCAAGAATCCCTGACATCTTCTCCTCAAAAGCCGACTAGCGTAAAAGGCAGAAATCAAACTGTGAGGGGCGGCACCACGGTCCCCCTGCACAATAAGAACTGACTCGTCGGGAAAACAAAACTTAACAGTCTTCTCACGGCAGTCCACAGACGCGTAGAAAGTAGCTAACAAGTCCATGCCCAGGAGAACTTCGAAGTCCAACATCTCAAGAAGGATCAGGTCGATGAACAACTCTCTATCTCCAATCCGAACGGCACACGACCGAAACATGTGTCACGCAACAAACGACTCGCCAACAGGAGTGCTCACAACAAGCGGCTGATCTAGCAAACACGACTCTCGGCCCAACTTCGGCATGAAGTGCGTAGAAATATACGAGTGCGTAGATCCCGGATCAAATAACACGTGTGCATCAAAAGAACATACTGAAAAAGTACCTGAAATCACTGCATTGGAGGCCTGCGCGTCTTGATGAGTCAAAGAAAATACTCGTGCCTGCCCTCTACCTGCCTGTCCTCCACCTTTGCCTCCCCGTCCTCTCTGAACAAACCCTCCACGACCATGACCACTCTGAGCAGACGTCTGACGCAGAGCAACAACTGGCACAAGAGGCAACGCTCTCTGAGGTGGAGAAGGTGGTAAGGTAACATGTGATACGGCTGCCTCGTCCTTACGTGGCTCAGTACAATCTCGAACACGATGATAGAAACTCCCGCACCGGAAACAACCAGACGATGACTGCTGACCCTCCTGGGGATAAGAGCTAAACAACCGGCCTCGTCCCAAGCCTCTGCTACCTTCACGAAATCTGTCACAGCCCCTAAACGGCTGTCTCCGTGCTGATACACCAGTATGAACCCTCTTCGGTTCCGGAATGACCGACGTCTCGGAAAGACGCTCCTCAACTAGTAGGGCTGTGTTGTGCGCTGATAGCGAGGAACAACTGGGTAAGCAAGCCTCAAAAAAACCTCTTGATCCGCATCTCCTCAGTGTCTACCAAATACGGAGCATACAAAGATAGCTCGGTAAACTGCACATCGTACTCTGCCACCGTCAAACCCGGAGTCTAGCGTAACGACTCAAAACTGCGCGCTCGAGCATCCCTGACGCTCTGTGGAAGAAAACGGGCAAGAAACACCGTCACGAACCCAGCCCAGGTCATAGGAGATAGACCTGCGGCTTTTCCCCTCTCTAAAGACTCGCACCACTTCTTGGCAAGACCTTCAAGACGAAAACTCGTGAACTCTACCCATCTCGCGTCGGAGCATCTCAGCGAACGACATATCCTGGCCATCCGATCGATAAATGACCGCGGATTCTCAGCTGCATCAGTGCCGGTGAAAACCAGAGGCTTCAGCCTCATGAACTCAGATAACGATACGGTGAACACCTCTGTAGCTGCAGGTCCAACTGCCTGAACAGTAGGCACCATCGCGGTCCTCGTAGCAGGTGGGATAACCTCCTATCGCTGCGCTCTACTGGCCTTGACTAATGATCCTATCATCTGGCGAAAATCTTGCATGCCGGCCTCTAGCCTAGTAATACGATCGAGTGAACGTGAATCAACCTGCTCCTGAACAATGGGAGTACCGCCCTGGTCAGTCCTCATCTCAGACGAGCTAACTCTGACCTCGGCTCTCGCGGCCGCTCTCTGCGCCCTCATAGTCTTTGGCGGCATAATGGATGGAGATGAAAACAGGATTCGATAAGAATACGGAAATCGAATCACAATGATGTATATAATCACGAAAGGAATTTCAACCAACAAGTCCTAAGGTCACTTAGGCGGAGTACCGTGTCGTAAATATGCCGTGGAACATACCCACGCTACGGCAGTCTGCTTAAGCTACCTACTCCATCATACCAAGGTTATCCTACACTCCGAAAGGTAAAACCTAGTGCTCTGATACCAACTTTGTCACGACCCAAAATTTGGCACGTGACCGGCACTTAAATCACGAAACGTCTACAGGCGTAACGCAATTTAAGTAAGCCGAAACCCAGAAATCTAAACCATCAAAAGTAGTAAGTGATGAAAACATTGTTAAAAACATTTGGAAATCTCAAGTAAAAATCTTTAAAATTTAAATTATGTTCTTACAAATTTCGGCAGCACCTCCTTTGTAAAAACTATCCCCGAAACGGGTACAGCATAGGATATAAGTAAAGCAACATAGGATATAAATAAGCATCCCCAAACGGGAGCAAATCACACCCAAAGGCGGAAACAACCACCACAATCATATATACGACGCCGTAGCGAAGAAATGGACAATATAACTAAAAACAACATAAAAGATGAAACTGCATAATAAAAGCCGGCTCACACGAGCTCGACACCCAGAGTCACAAAAATATACAATATCGTCCTCACAACTTGTCTCTAAGTCAATACATGAAATGGTAGATGGAGAGTACTAGATACAATAAGAGATACACAATGAATGTAAAGTCGGATAACCGCAACCCACCTACAGCAAAACGGCTCACAGCCAACCGTAGCGGTATCCGCTGCAAAAAGATACAATAAGATAGCCCCTGCCGCGACTACTCTGAGAGTCAACCCGCAAAACACTGTGGCACAACGGGGGTGAGTTGCCAACTCGTGAATAGTAAGTAACATCATACAGGTAATCGCAGGTATGCACGTACTGCGACACCCTATCACATGTAATCTGATAGTATCAATATGGTAATCTGGGTATGCAAAAATCAGGAAAGGTACTCTATCAGGTACTACAAATACATGATGCAAGGCATATCAATAAATGCTGAGTATGGGATAAAACATATCATCATCACGAATCATCATCGTGGAAAAACCCGGTGTCCATCAATACACCCCAAATCTCAATACCTCAGGCGTCGTCACTCTAATCGGCCCTCATATCCTGTAAATCTTATGGAACCTGAGTGCCCAACATCGGAACTCAAAAACATTATGAAATACTCGTGTCCAACATCGACACGCAAATCCACATATATCGGGCTTCGTCAGTCCGGATCGGCCCACGGGCTTCGTCTGTCCGGATGCGGGCTCCGGCAGTACAAATCGGCCCATATCCATTTCTCGACTCCGGTCGGTATCCAGCGGATAACCGCTAGGTCCAACCAATCACCGATAGGTAGTAGTCCCTCTGCTCGGCTCATCGTCTACTACACAACCATCCATTCTCGCCCCGGGATACCATACCGGGTCCACTATGAACCCACAAACGGATCATCCAGCTCCTCGAATCGGGTTTCTATCACACGTCTCAGAACCGAGAAAACGCATGGTGGACGCACTGAAATATCATATCAAGAGAACCGTGTTTTCAAAACAATGCATACTTTCTTGAAATAATGCCATGGTTCTCAAATCCATAAATCACAAGAAATCCATATCTCAATGCGTAAATCCATGCAATATGATATATGCAACATAAAACCGTAATATGAGCGTATCAAGAGAAAACCGCTCTTTTAAATGAATCCGGTTTTTAAATGTATCATGCGGTTCCCAATTTCTCCAAAATCAAATCCAACATCATCTAAAGATGCACATGTAGCTATAGCAAGTATGGGTGTGTACATGTAAGTATATATGCATGATGTATCTCATATGCGCAATAGAACAATAATCCATGTATCAATATCAATAACAATAAAGTACGGCATATGTGTATAGGTTGTGCGTGTTATGGCAATTACCGACGGTGTGGGTGTAGCATACAATTTAGTGCTCGTGCAACATGAACCGTCAGTAATGGTGCAGTGTCCACTAGGTACTATGTCAAGGCACAATAAGTAATGGTATGTAATGATGCTCATGCAGAATCAACATATATATATATATATATATATATGAACATGCGTCTATAATGTCCTATCAAGCCCCGACGCATAACGCCATACGGGCGATTTCTCCGTAGATGTTAAATCTACTCACCGTGATCTCGAGCTAGGTATATCCAACCACCTGCTTCCTTTTCTTCGCGGTGTCCAAATTCCCCGCCTGTGATCCTAAATCATACAATAACATAACAAGTGCACATTAGAAACCTTTCGATAACGCACGCAACCAACGTCAACAACAAACCGACTCCCATAAGCTCCCGAGTGTTCTCTTAGCGGGCTAAACGCGTGCAGCAACTTCCTAGACCAGCCTATGGCTACACATCGTACGAAACACTTAAACAAATATCGGATAATCCGCATCGCTCGTTACCGAAACGCTTGAATTTTAGCTAAAAGGTCCCATATTTTTCTATACAAAGAATTGGTGAAAGTTGCAAGTTCCACGAGCCTAAAAACAACCCCAGAGACCCCACGACCAAGACATGAACCACCAGTCACCAGTCTGGCCGCAATTTGCGTCCAGAATCAATTAATTTGCGGCCAGGTTTGGGAGGGATGGTCTCAGGTTTTGGCGATGGGTTCTAGGTCTCACATACACCTCTCAGTAATGGAAACTTTCCAAACAACAACCTGAGTTGATAGCAGATTCAACAGGACACCAAAACTTAACCAAAATACGAAATTTGCACAAAAACTAAACTCTAAGTGTTCTAAACTGCAACTAATTAACAACACAACATTAAAGAGGACCTAATTAACAGTAGAGAGCACTACCTTATCCAACTTTCTTAAAACCCTTGCTTTCCATACTCTAAGTCATCACCATTAGCTTTAGATCAAGTTTAGTGAAGGGTTTAGTGAGTTTAGTAGAGAGTAGTGGGGGTTTATGAGGATTTGGGTTGGGGTTTATGAGGATTTGGGTTAGGGTTTAGTGAAGAACAAGGGAGGGGGTTCAGTTTGAGGGAGTGAGGGAATTAGATGAAGAGAAAACAAATGAGAGTGAGAGTGAGGGAATGAGGGTGTATGTGTCAGGGTGAGGGGTGTGGGAATGAGGGATGAGTTTAACATAAGCCATGTCTCCATCTCCTCTCTCCTCATTAAGTGCATGGCATGCTTGCCATGCCTCATGATGCCCTCTCTCTCTTTCTTCCTCTCTCAGTCAACCTAATTAAAAACCATTTTTATTTTAAATTTGAAAACTAATTAATTACATATTACACTTAATGAAATGGGTTAATATGCCATGGCTACTTAAGCATGGTTAACCCCCCAATTAACCATAGGTTAACATGCACATGTGTGTGCAAGCCCGAAATAAATATAAATAAAATATTAATTAATTTTGATAAAATATTTGAAAACTATTTTGGTAAACTTTTTACAAAAATCCGCATTATCGCTTAATTAACCACTAATCGCATTCTAAGGTGTTACAGCCTTGTTCTCCCTTGTCGTCCCGAAGTCCACGTGAAGGTATCTACATATATAAGCACATTGTATAGCATCAAAATCCTATTTGAAAACCGACACGACAGGTGTACTGCTCATAGGTTAGAATCTATAGTCTACGCATGCAAAAATAATCAAATAACCCTCGTCGTTGACGTACAAATGTCCAACGACCAAAAACAAATTCAAATACCACAAACCAAGTTTTAGAAATCGGAAAAACATTGCCAAAAAACTCAAAATGCTCCCGGATTTTTGTTCAGGTATATAGAGATTAAACTAACAATACAGGGGCCAAGTTATAAGGAGTGGGAGCTACTGACCAAACCCCAACACCAATGACCAAAATTGGCCTGGCGAGACATCAAGAATACCCGGCGTTGCCGGCCCAATCAAAGGAATTGGGTGTCGTACTTCTGTGGTGGTCTTCTAGGGGTCTAACTGGGTCAATGTAGCTGTTTGATTTTCTTACAATTATCCCCAGTTTCTCCAGATTCCAATTAGTCCTCAAAACCCACGAAACCGACATCGGAAACATTCAAAGTTCGTGTATAGGTTCTAGTCCTTGGTCTTGGCCAGTAAACATCACTAAGGTCTTGCAAACTCTAACTAAACCTCAATTATATTATCACAATTCCAATTATCCCCTAACTTCATCTTGGAAAATTCTAACTTCACTAAATCTCATTAGTTTAATTCTAAACTACACTAGGATATTAGAAAATCTAAAAACTAAATTAGAAGTGTAGGATTTACCTCATTTGGCAACTCAAGAATTTTCTTGAGTTGCCCAAAGTGCTCAAAATCTTGACTTGATGCCTCCATAGGGTTTAGGATGAGGTTGTGATTGTTTTTTTGTGAAGGTGGCAAGGTGTTTTAGTGGTGGTTTTGAAGGTGTTAGTGAGTGGTAGAAGAGATGGAGGGAGGAGAATGAAGGAGAAGAAGATGAAGGAGATGAATGAAGGAGAAAGGAAATGCAAGCCATGGTTGAAGGATACCCCTTCTCACTCTCTCTCTTCCTCACTCATGCCATACCTCATGCCCCCCTTCTCACAAAATATCTCACATATAAAAATTCCCTTTTCTTTTTATTTTAAAACCAAAACCAAAAAAAATCACAAAAGAAGCCAAGGTTTAATAAAAATGTAGAAAGTCTTTGCAACATGTCATGTTGCATGTCATGTACCCTAAACAAGATAATGTATAATTAGTAAAATATTAATCAAGTTTAACAAAATCTTGTTTATAATTAATTGTATAATAATTTATAAAATGTCCAAATCTCATAATTTCTTTCAAAATCAATAATTCGTATTAATTTCCAAATATTTTCCAAACTATACATATATAATCATGCCATTTTATTAAGACCAATTCTCATGCTTTAATAATATTCATAAAATTTATTATTTTAATTATTTAAATTCCAAAAATAATATTTTTATTTTTCCTGAAATGTTACAATAAGTCACATCCCGTCGAAAAAAATTGAAATTTTGTTGACTTCGGTCAACAGTTATTTCGACGGTTAATTTCCGTCGAAAAAATTGTTGACCGAAATCAACAATTTCCCGTGACCCCCTCCTCTTTACCCATTTGTTAATCCCCCCCCACTTTTTCACTCCCTCCCTCCCTCCCTCTTAAAAAATCCCCGGCACCCTCTCCCCTCCTCTTCTCCCCCTTCACCGGCCACCAAAAAAAGTCCCCCGGCTTCCCTGTCTATACTCCGTCGGCCTCCGATCTCAGCCCTCCACCCGTTTCCTCCCCTTTTCCCCTCCTCCTCTACCCGATCTAAACCCTTTTCGAGCCTCCACGCATCTCCACTGCCTCCTCCTCTCCTGTAACGACCCCGAAATTCATGTACAAAAATTTCTTGTTTATTGTACAGAAAAGGGGTATTTCAGCATGCTGTGAAGTTATAAGTTATTTTTGTTCAATAAAAGCAAGAAACAATTTGTAGCTCACTGGTATTTTTCAGATTTTTTTGTTCAATAAAAGCAAGAAATCCCTGTGCGTTCGAATCCCATCATACCCTATTATTTTTCAGATTTTTTTCTTATAATTTTTCGAAAGCCCAAGAGTTGCACGTGCAATTCACGAAGAAACGAAAAGTTTCAGAAAAATCAAACAGGCGCAAAGAGGAGTAAATACCCAACTTGATACGTGACACGAATCTCGAGGGAGCTGGGCAAAATCCGACCACCCATTTCTTGATTATAACCGGCGCCGATGGTCCAAGCATCTCCAATCTCCTCCGTGCTTTGCACACTTGTCCCTTCAACTCCCATTAACTCCCCTGCACTGTTTGATTTTTCTGCAATCAAACATAGACTCTTCAATTCACCATTTAACACCATTTAAATCTTTTTAATCCGCATTTTTATTTCCCAAACCCTAATTCTTCACTATAAATACCACCCCATGTGTCATGCCCCGCTTCCCGGTGTACGGCGAAGAGGACGCGACGAGGTTCGCTACGTATTTACTGTGAAGTAAATACGCTAAGCGTATCTAAGCAATATAAAGGTAAATCAAAAGAGACAAGAGATAGAAAATAACAGCAAATTTATTAATAACAATCTTTTGTACAATGCATGAAAAGTAAATACATCTGAAATAAAAGCGATGCCTAAACAATGGCATAACAGGAAATGAAAATACTGAATAGAACAAGTTACAATGTCTAGAGCTCAGGATCTTCGTGGAACTGATCCAAGTCTTCACCGGTGGGCTCGATCTCTGACGGGTCCAAAACACCTGACGACATTCAAAGAAGAAATAAATAGAATGTCGTCAGCGAACAGGTCGCTCGGTAAGTCCCAAAGATAAGGAAGAAATAGACAGAAAGTAAGAGAGAGAGAGAGAGCTTTTAATGTTGTATTATAATATTGTAATATTGTATTAACGCTGCTGTTTGTAGCCTGGTACAGAAGATGCGAGTGTATACGAGGGGAGTCCCACTTACACCGGGGACCTTGGTAACCTGTAGTACAAAGCTCCGTCGATAATACCACGGAACAACGGCATGGATGTAATTACGTCTTAAGTGACCACCTCGTGCCACCTTTAACATATTCCGTACCAGTCTACCCCTTAAACCCCGTAGCGTTATGATTGTATTATTGTATTGTATTGTATAAGTTGGATGACTGACCAAAACCATGATATCAGTAAACAGAGTGTAACTGCATAATTAGGTAAATGGAATAACGGAATATCCATGGTTTGATTCAGTCAAGTTGTATAGATTGTTAACTGGATTCTGGGATTCATGTGTTCATATTAAGTTGGAATATTAAAGAATATAGGTTGACTTGAATCATATTCAAGTCAGAAATAATCAGACTCAAACCCGAGTCAGACTAAAAGAAATGTACGTCGAAATTCTATATTTGTTAGGGTCCTTATTGTAATTTATAAAACTTGAGAGGGTTTTATGTAAAAATAATTTTGAATAGTTTTCAAGATACACCTCAAGTATTTATTATTCGTATTTATAATTATAATGAGTGTGATTTTATTTTGTCTTATTTCTAGTAAAAATTACATAAATAAAGGTATTAATTTGTAATATTGTTTTATTTGAAATTCATGGTATTTTAATGTAACTTTTAATCTTGTAATTTTTTAGGAAAAGGTGGAAACTTTATCTTATAATAAAATATGTGTTTAAATGATAAATATACATATGTTTATACTAGAATAATTTTTAATAAATATTTTATTTTCCAAAAATCTCATTTTTCTTAAATGTCGTATTTTAAACCTTTCGAGACCGAATGCTCCTTGCGGAGGTCTGAATCTCGCACTACTAAGTCCAAGGGTGCACGATAAACTGTACTATCCCTAAAGAGTTCCCCAAAGGTGGGTTGTAGTGGCGCTTTGCAAAGATTTAATAAATACTAATCATTTAGAAAATTGTTTTATAAAGATAAGGTATTTATTTGAAAAAGGGTGTAAATTTCCGTATTTTAGATTCTAGGGTTTCCTAAGCTAACTAACCTATTTCTAAATGGTCTAAACGATAAGTCATTAGAAGCCTCAAATCGCCTCTTCACCGCAAATTGCGGCCAGGTAAGTGCCAGGTGAGTGGGAGGCTCTCCACTACAAGTAGTGGTCCTAATTAAGTAACCATTCGCCTTAGACACACTTGTCTAGACATCACAAAGTCAGGTTTAGATAAACGATCGATGTCCAAGACATATCGTATTTTTCTTTTAAAAGATATTGTTTTAAAATTGTATATAACTTAGAACTTTTAGAAAAGGTTTTATTAAGAAAAATGGTATTTTAATGTAAAATCTTGTTTTGTCGTATTCTAAATTTTCAAGGTAGCGTGTTATGGTTGCATATGAGTGTGTGTGGAGGTAGGTCATTAACTCGTGATCTACTTTAAGGTATGGCAATGTTAAAGGGTTAAATGTGATAAACTAAACATGGTGGTATTTAAGTGCAAAAATACGGTATATTGCAAAAGTTATCATTTCATGCGAGAAAGTTTATCCAAATTAGTTGTTATGTGATTAGTAGTCAACATGAATATGTTTAAGCATTATGGAATTAGTGATAAGTGAGTTTTGATAGAAAACCGAATCAGAAATCGGTTTGTTCCGATTTCCGTCGGGTTTGAAAAGTCGTATTTTTATGAAAGAATAGAAAGGTAGAAAAGTGGGACTTACGGGTTTGGACAACGCTAGAGAGTGAGAGGGAGGTAGAGGGTTTGCCGGCGCGTCGAAACGTCGTCGAGAGTTCCTAGCACGATCACCGGAAAGTCGCCGTCGATTTCGTCAGCGCTCCGCCTTTCGCTCGTTTTCCGACGTACCAAGTTCTCTTGAGATTTTGGGAGAGTGGACTTAGAAAAAGTGATGGGAGGGTAGAGGGTATGGGTGTTTATATAGGGTTAGGCTAGGGTTAGGGTTTTAATTAAGAAAAATATTTAAAAAATATATAAAAATCATTAAACCTAGGATTAAAAGAGATTTATGGCCAAATGATAACCGATCCAAGCATTTAGAGTGTGCAGGAGGGTGGACCAGGTCAAGGGCCAACTTTTCTCTGTTGGTGACTCGGCCGTCCGGCCAAGTCCGGCCGGCGGCGCCGGACCGAGTCGGCCGAGTCGCCGGTCGGCGGCGCCGAGTCGGGCCGAGTCAGG
Organism: Agapanthus africanus; assembly: GCA_030015575.1. Taxonomy (NCBI): domain Eukaryota; kingdom Viridiplantae; phylum Streptophyta; class Magnoliopsida; order Asparagales; family Amaryllidaceae; genus Agapanthus; species Agapanthus africanus. The sequence continues at coordinate 46,069,947 of JASDDO010000001.1, read as the reverse complement.
GCTCCAATGGCCGGGGATTTTTCGGGGGTACAATTTGGTATATTTACTTTTTGTTGTCCGGTACGTATTTTGGGAGTTATGGCCTTTTGACCGTTGACTTCCAAAAGAAATTAAAATAAAATAAATACAAAAATAATGTGGGGCATGGGATTTGAACTCTGGTGGCTTGGTTCAGCAGTGCAAGGTATTACCAATGAGCTACAAGCTCCTTCTTGTAATTATTGTGGTATTTAATTACTTAAAATGATATCAGCAAGAATAAATACTCCTAGTATACATTAAATTTAAAGTAATTTCTTGTACACTAAAAATGGAGTTATTACATTCTTGTAGCTTGTAATTAAAAACAAAATAATTACATATATCTTGTGCTCAGGCTAAAATACTCTTTTATGGATTTTAAAAAATTTGTATAGAAAAGTGTATAGAAAAATTAGGGTTGTTACACCATGCCTTAGCTCCCCTCCATTCTGAAAATTTCTATCAAAATCATCCCAAAAGTTCCTAAATGCAAGTGGAGTCAAGTGGAGTTAGCAACCAAGCTTTTTCCATCGAAGATCGAAGCCGTTTCTGGAGCTTCCGTGATACCATGGGAATCCCCATCTTTTCTTTAAGCTCTTTCCAATGCCACACAGAGTGTAAGCCCCCCTTCCCTCTTTTCTTTCATCTCAAAACTATTTTCTAAACACATATCGGTAAAGTGGAGTTAACTCCGATATGTGTGATATTTACCTTTGTACTCCCCTCTTTAAAGCAAAATAGGTCAAACTAACTTTCTCGGACTACTTGTAACCTTGTTTACAACCATTTAGTTTTGAATTTAACCAAAATTTTCATGTGAAACAGTCAAATAACGAACTTTTCATTAAAATACAATGAATTTTAGTATAACCCTTATTTCGATAATCGTTGAAAATATCTTTAGGAAAACATCATGGGGTAACGACCTACCCCACACGCACACTATAGTTCCATAGCACGGTATTCTAAATCTATAGTTAATTTAAAGAATAACTTTTTCATTAAAATACCACACTTTTTCAAAACGGGTTTCTTTTAATCGGTATTTTGAAATCCTTGGCAATTACACCTCTACAACCCTCGTTAGGGGACCCGCTAATAGATGGTGTAGATTATCGCACATCCTTGGGATTGTAGAGTGAGACACAGAACTTCTCACGGAGTATTCGGTCTCGAAAGGAAATAAAAATACGTTTTTAAAGAAATACGACTTTTCTAAACCAAACTAAATTTTATATAAAACTATAATCCGCATTTTCAATAAAAACAAACTATAAAACTATATTTTTTAAAGATTAAACTATTTATAAAAATATCATCAAGTTACCAAAAGGGCTAGTTTTCAATAAAATACCACAAATTTTTAAAAAGGCTAAGTTTCATCACCAAAATACCATAACAATTAAAATACATGTTCATGAGAACCCTAAATGGTACAAACCACCCTCGAGATTTATTTTTAAACTATATTAAATTATAATTTAATAAGACCCCCTCGAGATATGCAAAACAATATTTTAAGGACTATAGATTAATATAGGCTTAAGCGGTATCATTTCTCTTGAACCTCGGGGAGCCAGAGAAAGTGAGTGCTTGCCTATTCAGGCTAGACAACTTAACGGAGTTTTCAATGGAAATTATCTTGGAAAAAGACACATATCCCGCCGTCTATGTGCAGCAGTTGCCGATTACTCCCGAACTTAAGATATTGCAAGAATAAAGTCCTTTTCATAAGATTCTAACTCCAACATGAATCCAAACTCAAATCAGAATCCAAAATCAAACTTGAACTTGAATACTTGATCATGAATCAGAACACTTGAAGTTGAATATCCCAAAACTTGAATACTAGAATACTATGACTTGACATGAATACCAGAACACAATGGTTGCTATTGAAACTGACTTGACTCGAACCATGAACACTTGACACGAATACTTGATATTGACATGAACTCAATCTTAAAACTTGATGTATTCATGGATTCGAGCAAGGCTAATAATTTTAACTATAACCTAGAATACACGGGGTGTTGGGGTAGTTCATGTATGAATCCAACGAAATCTCAGGAGTCCCCATAGATCATGAAACCATGTCTACTAACACAAGCAAGCTATCATGAGGGCCCGTGTTTCCTTACTCCTCGATTATAGCCTGTTGAGTTTGGAATACTTCAACACTAGATTGAAGTCCCGTTACTAACACTTGATTCGGGCCCGTGGTTCCTTACCCCTGAATTACAGCCTGTTGGGTTCGAGAACACTCTTGAGATTGGTTGACATTTACTCTTGGACTTACGTTAAATTAGTTTACCCATGTAGAGACATTTTAGGACACTTGCATGCACTTCATGTTCACTATACCTATACCACACAGCCATGCTATACTATACTTATGTTATTTTGCTATGATATATATATAGAACTGCATGTTAAATAGAATTGCCATGTTTACACATGTTTAAACACCATATCTCATAGTCCATTACTTCATGATATCCATTTTTTCTTTGTCATTATACTTTTATACTTCACACCCTTTTTCGTGGGGACTTACCCAGCGAAAGTTCGCTGATAGGCATTCCACCCATCTTTGTTTCTTGGAATGTTCGTCAGATACTGTGGAGACTGAGGAGGTAGACACCACAGAGGAGGAGCACGATCAGATCGTGACTCAGGCCTAAACTAGTTATCTTTTTTTTTCACTTTATGTATACCACCAGTTTAGGCATTTCTTTTCTTATATCTTCTTTCAGTTGAACTCATGTATTGTAAATGCATCAAGTTGAATATAAATAAAGTTGTTGAAGTTTAAATCTCATGCTAATTTCTTGTCATTTTATATTTCTCATTTATGCTTAGCGTATTTATTCCATATTTATTCCGGGAAATGACCTTCTCGAAATAAATACGTCGCGGGTCTCGTCACGGACCTGCTTCCGTATTTTGGGAAGTGGGGCATGACAGGTTCGGTTCTTGCACACGGAACAAAGTGCCACGCCAAGTGTCATGCCAAGGGGCAGGGGCCACCTCTTGAATCCGCGGGGGTCACCTCTTGAGTCTGTGGGACCCACTGTAGAACAATGAGGAATTTTCGGAACACATTCCGAATGAGGACCGAACTGCATTATAAATTTAATGATGCCTCCATCAATTATAGATGCGCCTTTTAAGTGAATCAGTAATACAGGAGCTAAAGAACTCCGTAGTTAAGCGTGCTCTGACCAGGGAAGTCTTGGGATGGGTGACCTCCTGGGAAGTGGCACCTGGTCGGGTCCGGTTTGCTCTAAAGGGCAAAACCGTGCGGTTTCGGCCAGAGCGGACAATACCATCTATACTGGGGCATGGAGCGTTACATTTATGACGGCCCATGCAGGTTTCTCAGTAGTAGGTCTGTGGTTCGATGACGAACCATTGTTCAAAGGTAGGGCGAATGTCGGGACCCGGTTCTTGCACACGGAACAAAGTGCCACACTAAGTGTCATGCCAAGGAGCGGGGCCACCACTTAAATTCATGGGGGCCACTTTAGAACAATGAGAAATCTTCAGAACACATTCCGAAAGAGGACCGAACTGCATTATAAATGTAATGATGCCACCCTCAATTATAGAGGCGCTTTTTAAGTGAATCGGTACTACAGGAGCTTGAGAACTCCGTAGTTAAGCGTGCTCTGGCCAGGGAAGTCTTAGGGTGGGTGACCTCCTGCGAAGTGGCCCCTGGTCGGGTCCGGTTCGCTCTAAAGGGCAAAATCGTGTAGTTTCGGCCAGAGCGGACAATACCATCTGTACTGGGGCATGGGGCGTTACATCTCCAAGCACACCTCCCGGCCTCAAATCCCGGCCGCCTCCTAGCCTCCTCCTTTCCAAGCACCTCCGGCCTCCGCCTTCGACGCCAATCGGTGGGTTGGTTTATTAATTTATTTAGGTTGTTTAAAATTTTGTTAAATTTAAGTAATTTTAGGGTTAGTGTTAAGACTAATCTTAAGGTTAGTGTTAATTTTAAGAATAATTTTATTGTTAGGATTAATTTTAAGTTTAGAATAAGGATTAATTTTAGGTTAGGGTCAGGGCTAATTTTATGGTTAGTGTTAGGGCTCATTTTAGGATTAGTGTTAGGGCTAATAATTTTGGAGTCAGTATTAGGTTATTTTTGGGTTAGGGTTAGGGTTAATTTTGGGGTTAGTGTTAGGGTAAGGGTTAGTGTTATGCTTAATTTTGGGGTTAGAGTTAGGGTTAATTTTGGGGTTAGAATTAAGTTAGTTTATTTGTTGAAAATTTTAGGTTTAGAACTGTTAGTTATATGTATGCCCTAGAGGCCATTACTGTACATGCGATGTATATTGTAGTGGATGTTTGGACATATATAGAGAGGACTTTCTTGCTCGATATGATAGCATGATATCTGGTTGCTCTTTATCTTAACATGTACACTTATTGTCTCTCTATTACATATTGATAAAGCCCTTTAGGATGAGTACTTGACTACCATGATTATGATGCAGATCATACTAGTAGGGACAGGGTAGTCGATAAGTACATCCTTCAACTGTTCCTAGTCGTGGAAGTATCAAGACAGGGCATCGATATTCCAGAGTAGACTAACGTATACGCTTCTCGACCCATATGATGGGCGATGAATGATCCCATATCCATTGGTGTTTGACATCAGAGAAGGTATACGGGTGCTCAGTGGAGACTGGGTACACTGGACGGACTCGCCGAGAACTCCTAGATGGTATTATACCTATCGTCGGATAGCAGTTCTCTGGTGACACTGGTATAGATTAGTCTGTAGACCCGAGATCGTCATAGAGTCTTGTGTGATTCCCACTGTGCTTTGATTTCCACCATACCACGGTCAAGAGATCGTGCAAAAAGGTGGTTTTTGGGTACAGTCCCGAGTCACATGGAGGCAATGAGCGATAGGAGGGGTTTCGTCTCTCCCGGAATTGGGAGTTGATGTTGCGCTATGCTCGATTGGCCATAACAGGAAATCCCTGGCCAGGGTTGCTGAGATCTACTGGTAAGTGTTATCAGTAGTTTCTCGAACCGTTATGGACCTTGCATCGGCATGGCTTATCAGGCTATTGGGGTCTGACGTTATACCACCCCCAGGCTGTGATATGCGACATATCTGACGAAGAGACCGGACTGTATGGTAGTGTTACTGAGTGGATTCGTAGGAGTATGAGCACGCTTTCTTGTTGATCTTCTGATCGCTCAATACCCGGGTGGCCGTTACATTTGGAAGACCGCTTGCGGCTTGTAGGTGTTTGATATGATCACCACCTACTGCCGGCGTATTGATGAGTCTTTAGAGTCCTACACAGAGGTTTCCTGGTTCATGCGAAACGGAGTAGGAGCACATATGTGATATGTGCGGGACCGAGATTAATGCACGTATGTGATACCGCATTCTATTCTCGCGACTTGTGACATTGGTCGGTTATATGTGATATAGCCGGGTTATCGGATCAAGTGTTGATTCGATAAGTTGTTGCATTTGATATTAGTCGGTTATACAGGATATAGCCGGATTATTAAATCAAGTGTTGGTTTAGTAATCTAATGTATAATTATATATTTGATATATTAATGTGCATTAACTAATATTAGCTCACTTATGATTTCTTTTCTCACTTGATTGTGCACAAAGTATATATGTGATATATATTAATGTACATTTTATTGTGTCATGCTTGATGATACATGCTACATAGGTGTATGAGACTTATACTATATTTAGGATAATCCTAGGGTTTATATTTATCTAAGTAATTCTAAAATGGTGGCATTTTGTCATGGTAGAAGTTTTGAGAAAGCTTTGGATAACCCTTGACCAATTCCACTCCTTTTGTTTTCCTTGAGATATTTATAAACCTAACCATTATCCTCAACCCTAGTTAAGTCTCTATAAGAGTTAGGCATGACACTAACTCACCCATTGTTGCAATTCTAACCTCATTCTATTCTCTTGTTAATTTCATCTTCATCTTCTTCATGAGCTTGGAAAAGCTTTCTAGTGTTTGGAGATGAGAAGAACATTGTGAGAAAAATAAAACTAAAGTGACCCCACTTCCTACTTCATCATCCTCTACTATTAGCCATTTAGTTTAGGATGTTTGCTTCACTAATCTCATCATTAGTGAAGAGATAGCATGAGCTAGTGTCTCCTCGGCGTAGACCATCTTCGGCCTCGAAGACTTCGATGCCAGCTTGTTCATTTCTTCATGGGAGCCTTTCTAGAGTCCGGGAGTTCGTAATCGCAGCGAAGGAACTACTACACGGAGCTATTGAAGTGAAGGACCGGTCTACATACGTTGTATTTCTTTTTCACTTTAGTTGCAAAGTTATTTGCATTCGATTTGTCGGATTCTCTAGTTAGGATTCTAGGGTTAGGGTTAGCTAGCAAGGCAAATTTTTTAAATTGGCATGAACGATACCTCCCGAAACCTTGCTGCCGTGCCAGACAACGCTACAAGAACTTAGGTTAGGATGTTAATTTTAGTTAATTATGGTTAGGTGTAACATTTTGGAAAATTATAAATATTAATTTATAATTTAAAATATGAGAATAATGAGTTTACAAAATGATGTCGCATATAGATTTTGTTATCGGATTTATATCCGCAAAAATGTAATTATTTTGGTAAAAATGGGGGAAAAGGTGTGATATCATAAAAACGATATTTTAATTGTTTTAACATGACATGAGATTTTATAATAAGATAATGGTATTTTAGTATTATACTAAGTGTTCTATTTCTTTTAAAATCAATAATTTAGAGTTTTGTAACATGGAGGTATTTTATTTAACAAGGTTTGTTTTATTTTTATGAGGGTATGGTATATGTTATGCTAAGATTAAATCCTCACAAACAACACACCCTCACACTCACCCTCCTCACTCCACTTCCTCTTTCTCCTTTGCACCTCATGCTTGCTCTACATAAACCATGACATCTCCACATTATCTTATCACAACCTTTAGAAATTCCTTGAGCTCTCCAAACTGAAACCTTAGGTTCCTTCAAGCTCCAACACTAAATTCTAAGTATTCACCAAACCAAAAAAGAAGAACCTTGGTCCCTTCATCAAATTTGAGCATATCCTCAAGCTAGATCCGCTACAACCCTAGGAGCTTCCACCATGCACTTCTTGAGATGGATTTCTTTGTGCACCATCTCCATAGGTAAATCTCCTCCCATCTTTTCAAGTTCTATTCTGTTTAATATCTGTTTTAGTGTGCAAATATCAGGAAAATGGAAATTTTGTGATATTTGTAATGCTAAGTTTGAATATGGAACTATTAGGATAAAACACTAGAAAAACTAACAATACTAAGATATGGTGAGACCACTAGGAGACCATACCTAAAGCCCGAGCCCTTAACTCCCCTATTCAACCGGCGGTTTTCCAATTTTGGCCGGCGCCGCCAGGATTCCTATAGAATTGTGTTTTGGGTTTTGGTAAGTAGGTGTATTTGGCAATTATATAAGCTACTGTATTGTTTGATTTGTCCCAGATTTCATATAGAGAAATCTGGGAGTGTTCTAGTAAGGTTTTATCAATGTTTCCGACATTTTGATACGGCTTTTTGTATTTCTGTACCGCGACTGAAATGATTGAAGTTCGTACGTTAATATCAGGGGTATTTGGTCGTTTCTGGAGTAAATAACATATAGGTTCTAACTTATGGGTGTTTAGCTCATTGTTTTGGTTTTGATATGATATTTACACCGATATGTTATAACTACGATTGTAGGTGCGATCACGAAGGTTTCCGAGACGGCAAGGACGGACAAAGCAATCGTGGATTTCGATGAGCTCGATAAGTTGATGAGTAGATTTATATCTATGGGGGAAGTCAGGTGGATGGCGTATAGCACCCCCGCAACCATTTGACTAGGATAGTTATGCTATCTAGTTAGTTGTTAACGATATGTTAGATAACTTAGCTAATTGTATTGATGTTATTTCGTATCTAGTAGGTTATACAAGTGGTTATAATTGATATTTGGTTATGATGACATACGTACGTGACGATAGATCCGTACGATATGGATATGATATTGGATGGACATTGTACGAGAGATCATACCGTACTTGTAATAATGAGGATAGTGTGCCGAATACGGCCAAGTTCTTTTGGACTCATGGACTCATGAGTTATCCCGACTTGGGATGTTATGTTTGGGTGAGCTATACTCTTTTAAAAACTAACGATTCGTTTTCCATTTTAAATGATAAATGACAACGATGCGATGCTAATTTCCAAAAATAATATCGATTTTAACTTAATGCAGCTTCCTTATTTTAAAATAACGTTTCGTTCCATTTTCAAACATAACGGTATAGTTCATAGCATAGTTACGTTAATAATTACGTGACACGCTTACCGATTGTATACGTTATTTGTTATACGAACACACTGATAGAACACTGCACACTTACCAATGAGTACTATGTTGCACGAGTTCAGACGCATATGTTACACTATACCTCATTGGTACTGCCATGACACTGTAGGACCGCAATACCACGCGATGTGTATGTAAATGCCGATACGAGGCATTATGAATTCTCTATACCCGGAAATTTGATGCTAATTATATGCTACGTATATGTGTAGAATTACTTTCTGCTTTAAACACTTATAGAACACTTACATAAATACTAATGATTGCCATGCTGCACGAGCACAGACGCGTATGTTATACTACACATCATTAGTATTGCCATGACACAGTAGAACTGTTATATTTGTTTGCATGCCTGACTATACTTACGTATTGTGCCTTTATTACCTGCTGAGTTATTGCGAATACCAGTAACATGGATATTCGTATTCGATTCTTATGAGTTTTATGATATTTTTACTTTCGATGATATATATCAATGGTATGGGACGCTGCTATATATAGATATATATAATATATCATCAGAGTAATATTTGCAATTATTCTCTTCCTTACTTGATATTTCTGGATACGATGAGTTGGCGTCCACCATGAGTTTTATGTTTTCTGATTGGATTTTATTCCGAACCAAGTGGGGGGCTATACGGTTACGGACGTGTTACATATCTAGACTGAGTGGAAGGGAGATATACAGTCGGATACATGGTGGACCCGGTCGAGACCGACGGGAAGGAAAGCCGTGATAGTGGCGGGGAGCCTAGCGAGGACACTAGATACCGAAGATAGATATGAGCACGACGGATATCCATGGGATACTGACTGGGGCTATGGATATCGTGGGGCGACCGATCTGTTGAGACGGTGTCGACGATATCTGGATTTGCGTGTCGGTGATGGACACAAGAGATTTGATGACTTTGGGTGTCGATGCTGGACACCTTTATATATTGATATGTTGCGATTATTCGAGGAATACCGTTATAGTTTATGAGTTATAGTATCCAACCAGGACTGATCCGGAGGACAATACCTGAATACGTTTTACCTGTTGATATATAAAAAAGGGTTTCTAAACGAGCTATGATCTCATTATTTTGACATGTCTAGAATGACACAAGGATCTTTAAAACTGTAAACCTCTTTACTAAACAACGAGACATATATCTTAAATAAGATACCTATTATACTTCATACTATTATGTCTGCTTTTATGCCGTGGCATACGTATTCCGCGGCTTTTTTAAGAAGAGGTTTTACATATATATTTTCGGGTAACTTATAGGTTTATACCTGGATATAGGTCATATACATATGAAATGTTACAGTTACGTGATCGATAATGATGCATTTATTGTACTTATGCATTATATATATATATTAATACAGACTATGATAGTTCTAAACTTATGACCTAGGATATCGTTGTGCATTTCGATTTCTACCTTGCGATATACTTTTATTCACTGAGTTGGCAACTCACCCCCGTTGTTCCCCAGTTTCTTGCAGGAGATACCGCTCGGATCATCAGCGGCTTGCGACACACACTTCTTTTCGGTGATTGTTTTGGTAGGTGGGCTGCTGTTGTATCGTACCCACACTTGTATGTGTATATTCTTTTGTATCTAGTTAAAACTCCATCGACTTCGAACTTGTATATTGTGGACTTAGAAGAGAGACTTAAAGTTTGTGTGTTTGTGGGTGTCGCACTCGTTGGAGTCGACTTTTTATACTTATTGATCTTGTTTCACTTTTCTTACTTCGCCATTAGGCGTCGTATATTATCTGCATGATTGTTAGGCCATTTGGGCGTGAAAGCCAGCTCCTGTTGGGATGCTTTTTATATTATTATACTTGTGTCGGGTTTTATTCAAAATTTACAAAGGAGGTGCTGCCGATTTTTAAAACGACATAGATGCTTTTCAAACATACTTTTTTAGACTTAAATGTTCATTTTAAACTGATTCCATCTAATGACTTTTTTAAACTTCACCTCCAATATTTTCGTAAAAAGGTTTAGATTCCAGGTTTTCCGCTTACTTGGACAGCGTCGACGTCTTTAGATGTCACATGATTTAAGTGCCGGTCACGTGCCACTTTCAGGTCGTGACAAAGTTGGTATCAGAGCATTTTGGTTTAACCTTTGTTCGAGTCTGGGCTTGACTATGTGGAGTCTAAGCATACACTTTCGTTATCTAGGTTTGACCTTATAGAACTTAGACTTGACTTTGGGGGTCTTATACCCGAACTTTCGTTATGTAGGTTGACCTTGGTTGATGGAGTAGGTACTAAGTAGAGTGATGTACCGTACATATGTTCCGCGGTATATTTACGATACGATACTCCGCCTAAGTTACCTTAGGATATATATATTGAGATCTTTTCTTCTATTCGTTCAATTGATCTATCCTCATCGATACGTGTTGGTTGTTCCGGTCACCATGTCTACACAAGCCGAGAGGGCTGCGGTTAGAGACACGGTCAGGGCAGACTTGTCTGGGATGAGGACTGACCAGGGTGATTTTCCGGTGACATAGGAACATGTTGTTTATCCTTATATGATCGGATTTCTAATTTTGAAGCGAGTTTTCTTCGGGATCCGCACCATAGGGTCGGGTCATTGCTGGAGACCAGCCGGACTTGGAGGCATGATATTTACCCTACTCTGAAAATCGTTGTGTTGCCTACTGTTCAGACAGTTATACCAACCGTTGCTGAGATTATCGAGGTGTTTCTTCTAGAATTCATGAAGTTAAAAGTCGTCGATGTTTACGAGTATAAATGGGCTAGAGGATTTGTAGTCATTCATGGGTATGATGGCTAGGATACTTAATTCGTTGTGGCTCTCCAATACGAGATCGATGAAGTTGACTAGCTTATTTTGATGGGTCTTGCTCAGACCTGATATGAGTCGCTCGAGAGAGACCGTGTAGTGAGTTTTCCTCCGACGAATTGGGACGAGTTCTCGAAGGTGAGCTTAGCCGGATTCTTCCACAGAGTGTCAAAGATGTCGGATTCGTATTTTCGAGTTTTGTGTAAGACTCCGGGCTTGATCATACCGAGTATGACTTGCAATTCACGTAACAATCATGAGACACTCCTTATTTGACCGATACTGAAGAGTAATGGAACAGGAGATTGGTGCGAAGTCTCAATGCGCAGTTGTTCTTCCCTATTTATACTGGAGATTCAATACGTATACAGAGGCATTGTGTACGACCCCACATTCAGGGGAAAATCTGGATGAGATTGCATTTGTTCCGAAATGGAAGTGGATTCATTAAGGAGTGCTAGTTTTGGGCAGATTGGATAGATGAGATCGGTAGGAGATATGACGGGGTCTTTCCAGGATTCTATAATGATTGAGATTTGACCCGGGGTCAGTTGCTTGGCTCGCATGCAGAGGTTAGAGATCGCCGTCGTCGACATGTGACATTACGAGAGACTGGATTACTTGGTAAGGAAGTGTCTTGAAAAGTATCAGTATAGGACTGTTTGCGTCGCTGCTCCTCACCAGACGATTGTATAAAGAGGCCATGGCGTTGGTCATCCATAGAAAGAACAAGAATTCAGAGACAGAGAAAGCTAGACCTGTTAGTGTATATGCCCTAGGGGCCATTATTGTATCATACTAGTTTGTATATTACTTAATGGAAGCTTGTGATATTCACATGTATATAACAGTCTTGCTAAACATGGTAGTATGCTACTTGGTTTTTCTATCTTAATATGTGAGCATACGTATTGATAGAGCTCTTAGGATCTTGCTTGACTACCAGCGTTGTGATGGCAGTCACACTAGTGGGGGTTGGGTAGTCTACAAGCACATCCTTATTCAGGTCCCTAGTCGTTGGATTATCGAGACAGAGCATCGATACTCCGGAGTAGACTAGTGTGTACGCTTCTCATCCCGGTTGGGGAGATGGTCTGTCCCACAGCCGTCAGTACGTCGTACTGGAGATAGTATGTAGGTGCTCGTTAGGTTACGGGTACACCGGACAGGACTCACAGGGAACTGTTGGTTGGTTTTATACCAGTCGTCAGTGAACAGTTCCCAGGTGACATGAGTACAGCATAGTCCGCAGACTTGACACTGCTACTTCGCCTCGAGTGTGTCCCACTGTTCTTAGATTGCTACCCTACCACGGCTCAAAGGAGTCGTGCAAACAGGTAGCAGTTGGGTGCAGTCCCGAGCACTTGGAGGCAGTGGCAGTTAGACAGGATTCGTCTCTTCCGGTATTGGGAGTTGATATCGCGCTGTGTCAGAGAGCCATTACGCAAAGTCCCTGGCCAGGGCAAGCGAGATTTGCTGGTAGGTTCCAGTAGTTTCTCAGGGTGTAATGGGCTTCCCTCCGACACGACTTATACCGCTATTAGGGGACTGACGCTTGCCGCCCCCCTAGGCTCGATATGCGATAGTCTTGGACGAACGGACCGGACTGTATGGAGATTGTCACATCAGACACAGTAGGAGTTCGGATGGGTTTCCTCATCGGCCTTCTTATCGACATCTACCTGGGGACCGTTACGTACAGCTAGTGCCGCTTGCGATCTGTGGTTAAACCCACTACCAGCGTAGTAGTCGAGTCTCTAGAGTCCCACACAGAGAGTTTCCCTACTCCGGGCGAAACGATATAGAGGTCGTATGGTTTTTCGACAAGGGTTCGGACGCATACGTGTGTTTATGCACGTACGACTTTCGGACAGTTTTTACCAGTCGGCTTTGGTTTAAGCCAGTTACTGGTATCCGGTTATTGGATTTATACAGTCTAAAGTTTTTCCGTATTTTTGCGGAAAGGAGGGGCGTTCTCATAATTGCGCGAGAAGCTTCTAGAAGGTGGTGACTAAGGAGGTTTAGGTGGCATATACAATGAATGTGATTAGTGAGTCATATGGATGATTCATCCATGTCATTAATGCTTCATAATTGCTTAATGACTCATGGATGTGAATCATCACTAGATATTATCAAGCATGGTTGTTAAATTCATTTCTTTTCTTTTCTTGATAAAAAGAAATGCTTGATATATATTATCATAACTCATTATTCTCACTTCATTATTATTCTCATCTTCTCTCTCCTCAAACTCTCCCTCTTCAAACCCTAATCCTCCCCTCTCATGTGTTGAGTACAAGGATTAGTTAGACTACTTAATCCATAACCCTCTCTCTATTTCACCTAGATTCTTTGATTAGCACTTAAAGAAGTTTAGTTGCCTCAAGTTTAGAGGCTAAGCTTGGAATAAAGCTCTCGGGTGGATCTTCTACTACTTCTAGAAGGCCGAGGAGGAGAAGGAGTATGCAAAGACGAAGGACACGATTCGTTAGGTATAATCCCTAAACATAGTAGTATAGAACTTCTATGTTTGTAGTTAGTTATCGTTTAGCTTCGATTCAAGCGGTTAGTCGATGTTTGTGCTTTAAACAAGTTCGTTTTTAAAATTTCCGCCTCCCCATTAGCATTGGGGTGTTGTACATCGACTTACAGTGGTATCAGAGCCTCGCTAAACAATAAATAACTTACTTGCAAATTTGTATGAATTTCGAACGGAAAAAACGAAACCGGAAAAGCCCGAAATCACAAGTTTCTGTCGTTTTTAAAATGAAGTCCAAAAATTTTTCAGGGATGTTCAGAAAGCTTGAAAAGACAGTAGAAGAACACCCAAGAAAATTGGGCACCTGAATCGCCTAAAGCGCCGCGGAACCGCGGCGGATCCCACCGATCCGCCGCGATTCCGCCGCCGAGTTGGCGATTCAGGAACCCAATTTTCCTGTGTTGGTTCTATGGGATATTTGGTATTTTCTGGAATTTTTTATTTTTGCTCAGGTTTCAGATTTACAGAGAAGTATTGGTGAAAAATTAAAAGTGTTTAATCGACCGAAATTATACAATATTTGCTTGTTGGATTATATCTGTGTTTGTATAATGTGTTCGTAAACCTCCCCTAACTGCTAGTATGTCGGTTGGCAGGGGGTTGCACATTTCTGTAATGGATTTTATCTGTTTGTGCATATGAACTGTGTTTGACTGTTGTGATGTATAGCCGGGGTTATGTGATGGGTTATTATTTAATTCATTTGATGTAAATGTAATTTGTTGTAATATTATTTTGCGGGGCACATCCAGGTTGCGGTTGTAGCCACCGTTGTATTATTTCATTTTACTATTTTTGCTCCTAGGACAGACCCAAGGTGGGGTACACAAACTGCCTGGCGGGTAGTTTGCCGTACCCGTTGGGGTCTTGGATGGGGTAATGGCTATTCATCACAACTGTGTAATCCGTCTTTTGTTGCAGGCTCAAAACAAACACGGATTGCTTGCAAATCCAATTAAGTTCATCTGTGATCTGGAATGAATATCATTGCGTCAGACGAATGTAAAATATCTATATATATGATAGCTATTTAGACGTCACTTATGTTTTACACCCGCACTAGCCCAGCCCCCGCTCTGTCGTTAGTTAAGTAACCTAACGGGTAATGACGGGACCCAGTGGCGAATGCGGATGACATAAGAGGACGTCATATTTTCGTTGTTCTCTGCAATGATAGGTTAATGATGGGACGCATTATCTATAATGCAAAGAAAATAAACCAAAGTTTTAATCGTTGGAACAATTTAAAAGAAACCACTCGGTTAATTTTAAAAACAGATATTTTTAAATGCGGATCTTTAACGACTCCTTTTAAAAAGCTATCAGGTTCCTTCGGTTATATCAAGTTCACTACGTTCACGGTTTCGCCAAAA
The DNA here is from genome assembly GCA_030015575.1 of Agapanthus africanus. Classification (NCBI taxonomy): domain Eukaryota; kingdom Viridiplantae; phylum Streptophyta; class Magnoliopsida; order Asparagales; family Amaryllidaceae; genus Agapanthus; species Agapanthus africanus. The sequence continues at coordinate 46,054,761 of JASDDO010000001.1, read as the reverse complement.
CCATTCGTAGCCCTCCGTCATTTCATCTGGGTATTCAGTAGTATTCAAGCTATATATTTTGACCAACGCCAAGGCATAGTGTTTGGTAGCTGCTGGATATTCATTTGTTGCATAGATAGATGAGTTAGTTTGGGACAGTCGTATGATCATTTTGGCCAACGTCAAGGATACGTACGGATGGGTTCAAATTAACAAGATAATGATGGGTAGAACTTGACATGTGACTTATGATATTTTGACCAACGCCAAGGTCATAAGAGCATGGGGCAAAAATAAATATCGGGAATTTCTAAAGAAACTGAAATTTGCAAAGAGATGCATACCATTTGGAGTTTGATGAATGTTGGTAGCATTCCTTCAACATTATCATACGATGATATTTGGATCCCGATCCTATTATGAGTATATGCTACTTATCAGGATATTCGTCACTTAACGATCAATGCTATAAACCAAGTAGGTGTCCAGAAAGGTGTCAGCGGGGTTACGCCCCCAGAGAAAAGAGGTTCTTTAATTAAGGAACTTCGCGAAAGCGTTGGAAAACCTCCCTCGAAGTATCGACACTAGCCTGACTGAACGGTTAAGCAAGAATTATACAGTGAGAATAGTCCTGGCTAATTCTTCTTTTATGGTTTGAGGAAGGATTCGAGAAACAGTGGGAGCCATCCAGTTTAGATAAACTAAAAACCACTCTAAACTTGCAAGAGCATCATGCTAAAGAGTTTTCTTCTCTCTCTCCTAATTGCAGCGACCCTGAAAATGACTGGACTTAAGTTACTTTTAGAGAAAAATATACTGACAGGGCCAAACTATAAAGATTGGCTGCGGAATGTCAAAATGGCTTTGACCTATGACAAATTGGGGTACGTCCTCACCGCTACGGCACCTGCTGTCCCTGGTCCCAAATCCAGTAATGCGGATAAGGAAATCCGCAAAACCTAGGATTTAGATTGCGCGAAAGCCAAGTGCATCGTGCTTGCCTCGATGAACAATGAACATCAGAGGAGGCACGAGGATATGGACCTAGATGGCATATTTCTCCATACAAAGGAACTTTATGGAGAGCAATCTCGTATAGCAAGATACGAGACCTCTAAGAACTTGTTTCGAGCGAGGTTGGCTGTCGGGTCATCCGTAGGAGAACATGTCCTAAAGATGATCGGCTATATAGAAGAGCTCGCAGACCTTGGGACGACTTTGGATAATGAGCTCTATACAGACCTTATTCTCCAGTCCCTTCCTCACACCTACGCCCAGTTTATCCTGAACTTCAACATTCAAAGAAAAGAAGTTGAACTTCCGGAACTCCTGAACATGTTAAGGAGTGCAGAGGGCACCTTGCAGAAAGCAAGGGAAACACCCGCTATGTTTGTTAGCGGTGCATCTTCTTCCGGGTCCAAGGCTAAGGCTAAAGGAAGGAAGAAGAAGGCCGCCACCAAACCCAGAGGAGGTGTTAGTAAGGTGGGAGGGAAGGGAAAGAAAAAGTTTGCGGTACCGGTAGTGGGCCAGGATGAGTGCTTCCATTGTCACAGGAAAGGGCACTGGAAGAAGGATTGCAAGGCGTGGAACGCCAAGAACCAGGAACCGAAGCAAGCTGTGGCTTCGACTTCAGGTGTGTTTGTAATTGAGAATTGCCTGTCGATCAACTCTACTTCCTGGGTATTGGATACCGGATCAGGATCTCATATTTGCAATTCATTGCAGGCACTGAGAAACCGTAGAGTGCTGAAGGAAGGTGATATGACCCTAAAGGTTGCTAACGGAGCTAGCGTGGGAGCTGCGTCCGTCGGGGATTATCACCTAGGATTGACGAGTGGACACATTTTGGTTTTACATAACTGTTTTTTTGTACCAAGCTTAACGTGTAATATCATATCAGTTTCCTTGTTATCAAATAAAGGTTATGATTTCACGTTTGTAAGAGATGTTGTTAACATCCACCTTAATCATGGTTTGATTGGGTCCGGTACACTAAATAACGGTATATATGTTTTAAACCAACTCCAAATTTTCAATGTCCAGAACACACTAAAAAGAAAGTCTCCAGATTTAAATAAAGCTTTCTTATGGCATTGTAGACTGGGTCACATCAATGAGAGAAGGTTGACTAAGTTGCATAAAGAAGGATATTTGGACTCGTTCGAATATCAAACTTATGACACTTGTCAATCTTGTCTCAAAGGAAAGATGACAAAGACTCCATTCACTGGACAAGGAGTAAGAGCGAGCGAGCTCTTAGGACTCATACACAGCGATGTATGTGGTCCAATGTCTACACATGCAAGAGGTGGTTTTTCCTATTTCATTACTTTCACGGATGATTACTCAAGATACGGATTCATTTATCTGATGAAACATAAATCCGAGGCTTTTGAGAAATTCCAAGAGTATAAGAATGAAGTAGAAAACAAAACCGGCAAAAGTATCAAGACACTTAGATCTGATCGAGGTGGTGAATACTTGAGTGCCGAGTTCCTAGGTTACCTAAAAGAGAAAGGAATTCTCTCTCAGCTTACTCCTCCATACACTCCACAGTATAATGGTGTATCGGAGAGACGGAATCGAACCCTATTGGATATGGTACGATCCATGATGAGTAATGCTGAGTTACCGCGATCTTTTTGGGGTTATGCGCTAGAATCAGCGGCATATCTTTTGAACATGGTTCCTACCAAGACTGTGCCTACCACGCCATATCAGATGTGGAGTGGGAAGAAACCCTATCTTCAGTATCTGAAAATATGGGGATGTCCAGCTTTTGTTAAAAAGCAGCATGTGGACAAGCTCGAGGCACGATCAGTAAAGTGTAAGTTTGTGGGATATCCAAAGAATTCCAAGGGGTATCTATTCTATTACGCAGAGGAACAAAAGGTGTTTGTTTCTCGTAATGCCCATTTTCTAGAATATCAGTTTTTAGAAAAGGAAATAAGTGGGAGCGAAATAGAACTGGAAGAAATTCCAGAACCACAAACTACTACTGAAAGTTTGGTAGAACCGGAAGTTCAAGAAGAACAAGACATTCCCGCACCCCTCCGCAGGAGTAGTAGGCCGTCTCATCCGCCTGAGAGATACTACGGTTTTCTCATAGATGGGGATAGAGAGGATTGCATCATAGATGATGATGAACCTACTGACTTCCAGCAGGCCATCCAGAGCGGCGACTCGGTACGATGGCTAGATGCAATGCGGACTGAAATGGAGTCCATGTACACCAACAAAGTATGGACTTTGGACTTTGCTCCAGATGGGGTAAAACCCATAGGATGCAAATGGATCTTCAAGAAAAAGATTGGTGTAGATGGACAGGTGGAAACCTATAAGGCTAGACTTGTTGCAAAGGGTTTTCGTTAAAGACCTGGTTTGGACTATGACGAAACTTTTTCTCCAGTGGCTATGCTCAAATCCATTCGGGTCCTTCTTGCTATTGCTGCCTTCCATGATTATGAAATCTGGCAGATGGACGTAAAGACGGCTTTTCTAAATGGAAATTTAGAAGAGTGCGTCTATATGGATCAGCCAGAGGGTTTCAATCAGAGTGGGAGCAGCGGGAAAGTATGCAAGCTGCTTAAGTCCATTTATGGACTAAAGCAGGCATCGCGGAGTTGGAACATCTGTTTTGATGAGACAGTCAAAGAATATGACTTTATCAAAAATCCAGATGAACCGTGCATATATAGTAAAGTTGTAGCCAGAAGTGTCGTATTCCTCGTCTTGTACATGGATGACATTCTATTGATAAGAAATGACATTCCTATGCTACAATCTGTCAAAGGATTCTTGTCACACAAGTTCTCTATGAAAGACCTGGGTGATGCCTCTTACATTCTGGGGATCCAGATCTGTCGTGATAGATCCAAGAGGATGTTGGGACTTTCGCAGTCCAGGTATATCGACACTGTACTGAAAAGATTCAGTATGGAAGATTCTAAGCGCGGTAATCTACCGGCTTGTCACGGAATCACCCTCTCCAAAGAGATGTCTCCCAAGACTGATTTGGAAAGGGAACGCATGTCTATTATACCCTACGCTTCTGCGGTAGGCTCTATAATGTATGCGATGTTGTGCACCAGACCAGATGTAGCTTACGCACTGAGCGTGGTAAGCAGGTATCAGTCAGACCCAGGGGAGAAGCACTGGATAGCAGTAAAGAACATTCTCAAGTACCCGAGAAGGACTAAGGAGATGTTTTTGGTTTACGGCGGAAAAGACCTCAGGTTGGAGGCCTTTGCTGATTCCGGCTTCCAGAGTGATAAGGACGATTCCAAGTCCATGTCGGGTTATGTCTTTACCCTCAATGGAGGGGCGGTGTGCTGGAAGAGCTCCAAGAAGGACACCGTTGCTGACTCGACGATGGAAGCGGAGTATATAGCTGCTTGCGATGCCGCAAAAGAAGCAGTCTGGATGAAGAAGTTCCTAACAGAACTTCAGGTGGTTCCTACCATAGTTGATCCAATACCTCTGTATTGCGACAACAACGGAGCTATAGCTTTAGCGAAGGAACCAAGGTCCCATCAGAAATCCAGACACATCTTAAGGCGGTATCACCTGATCAGGGAGATCATTGATCGTCAGGAGATCGAGGTTCGGAGAGTTGCTTCTGAAGAGAACATTGCTGATCCATTCACAAAGGCCCTACCTCGGATTCAGTTCGAGAGGCTACTCGAGATCATCGGTCTTCGATATGCCAGTACATGGCCCTAGTGCAAGTGGGAGATTGTTAGTGTATATGCCCTAGGGGCCATTATTGTATCATACTAGTTTGTATATTACTTAATGGAAGCTTGGGATATTCACATGTATATAACAGTCTTGCTAAACATGGTAGTATGCTACTTGGTTTTTCTATCTTAATATGTGAGTATACGTATTGATAGAGCTCTTAGGATCTTGCTTGACTACCAGCGTTGTGATGGCAGTCACACTAGTGGGGGTTGGGTAGTCTACAAGCACATCCTTATTCAGGTCCCTAGTCGTTGGATTATCGAGACAGAGCATCGATCCTCCGGAGTAGACTAGTGTGTACGCTTCTCATCCCAGTTGGGGAGATGGTCTGTCCCACAGCCGTCAGTACGTCGTACTAGAGATAGTATGCAGGTGCTCGTTAGGTTACGGGTACACCGGACAGGACTCACAGGGAACTGTTGGTTGATTTTATACCAGTCATCAGTGAACAGTTCCCAGGTGACATGAGTACAGCATAGTCCGCAGACTTGATACTGCTACTTCGCTTCGAGTGTGTCCCACTGTTCTTAGATTGCTACCCTACCACGGCTCAAAGGAGTCATGCAAACAGGTAGCAGTTGGGTGCAGTCTCGAGCACTTGGAGGCAGTGGCAGTTAGACAGGATTCGTCTCTCCCGGTATTGGGAGTTGATATCGCGCTGTGTCAGAGAGCCATTACGCAAAGTCCCTGGCCAGGACAAGCGAGATTTGCTGGTAGGTTCCAGTAGTTTCTCAGGGTGTAATGGGCTTCCCTCCGACACGACTTATACCGCTATTAGGGGACTGACGCTTGCCGCCACCTAGGCCCGATATGCGATAGTCTTGGACGAACGGACCGGACTGTATGGAGATTGTCATATCAGACTCAGTAGGAGTTCGGATGGGTTTCCTCATCGGCCTTCTTATCGACATCTACCTGGGGACAGTTGCGTACAGCTAGTGCCGCTTGCGGTCTGTGGTTAAACCCACTGCCAGTGTAGTAGTCGAGTCTCTAGAGTCCCACACAGAGAGTTTCCTTACTCCGGGCGAAACGATATAGAGGTCGTATGGTTTTACGACAAGGGTTCGGACGCATACGTGTGTTTACGCACGTACGACTTTCGGACAGTTTTTACCAGTCGGCTTTGGATTAAGCCAGTTACTGGTATCCGGTTATTGGATTTATACAGTCTAAAGTTTTTCCGTATTTTTGCGGAAAGGAGGGACGTTCTCGTAATTGCGCGAGAAGCTTCTAGAAGGTGGTGACTAAGGAGGTTTAGGTGGCATATACAATGAATGTGATTAGTGAGTCATATGGATGATTCATCCATGTCATTAATACTTCATAATTGCTTAATGACTCATGGATGTGAATCATCACTAGATATTATCAAGCATGGTTGTTAAATTCATTTCTTTTCTTTTCTTGATAAAAAGAAATGCTTGATATATATTATCATAACTCATTATTCTCACTTCATTATTATTCTCATCTTCTCTCTCCTCAAGCTCTCCCTCTTCAAACCCTAATCCTCCCCTCTCATGTGTTGAGTACAAGGATTAGTTAGACTACTTAATCCATAACCCTCTCTCTATTTCACCTAGCTTCTTTGATTAGCACTTAAAGAAGTTTAGTTGCCTCAAGTTTAGAGGCTAAGCTTGGAATAAAGCTCTCGGGTGGATCTTCTACTACTTCTAGAAGGCCGAGGAGGAGAAGGAGTTCGCAAAGACGAAAGACACGATTCGTTAGGTATAATCCCTAAACATAGTAGTATAGAACTTCTATGTTTGTAGTTAGTTATCGTTTAGCTTCGATTCAAGCGGTTAGTCGATGTTTGTGCTTTAAACAAGTTCGTTTTTAAAATTTCCGCCTTCCCACTAGCATTGGGGTGTTGTACATCGACTTACAAGACCGTAGGCAGAAGGCAAGTAGTAATTCTTGCTCTGCCAGTTCCGGGTGTATAAATACCTTTCAACATTGAATAAGGTGTACTTCGATGTCATTTGTTTTTTATTTGCATTTTAATGATCCGAATATTGCGTTTTCAACGTTGAAGAAAGGACAACTCAACGTCCGTTATTTTGACTTATGTGTTTTGAGGATTTGAAGGTCACAAAAATGATTTTTGCATACCAGGTATACTTGTTTGAGATTTCCGTGCACATCAGTTGTACTTGATTGGTGTTTTGTGCACACCGGATGCACTAGAATGATATTTTCGTGCACGTCAGTTGCACTTGATTTAGATTTTATATACTCTAGGCATACTTGAGGTTGAATTTGTGCACCCCAATGCACTTTATGTTGATTTTGTGCATCCCGATGTACTTGATGTTGATTTTATGCACCCCGATGCACTTGATGTTAATTTTGTGCACCCCGATGCACTTGATGTTAATTTTGTGCACCCTGATGCTCTTGATGAGTGATCTTGTGCACTCTAGATGCACTTGATATTGGTTCCATGCACATTCGATGCAGTGGATATTGTTTTCGTGCATACCTATTGCACTTGGCGATGTTTTTGTTTTCATGCACACCCGTGGCATGTGGTTTGAAATTTTGTGCAACCTGTTAGGGTTGATTTCGTTTTCGTGCATTGCACTTGATAAGATATATTATAGATTTGATTTCTATATTTTCACTTGTTCGTGTGCTATAGATATTGCATTACGACTATGGCAATGACCGTGTACTTAATATACATAATGGTTTTCGTATTTGGAATTTTGCATCATAACTAGTGTAATTCTCATAGCAACCGCTAGAGTTACAGTTATGTGAGTTTTATATCTTTTTGAGTTTTCACGCGCACGGTTGCGTTATATTACGTCTTAGCTCGTGTGGGACTTCGGAGTTTCGTTAATTGGAGCGGACTATATGTTTTAAAATTTGGACCTCGGCAATTTGATTTGAATTGATTTGATTTGACTGAGAAAAATGTTTTAAGATAGGGGTTAAATTTAAATTCGGGGACCGAATTTCTTTAAGGAGAGGATATTGTAACATTTTGGAAAATTATAAATATTAATTTATAATTTAAAATATGAGAATAATGAGTTTACAAAATGATGCCGCATATGAATTTTGGTATTGGATTTATATCCGCAAAAATGTAATTATTTTGGTAAAAATGGGGAAAATTGTGTGATATCATAAAAATGATATTTTAATTGTTTTAATATGACATGAGATTTTATAATAAGATAATGGTATTTTAGTATTATACTAAGTGTTCTATTTCTTTTAAAATCAATAATTTAGAGTTTTGTAATATGGAGGTATTTTATTTAACAAGGTTTGTTTTATTTTTATGAGGGTATGGTATATGTTATGCTAAGACTAAACCCTCACATACAAAACACCATCACACTCACCCTCCTCACTCCACCTCCTCCTCCTCCCTTGACACCTCATGCTTGCTCTACATAAACCATGACATCTCAACATTATCTTATCACAACCCTTAGAAATTCCTTGAGCTCTCCAAACTAAAACCATAGGTTCTTTCAAGCTTCAACACTAAATTTCCAAGTATTCACCAAACCAAAAGAGAAAAATCTTGGCCCCTTCATCAAATTTGAGCATATCCTCAAGCTAGAGCCACTACAACCTTTGGAGCTTCCACCATGCACTTCTTGAGCTGGATTTCTTTGTGCACCATCTCCATAGGTAAATTTCCGCCTTTCTTTGTAAGTTCTATTCCGTTTAATATCTGTTTTAATGTGCAAATATCAGGAAAATGGAAATTTTGTGATATTTGTAATGCTAAGTTTGAATCAGGAACTATTAGGATAAACCACTAGAAAAACTAACAATACTAGGATATGGTGAAACCACTAGGAGACCATACCTAAAGCCCGAGCCCCTAACTCCCCTATTCAACCGGCGGTTTTCCAATTTTGGCCGCCGCCGCCGGGCTTCCTATAGAATTGTGTTTTGGGTTTTGGTAAGTAGGTGTACTTGGCAATTATATAAGCTACTGTATTGTTTGATTTGTCCCAGATTTCATATAGAGAAATATGGGAGTGTTCTAATAAGGTATTATCAATGTTTCCGATATTTTGATACGGTTTTTTGTATTTCTGTACCGCGGCTGAAATGATTGACGTTTGTACATTAATATCAGGGGTATTTGGTCATTTCTGGAGTAAGTAAGCTATAGGTTCTAACTTATGGGTGCTTAGCTTATTGTTTTGGTTTTGATATGATATTTACGCTGATATGTTATAACTATGATTGTAGGTGAGATCGCGAAGGTTTCCGAGACGGCAAGGACGGACAAAGCAATCATGGATTTCTACGAGCTCGACATGTTGGTAAGTAGATTTATATCTACGGGGGAAGTCGGGTGGATGGCGTATAGCACCCCCGCAACCATTTGATTAGGATAGTTATGCTATCTAGTTAGTTGTTAACGATATGTTAGATAACTTAGCTAATTGTATTGATGTTATTTCATATCTAGTAGGTTATATAAGTGGTTATAATTGATATTTGGTTATGATGACATACGCACGTGATGATAGATCCGTACGATATGGATATGATACTGGATGGACATTGTACGAGGGATCATACCGTACTTGTAATAATGAGGATAGTGTGCTGAATACGGCCAAGTTCTTTTGGACTCGTGGAGTCATGAGTTATCCTGACTTGGGAAGTTATGTTTGGGTGAGCTATACCCTTTTAAAAACCAACGATTCGTTTTCCATTTTAAATGATAAATGACAAGGAAGCGATGCTAATTTCCAAAACGAATATCTATTTTAACTTAATGCGGCTTCCTTATTTAAAAATAACGTTCTGTTCTATTTTCAAAGATAACGGTATAGTTCATAGCAATTAGTTACGTTAATAATTACGCGATAAGCTTACCGATTGTATATGTTATTTGTTATATGAACACACTAATAGAACACTGCATACTTACCAATGAGTACTATGTTGCACGAGCACAGACGCATATGTTACACTACACCTCATTGGTACTGACATGACACTGTAGGACCGCTATACCACGCGATGCGTATGTAAATGCCAATACGTGGCATTATGAATTCTCTATACCCGGAAATTTGATGGTAATTATATGCTATGGATATGGGTAGAATTACTTTCTGCTTTAAACACTTACACAAATACTAATGATTGCCATGTTGCACAAGCACATACGCGTATATTACACTATATATCATTAGTATTGCTATGACACAGTAGAACTGTTACATTTGTTTGCATGCCTGACTATACTTACGTATTGTGCCTTTATTACCTGTTGAGTTATTGCGAATACCAGTAACATGGGTATTCGTATTCGATTCTTATGAATTTTATGATGTTTTTACTTTTGATGATATATATCAGTGGTATGGGAAGCTGCTATATATAGATATATATAATATATCATCAGAGTTATATATGCAATTATTCTCTTCCTTACTTGATATTTCTGGATACGATGAGTTGGTGTCCATCATGAGTTTTATGTTTTATGATTGTATTTTATTCCAAACCGAGTGGGAGTTATATGGTTATGGACGTGTTACATATCCGAACTGAGTGGGGGGAGATATACAGTCGGATACATGGTGGACCCGGTCGAGACCGACGGGCAGAAAAGGTATGATAAAGGCGGGAAGCCTAGCGAGGACACTCGATACCGGAGATAGATATGAGCACGGTGGATATCCAGGGGATAATGACCGGGGCTAGGGATATCGAGGAGCGACCATTCTGTTGAGTCGGCGTCGATGATATATGGATTTGCATGTCGGTGATGGACACGAAAGATTTGATGACTTTGGGTGTCGATGCTGGACACCCATATATATTGATGTGTTGCGATTATTCGAGGTTTACTGTTATAGTTTATAAGTTATAGTAGCCAACCAGGACTGATCCGGGGGACAGTACTTGAATGCCTTTTTACCTGTTGATATATAAAAATGGGTTTCTAAACGAGTTATGGTCTCATTATTTTGACATGTCTAAAATGACACAAGGATCTTTAAAAATGTAAACCTCTTTACTAAACAGCGAGACATATATCTTAAATAAGGTACCTATTTTACTTCATACTATTACGTCTGCTTTTAAGCCGTGACATACTTATTCCGCGGCTATTTTAAGAAGATGTTTTACATATATATTTTCGGCTAACTTATAGGTTTATACCTGGATATAGGTCATATACATATGAAATGTTACAGTTACGTGATCGATAGTGATGCATTTATTGTACTTATGCATTATATATATATATATATATTAATACAGGCCATGATAGTTCTATACTTATGACCTAGGATATCGTTGTGCATTTCGATTTCTATCTTGTAATATATTTTTATTCACTGAGTTGGCAACTCACCCCCGTTGTGCCCATGTTTCTTGTAGAAGATACCGCTCAGATCATCAGCGGCTTGCGGCACACACTTCTTTTCGGTGATTACTTTGGTAGGTGGGCTGCTGTTGTATCGTACCCACACTTGCATGTATATATTCTTTTGTATCTAGTTAAAACTCCATCGACTTAGAACTTATATATTATGGACTTAGAAGCGAGGCTCAGAGTTTGTGTGTTTGTCGGCGTCGCACCCGTTGGAGTCGGCTTTTTATACTTGTTGATCTTGTTTCGCTTTTCTTTTCTTCGTCATTGGACATCGTATATTATCTGCATGGTTGCTCCGCCTTTTGGGCGTGGAAGCTAGCTCCCGTTGGGATGCTTTTTATATTATTTTATTTGTGTCGGGTTTTATTCAAAATTTACAAAGGAGGTGATGCTGATTGATCGTGAAAAAGTGTGTTCGAAAATAACCGCAATCAAGACGGTGTCGCTAGTAGCTAGCCGTGATGAGTACAGGTCGTCCGCAGGGAAATGTGAACTCTTTTCTTACTTTAGACGAGTTGATTAAAGAAGGGTCATTGTTTGTCGTTACGGATATAAAATTTATAATAAAAAGGCTTGTAGGGCTCATAGGACTTGGCAGTTAATGGATGAATATTAAAAATGACACTTTTTATCTTTTAATAGTTTAAAACTAGATCGATAGTGATGAATGTGGATTAGGGTTCTTGGAAGAAACTAGGGTTTTTCCACTACTAACCCTTGTCCTTGCATTGTTCTCTATTCATGTCTAGCCCTTAACAAAACAAGTGTTCAAACAATCTCAAATCGTGGTCGAGCCTATCAATAAATTGATAGTGTGCCCGATAAGAAGGTTAATATTTATTTGGCTAAAATTTATAAACTTTAAAATGTATAAAAGAAGTTGAGAGATATTTTCATCCATTATCCTACCCTATCCTACAAACCCTAGCAACTAGGAATTACTCGCTCATGGTTAACTTAGAAGAGAGGTTGAAGAAGAATTAAAGTATAGTTAAGATGCAGAAAAGTAATGCGTAAAAGTAAGGGCAGAAATTAAGTGCAAAAAGAATCTAAAATAAAAACTACCATTATTAATCAAATATTGCATACAACTTTTCTCCTTAGAAAGTATATTACAAGAACCCTAGTTTGCTCTAGATCTCTCTCTTGTTGGAGGTAGATGATTAGATGATGATCACTCGGATACGTGGATCTCTTGGTCTCTTCGATGATGATTTTCAATGTACAGCTCTCGGTCCCTTATATAGTTCTTGAAACCAGAAACCATAGATTCCATATAGAAGAATATATGCAGTTAAGATCATGATCCCAAAATCTCACATCAAACAACCCAGATTTGACTGATGAACCGCCGCAAAATGCCATGTTTGGCCGCCCTTCCGCCGCGCTTTGGTGGGATCATGACTTGGGATTTTTTCTGGCTTCTTGTGTTGACATGTGGAGATCCTTTTGATGTCTAGATTCTGAAAATAATACTCTGAGTCTCTGCCATTTCTAAATCTCTCGATTTGCTTCTAAATTTTGGCAGATTCGGTTTCGATATCTCGATTTGACTCGGATCTCTTGCTTGGATTCCAGACCTGAGCTAATATCTGCACAATATCCAAAATCAAAGTGTTGGTAGCATTTGGTATTTTTGATATATTATCCTAACCATTTAAATGATATAATATCTTAAGAATATTGATTAGAAATATTTGATATTATATGTATATTTTAATTTACAAAATTTCATTTAAATATTATATGCATATATTTTCCATCATTATATTAATTATAATGTAGAAATATATGATAATTAACTTTTTACAAATAAACCCTCATATGTTCTATATTTACAGAAAACTCTTTTTAGTACTTAACAATAGTGGGGAAAATATTCATTCAAATGTGCAATATTTTAGACTAATCAGCTGCCGATTTTTAAAACGTCATAGATGCTTTTCAAACATACTTGTTTAAACTTAAATGTTCATTTTAAACTGATTCCATCTAATGGCTATTTTGAACTTCACCTCCAATATTTTCGTAAAAATGTTTAGATTCCGGGTTTTCGGCTTATTTGGACCGCGTCGACGTCTTTATATGTCACGTGATTTAAGTGCCGATCACGTGCCACTTTCGGGTCGTGACATTAGGAGTGTGTGTGTGTATTGTTGTTGTCATCGATAGAGAATGGAAACATATGTAACTAAAAATTTGTGTGATTGTAGGGCTGACGTAGGCGTGACTGCTCATATTTCTTCGCTTTCTATATACGTCAGTCTCCGGTACACAACTTTATCACTTTTAATTCTCAAGTACTAAAGTTGGCCTAAGTCACCAATTAAATATTAAATAAACCGAAAACATAGATACTTGACATGCCATAAACCAATTAGCTATGTACATGTTTTCTTTCACGAGTTTAAATCAATTAATCATCATTCCTTAAACAAATAGTCAATGTCAGGATCTAATGTTGATGTGTGTGTACTGTGTGTGTAATATATTGTTTATGGAAATGTGGTTGTGTGAGAGAGTGTGTGAGATTTAACTTTATGTAATTTTCGTTGTATGGATGCGTATTTATTTTAATGAATGCAAATGCTTCGTTAATAATATCAATTGTTTGAGAACTTACCATTCAAACTGAAAATTCCAAAACCTTAAACAAAATAGTTAAATAACCGACGATACTGAAACGATAACCACCAAAACTAATCTAATTAAGTTCATGATACTCGATGATGAAAAAAAGTAAACCGATACATATCGTCATTGGGTATCTCACATTGAAAAAATATCGCGAATTAGAACCTGTCTATCAGTTATATGCGTACGGTTATTTTCGTGACATAAAACTACGCATACGTTGTCAACCTCGAACGTTAATCGTTCTTCGTTGACAACCATCTCGTAGTTTATGCGACGAGAATACTAGTCGTACTATAACCGATGGATTTGTCCCGTTTTGGACAAGTTAAGAATGTATAACGTATACACTTCTCTGCATACTTATGATTTTCATTTGTTTCGAGATGAGTTTCGTCAGTACCTTTCCGCTTGTTCTCCATGTACAAATATAGTTGAGTTGATCATCTCAATACTGATAGTATTGAGATGTTTATCTCTTCTATTGCAGTGTACTCGGAGAACAGCGGGGAGGTGCTGCCGAAATTTTCTCGAAGCGAATGAAAGCATAAGTCCAGAGGGTGTATGCGTTATACATTCTTAATGGAATAGAAGCCTTATCCCCGACAGCCGTTACCCATTAACATCCAAGATAGAAGCATTAATATTATTTCCAGCCATAATAAATCACTCAAATGTATTTCCGAGACACTGTTGTCATTATCTTCTTTGTTTATAACCATATCGTTTTTAGTTTTCTCAATGCGGGTTAGAATTGTTAATATCGTGTATGATTTTAAAATGTTTGTTATGATATAATAATTAATTATGAACTGTATTAGGTTTTACGTATCTGACAAGAATGGATAAGACTTAGATAAATAAGAACAAGTTTGGCTCTTAATTTAAAATCGGTGTAGAAGAGTTTTTGCAATTCTCGTCAAGAGTGGGTGGTAGTCGGATCCCTTGTCCCTATAGGAAATGTTGTAATGGTAGAAGTGATAGTCGAGGGGCGGTTCAACTGTATATACTTGCTAACGGATTCTGTGAAGGTTACACTATCTGGCACTTGCATGGAGAGGTCGTGGACTATTGAATCGGTGCACATCGTCTGTTACCGCTACCTATGAGAACCCCATCAACCACCGGTTTAAATGATATGATGGACGAGTTATATGATGGCATGAATGATGATACCCCTACGGATGATGCGGTTCCAGATTTTGAATCTGCTAGTTTTTGAAGTATACGGAGGATGCTAAGAAAGCTCTTTACGATGGTGCGACAATGACGAAATTGGATTGGATGATTCACATGTTTTATCTTAAATTCAAAAGTTTATGGAGCAACAAGTCAGTCGATGACTTTCTAAAGATAGAGAAGGAGGCTTACCCGAATTTCGATCTCCCAGCAAATTTTCAAGAGATGAAGAAGATTATTGCCGACATCAGTTCCAGTTATCAAAAAGTCGATGCATGTCCAAATGAATGCATGTTATTCACAACAGATGATGACAGGAACTTAAATAAGTGTAGAACTTGTAGGGAATCGAGATGGATATTACCTAAAAGGCCGTTGAGGGATGATGAGTCAATTCCGAAAATTCCTATGATGGTGTTACACTTTTTTTCTATTAAGAAAAGACTATATAGATTATTTCTGTCGTCTAAAACCGCCGAACATATGACATATCATGCAGATGGTCGCAGGAAAGATGGAGTCTTACGGCATCCCGCTGATGGTGAAGAGTGGAAAAAAATTGACGCCCAATTTTCTGCGTTCGCTGCGGAAGCTCGTAATGTGAGACTTAGATTACCGGCTGATGGATTGAAACCGTTTAAAGGAGATGTATCTCACAGTGTATGGCTCGTTACACTAGTAGTTTATAATCTCCTGTCGTGGATGAGTATGAAACAATCTTACATTCAAATGCCTCCGTTGATCCCTGGAAGCAACTCTTCTGGTATGGATATCAATATTTATTTGAAGCCGTTGATCGATGAGTTGAATGAGCTGTGGGAGACCGGCATCGTTGCTTATGATATCCACAGAAAGGAGAGATTCACACTGCGCGCGGCATTGCTTTGGACAATAAACGATTTCCCGGCATATGCCATGTTGTTGGGATGGAGTACGAAAGGTCATCGTGCTTGCCCCTGTTGTCAAGAGAACACCGTCTGTGAAACGCCAGTAAATCGGATTTTCTGTTACACCGGACATTGTCGTTGGCTAGATGTTGATCATCCTTATCGACGCAATGGAATCAAGTTCAATGGTGAGCAGGAGAATCGGCCCCTCCTCCTGAGCTAAATGGGATAAAAAAGTTTGTGGAAGTAGAGCACATCAATATTGTTTTTGGTAAGAAACATAAGCATACTATTCCGAATGAGATATCAAATAACTTGAGAAAGAGATCTATATTTTATGATTTACCGTATTGGCGTTTTCTTAATCTTCGCCATAACTTGGATGTCATGCACATCGAGAAGAATGTCTGTGAGCTCTTGCTGGGTACCCTGTTGAATACCAAATTCAAGAACAAAGACACATTAGCGATACGACAATGGTTTGCTACAAAGAATTTACGGCCAGAATTGCATCCAACTCCGAAAGAGAATGGTAAATGGACTATTCCACCAACAAAGCACACGATGTCCGATAATGAGAAGCTGAGTTTCCTTAAGGTACTTAAAAAAGTAAGGGTACCGGATGCATATTCTGCGAACATTAGTAAATGCGTAAACTTGAAAAAGTAAACTCTCGTCGGCCTGAAAAGTCACCACTGTCATGTGATCATGCAGTAATTTCTTCCTATTGTTGTTAAGGCGTTACCAGATAACGACGTTGTATCAGTTGTTACTGATTTGTGTCATTTTTTCAGAGAGTTATGCTCCAAAGATTACTCGGCAAACGATTTTAGAACCCTGGAGAATAAAATACCTCGCATACTTTGTAGAATGAAGATATTGTTTCCGCCTTCTATTTTCACCGTAATGTTGCATCTCACGGTTCATCTTACTCAAGAGGCACGTTTAGGTGGTCCCGTGAATTATCAGTGGATGTATCCGTTCAAGAGGTAAACTTATATAACAACTTTTTACTGTTCATAATAAATCGAATATTTATAATAAAACGAATTAAATTTGTTTGCATCCATAAGGTTCATGTACAAAATAAAACGGTACATCCGTAATAGGAGTCGGCCTGAAGGGTCGATCGCTGAAGGGTTTCTCGTGGAGGAATGTATGGCGTTTTGTTCTATGTATCTAAAGGGTGTTGAGACTGCATTTAATAGGCCGAGACGTAATGAGGACATGGTTGACAATAGACCTGTAATATCCGTCTTCCAAGTCCAAGGAAAGGAACTGGGTAAAATGAAGTCGGGTCACACTGCATCTGAACTGCTCGGCATGATTCACCGTTATATTTTATTTAACTGTTCAGATGTGAACAGTTTTATCGGGTAAGTATTTATTAATTTTTTCTTAACATAATTATAGAATATCTTCAAGTTAAAATTAAATGTTTATTTGCGAAATATACAACGTTTGGAATGCTCAATACCGCCCACCTATTAAACGAACTCAATAATGGGATATCGATAAGGAGCGACATAAACACTTTCCCGCTTGGTTGAAAGCACTTGTAAGTTGTAAACTATAAAAACTAAACTAGAACTCATGTTGATACACACACACACAACTTAATCCGATTTACCCTAATAGGTTAAAAGAAATCCTAATGATAGACATATTTCAGAAGATATAAAAGCGCTAGCGTATGGTCCAGATGAACAAGCCATGTACCTATCCGGTTACGTTGTTAACGGGTTTAGATTTTACACCAAAAAAAGATATCAAAATAAAACTTTCAGAATTGCGGCGTTTTTATCACATCCATCGTTACTGGATATTCATTTTCTAGAGATTCAAATCCAACCACGGGAAAATTGGACTATTACGGGATGCTTAAAAAATAATTCGGGTGCGTTATCATGAACAAACGGTTGTCATGTTCTAGTGTCTGTGGTACGATATCCATCATGAACATACTAGGTTCAAAGTTGAAAATGGCATACTTTTACTCAATTCATCGAAACTCGCTTTTGGTGAAGAGCCTTATATTCTCGCCAGCCAAGCCCGTCAATGCTTTTATGTCGCAGACCCTAGGGATGCCCAGTGGGATGTTGTTATGACGAATCCACAAGACTATTACAACATGGGTGAAATTAATGTAAGCGAGATTAGTTGTCCTACAATCCCAGTTATACAAGATGATGCTATTCCTATCGAATTCAACAACGGTTTATCAAGAACAGACATAGAGCCAGAAATAGTCTCTGATGTGCAATCGGCGGTTGTAGAACCAGAAGTCTAATTAAGATTTTAAATACCTTGATATATTAACTCGCTCTTGTATGATACTCATAACTTAAATAATGTGAAACTTAAAATTTATTGCATCTTTCTTTCTTCATTTTATTTCATACATTTTATCTTTTTCCATATATTATTTCCGCATATTATCTCCTACAGTTTTGAATTCTAATGTACATGGATTTTCAAGTTAATTTATATTATTTCCGCATTTCATTTTTTTCCCGGCATATTATTTCCACTATTTATTGCTCATGTATGATATTTTTTTCAGCAATAATTTTCACTATTATTTTTTATCTAATATATTAAATTATATTCCGTGAAGTTGTTTTAGATATGTCAGGTTCAGATAGAAGGATCGATCAGTCTACCGGGGACTAGGGGAAGTCCTCTCAGAAAAAGAAACGGACTGGGAAAGGACCCAAACGGGCCAGTGATACATAGAGGAGGATGCCATATACTCCTGGCAAGCCGATTGTATACTTTGAGTTCACAAGGGACGTTATGACAGGGCCAGTAAGGAAGCAAAAAAATGATGTTGTCGATAGTGAACAGAGAGGACCGCATTTTTCATTTGTTGAAGGACGAAGATGACGAGTGGGAGGTCCTAGATTGGGACAGGGAAGCGTAAGAAACAAGTTACTATATGGGAGATGATAGTTAGATTTCTTTATACAATTCAAAACTGCACTTTTTTTATATGCACACATGTACACACACATACGCGTATATCACAAACACACAAACACATATACATGCACATGTACTAAATAACTATAAAAAAACCCATACAAAGATGAATTATCCCGTTTCGTAGGCTCGGTTCGAGTTCCGGTGGGTTAGCGTAGAGGGCCCCCACGGGGTTTGCGATGAACGTGCAATTTATGATAAGATGTGTAGTCCTATGGCGAAGAATTGGAGAGGCCATAAGAACAAAATCTTTAGAAAGCTTGAAAACTGCGCTTCACCGGATGAGATATATTCGATTAAGCCGAAACCAGATTGGTCCGACGAATACTGGCATGCCTTGGTCGATCATTTCATGTCCGGAGAGTTTAGGATATGTCTTTGATGATATTGTTCCCTTATGAAAAATGAATAATAGATATAAAAAGCAATGGGAAAAGTCCCCAAATGAAGCATCACGTGCCCACGCGTGATAAGCATTGCGCTTGACAAAACAAGGCAGAAACTGAGCCTTACGTGCAGACACGTGACCTCTATATACAAAGTATATGGGCGCCTTCTTAAAACAAACAATTGGCCAAAAGAATTCACGTGATAGCACGTGACGCTCTTTGGTGGGCTTAACTTTGTGGGGTAACGTGCTACACGTGATGGGCTCCTATGCCTTCTGAACCGATAGAATTAAATTCTAAATAGAAGGGATCAAAGCCCTATTTGGAAAATATTTCCTTAGATCTGTAGGGTTCCTAGGCACTCTTGTGAAAGTTCATAAAGCATCAAACATGCCCGAATAAAATTTTAGATGTGCCGAACAACCCAAAGACGTGATCTTTGCTAGATTATTAGGGTTTAACATGCAAGATGACATCTTTAATACTAAGTGTGAGGGATTACAACCTTTGTAGTCCGCTCCTTCGCTTCACAAGCTCCGAGTAGAAGTCCCTTTGCCGCGATTCACGATCTCCCGGACTCAAGAGAGGCTCCACGACTCGAACGATCCATGCTAGCTTGTAGTGTTCCGCTTCTCCGATGATCTACGTCGAAGTTGCTATAACCCAAGCTCTCTCACTCTAATGAGGTGAACACCCTAATCTAATGGGCTAGATTAGATGAGGATGATGAAGTAGTATTTATGCTTTCTTTTTATATCATTTTCTCATAAGAATTCATCACAAAAGAAATCACAAGTGAGCTCTCTCAAAAACTCAAGAGAGAAGAAGATGAAGAATAATGAGAATCATCCTTTTGTGATGAATAGTAGATAAGAATATATGATTGATATGGAACCCTGGTCAAGGATGATAGGCTTAACCTTTGTAGAGAATAAACTAGAGCTAGGGTTTGGTTAGGTTAAGTATGAGTCAAGGATAAGTATCAACCATAATATCTTAACCAAGACAAAAGGAAATCCTTCTAGAATAATCAAGAAGGAGCTAACCCTAATCAAACCCTAATCTCTTTTTATCATCCTTAAACATGTTTCATAATAAATCATATCATGTCACAATAATATACATCACATATGTATTATATATTTGCAACAAAAGAAATAATACAATTAACATATATCGCATATATATCAATGTATTAATCCGGTGAGAAAATGAAATAATAAAGCGAGCTAATATTAGATAATGTAATACAATATATCATATATATCATTATACATTAAATCATCGAATCAACACTTGATCCGACGATCCGGCTATATCAAATATAACCGACTAATATATCATGTACCGATTCATCAAATCAACACTTGATCCGATGTCCCGGTTCATATCTAAATATCGCGAGAATATAATACGGTATCTCATATCGCATTATCCTCGGTCCTGCACATATCACATATGTGCCTCTACTCCGTTTTGCCTGAGCCAAGAAACCTCTGTGTAGGACTCTAAAGAATCGTCAATACGCCCGTAGCAGGTGATGATCATATCAAACACCCACAAGCTGCAAGCGGTCAGCTAAACGTAACAGCCACCCAGGTATTGAGCGATCAGAAGATCAACAAGCTAGCCTATCCGTTCTCCTGTGAATCCAATCAGTAACACTCCCGTACAGTCCGGTCTGTTCGTCTGATATGTCGCATATCAAATCTAGGGGTGGTATACGTCAGACCCCAGTAACCGATAAGTCGTGTCGATGTGAGGCTCATAACAGGTCGAGAAACTAATGGTAACACTTACCAGTATATCTCTATATCAGCCCTGGCCAGGGACTTCCAGTTATAGCCAATCGAACACAGCACAACATCAACTCCCTTTACCGGGAGAGACGAATCCCCTCCTATCGCTCATTGCCTTCATGTGATTCGGGACTGTACCCAAAAGCCACCGTTTCGCACGCCCTCTTGGACGTGGTACGGTGGAAATCAAAGCACAGTGGGAATCACACAAGACTCTATGACGATCTCGGGTCTACAGACTACCCTGTACCAGTGTTACCGGAGAACTGCCATCTGACGTGTGGTATATCACCATCTGGGAGTTCCCGGCGAGTCCGTCCAGTGTACCCAGTCTCCACCGAGCACCCGTACACCATCCTTGGTGTCAAACACCGATGGATATGGGATCATCCATCGCCCATCATATGGGTCAAGATGCGTATACGCTAGTCTACTCTGGTGTATCGATGCCCCGTCTCGATATACCCTCGACTAGGAACATTTGTAGGATGTACTCATTAACTATCGTGGCCCTACTAGTATGATCTCATCATAATCCCAGTAGTCGAGTACAGATCCTAAGGGCTTTATCAACATGTGAGAGAAAGACAGTAAACCAATACAAGCCAACATGTTAAGATAAAGTGAAACCAAATAGCATACTATCATGACGAGCAAGAAAGTCTTCTCTGTATATATCCAAGCATCCATCATAATATACATCATATGTACAACAATAGCCTTTAGGGCATATACATAACTAACAATCTCCCACTTGCACTAAGGCCAGCTGCTGTAGTATCTCATACCTAGCATCCCGAATAATCTCTCAAACTGTATCTGGGGAATGGCCTTCGTGAGTGGATCCGCAGTGTTATCCTTCGTATCTACTCTCCTGACCTCGATCTCCCGGCGATCAACTATCTCCCTGATCAGGTGATACCGCCTCAGAATATGTCTGGACTTCTGATGGGACCTGGGTTCTTTGGCCAAAGCCACAGCTCCATTGTTATCACAATACAAAGGTATTGGATACTCAATGGATGGAACCACACCAAGTTCACTAATGAACTTCTTCATCCAGACAGCCTCTTTGGCAGCATCGTTGGCTGCGATGTATTCAGCCTCCATCGTCGAGTCTGCAATGGTATCCTGTTTGGAACTCTTCCAACATACCGCCCCTCCATTGAGGGTAAAGACAAATCCCGAGTGCGACTTAGAGTCGTTCTTATCACTTTGGAAGCTGGAATCGGTAAAGGACTCCACCCGGAGTTGTCCGTTACCATACACCAAGAACATGTCTCTAGTCCTTCGTAAGTACTTGAGAATGTTCTTCACAGCTGTCCAGTAACTCTCTCCAGGATCTGCTTGATACCGACTCACTACACTTAGTGAGTATGCTACATCGGGTTTGGTACATAGCATCGCATACATGATAGAGCCTACTGCCGAAGCATAGGGTATCCTTTGCATGCGAGCTCTCTCCAAATCAGTCTTGGGAGACATCTCTTTGGAGAGAGTGAGTCCAGAGATCGTGGGTTGGTTCCCACGCTTGGATTCTTCCATACTAAACCTCTTTAGTATGGTGTCAATGTACCTGGATTGGGACAATCCCAGTATCCTTTTGGATCTATCTCTATAGATCCTAATCCCCAATATGCAGGAGGCATTACCGAGATCTTTCATTAAGAATCTTTGTGATAAGAAGAGCTTGACTGATTGCAGCATAGGAATATCATTTCCTATCAAGAGTATGGCATCCACGTACAATACGAGGAAGACAACCTTACTCTCTGCCACCTTCTTATAGATACAAGGTTCATCTATATTTTTGATGAAGTCAAACTCTTTGACTACAACATCAAAACAGATGTTCCAACTCCGCGATGCTTGCTTCAACCCATAAATGGATTTAAGCAGCTGCACACCTTTCCGCTGCTCCTACTATCTACGAAGCCCTCTGGCTGAGTCATGTACACGAACTCTTCTAAATCACCGTTTAGAAAGGCGGTCTTAACATCCATTTGCCAGATTTCGTAGTCATGGTATGCAGCAATGGCAAGTAAGATCCGGATGGACTTAAGCATAGCCACTGAAGAAAAGGTTTCGTCATAATCCACACCTGGTCGTTGACGAAAACCCTTTGCTACAAGTCTAGCTTTGAAAGTCTCAACTTTTCCATCTACACCAAATTTCTTTTTAAAAATCCACTTGCTCCCAATGGGTTTTACCCCTTCAGGAGCATTTTCTAAAGTCCATACTTTATTGGTGTACATGGATTCTATCTCAGATCGCATTGCATCCAGCCATTTCACAGAGTCACCACTCGTGATGGCCTGCTCGAAACTAGTTGCGTCATCATCTTCCATGATGCAATCCTCGCTTCCACCATCAATGAGAAAACCGTAGTATCTCTCAGGTGGACGAGAAACCCTACTAGATCGGCGGAGAGGCTGGGGTTCGTCGGGTACTACTGAATCTTCTGGTTCCAACAAATCATCAGTTGTAGTTTGTGGTGCTGGAACCTCTTCCAGCTCTACCTCTTTGCCACTAATTTCTTTTGCAAGAAATTCCTTTTCCAAAAAGGTGGCATGTTGAGCAACAAACACTTTTTGTTCCTCAGCGTGGTAGAAAAAAATATCCTTGAGAATTCTTTGGATATCCCACAAATTTGCAAAGAACTGATCGTGCCTCGAGTTTGTCCGGATTTTGCCTTTTGACATAGGCCGGACAACCCCATATCTTAACTCGTTTAAAATATGGTCTATTCCCACTCCATATCTCATATGGTATGGTAGGTACAGATTTAGACGGAACTAGATTCAATATGTATATGGCTGTCTCAAGCGCATACCCCCAGAAGGAAATAGGTAACTCAGTTCGCTCATCATAGAGCGCACCATATCTAATAGGGTCCGATTCCTCCGTTCCGATACACCGTTGTGCTGTGGTGTATAAGGAGGAGTAAGCTGAGAGAGAATCCCATTCACTTTTAGATAATCCAGAAAATCATTGCTCAAGTATTCTCCTCCTCGATCAGATCGAAGGATCTTAATACTTTTGCCAGTTTGGTTCTCTACTTCGTGCTTATATTCTCTGAATTTCTCAAAAGCTTCAGACTTGTGTTTCAACAGGAACACATGCCCGTATCTAGAGAGATCGTCAGTGAATGTAATAAAGTAGGAAGAACCGTTCCTGGCGTGTGTAGACATGGGACCCCATACATCACTATGTACCAGTCCTAAGAGTTCCGTAACTCTTTCTCCGTGTCCACTAAACGGAGCTTTGGTCATTTTTTCTTTGAGACATGAATATCAAGTATCATAAGATGAAAATTCGAATGCATTCAAATATCCATTTTTATGTAACTTATCTAGCCGTGTCTCATTGATATGGCCAAGTCTACAATGCCACAAGAAGGATTTGTTCATTTCTGAACTTTTCCTCTTGTATGTGTTTTGTATATTGAGGACTGTATTTTGATTTAGAATGAATATGCCATTATGTAACGAGCCTGATGCAATCAACTTTTGATCTAGGAATATGTTCATAACATTATCCTTTACTACAAAATTATATCCTTCTTTACTTAATAAAGAAACTGATATAATGTTGCACATCATGTTCGGTATATAATAGCACTCATTTAGAATCAGTGTATTACGACTTGGCAATACTATGTGATATTCGCCAACTGCTTTGGCTGCAATACTTGCACCGTTCCCTACTTGAACGAAATGATCACCTTTTCCCAGTTCTCTACCTTTATGTAGCCCATGTAACAATTTACATATGTGGGATTCTGATCCGGTATCTAATACCCAGGACGTAGGGTGAACTGAGAAACAGTTCTCAATAACTAACACACCTGAAGAAGATGCATCAACATGCATGTTCTTTTGGGCGGCTTGAGAATCCAGATATTCTCCTATTCCCTGTTCAGTCTTATAACTCTTATAAGAAAGAACGGGTCCAACGTTCCCCTGCTCAGTATAATAAGCGGGTTCAGTCAATACATCCATGTTATTATCTTGATTATGGCCTGACATGGTCGCTACTTGGAGAGAGAGAGAAGAAAACACTTTAGCGTATGCTCTTGCAAGATTAGATTGGTTATTATCTTATCTAATCAGGATGTCTCCCACTGTTTTTTTCAAATCTACCTTCAAACCCTAAAAGGTAAGATTAGCCGGGATTAATTACACTTTACAATTTCGTCAATCTTTCAGCCAGATCAGTGTCGGTACTTGAGGGAGGTTTCCCGTGCTTTCGCACGGACCTAATTAAAGTAAACCTCGTTTTCCCAGAGGCGTAACCTCATTAACACTTTTCTAGACACCTACCTGATCAGCTAATTATCCTGTGTAAAACTCTCCCAGGAGTAACTCTTACTCGCAGTGGGTATCGGGATCCGACTATCTCATAGGAGGTATGCAATCTCATTGCAAATTTCAACACTTGAAATTCCCGATAATATTTTGCGCCTAGCGATCTATGACCTTGACTAAGTCAACAAACCATAAATCGCAAGTCAAGTTCAACCCGTACATTTCCCGATTGAATTAAACCCACCCGTACGACCCTTGACTGAGTCAACAAGGCCGTGCGAATACCCTAATCCAATCACATCTCATGTTTTAGCAGATAAACACTACTTAGCTACCGTACACTACGCCTTAACTAAGTCAACAAATATAGCACGAATACTAAATAATATCTATCTGAAATGACGGAGGGCTACACAGGTTTTTCAGAAAACCATGAGCGTAATGAACTTGATATCGTCGTAGAATCATGTGAAATTTTGAAATGGAGTGTTTTTGAGGCGTTCATTAGTTTTGCTAAAGAGGTCACTCCCGTTGAAGGGATCTCGGCTCTTTCCTCATCGAATAAGGTGCAGGACATATCATATATATCACTGTGCAAAGCAAAACTCTAAAACCAATCAAAAGACAAACCGAGTTTTGTAGCATCTGCCAGTTTTGCTAAAGAGGTCACTCCCGGTAAAGGGATTTCGGCTCTTTCCTCGTCGAATAAGGTGCAGGGTATATCATATATACCGCTATGCAAAGCAAAACTGTAGCTACCCTTTTTATAAAGTTTTGATTCTACAACATCTTTTAGGTTTCTTTTCTTTTATTAATCTCATTAATAAAATCCCATCAGCTTATGCTTCCTAAGCATCACAGAAGAAACGAAAGCAGTAATATTTATATATCAGCATATATATATAGTATAAGCATTCGTCTCAGGCAGTAATATGATCTCATCACAGAACATTGCAGCAGAAGAATATATATGAAATATTGGATATATTAGGGCGTCCGTGTTTTCAATACGAGCCTATATAAAACACGGATTCCACGGTCGCGATGAATAGCCAAACCCACATCCCAAGACCCCTACGAGAGCGGCAAGTAACACTGCCAATTCTAGGGTTAGGAGACCCGGTCTCGACTCCTCGAGATGGCCTCCCACAGGACCCTAGAACCCGGTTACTTGTGCTCCCCTCCTTGGATCTACCTAATGCGGAAAAGTAAATAATATACAAGGGTGACATCAACCTCATCCCGGAAGTGCCCCAATAAAAGAATATTGCATACAAATGAATTTTACATGAATGAAAATAAAAACCCTCATCTCACATAAAAACCCCGGCTATTCAGAACACGACAATCCAATATAACATATCACAGTAACACATAATATCACATATCATCAACGTAAGTAAGTATGCATACACCGATCGTCGTTGTCGTATAGCAACGAAAACCGGCAATACAACTACATACTACACTTACGGTCACAGAAAAGAAATTGTAAAACTACAATATTTGGAATCCACAATCATTTTAGACATCGTAAATCCGAAATATCACATATTTCGCATTTCATGCCTAAATATATGAATTCCACATATTGTATCACATTCCAGATAAATAGACAGTATTAAACTTTTCGAACAGATAATCAAATACCCAAAATTTCCTAAATAGCTCAACACTTGAGCGGAGTTCAAATAATCCCAGAATATGTCACAGTACCAGTGATCCAGCCATAGAAGGGTCAAGCCAACGCCTCACATGTGGCACGCCATACTGCCCCAAACCCGAAGGTTCAAAAGGCAGTTCAAGACGGTCACATAATCGAGTTAAGGTTTGTTGTCTTCTAGAGGGTCCACCGTGTTACTTGCACATTTTTCTGAATGATTTAAACCTGATAAAAATTCAACACTTGAAAGTTTGCCGTGCCGGGAAAAAGTGAGTTAATGATATCCGTTCGAACATTTTAACAGTTTCTAAATATCCGAAAATAATAACGAATTTAAATATTCCGATCGAATCTACGATTACAAAATAAACCCCAGAATGCTCAACACTTGAGTCAGATTAAAAGTACCCAAAAAATTACAAAATCACATACGGATATGACCATGGGAAAACGAGTCAATGATTTGACTGTATGGCAGCGGATCCGCGGCAGGAGCAAGGTATTGCCGCGGTTCCACGGCTAAATGTACAGATCATTGACACGTGTTTCACTGTGATGCTTATATTTTCCTGCTGGTTTTTTAAAGTATTTTTAATTCAGAAAAATCCCAGTTTTTAGAAAAAGTCCAGAGAGGGGTTTTATTTTGTCGGTTCGGGTTCGATCGGAGTTTTAACTTCGTAAACACGTCGTCTAATACTCTAGCTTGGCTCTGATACCACTGTAGGGTTCCTAGGCACTCTTGTGAAAGTTCATAAAGCATCAAACATGCCCGAATAAAATTTTAGATGTGCCGAACAACCCAAAGACGTGATCTTTGCTAGATTATTAGGGTTTAACATGCAAGATGACATCTTTAATACTAAGTGTGAGGGATTACAACCTTTGTAGTCCGCTCCTTCGCTTCACAAGCTCCGAGTAGAAGTCCCTTTGCCGCGATCCACGATCTCCCGGATTCAAGAGAGGCTCTACGACTCGAACGATCCATGCTAGCTTGTAGTGTTCCGCTTCTCCGATGATCTACGTCGAAGTTGCTATAACCCAAGCTCTCTCACTCTAATGAGGTGAACACCCTAATCTAATGGGCTAGATTAGATGAGGATGATGGAGTAGTATTTATGCTTTCTTTTTATATCATTTTCTCACAAGAATTCATCACAAAAGAAATCACAAGTGAGCTCTCTCAAAAACTCAAGAGAGAAGAAGATGAAGAATAATGAGAATCATCCTTTTGTGATGAATAGTAGATAAGAATATATGATTGATATGGAACCATGGTCAAGGATGATAGGCTTAACCTTTGTAGAGAATAAACTAGAGCTAGGGTTTGGTTAGGTTAAGTATGAGTCAAGGATAAGTATCAACCATAATATCTTAACCAAGACAAAAGGAAATCCTTCTAGAATAATCAAGAAGGAGCTAACCCTAATCAAACCCTAATATCTTTTTATCATCCTTAAACATGTTTCATAATAAATCATATCATGTCACAATAATATATATCACATATATATTATATATTTGCAACAAAAGAAAATAATACAATTAACATATATCGCATATATATCAATGTATTAATCCGGTGAGAAAATGAAATAATAAAGCGAGCCAATATTAGATAATGTAATACAATATATCATATATATCATTATACATTAAATCATCGAATCAACACTTGATCCGACGATCCGGCTATATCGAATATAACCGACTAATATATCATGTACCGATTCATCGAATCAACACTTGATCCGATGTCCCGGTTCATATCTAAATATCGTGAGAATATAATACGGTATCTCATATCACATTATCCTCGGTTCTGCACATATCACATATATGCCTCTACTCCGTTTTGCCTGAGCCAAGAAACCTCTGTGTAGGACTCTAAAGAATCGTCAATACGCCGGTAGCAGGTGATGATCATATCAAACACCCACAAGCTGCAAGCGGTCAGCTAAACGTAACAGCCACCCATGTATTGAGCGATCAGAAGATCAACAAGCTAGCCAGTCCGTTCTCCTGTGAATCCAATCAGTAACACTCCCGTACAGTCCGGTCTGTTCGTCTGATATGCCGCATATCAAGTCTATGGGTGGTATACGTCAGACCCCAGTAACCGATAAGTCGTGTCGATGTGAGGCTCATAACAGGTCGACTGGTAACACTTACCAGTATATCTTTATATCAGCCATGGCCAGGGACTTCCAGTTATAGCCAATAGAACACAGCACAACATCAACTCCCTATACCGGGAGAGACGAATCCCCTCCTATCGCTCATTGCCTCCATGTGATTCGGGACTGTACCCAAAAGCCACCATTTTGCACGCCCTCTTGGACGTGGTAAGGTGGAAATCAAAGAACAGTGGGAATCACACAAGACTCTATGACGATCTCAGGTCTACAGACTACCCTGTACCAGTGTTACCGGAGAACTGCCATCTGACGTGTGGTATATCACCATCTGGAAGTTCTCGGCGAGTCCGTCCAGTGTACCCAGTCTCCACTGAGCACCCGTACACCATCCTTGATGTCAAACACCGATGGATATGGGATCATCCATCGCCCATCATATGGGTCAAGATGCGTATACGCTAGTCTACTCTGGTGTATCGATGCCCCGTCTCGATATACCCTCGACTAGGAACATTTATAGGATGTACTCATCGACTATCGTGGCCCCACTAGTATGATCTCATCATAATCCCAGTAGTCGAGTACAAATCCTAAGGGCTTTATCAACATGTGAGAGAAAGACAGTAAACCAATACAAGTCAACATGTTAAGATAAAGTGAAACCAAATAGCATACTATCTTGACGAGCAAGAAAGTCCTCTCTGTATATATCCAAGCATCCATCATAATATACATCATATGTACAACAATGGCCTCTAGGGCATATACATAACTAACAAGATCTTTCTAAACAAGAAACATTGTGCTCTGTAAAGCAGAGTGCCGTTGGATTAAAAATACAATGATGATTAAAAATCACCAATTTACAGAAGAAGATTCTGTGTAGGAAAATATTTTCCTAATCTTGTGAGATATATCTTCTGTAAAACGGAAGTCCTTGGATTAAAAATCCAACGGTGAATAAAATTCACCGATTGATCTAAAAGATCATTTTAGTTGATCAAAATCTCTCAATGAGAGATGTTCTGAACAAATTGATTCTTTTCTTTCTCCTATAAATAGAAGCCGAGAAGACAAAAAGAAATAGAAGAACCCCTCCCTATAAACTTCAAGTTCAAAAGAGAAAACAGAAAAGAAGAAACCTTAGGTAAGAAGGAACAAAACACAGAGATACCTTACTTCTTCTTCTTCTTCGTTTCCACAAGAGTTTAACCCTTCAAAAGAACTTAGTTCTTTCTTCTGGCAAAGGGTCTGCAGAAGCAGATCTCTCCACAAGTTGAGAATTTAATTCTCATCGGGGAGATTCTGCCATGCAGATCCAAAACCTAGGGGAAGATCTAAATTCAGAGAATTTAATTCTCCCAAAAAAGTATATAGGAATTTAATTCCTTTGATAAAACAAGGGTTTAACCCTTCATATAAGAACTTAGTTCTTCCTTATGGTAAAGGGTCTACAGAAGCAGATCTTCCCACAAGTTGAGAATTTAATTCTCATCAGGGAGATCCTGCCATGCAAAGCCAAAACCTATGAGAAAAACTAAGTCCTAAGAATTTAATTCTTACAAAACAGTGGGCTTGAAAGTCTCAAAACTCAAGATCTTCATGCATGTAAAAAGATTAGCACCCAACATAATAATAGCCGATCACGTGCTCCCACGTGAGCACCCTTGTTGAATGAAAGAGAACGGCTGAGGTCATGTCACGTGATCCCATGTGACCCTACTAAAAGTGCTTAGCACTTCCAAAAGAAAAAGGGCATAAACCCCAGAGTCAGTTACCACTTTTGTGACGCCTCACGTGATCCCACGTGGCCCTCTAAAAGTGCTTAACACTTATGCAGTAAAGGGAGGGAGCCCAAAGGCAGCGCTCATATTTTGAGAGCACATCACGTGTTCGCACGTGATTGTTAATGAACTAAGCGCTCAGCACCACCAAATACAGCGCTTACATTTGGAGAATATCTCACGTGTCTGCACGTGACTATTGCTCAGCACTCATATGGAAAGGAAATATGTCCAAAAGCAGCGCTCACATTTTGAAGGCGGCTCACGTGTTCACACGTGAGCACCACAGGGAGCTGAGTGTTTAACACTCCATATAAAAGAATACAAGTAAAACAAAAAGAATAAAGGGAATCAAAACCCATTTCAATACTCGGCATTGCTGATGCAGAGAGGGGACCAAGCCTAAATAAATAATCAAGTGGGCTGAGCCCAAGGTTGGTCAAACCCCAAAATCGACCGAGCCTATAGGTCTTCTTCCAAATTGGACTTAGTCCCAAACAAGATCATCAAATCTTTGATGAACATTCTTTGGTTCAATGGTACATCTTTTCATATCTCTGATACATGTCGTTGTAATTCTTCAACGTCTTCAGAGAGATGGAGAGTCCCAATAACCAATAACTTTTGGTACATCCCCAAACTGTTAAACCAAAACACTACAGACTATGATGTATTTAAACCCTACAGTATACGATGTCTTTAAACCAGACTATGATGTCTTTAAACCCAGACTATTATGTCTTTCAACATCATAGACTATGATGTCTTTAAACATCATAGAATATGATGCCTTTAAACCCTACAGACTATGATGTCCTTAAACCCTACAGACTATGATGTCATTAAACCTTACAGACTATGATGTCTTTAAACCCTACAGATTATGATGTCTTTACACCAGACTATGATGTCTTTAAACCCAGACTATCATGTTTTTAAACCCTACAGACTATGATGTCTTTAAACCCTACAGACTATGATGTCTTTAAACCCAATGGACCTCAACGTCCCTAAACTAAGACGATAGAGCCCAAATGCTCTGTCATCGGGTCTAAATGATCCTGAACCCCCGTTGAGTAGATCTTAGTCTAAAATTAGACTAACGTATCCTCAACAAACATTTAAGTTGATCTTAATCTCAGATGAGATTAACGATCCTTAAATCAAACAAACCCTAATCTAAGAAAATACGGATTTGGACTAATCCCCGCCCTACGAGAGACAACATAAATTAGTCTCCGTATACAATCCACGGGCAACCACAAATAAAACAAACATACACGACACGAAGTGACCTTCTGGAGCAGGAGAAAGTGGTTACCGCTATGCAGTAACGTAATTAACTCCAGGGGCTTGCGCCTGTAGGGAAGAGTTTCCCCACAATCAAAAACCCCTCACAATGAGGGGGAATCTGACGAAGTCTTCTACAACGGCCGCATCCGTCCAAACCTCCGATGCACAGTGCCATAAATCAACTTGGCATCTTCGGAGAGGTGGACGGATAAAACCAAATAGCATCTGCCCCCAAATTCAGGCAAGACGACCTACGCAGTTCCGTCTCCCGTTTTCGGCGGTAAACAGATTCTGGCACGCCCGGTAGGACCTTTTCCTCTTTCCACTCCACACTTCGTTTGTCATGTTCGCGAACGAATCGCGGTTTAATATGGTTGCATATAGATTCGAGGTACTAAGATTTGGTGTCTTGCTCCCGTACAGAGAAAAGGAGATCAATGGCTTCCAACTGCATCAACTGCAGCAACAACTCCCACTCCGTCCTCATAGGAGGAGTGACTTATTGGCCCCAAGCGGCCTCCATCTTCTCCATGCCAGTGGAACAGGTGACTCAGGCCACCACCGGACTGTTCTTTGGGACCATGCTCACGCCAATGAGCTTCAACGCTCCAGTGCCAACACCAGAGGCTCCAAAGAAGTCGGTCTTCGATCGGCTTGCAACTACCACGGCCCCTCTCAATGGGTCGTCCAAATCCAACGCCTCGGTCTTTAACAGATTAGGCCAAAACTCAAGTGGGCCCATCGAGAAGCCTGCAATACCCGAAGGAGTTATCCCAAAGCGGATAGCCATTCCAGCTCTGGCAAACGAAGTCATCAGAGGGGCTTCTCCTGCTAAGGGGTCGGTCTTCGCAAGGCTGGCCGTTCCAACTCCCACTGCGGGTGAAGTCGTTACAAGTGCTTCCCCCACCCGAAAGTCAGTTTTCGACAGGTTGGACGTTTCTTCTCGGCGGACGTCAGTTTTCAATAGGCTGGCACCAACGGCAGCCCTTCACCAGAACAGGGGCATGATGAAGCCACCCCCGTAACCGAGCCAATACCATCTGCAAGACACGCTCGACGTCGCCACTGGCGCCGAGTGAGGAAAACTGGGGGCAGCTCTCCCTCTGGACTGACTCCACCAGCTCCAATGGTGGAAGTTGATGCTGCTGTTCCAACTGGGAACAGCTTTGAGCCGCTCAGGAGGGTGCGCAAGAACTCTCAAACCGTCGTGTTGAAAAAGTCTCCTCCACCCGCTGAAAATGTTATTAAGGCGAAGCCGTTGCAGCCTCCTCAGCGGCTGTCCTCCAAAATCCACAGGGTCTGGCGAAGAGTCCAAGACTCTATAATCGACAAAAACTACTTCCGCCGACAGAAGAAAATGAAGGTTCGGCAAGAGGAGGACCATCTCACCACAACCATACCACAGAAGGTATCATGGATGCCTGTCGTAATGGCCCCCTCAACTTCGACCACCCATAAAAGGAGAAGGCCGGAGAAGATCCCCATGTCTGCGATAAAGCTCAAGGGCACTGAATCCAAACACCCCAAGTCTGGGGGCATGGTGGTACACACCATTTACATGGCATCCAGAAAAGAGGATAGCCGTACCTCCACGGGTCATCGACCACTTACGCGATCAGTGACTAAGGCGCAAGAGCAACAATAGAAAAAGCTCCAGGAGATGCTAACAAAGATGGCCGCACTCACTGGGCCAAAACAAAGCCCGGAGACATCGTCGGAGCAGCGCCAGCAGCAGGAAACCGATGTCGAATTCCTCCGAAGAATGCTCGAGAAGAAAAACAAAGAGGCCGCGGAACAAGAGGCTAACATAAATCAAATGGCGCTTCTGTTTCAAGATATGGTCGGGATAATGATACAGCCAGATCCCCCAGCTGAAGACCCTCTGATTATCCTTGAAGACGACAGAGGGGAGACATCAAACCCTCTCCCCGCTTTTCAGCTGCCAAAGAGTAAACGATCTCGAAAGCTGCCCTTGACGACTATATAGCTCAACAGATACGAGCTCATCAGGCGAGCGAAGCGGCTGGCCAAATCGTCAAAACTGGACGACCCTATCCGGGTTGGTACGATCAAATAAAGTACCTGCCGGGATATACGATCCCTAAATTCCACGTGTATAAGGGGACGGGTAATCCACACCAGCACGTTGCTCAATTCAGAGCCTTGTGCGGTAATACTGGGGGTGACGATAAACTGCTACTTCGCCAGTTTGTTGGAAGCTTGTCGGAGACATCATTCGAATGGTACTCCGAGCTCCCGAATGACTTTTTCAAGAAATTTGCAGAAATGGAGCTACTGTTTACACAAAGGTTCGCAAGCGCCAGCGAACGTACCTCGATCACGGCACTGATCAACACCAGAGTGAAGCCGGGAGAAACCTAGGTTCAATACGCCATTCGGTGGCGGAACCTATGGTCAAAGTGTGAACAACGCATAGAGGAAGCTCATGCCGTGGGCATGTTTATGGGAACCCTAGATCAGCAGGCAACTATATACCAATTCATGATGTTTTTCAAGCCGACCACTTTTCAAGCCTTGATCGACAAGCTGGCCCAAATGGACCAGATGGGCCATAGACCGCCCTCCTCGAAAACGGAGCTTCGAAACGAAAAAGGCAAAGGGAAAGCGACCTTCGTCACCAACGCTCAACAGCAGCCGGGTGATCCAAAACCAGCTACTCGCCAAGGCAACAAAGCGCGATTCCTCGACGAGAAGTTGAGACGTCCATATTCATTTCCCCGAGATAAAACGAGGAGACTGTTCGACCTAGCGGTGCGCAACAGGCTCATTACCCTGCCGGATCCGAAGCGCCCACTGCATCCCGGTGACGTCAATAATCCCAACTACTGCCTCTACCATCGGATGTTGGGCCATCCAATCGAAGATTGCTTCATCTTCAAAAGCTGGATTGAGGACCAGTACCAGCAAGGAAAATTCGCGCTGTCTGAAAACTAGAGGGTAAACCAGCCACAACCTCATGCTCCGAAAAAGATGAACACCCCGGGGGCATCATGCTCATTCATAGAGCAAGCTCCATGGGAAGTAGTTCTTTCGGCGAAAACTAAAAGAATGCTGAAAGAGCTTCAAGCATGCCCGGCAATCAAGTGGAGAAGCCTGCTAGAGCCAGAAATCATTGAGGGGATGCTGAAACTGCGACCAACATCGGGAATTGGTCGCGATGGGAAAAATACCCAGGCCCAGCAGGTGAAGTCTTCGAGGAAGAAAAAGAAGACCAAGAAGCCCGCGCAGCCTGACGACAAGCGCACGGGTCTGCAAAAGCATATTGACGCGCTGGTGGAATACAACCAGAAGTCGCGAACCCCAGTCACTCTCCAAGAGTTTCTCAACCATATCGGTTAAAGTGGAAATAACGACAATGATGAGGGAGATGACTCGTCAGAGGAACCCGAGGATTATGTGGAAAGTTGTCACATGATCTCTCATTCACCAATAAATGACGAAGAAGCTCACTCGGCATCAGAAGATAATGTAAGGGAGCTGGAGGCAGAATCGGTGCCAAAATCCTTAGGACCATCAGACGAGATGATCGACATGCTGCTGAACGAAGCCCGTCAGAAGAGAAAAGCCGATCAAGAGCGTGAAATGGCCATATTCGAAAAAGCCAAACGTCGGCGAATGGATAAAAGGGTTGAAGAACTCCAACCAGATCGAAGCACGCCCGCGGCAGATAAAAGCAGGATTAAAATGAGGAAACGGTTCGCTAAAGCCCTGTCAATGTGAATGAAGCTGCCATCTCCCAAAGGAAATACTCCTGGCGGTATACACCTTGACAAAATGGATGTGCTTCCTAACTACTGCTTATACCATCAAAGGATTGCACACCCTACCGAAGAATGCATGGCCTTTAAAAAGTGGTGGCAGGGATACGTTGCTCACCGACAACATTTCAAGCGGATGAAGCGCAAGGCTCGTCGGGAGCAGAGAAGCACGATAGATGAGCACAAAAGAACTGCCGACAACTGTCACATGGTTGATTCTGGGGGATCGCAAGGTCTCACTTTCGGAAGCGATTCTGATGAAGAAATAGCACTCGGCCCTCTCTTCAAAGAATCTACCTCAGGAAATGAAGAAGAGACGAAGGACTGTGGGAATATTCAGCTGCGCAACCGTACGTTGCCCGAAAAGAGTCTCGGACCTACAAACAAGGGATCGAACAAAAAAGATAAGGGGAAGGAAAAAGTCCCTGATGATATCGCCCTCGATGATCGAGTCGTCGAAAAGCTAGCAGCCATGGACTCGCCTAAGAAAAACAAGGTGGATTACAATGTCCTGGCACATCTGAGGAAGATACCCTCACAATTGAGTATCTTAGATGCCCTTCTCCTATCTAAAGAAGTACGAGATTCTCTAATCAAGGCATTACAAGAGCCCGAGCAGTTTCAAGCTTTCCTTGCCGAAGAAAAGGTGAAGGACGAGCTGGAAGAAGTGCATACAGCTGACATCACTTTCGGCGATGAAGACCTCCTCCTCGGAACGTGCGAGCACAACCGTCCCCTGTATGTCACCGGATACCGCCTTGACATGAAGATAGGGAAGATCTTAGTTGACAACGGGTCCTTTGTCAATCTCCTGAATGTGAGGGTGCTAAAAGAAATCTGCATGAGTGTTCAACACCTCGCTCGGGATAAAATCACTATCTCCGGGTTCGACTCCCAATCATCACAGACGCTTGGATCTGTAATACTGACGTTACGCTTTGGTCTGCTCGTCACTGACATCAAATTTCATGTCATCGACGCAAAGACCTGCTACAACGCTTTACTCGGCAGGCCTGGGTTACATGAGTACAACATCATCCCTTCTACACAACATCAGTGTATGAAGTACTTCAAAGATGGTCTTGAGTATACCGTGACGGGGAAACTAAACCCATTCTCCGTGAATGAAGTCTAAAAGTACGAAGATGCAAAGTATTTCTTACCAGACTTTGAAGACATGGAAAGATGCCATAAGCCGAAGAATAAGCAGAAAGCTATCACCACTATTCCGGTCTTCGGGAGCGATACCGAGGAGGAGGAAGAGATAGTCTATTCAGGGCCACCCTAATGCAACAAGTCGGGATCATCTATCCCTATTCTGGTCTTTGGCAGTGACTCTGAAGACGAAGTCAATGCAGTGTTCTCGGTCCGACCATCAATGCAGGCCTTCACTGGAGATGGCCAGAGTTTGCAAATCGTCATGGTTCCGCGACAGCACTACAAAGAACTTGATGCGCTTGAAACATATAGCGTGCAAGAGCTGCAGACATTCTATGTCCCTCCTAGGCGAAAAGATGAAAAGGCGATCCTGTTCTATCGATCCACGGAGACTAAAGTCGAAAGAGAAGTCTGGCATGGTGCCGATCCTGCGCTCGACAGGCTCCAACCCATCCGTCTGCCCAGATACTACACGGAGGGATTGAAAAGGTTATTAAGATGCCAAGGCGTACCTTTCAAACAGACTCCTTGACAAGCTCAGTTCTACAACAGGATTTGGAACGTCCCCGGAACTCAGCGAAAATTGCCCAACGGAAAAATGGAAACAGTCGGGCTTGGATATGTCCAGTCCAAGAAACGGGAGCAGTTCCATGGCTGCCATGTCATAAAGGGCCTTGAAGAAGAAGAGGATGCTCTTTTAAAAGACGCTGACGCTGAACCAGAACGCGGTCCTGCCATAAAAATGCCGAGTCCGCTGTTTGAAGAACATATGGACAAGCTAGTGAGGGAAGCGAGTCAAAGGGTTCGGAACGACCACAGCCACGACATGTCCATCTACGAGAAAGCCAGGATGCAACGCATCCTTCAGCAGGCCACGGAGGATGACGATGCTGTTGGGGTACGGCGGCGCCCCGGCCGTCGAACCGACGCCAAATGCAGAACAAAAAACATTTTACAAAACCGGCGCCACCGCAGCCCAAATACCCGGATCTTTCCATTAACCGTATTCTAGCAAAATGTAAAAGGAGTTAGGAAATTATACCGATCGATCCGTGTCCTTTGGTCTTTAATCTCCGCGCCAAACTCCTCGCTGCTGCGCCGACGAAGTCCGCTCCCGGTCTCGCTCGTCGATGTGGCACCACGTCATTGAATCTTTATACGGGCTCCCACTTCAAACCGAGGCAACTCGGACATGAAGTTTCCTAGCCGACATGTCCAAGAATGAAGTA
This sequence comes from Agapanthus africanus, assembly GCA_030015575.1. Classification (NCBI taxonomy): domain Eukaryota; kingdom Viridiplantae; phylum Streptophyta; class Magnoliopsida; order Asparagales; family Amaryllidaceae; genus Agapanthus; species Agapanthus africanus. Next base: position 46,016,445 of record JASDDO010000001.1, on the reverse strand, counting down.
TAGAGTGTGCGGAATATGTTGTCTCAGATACCCAAGCGTTGGGTGGAGGTAAATTGGAGTTGCCATATAGGATGATGTGATGAAAATGGGCTAAGGATATTGCAATGGAAATATTTTTGTGCATCCAAAAATGAGGCCGGCCACTTAAAAATGTGCTCCTCCAAAAACCCCAGGGGCTCTCTGTGGAATTCCCAGAATGAATAATGGTGAGCCATCAAAACAAAAGGTGAGTGTAGGAATAAATATCATTAAACAATTAATCAAATCCACACCATTCAAGCTGGCGAAAATGGCAGAGAACCCCCAAGCCATGCTGCCCATTAAATGCACACAAGTGAGTCACCAAAAACCCCATTCCCTTCTAGAAAACAACAGTGCAAGGGATGGCAAAAGTTTGACAAAGTCAAGGTCAATGGTCAATGCTCAATTTAAGACGGAAAAGGAAATAGGCAACTCCCAAAATAATCCCGTAGCGAATTACGAGATTACACCTCAACTGTAAATATATACCCGCATTTGTATTCAGACCGAATACAAATGCAATGAGACAAGAAAATATTCCTACACAATAATACTAGGATCCGGTTTAAACCAAAGCCCGCTAGTATTAGCCGTCCGATCATGATCCGTGCCCAAGTGACCCCGCCATATATCCATACGGCCTCTACAACGTTTCGCCCGAACTTGGGAAACTGTCTGTAGGGGACTCTAATGACTCATCAATACACTGGCACTGGATATAACCACTAGCACGTCAGAGATACTAACTGTATGTAACGGTTGCCCATGTATTGATCGGAAGGGGAGCTGACAAGCGAACTCATCCAGAAACCCTACTGAGCCTGACAGTGACAATATCCGTACAGTCCGGTCCGTTCGTCTATGAGTATCGCATATCGGGCCTAGGGGGCTGGTAAACGTCAGACCCCCAATAGCTGTATAAATCGTGTCAGAGAGTAGCCCAGAACACCCTGAGATACTACTGGAATACCTACCAGTAAATCTCGATTACCCTGGCTAGGGATTTCGTGTAATGGCTCTCCTAAACACAGCGTGATCTCACCCCCAATACCAGGAGAGACGAATTCCTGACGATCCGCTCACTGCCTCCATGTGGCTCGGGACTGTACCCAATTAAAACCTGTTTGCACGACTCCGTTGAGCCGTGGTAGGGTAGTAATCAAAGCACAGTGGGAACTCACACGAGACAAATGACGATCTCAGGTCGACAGACTAACCTGTACACATGTCACCTGGGAACTGCTATCTGACGATATGTATAATACCAACTAGTATGTTCCCGGCGAGTCCTGTCCGGTGTACTCATAACTCAATGAGCACCTGTATACATCTTAGGTGAACCAACTGACACCAATGGCTTGTGAGACCGGCCACCGCCCCTCATCGGGGTCTCGACTGTATACACTAGTCTACTCTGGAGTATCGATGCCCTATCTCGAAACTCCCACGACTAGGGACACTTTAAGGATATGCTTATAAACCCTATCTCCCATGTATATGATCGCCATCATACTTCTGGCAGTCAAGCAAGAATCCTATGAGCACTATCAACATGCAATAGTGAACTAAAACATGTATACGATGATAAAGACAAACCAGATAGCATACTATCATCTCGAGCAAGACTGCCATATCAGTATAGGTCCTCTCTCAATCATTGCAATCACGTACCTGCGATCCAATAATTGACTTTGAGGGTACTATATCCAACAGATGCCCTTAACCGTCAGCCCGCCATGTATTCCCAAGAAAAGAAAAGGGCCCGACGCGGAGGCAAAATCAAGTTAAAGAACGGAAAAAACGTTCGACAGCGGCAAAACAGATCCAAAAGGCCACGCGATCAAGAAAGGGTCAGCCGGAATCCCTCTCTTTTGAAAAAGATGGGTCGAGCATATTCTTTCCCTCGAGACAAGACAAGGAGAATCTTCGACCTCGTCGTGAAGCATCAAATGATGACACTTCCGGAGTCCAACCACCCCGAACAAGCAAATGAGGTTTGTCAGCCAGATTATTGCTCCTATCACCGAGCAATAGGTCATCCTCTTGAAGACTGCTTCACGTTCAAAAACTGGGTCGAAGACCAATATCAGCTCGGCAGGTTCGCTCTATCCAACAGTTGGAGGGTAACCCCACCACAAAGGCATGTGCCAAAAGCAACATATATAGCAGGAGTAGAACCAGATCAACATCGGTCTTGGAAACGATCTCGTACCTGTCACATGATAACACTGTCAGAAGAAGGAGTGCCCGAGAATATGGATGACCTCTCCTGGTGCTTCGAAAATGAGGATGAAGATGAGTTGATCTCAGAGTTTCCACCGGTGCCAAAAGAGTTGGAAGATAGAATACATACTACCGCGGACAACCTAAGGAAAATCGACTTGGGGACGGAAAACGACCCACGGCCAACGTTCGTCATTGAGTTGCTGTCTAAAGAACAGGTGGCTACGCTAAAAGACGTGCTCATGCAGTATAAGGACTGCTTCGCATGGAACTATTTCGAGATGCGGGGCTAGATCCAGAAATAGCTGTGCATAAATTGGCGATATCTCCGGACGTCAAGCCAGTCAAACAAGCACCAAGAAGAATGCGGCTCGAACATGAAATGAGTATCAACGCCGAAGTCAAGAAGCTAATCGACTCCGGCTTCACCAAAGAAGTTCAGTACCCCGACAAGATTGCCAACATTGTTCCAGTGATGAAGAAAAATGGGACGGTGCGCATCTGCATGGACCTTCGGGACCTCATTAAAGCTTGCCCGAAGGATGATTTTCCCGTGCCGGTTACCGAGGTGATAATAGACAACACGTCCACTCATAAAGTCTTCTCCTTCATGGACGGATCATCAAGGTACAATCAAATAAAGATGCATCCCGAGGACCGGAAGCATACCGATTTCCGGAATCCTCTGGGCATATTCTGCTACAAAGTGATGCCATTCGGTCTGAAGAACGCCGCTGCTACTTATCAGAGGGACATAACGAATATTTTCGATGACCTCATACATGAAATCGTCGAATGCTATATCGACGACCTTGTAGTGAAAAGCAAATCGTACGAGGAACGTTGGGAGCATCTCAAGATCGTGTTTCAGCGCCTTCGGAAATACAACCTGAAGATGAACCCTCTCAAATGCGCGTTTAGAGTTTCCTCGGGAAAATTCCTAGGATTCATCGTACGACACCGGGGCATCAAGATAGACCCGTCAAAGATCAAGGAGATAATGGAAATTCCTCCGCCAAGAACTCTCATGCAACTGCGGTCTCTTCAAGTAAAGCTCGCATATATCCGACGGTTCATAGCTAACCTCTCCGGCAAATGCCGCCCCTACAGTCATCTGATGAAGAAGAGGACCCCGTTCGTCTGGGATCGCAAATGCCAATGCGCACTGTATGAAATCAAGCAATACCTGCAAAATCCGTCGGTACTGGCCGCTCCGGTCAAGAGAAAGCCCCTCATTTTGTACACAACGGCCCTTGAAGGTTCTTTAGGCGCTCTATGGGCACAAGAGAACGACCAAGGGAAAGAGAGAGCCCTCTACTATTTGAGTCGAGTTCTCCTGGGGGCAGAAAACAACTACTCCTCTATCGAAAAACACTGCTTGGCGTTAATCTTCGCTATAACGAAGCTTCGGCATTATGCTTTGCGCATGAAGTCCACCTCATATCAAAAGTGGATCCTCTCAAATATTTGATGTCAAGAGCCATACTAACGGGACGGTGTTTCCCCAATCAGAGCAAAGCTCTGTTGAAATTCAAAATTCAAATTTTGAAGAAACGCTTCAAATCCCGGGCGCAACGCGCCACGTGTCAGGCGCTGATGCGTCAGCGCAGCGCCCAAGGCAGCGCGCCTAATCAGAGCAAAGCTCTATTAAAAACAAAATTAAAGGAAGCCACGCTTTAGTTGTGCTGCGCTTTGCACTGCACGACACGTGTCAGCGCAGATGCGCTAGCGTAGTTGCGCTGCGCTGTGCGCTGCTTGACACGTGTCACGCGCTGAAGCATTTTGCGCCAAACAGAATTAAGATTTTTAAAGAAATCTTTCTGTTCTTGTTAAAATAAGAAGATTTTCTTCTGTAAAACAGAAGCCCTTGGATCAAAGATCCAACGGTGGGGAAAATTCCCCAAATCACTCAGAGAAAGATCTCTTTAACTAATTTATGGGCACTATAAAAAGGACCCTAGACCTCAATTCAAAAAGAGGAACATTTGGTGAAAAAATCAAGAACTTCAAACAGAGAAAACTCTGAAGGAATTTCAAGAAGAAAAAAGGTAAAAACCTTTAGAAAAAAGAGAAAATTCTCTTATGAACAGACCATTGATCTGAGAACAAGATCAATGATCTCCAATAAAATAAATAAATAAATAATAATAAGTGCTTTGCACTTTTCTATGAACCATTGGTTCCCCGAGATAAGAAAAACAAGAAGAACTTGTTTTCTTTGATCTAAATTAGATCAAAAAAACAAACAGTGCTCTGCACTTCTGTTATGAACCATTGGTTCTGGAATCTAAAAGATTCTCAAATTAATAGTGCCTTGCACTTGCAAAATTGCGTTGTTGCGCTCTTGGGTTGGCGCAAGCCACCAGAGAGCGCCACGTGTCAGCATCTGGACCATTTGCGCTCTGCGCTTTTGAAATAGAGCCTTGCTCTCTGAAACTGGCGCAACTCACCACAGCGCGCCACGTGTCAGCAGCGCAAGCGCAGTGCACTGGCACAGCGCACTGCGCCTGCATGACACGTGTCATCATCACAAGCCCTTGCGCTCTTTGATTGGCGCAAAGCGCCTGACAAATGCAATGCATTTCTTTTGCTAAAGGGCCAGGCCCAAATCAAAAAGACCTAGCAGGTCAAAATAAATTGCAAAGTAATAAAAGGGCAGATCCCAAGTCAGATTGATGCTCTGCATCATTTATAAATGGGCAGAGCCCAAAACAAATTGATACTCTGCATCATTTATAAAGGGCAGAGCCCAAGTAAAATTGATGCTCTGCATCTTTCTGGACAGAGCCCAAACAAAATAAAAGTAATGCAATGCATTATTTAAATGTGGGCAAAGCCCTAGCATAGGTCTAATAGACCAAAAATAAATAAAAATATTGAACTTTTTCAACTGGACTTAGCCCAATCTTGGCCGTAAGTCCTCAAATTAAATTGACTGAGCACGGCTGCTCTCCAAAATCAATTTACATCCGGTTCAAGAGTACATCTCTGAACTCTTCTGACACCTGTCGTTGTAACCCTTCAACGACGTCGGAGAGGTGACGGGTCCCGACGGCCACAAACAAATCCTATGGACCTCCATGTCCCTAAACTGGAACATGGACCACTACGTCCCTAAACTGGAACAGTAGAGCCCTCAAATGCTCTTTTGTCGGATCTAAACGGTCCCGTTTAAGTTGATCTTAGCCTCAAATATGGCTAACGCACCCTTAAACATTCAAACAGACTTTAGTCCCAAATTGGACTATAAGACCCCCAATCAACTTTGGTTCTAGGGTACATCTCTGAACTCCTCTGACATCTGTCGTTGTAATCCTTCAACGTCGTCAGAGAGGTGATGGGTCCCGACGGCCATACTTGCAATGGACCACCATGTCCCTAAACTGGAAATGGATCTAGACGATCCCGTTAAGTTGATCTTAGTCCGGAAATTAGACTAACGTATCCTTAACAAACGTTTAAGTTGATTTTAGCTTCAAAAATGGCTAACGTATCCTTAAACCAAAACCCAAATCTAAGAAAATACGGATTTGGACTAATCCACGTCCTACGGGCAACGAAATAAATCGTCTCCGTATACAATCCATGGGCAACCATAAACAAAACAAATACACACGATACGAAGTGAAATTCTGGAGAAGGAGAAAGTGGTTACCGCGATACGGTAGCGTAATTAACTGCAGGGGCTTGCGCCTGCAGGGAAAAGCGTCCCCACAATCAAAAACCCCTCTAGCGAGGGGGAATCTGACGAAGTCTGCTACATCGGCCGCATCCGTCTAAACCTCCGTTACACGGTGCCATAAATCAACTTGGCATCTTCAGATAGGTAGACGGATAAAACCAAATAGCATCTGCCCCGAATCTCAGGCAAGACGTCCTCGCGTCGTCGGCCGCCGTTCGGAGGGGAACAGATTCTGGCACGCCCGGTAGGACCTTTTCCTCTTTCCACTTCACACTTCGTGTGTCGTGTTCGCGAACAAATCGCGGTTTGCTGTGGTTGCCTGTGGATTCGAGATACTAAGATTTGGTGTCTTGCTCCGTGCAGAAAACAGAAGATCAATGGCTTCAAACTGCACTACCCGCAACTGCAACTCTCGCCCCGTCCCTGCTGGAGGGGTGACTTATGGGCCCCAAGCGGCCTCCTTTTTCAAGATGCCAGTGGAGCAGGTAACTCAGACCACCGCGGGATTATTCTTCGGGACTATGCTCCCACTGATGAGCTTCAATGCCCCAATGACATCGCAAGAAGCTCCAAAGAAGCCGGCCTTTGATCGACTTACCACTGCCGCGACCCCTCTCAACGGGTCGCCCAGTTTCAATACCTCAGTTTTCAACAAACTGGGCCAGAACATCCGCAAACCTGCGATACCCGAAGCTGCCATCCCAAAGCAGATAGCCATCCCGACTCAAACGGACGAAATAATTGGAAAGGCTCCTCCTTCCGAGAAGTCAGTTTTTACAAGGCTGGCCATTCCGGTTGCTGCTCTAGGCGAGGTCCTCAAAGCTACTTCCCCTACCCAGAGCAAGGGGCATGAAGAAGCTTATCCAACAACGGAGGTGACTCCATCCGCAAGACACGCTCGACGTCGCTACTGGCGCCGAGTGAGGAAGGCTGGGGGCAACTCCCCCTCTGGGGTAACTCCGCCAGCTCCAACGGTGAAGATCGATGCTGCTGTTCCAACCGGGAACAGCTTTGAATTGCTGAACACAGTGCGAAGAAACTCTCCTACTGCGGTGTTGAAACGAACTCCTTCACCTGTGGAGAATGCTCCAGAGAAAAAGCTAGAGCAGCCCCCTCAACGGTTGTCCTCTAAAATTTACAAAGTCTGGCGACAGGTCCAAGAGTCGGTGATTGATAAAAACTATCTCCGCCGACAGAAAAAGATGAAGGTGCGGCAGGAGAAGGATTACTCTGTCAAACCATAAAAAGCAAAAGCTACTTGGGTGCCCACTACAACGGCCCCCTCAACTCCAATCACTCAAAAAAGGAGGCCGCAAAAAGCCACTGTGTCGTTGGCAAATCGCAAAGCCACTGTGTCTTTGGCAAATCTCAAAGACACCGAACACAAACGCCCCAAGTCTGGGGGCATGGTGGTGCACACCGTTTATATGGCTTCCGGAAAGGAGGAAAGCCGTGCTTCGACGGGTCACCGATGTCTCACCCGATCTGTGACGAAAGCCCAGGAGCAGCAACAGAAGCTTCAGGAAATGATGACTGTGATGGCTGCACTTACCAAACCGAAAGAAAGTTCGGAAGTATCATCAGAGCAGCGTCACGAACAAGAAACTGATGCTGACTTCTTACGTACAATCCTCAAAAAGAAGGACACAGAAGCCGCAGAACAAGCGGCTAACATAAAACAAATGTCACTCCTCTTCCAAGACATGGTAGGGATGATGTTACAGCCGGACCCTCCAGCTGAAGACCCTCCAGTCATTGTCGGAAATGACGGAAGGAAAACATCTGATCCTCCTCCGGCTCTTTCAGCAGCCAAGGAAGAAACCATTTCCAAGGCCGCACTGGATGACTATATAGCTTGGCAAATATGAGCTCATCAGGCGAGTGAAGCGGCTGGGCAAACTGTTAGAACTGGACGACCCTATCCGGGCTGGTATGACCAAATCAGTTACCTGCCGGGATATACAATCCCTAAGTTCCACGTATATAAAGGGACAGGGAATCCGCATCAACATGTCGCTCAATTCAGGACCTTATGCGGCAACACTGGAGGCGATGACAAACTGTTGCTTCGCCAATTCGTCGGCAGCTTAGCAGAAACAGCCTTTGAATGGTATTCGGAGCTACCTAATGACTCTGTCAAAACATTTGCGGAGATGGAGCTACTGTTCACGCAAAGATTCGCGAGTGCTTGTGAACGCACCCCGATAACAGCACTGATAAATGCCAGGATAAGGCCCGGCGAGACATGAGTCCAATACGCAACACGATGGCGGAACCTATGGTCAAAATGCGAACAATGCATAGAAGAGACACGTGCGGTAGGCATGTTCGTGGGAACTCTCGATCCGCAAGCGACCATCTCGCAGTTCATGATGTTCTTCAGGCCGACCACCTTCCAGGCCTTGATCGACAAATTAGCCCAAATGGACCAGATGGGCCACGGACCGTCTCCTCCAAAACCAGACTCTCGAAATGAGAAAGGAAAAGGGAAAGCGACTGTCGTTACCAATGCTCAACAACAGCCGAGCAACTCAAAGCCGGTCGTTCGCCAAAATAACGCGCGTCCACGCCCATCCCTCGAGGAGAGACTAGGACGTCCTTACTTGTTTCTTCAAAATAAAACGAGAAGACTGTTCGAGCTGGCAGTACGCAATAGACTCATCAATCTGCCGAATCCAAAACGTCCGTTGCAGCCAGGCGATCTCAATAATCCCGATTACTGCCCTTACCATCAAACGGTAAGTCACCCGATCGAGGATTATTTCGTCTTCAAGGGATGGATCGAGGATCAATACCTACAAGGCAAGTTTGCGCTGTCTGGAAAGTGGAAGGTAAACCCACCACAGCCGCACACTCCAAAGAAGACAGCCATGATGGGGGCAGCTTGTTCTTTTGTCGAGGACGAAAATGATGGAGAAGACTCATCAGACGAATCCGAAGACTACGTAGCGACTTGTCATGTGATCTCTCACTCATTGGCGGATGATAAAGAGGCTCCTTGCGCCGAGAAGCCGAGGGCGGACCCTGAACCAGAAATTCCGCGGCCGTCAGACGAGTTGATCGATGCCTTCCTGAATGAGATTCGTCTGAAAGTTAAAGCCAATCAAGAGTGTGAGATGGCCATAATGGAAGGGGCCAAATACCGACGACTGGACCAAAGAGTCGAAGCACTCCCGTCAAATCAAAAGCCATCCGCTGCGGATAGAAACAAATTTAAGACGAGGAAAAGGTTCGCTAAAGCCCTGTCAGCAGGAATGGTGCTACCACCCTCTGAAGAAAATACTCCTGGTGAAGTGGAGATGCATCCTAGCTTCTGCTTATATCATCAGAAGATCATACATTCTACCGAAGATTGCGACTCCTTTAAGTGTTGGTGGCAAGGGTATGTCGCTCAAAAGAAACACTTCAACAGGACAAAGTGTGGAGCTCGTAGACATCAGAAAAATGCGATAGATGAGCACAAAAGAGCCGCCGACGACTGTCACAAAACCGACTCCAAGGGATCGCAAATTATCACCTTTGGAAGCGACTCTGACGGAGAAGTTTCCCTCAACCCTCTCCTCAAGGAATCCATTTCAAAAATGAAAGAATTAAGGAGTTGCGAGAACATTCAGCCTTGCAATCGCCCGTTACTCGAGAAAAATCTCGGCCCCACAAACAAAGGATCGAGCAAAAAGGATAAAGGAAAGGGGAAGATGACCTTCGTCGCCAACACTCAACAACAGTCGAGTGGCCTTAGACCGGCTGTTCGTCAAAACAATGTGCGTCCACGCGTATCCCTCGAAGAGAGGCTAAGACGTCCTTACTCATTTCCTCAGGATGAAACAAGGAGGCTGTTCGAAGTGGCAGTGCATAACAAGCTTATCACTCTACCGGAGCCGAAACACCAACTACAACTGGGCGATGTCAACAGTTCTAATTATTGCCCTTACCACCAAACAGTAGGTCACCTGATCGAGAATTGCTACGTCTTCAAAAACTGGGTTGAAGACCAATACCTACAGGGCAAGTTCGTGCTCTACGAAAACTGGAAGGTGAACCCGCCACAACTGCACGATTTGAGAAAGACGGATACGCCGGGGGAATCATGCTCAGTCATAGAGAAAGCCTCAGAGACCGAAAAGTCAGTAAACTAGAGATTCGCCTCAAATGTGGCGACAACGGACCGAAACGTCCTTAAACTAATGGCGGACCGAAACGTCCTTAAACTACTACCGCAGCATCCTTAGGCTGACGAGATGAATAAAAAAAATAATAATAAAAAATGGATGATAAAAAAAACGGTATGTCCATAAGCAAAAAGGGCACGGATGAAAACCCGAAAGGGCTCCATGAGTAAAAACAGTAGGGCTACCGGCGAGTGTTCATGAAAACCCGAAAGGGCGCGGCCTCGTAAAAAAAAAAGGGAAAATAAAAGGAATAAAAAAAGGGTAGCTCCATAAGCAAAATGGGCACGGATGAAAACCCGAAAGGGCTCCGTGGGTAAAAACAGCAGGACTACCGGCGAGTGTTTGTGAAAACCCGAAAGGGCGCAATCTCGTTAAAAGATACTTACAAGATCCTCTCGATCTTGTAAGGAGAAACCACCCGCGTGAGATCCTTACGGCTCACAAGGGAGCAACACACTTAGGGATCCCCACGATTCCTAAGAAGAAAATACACTTGCGAGATCCTCACGACTCGTAAAGAGAACTCTCTTATGGGACCCTCACGGCTCATAAGATTTGAAAGTCTTAAGTTACAAAGACCTAAACCTGTGCTTAAGCAAACCCCCCACAACTTCCGATATTTCCCTACAAGTGGTCCAATACTGGCTCTTGTATACAATCCACGGGCGCGAATAAGCATTTCCCTAACCAAGATCCATCCGTGACTGGGGATATGTTCGCATGACCCTTGTAAGTCCTCTCGATTTACAAGGAGAAAACCCTCCTGTAAGATCCTTACGACTTACAGAGAAACAAACACTTAGGAATCCTCACGATTCCTAAGGAGAAAATACACCTACAAGATCCTCACGACTTGTAGGGAGAAATACCTTTGTGAAACCCTTACGGCACATGAAGTCAAAAGCCTTAGTTGACAAGACCTTAACCCTGTTCACTAAGCCACCTTTGTTCGACATTGACGGAGGCAAATGATAATTCGCTCTTGGCAATATTCTAGTTGTAGCAGTGCTGATGCTGAAATCGGTGTCTAATTTCAGTTTTACGGTGAAAAGCCGATAGGCCGCACATGCATACGAAATAGCCGAAATGATGGGGCAACTTGCAATAAAAAGCAGCAAGTAAAAACGTATGCACACGAAATAGCCTAAATGATTGGGCAACTCGCAATAAAAAGCAGCGAGTGAAAATAAAATAAATAGCCGAAATGATTGGGCAACACGCAATAAAAAGCAGCGAGTGAAAATAAAATAAATAACCGAAATGATTCGGCACCGCGAAAAATAGCCGAAATGATTGGGCAATCGTGACCTTCGCGATATAAAAGCTGAAATGATAGAGCATCGCGGAAATAAAATAATAATAATAAAAAAAAATGAATGAAATATGCCCTACAGGTTAGATCACATCGATTCCAGTATACAATCCAGGGGCACAAACAAAGAGGGAACCATACCTTCCCAACAGGCTCCATAAAAAAGCGAAGCCAAATCTCGACGGTTCACAGACAACCTAAAGACCATCTAAGCATTCGTCTCGTTACAGCAGATGAGATGTCAATAAAGGTATTCCATCGCAGTCCATCAAGATGCAGATACAACGCCAACAAAAGACCTTGCGGTCGAAACAAGCGGAGTAACGGCAAAATCCTAACTCCACCGCGACGTTCGTCTCGATACAGCAGACAAGATGTCACCCCAACGTTTGTCTCGACACAGCAGAAGCAACATCATCAAACAAATGGAGCCACGGCAAAATCCCTAGTTCCAAACCTCGACGGTTCACCAGCAACCTAGAAACAACTACGACGTTCGTCTCGATACAGCAGACGAGATGTCACTCCAGCGTTCTTCCTCCAGCAAGGTTCAGACGCGACAATCAAACAAACGGAGCCACGGCAAAATCCCTAGTTCCCACCGCGACATTCGTCTCGATACAGCAGACGCGATGCCAGCAAACGAAGCAAAGGCCAAATTCCTAGCTTCAGGGTCTTGACGGCAACTCACATAAAACCTGAAAGACTATCGGAGAACATCCCACACCAGCGCGGAGTGGTTATGACTCATCGGGGCTCGCCAAAATGAGCCTAACCTCAAGGAAAAAGCGGCATGGCAAATCCCTAACGCTCTTCTGACGGTCAAACTGCCTAGGAAGATTGCTTGAAGACGTCTTGTCCAGCCCCCGAAGGGATCAGAGACACGACAGTCGCAGGGCTACTCGAACAGCACGATTACCTATTGAGGAATATATCAGCTTATGCGATGGTACGATTAACAAAACCCTAAGTACCACAGACCCTAACGGACTTCTGTCATAAATAGCAGAGGTTAACTGTGACGTTAGGATATTCTTGCGAGAAATGCTCGATTCGTCTCGACTTGTAAAGAAATTGATGTCTTTGCGAGAAATTCTCGATGCGGCTCGACTCGTGAGATAAAGCCTTAGGCAGTAGGCATAAAAGGAGCCTATTTCCTAAGCACTAGGACCTTGCAAGTTGGCCCAAAACGGTCTCTTGCACACTATCCACGGGTCTCACTCTCCAAACTCGAAACCCGACAAGGAGGGAAGCAACCGCTTACAGGTCCTCTCGACTCATAAGAGGGAAAAATTCTCTTATGAGATCCTTACGACTTATAAGAGAAAACACACTTAGGAATTCTCATGATTCCTAAGGAGAAAATCCACCTACGAGATCCTCTCGATCCGTAAGGAGAAAAGTCTCTGTGAGACCCTCACGGCTCATAGAGTTGAAAAGTCTTAGGCAGCAGATTTGAACCTGCGGCCTAAGCCATCGCTATCTCTCGGAAAAATCTAGATGCTTACTCTATTATCGATCAAATGTGTTTATCAAGACAGTATGCTGATAATAAGAGAAAAGAAAAAGCAAAGAAATAGCACAAGACATTGCAAAGAAAAATGTATATCTTTATTGAATGTAATCAAGGACAAAGTGAAGCGTACAAAAGAATAAAGAATGGATACATATTATTTAAAGAAAAAATTTTTTTTTACAAGTATGGAGATACAAGGGGAATCATTAGGAAGGAAGCGTCTTGCATAGCTCTATTAATTGTTCGTGCACTTCCTTCCGCGCCTTTTCTTGATCGGCCACCACCGCCAGTTCAGCCTCCACTTGAGCCCGCTGTTGCAAGACGGATGCAAGCTGCTCCCTAACGGCCTGATGAGCAGCTTCACAGCCTGGAGTGTCACGCTCGGCAATATCAAGCTTCCGCTTCAAGTTTAGCCCATGAGAGATGCGTCCCAAGAGGCCCTCAAAGATAGTCTTCACTTGGGCAGCATTTGCCTCAACCTCAGCACGCAGATGAGCCGTCTTGCTTGAAGTCTTTTAGTACTCCCTCAGCCTTAAAGCCGCTTCTTGTTCCAAGTGGTGGACGTAAGAAGCGCTTTGCTCAATCCACGCTGCTCTATGATCACCTGCGGCTAAGGTCTCGGGAGCGAGACGCATCGACTCCAGCTGATGAAGGCAAGCCTCAATCTCCCAGCAGTGGTTAACTCAAGATGCGACCTCGTCATGGAAATTAGCAAATATCACCAGCATCGGGTTAACCGTCGTAGCAAAATTTGCAGCAGACGCAGGAGTCTCGACGTCGAGTTCCTCGATGTAGTCGCTCAACATACGCAGACTATTCGCAGCACCTTTCGACGACGGACGTCTCTGGGAAGGGCCTGCCGGTGTTGTAATATGAGACTCAAAAGGCGCCAAGATCGGAACGACAGCTGAAAAGACAAAATGAGATTAGATGACGATTCAAGAGATATGGAAAAAGTCATTGATGAGATAGTTTACTATACCAGTTGAAGCAGATGGCAAGGCCGGAAGGGCCGGCGGCGCGACCGATCTTTCTTCTCCCCCTTCGATTCGTAGCACTGCAACCAGGAAGAGAAAAAGTTAGAAATAATTCCATCACCGAAAAAGAAAGATATCAGTCGAGAACTATACTCACCAGCGCCACCAGAGGGAGAAGCGAGTTCAGATGGGAAGGAGAAGTATGGGAGCAACACTTGATATAGATGATCAAAGAGCACTCCTGAAAAGACACAACAGTACGACTTTAGTACACAAATTATACGTCTGAAAGATAAGATTAATAAGTTGCAAACCCATACCTTCCAACATCTTTGACAGTATGAGAGAGGGCTGAGAAGTGACCACCGCCAAGGCAGTAGTTGAAGGCGCTCCCTCGAGCAATGGGGCATCGGCACTGGCTGCACCTGCGTTACGAACAAATGTGAACTTGTCAGAAATGATTATAAGATAAAGAGGATAGTAACTTGGGATTTACCTGATGAGCTGTCGGCCTAAACCGAGGCGACTCCCTCCTCCATCGACATGAGGCCACCGCCCGTGGCCTCGTCACCCGACTCAATGGGGACCGTTGTCGTGCTCGCAAGACCTGGAGACGGCGGGGGACCATAGGCGGGGAGGGCTATGACCGGAGCATTACCAGATTCCTGAGAAAGAGCGGTTGGCTCGTCTTCAGGAATCATGTCTACCTCACCCGTTACTCCCTCAGGCTCAGCAATCACGGTTGCCTCGTGCACTATCACCACGAGGTCGCCGGCCTCAAGCGCCTCGTCCGCCACTACCCTAGGCTCAGTTATAACCATCATTTCATCTGCCGCCACTTCAGGCTCGGCATCAATGACCTTCTCGGCTGTGGATCCCTCGGCCCCCAACTCAGGCTCCATAACCCCGGTGACGTTGCCCACCGTCGGCTCGGGTTCGGCCGGTGCCTCCTCCTCTGTTTCCTTGGGTTCGACGGTCTCCGCCTCCCCCTCGGTCTGACTTGGCCCTGCAGGATAAAATATATAAGAACCGACGGCTTTATAAGTCTTACAACAAGATTCTGAAAGAAAAATTACCTGAAGTGGACTTATCATTAGCTTCCCGAACCGCACGCGCTACCTGTCTGCGTGCGGTAGATAGACCGGCCGGGAGCTCTTCAGAAGGAGAAGCAGAGAGGATAATGGTGGTTGGGCCCGCTCCCGTGGCCAAAGCAGCCCTGCGCGCTTTCGCCTCGCACCTCAGCCGCTTCCTCTCCTCCCGAGCCGTTGAGACGGACCTCACCAGAGCCTCTCTCATTGAGGCGTCTTCGTCCGTGAACAAGGATGCCTCCAAATTTTTCAAGGCATCCTTTGTCGTTTTGTCAAGTTGAGGCTCCCGCGGCAGCCCCGAGGAAGCTGGAACTTCAGTAGAGGATCCGGGGATAGTCCCCACATCAGCTGGCGCAGCCCCTGCAAAGAAACAAAGGAAGGAGTTTAGATTGGCCATCAGAAAAGAAGACAAAAATTTCTGATAAGGCGATACGTACCAACGCCCATTAAAGCGCGCTTATTCTCTTCCTCCTGGAAGGTTCTCAAAGAAGCGGCGATGGCTTCTTCGGTATTGACCCCTGTTTAAAAAAGGAGAAAGCATTAGTCAAAAAAAATGATAAAAAAATGTGTGATAAAATGACGAAGAAAGCAACTAATGGTTACCTGACTCAGCAAGTTTACTCAACATCGCTTCGAGCCTCGCCGATCGATCAGAAGCTGCAATAGTAGCCGCCAAATCGGTGTCTGCGGGGTCTACCGAGAAGCCCTTATTGCTGCCATATTCACTTATTCCTTCGGTAAGAGGGGCCTCAGGCTCTAAACCGAGGATCGTATCGAGTGAGAGGAGCGACTTCTTCTTCTTTTGCCCGCCGGCTTTAGATGCACCCGGGGCTGATTTGCGCTTGGCAGACACCTTGGGGCGGCGGGTCCCAATATCCGCGCCTGTGCCGGCGATACCACCTTTACCACTTCCGCTGGAGCACGGGGGGCTGGTGGCGCATCCACAATATCGCGAAGCGGCAATCCGCGCGGTGGGCTCAACATGCGCGGAGGTCCAATTCCAGCACCTTTCAATGGAGGAATGACCGGGGTCCTCGGCTTCAGGGGAGCCTTGCGATCGCCGCCAGGAGGCGCACCCTTGCGGTCGACCAGCATGCGCTTTTCCATTTGGATAACTGGACCCATAGCATGTGCATACCAAGCCACGTACACGTTGAGGACCTTGGGGACGCAGCTTGGCTCGCTAATGAAAAAATAGGAACCCGTGTTAAGCCGCATGAAGTGGTGCATCGCGTTCTTTATCCCCTCTCGGCTAACCACGGGCTTTTCCAAGAAAGCTTCCATCGGGATCCCTTGGTTGTAGCTCGATTGCTGAGCAAACCGGTGCGGATTATACCTCATAAAGAGTGCTGTCTCATTCTGCCTGAACACCAAGTAGCCCGGCCGAATGGAGTAGAGATGGAGGATTTCCCGAGCCTTCAATATGGAAGCCCCATCTTTAAAGTCATCGCGTAGTGACACAACCGACTTGGTAGTCTCTGAGCCTATTGTTATGACCTTATCCGAGAAAGAAGTCTTCGCTCCAACCAGGCGTGGTCGAAGGAGCAGTCCCCTAGCCTCTCGCGGAGGTGCAACTACAATCGAAGCCCCGACCAACCGTATGATCCTCGGGAGTCTGCATCTCTCAAAGAAGGGAGGAATCTTATGGGCGCCGAACACCCCCTGCATGTGCATTTCCATCCAAGAGGTAAAATAGTGCATCGGGAAGTTGGCGGGTTGCACCCCAGGCTCACTAGCGTCCGTCGCTACGCTAAGTCCATTATAAAGGTAAGCCAGCCCAGCGATTCCTACTGACAACTGCAAACCAGCCACCATCCGATGTGCTGGATAGAAAACAGATGGCCGC
This sequence comes from Agapanthus africanus, assembly GCA_030015575.1. Taxonomy (NCBI): domain Eukaryota; kingdom Viridiplantae; phylum Streptophyta; class Magnoliopsida; order Asparagales; family Amaryllidaceae; genus Agapanthus; species Agapanthus africanus. The sequence continues at coordinate 45,999,611 of JASDDO010000001.1, read as the reverse complement.
ATATAGCGCGGGTGCATAGGGAGCGCAAAGTTGCACAGCCACAAGCCCAGGAACCCTACAAAAAAGGTCTCCTCATCCATGCCTGGGACGGCAATTTCTGAAAAGGGACGACGGCGGCACTAGGGAGATAAAAGTCTTTGTGGTCATCCTCCGACGCGGGACGACGATCCAAACCAAACCCAAAAGGGTCGTCGAGCTGGGCGAACTTCTCGCTCCGCTCCGATAGGAACTCCGGTCGAACGAAGCGGGTAATAAAATCTGCAAAACTGATGCCCCGGACCCCCGATTCCAAATAGAGTCCTTCATAGATCTCCAGCACCTTAACCAAGCCTGGGTACTGGTGCTGAATAGCGTTCTCTGGCGTCAGGTCAAACACCAGTGGCTTGGTGGCAAAGACGTATTCATCGGGAGGAAGCAGCTCCTCGTAAAGCTCTCCCCTCATCGGCAGACCCGAGATTTCAGCAAACTCCTCCAACGAGATAGAGACTTCCCGGTCCGTCATCAGGAAGGTGTGGGTGGGGATGTTCCATTGCTCGATAAAAGCCTTAACCCACCACGTTGGAGAAGAAGGGTACTCAAAGAGTGAGACGTAAATGGCCGAGTACAAACTAATTCTCATCAGATGAGTCCTCTTCGCTGATAGGATGTACCGGGCCCACTGCAAATATCCGGCAGGCGGTCGCGGGAGCAATCCAATATTATAAGCCTGTCCCCAAGGGTGTGCTTCACCCTGACAAATTCGCCTTCCTAAAATATCTATTGCTGGCGGCGGCTGCACAGGGATAGCACCAATCGCAGGCTGGAGGAGGTCATCCGAATTCTAATTTTTAACCTCTACGGCATACTTCACCGGGGGTTCATCTGCATAAGGGAGTGAAGAAGTTGGCTCAGACGGCGTGGCGAAACCGAAACTTCGGCGACCCTGGATGATCTCATTGTACCATTTACCCCACAAGTGAAGGTTCTTGTGCTCGGGGTCATGATCTTTGATGAGAGCGATCACCACGCGGTCCACCGGTGCCTGGGGAAACCCTCCCTCCGAGCGGACAAACGGAAAAGACGAGTTAGCGGACATGTTTCCTGCGAAGCGACAAAATTAGCCGTCAGTGTTATAATATTTCAACGCTCAACATTTTAAAATTTACACCACGCTGCAATACAGTGGGTGGGGGACCAAATGGGGGCCCACAAAATCTGGATGACAGTGCATCATTTAATAAGACAGCCCCATAATTGGATGAGACTGTCAATTAAAGAAAGTATCTCCGAGAGAATACCCTCATTGATGGGAAATCCCTAGAGTGACATTTGTCAAATTTTGGTCCCAAGGGAATAAAATTTCCTAAAAAGATCCTAGCTCTATAATAATGATGAAAACTGTAACTCCTAAGGATTAAAAATTTGGGATCTTAAAGATCTATGAAAACTTTTAGAAGTTCTTCATTTTCAGATAAAGAGATCTACATTTGATCTATGAGCAAGGCTTTGTTCATGGGTTAAAACCCATGAACAAGATCTCTGTAGATCTGTGAACTTTTTGAGAGCAAGGCTCTGTTGATGAAACCCCAAAAGAGTTTTCTTTAGATCAAAGATCTATGAGAGCAAGGCTCTGTTAATTAAATTCGATTTAATTTAATTTAATTTTACCTAAAAGTGATTCTAAGTTCTGAAGTTTGAAATTCTTGGGAAGAAACGAGAGCAAGGCACTGAAATTCAGTTTCTTGAAAGTGGTAAAAAAATTACCAAGGACCAAGGGTTCTATTTATAGGCGCCGGCGCCCCTTCAGATCACCCTTTGATCCAACGGTTGGAATCTTGCCACCGTCGCACTTACGTGCGCGCCACGTGAGCGCAACGGTGGGGGGCATTTGTTTCCCCAATCAGAGCAAAGCTCTGTTGAAATTCAAAATTCAAATTTTGAAGCAACGCTTCAAATCCCGGGCGCAACGCGCCACGTGTCAGGCGCTGATGCGTCAGCGCAGCGCCCAAGGCAGCGCGCCCAATCAGAGCAAAGCTTTATTAAAAACAAAATTAAAGGAAGTAACGCTTCAGTTGCGCTAGCGGCCAATCAGAGCAAAGCCCAGATGCGCTAGCGCAGTGGCGCTGCGCTTTGCGCTGCGCGACACGTGTCAGCGCAGATGCGCTAGCGCAGTTGCGCTGCCCTTTGCGCTGCGCGACACGTGTCAGCGCAGTTGCGCTGCGCGACACGTGGCAGCGCAGATGCGCTAGCGCAGTTGCGCTGCGCTGTGTGCTGCTTGACACGTGTCACACGCTGGAGCATTTTGCGCCAAACAGAATTAAAATTTTTAAAGAATTCTTTCTGTTCTTGTTAAAACAAAAAGATTTTCTTCTGTAAAACAGAAGCCCTTGGATCAAAGATCCAACGGTGGGGAAAATTTCCCAAATCACTCAGAGAAAGATCTCTTTAACTAATTTATGGGCACTATAAAAAGGACCCTAGATTTCAATTCAAAAAGAGGAACATTTGGTGAAAAAATCAAGAACTTCAAACAGAGAAAACTCTGAAGGAATTTCAAGAAGAAAAAAGGTAAAAACCTTTAGAAAAAAGAGAAAATTCTCTTATGAACAGACCATTGATCTGAGAACAAGATCAATGATCTTCAATAAAATGAATAAAAAAATAATAATAAGTGCTTTGCATTTTTCTATGAACCATTGGTTCCCCGAGATAAGAAAAACAAGAAGAACTTGTTTTTTTTTATCTAAATTAGATCAAAAAAACAAACAGTGCTTTGCACTTCTGTTATGAACCATTGGTTCTGGAATCTAAAAGATTCTCAAATTAATAGTGCCTTGCACTTGCAAAATTGCGTTGTTGCGCTCTTGGGTTGGCGCAAGCCACCAGAGAGTGCCACGTGTCAGCATCTGGACCATTTGCGCTCTGCGCTTTTGAAATAGAGCCTTACTCTCTGAAACTGGCGCAACTCACCACAGCGCGCCACGGTCAGCAGCGCAAGCGCAGTGCACTGGCGCAGCGCACTGCGCCTGCATGACGCGTGTCATCATCACAAGCGCTTGCGCTCTTTGATTGGTGCAAAGCGCCTGACAAATGCAATGCATTTCTTTTGCTAAAAGGCCATGCCCAAATCAAAAAGACCTAGCAGGTCGAAATAAATTGCAAAGCAATAAAAGGGCACAGCCCAAGTTAGATTGATGCTCTGCATCATTTATAAATGGGCAGAGCCCAAAACAAATTGATGCTCTGCATCATTTATAAAGGGCAGAGCCCAAGTAAAATTGATGCTCTGCATCTTTCTGGGCAGAGCCCAAACAAAATAAAAGTAATGCAATGCATTATTTAAATGTGGGCAAAGCCCTAGCATAGGTCTAATAGACCAAAAATAAATAAAAATATTGAACTTTTTCAACTGGACTTAGCCCAATCATGGCCGTAAGTCCTCAAATTAAATTGACTGGGCACGGCTGCTCTTCTAAATCAATTTACATCCGGTTCAAGGGTACATCTCTGAACTCCTCTGATACCTGTCGTTGTAACCCTTCAACGACGTCGGAGAGGTAACGGGTCCCGACGGCTACAAACAAATCCTATAGACCCCTATGTCCCTAAACTGGAAGATGGACCACTACATCCCTAAACTGGAACAGTAGAGCCCTCAAATGCTCTTTTGTCGGATCTAAACGGTCCCGTTTAAGTTGATCTTAGCCTCAAATATGGCTAACGCATCCTTAAACATTCAAACAGACTTTAGTCCCAAATTGGACTATAAGACCCCCAATCAACTTTGGTTCTAGGGTACATCTCTGAACTCCTCTGACATCTGTCGTTGTAATCCTTCAACGTCGTCAGAGAGGTAATGGGTCCCGACGGCCATACCTGCAATGGACCACCATGTCCCTAAACTGGAAATGGATCTAGACGATCCCGTTAAGTTGATCTTAGTCCGGAAATTAGACTAACGTATCCTTAACAAACATTTAAGTTGATCTTAGCTTCAAAAATGGCTAACGTATCCTTAAACCAAAACCCAAATCTAAGAAAATACGGATTTGGACTAATCCACGTCCTACGGGCGACGAAATAAATACTCTCCGTATACAATCCACGGACAACCATAAACAAAACAAATACACACAACACGAAGTGAAATTCTGGAGAAAGAGAAAGTGGTTACCGCGATGCGGTAGCGTAATTAACTGCAGGGGCTTGCGCCTGTGATTGGTTCGAAAGAGTGTGTTTGTAGAATAACCGCAATAAGAACGGTGTCGCGCGTAGCTAGACCGAGGTGAGTACGGGTCGTCCTCTGGGAAACATGGAACCTTTTACTTTTACTTTAGATGTGTTGAGAAAGAGATGAGGGATAAAAAAATTTATAGAATGGTTTCTAGATCTACGTTAAACAAGAATGTAAAATATAGATCTAGATTATTTTAGAGACTTAGATAATATAATAAGAAGGCTTGTAGGGTTCGTTAGGATTTAGTAGTTATGGACGATTAATTAAAAGTTACCATTTTTATCCATTAATAGATTTAGAACTAGAACGACGGTGATGCGTGTAGATTAGGGTTTCTGGAGGGAAAAAGGAATCCCACTCTTAACCCTTATCTCGACACGGAACTCCGTTCATTATCTAGCCTTTACCAAAACAATCATTAATCTAATCTCTAATCGCGGTCGGAACTAGCAAAGAATTGCTAGCGCGCCCGATTAGGATGTTAATGATTCTTTTGATAAAGTTCCTAAACTTTATAGGACTTAAAAAGGGTTTAATTATTTTCATCATCCATTAGCCTACCCTAATCCTACGAACCCTAACAAGCGGAGAATTACTCGCGCATGTTGGGAAAAGAAGATGAAAAGATAGAGAGGGAAAACATAATGTAAAATGCAAAAGAATTAAATAAAACAACTACCTTTATTAATCAACTTGAACAATCTACACTTTGATTCTTTAGAAAATAATTACAAAGACTAGTTTGCTTCTCGATCTCTTCCAAGGAGGTAGATGAACCGTTGATGATCAGCCTGGATGCGTGAGCCGTCTTGGACTTCGTGATCTCTTTGGCTTGATAACTTTTCCAAGAGGCTCTCGGTGCCTTTTTATAGTGCAAAGCCAGAATCTTTAGGTTAGAAACTTGGTAAAATTCAGCAGTGATTGATCTCCCAAAATTGTAGCAAAAGATCTCTCTATATTGCCACGGATCCGCGGCCAAAGGGGGGGTATGGCCGCGGATCCACGGCCATTTGATCACAACTCTTCATCAAATTTTTATGTCTCTGTATTTGTGACATGTGGCAATCCTAGGCACCTTCAGAATTCAGAAATCTTCTCTCGGTTGCTTCCAGACTTGGTCTCCAAGTTTTGCTTCTTAATTTGGCAAGTTTTCTTCAACAACTTGATTTGTTTGATAAATTCTACATAACAACTTGGAAAATTCTGCACAATAATCTCAAATAATATTTAGTAAACTTAGTTCTACTAGGATTTGGTCAATAGATTTATTTGCAAACATTTTCCTACCAAATGCTAATTAAAATATATTAACACATGGAAAATGGTGTTTTTACACATAAACCCTCATATGTATAATATATTATAATAAAGTCCTTTTTTAATATGAAAATGGTAGGAAAAATGTAATACAAATGTGCAGTTTTATCAACTGAACAGCCTGCAGGGAAGAGCGTCCCCATAATCAAAAACCCCTCTAGCGAGGGGGAATCTGACGAAGTCTGCTACATCGGCCGCATCCGTCTAAACCTCTGATACACGGTGCCATAAATCAACTTGGCATCTTCGGAGAGGTAGACGGATAAAACCAAATAGCATCTGCCCCGAATCTCAGGCAAGACGTCCTCGCGTCTTCGGCCGCCGTTCGGAGGGGAACAGACGGCTCGCTAAATGGGCCCAACTCTTAATGGAATTCTCGATAACATATCGACCGCTCAAGGTAGTGAAAGGCAAGGCCATCGCCGGCTTCCTCGCTGAGCATCTGATACCTGCCGATTCACCCCTAAATTGCGAATTGCTAGACAAGCACGCGTTTGACACGATAGACGGGGAAAGAGGAGGGAGTGATACCCGATGGGAACTCTTCTTTGATGGGGCATCCTCCATGAAAAAGCGAAAGCACAGCTCCCCCGTAATCAAATCTGGAGTAGGCCTCATATTCGTGACTCCACAAGGAGGGATAATGCGCTTTGCCTTTTCCTTAACAGAGCCGAGGACAAACAATGAAGCAGAATATGAAACTTTGATAGCAGGTCTTGAGATCGCTGTCGACATGGGAATCGAAAATCACCTCATATACGGAGACTCTCAGCTGGTCGTTAGTCAAGTAAACGGCGACTATCAAACATGCAAACCAGAGTTGGTAAAGTACGGTGAGAGAGTGCAACAATTGCTGACTTAAATCCCTTCCTACGTCCTGGAAAGCATACCGCATGCGGAAAATAGCAAGGCGGATGCGTTATCCAAGCTTTCTAAAGAACTGGGTGATGAAAACCTCGACGACGTAAGGATCGTTGTACAAAGCCGTCATGTTCTTGCACCAGCGGAAAAATCTCCGGAGTTGTCTGACGAAAATGAAGCGACCAAGCAAACATCCCTGCAAATAGAGGACTAAGGAAGGTTTAAGGATTGGAGAGAAGTCTTTATAGACTACTTCAAATCCCTTCGAACACCTGAAGATGCATCCTCAAGGCACCAGCTCATGAAACGAGCTCTGTCTTTCACCTTCGTCAATGATACTCTATATAAGAAATCGTTCGACTCTCTGTGGCTAAGATGCCTGGGACCAGAAGAAGCAAAAAAAGTCGTCGAAGAAACTCACGACGGACTCTGCGGTTCTCATCAAGCCGAGACAAAGATGAAGCTGAAGATCAAAAGGATGGGCTATTACTGGCCTACGCGAAGCAGTGTCACTCGTGCAAAATTCATGGAGACTTTATCCACCAGCATCCAAACCCGCAACACCCGACAGTGGCTAGCTGGCCGTTCGAGATGTGGGGAACTGACATAATTGGGCTCATCAAACCAGCATCGTCCAAAGGATATCGGTTCATATTGGTGACAACTGATTAGTTTTCTAAGTGGGCAGAAGCTATACCGCTAAGAGAAGTGAAGACAGAGAACATCCTCCATTTCTTCAAGATACACGTCATCTATCGGTTCGGCACTTCGCGACGGATTATCTCCGATAATGGGCCGGCCTACAGAAGTCACAAAATCAGCCGCTTCGCACAGAAGCATAATATAGACCAGAGATATTCTTCGGTCTATAATCCCCGAGCTAACGGTCTAGCTGAGGCTTTCAACAAGACCTTGACAAAGATCATAAAGAAGACGGTGTCCAAAAATAAAAAGGACTGGCACGAGAGACTACATGAAGCTCTCTGGGCGTATCGGACTATGTTCAAAACGGCTACGAGTACAACGCCATTCGCATTGGTATTTGGCACAGAAGAGGTACTCCCCTTGGAAATAGAGTTACCCTCTCTACGCGTGGCGGTTCATCACGAACTAAAGGATGAAGAGAATGTTCATCTTCGGCTTGAGGAGCTTGACGCCCTCGATGAAACTCGTCTCATGGTGCAGCAAAACCTAGAAGCTTACAAAGCAAGGATTACGCGCTCATACGAAAGATTGACTAGACCGAGAACATTCTGCCAAGGCGAACTCGTGCTAGTCGTAAAAAGTCCTATGATCCCCAATCGCGCCAAACGGGGGAAATTCGAGCCGAACTATGAGGGCCCGTACATCATAGAAAAAGTCTACCAATGTGGGGCTTACTTGCTCAAGGATATGCATGGCGAGAGACCCTTCCGGCCAATAAACGGCCGACTCCTTAAGAAGTACTACGCCTAACGAGTCACGAACCAGGTTAATGATAGATGACGACGACTATGTCCGCTCGCTATCTTCTTGAGTCAAGACTCTAAAAGTAGTATCCAACGATACCCCGTCCCAAACACGGAAAACATTGGACCGTAATGTCCTTAAACTAACCGCTGACCGAAACGTCCCTAAACTAACAATAGACCGTAATGTCCTTAAACTAACCGCGGACCGAAACGTCCCTAAACTAATATTGGACTGTAATGTCCTTAAACTAACCGCGGACCGAAACGTCCTTAAACTAACAATGGACCGTAATGTCCTTAAACTAACCGCGGACCGAAACGTCCCTAAACTAACAATGGACCGTAATTTCCTTAAACTAACCACGGAACGAAACGTCCTTAAACTAACAATGGACCGAAACGTCCTTAAACTAACAATGGACCGCAATGTTCTTAAACTAGCTGTGGACCAAAATGTCCCTAAACTAACAACGGACCGCAATGTCCTGAAACTAGCTATGGACCGAAACGTTCTGAAACTAATACAAACCGCAGCATCCTTAGGCTAACGCAAAGGAAAAAAAGGTACGTCCATAAGCAAGATGGGCATGGATGAAAACCCGGAAGGGCTCCGTGAGTAAAAATAGCAGGGCTACCGGCGAGTTTGTGAAAACCCGAAAGGGTGCAGACTCGTAAAAAAAATTCATGCACACTTGCAAGGTCCTCCCGGCCTTATAAGGAGAATACCTGCATGAGATCCTTACGACTCGTAAGGGAGCAACACACTTAGGAGTCCCCACGATTCCTAAGGAGAAATTACACTTACGAGATCCTCACGACTCGGAAAGAGAATCCCCTTATGAGACCCTCATGGCTTATAAGATTCAAAAGCCTTAAGTTACAGGGATCTGAACCTGTTCTAAAGCCATCACATTTCCCAGTTTGCCCTACAAACGGTTCAATGTTGACCCTTGTATACAATCCACGGGTACAAATAAACGTCTCCCCTACCAAGTTCCACCAATGGCGCGAAATGTCCTCACGTGGTGAATGACACTTGTAAGTCCTCTCGACTTATAAGGAGAAAACGTTCTTGTAAGATCCTTACGGCTTATAAGAGAACATACACTTAGGAATCCTCACGATTCTTAAGGAGAAAATACACCTATGAGATCCTCACGACTCGTAGGGAGAAACATCTTTATGAGACCTTACAGCTCATGAAGTCAAAAGCCTTAGTCGACAGGATCCTAACCTTGTTTACTAAGCCACCTTTGTTCGAATCGACAAAAGCAAATGATGATTCGCTCCTGGCAATATTCCAGTCGCAGCGATGCTGATGCTAAGACCGGTATCAAATCTCAAGTCCATACTCGCAACAAAATCAGCGAGCCAAAAATACATAAAATAAGAATAGCCGAAATTTTTGGGCAACTCGCAATAAAAAGCATCGAGTAAAAAAGAAAAAATAGCCGAAATGATTGGGCACCGTGAAGAATAGCCAAAATGATTGGGCAATCGCGACTTTCGTGATATAAAAAAGCTGAAATGATAGAGTATCGCGGAAAGAAATAAAAAAATGATGAAAGAATGAAACTTTCGTCCTGCAGGTAAGTCCATAGTGACCCCTGTATACAATCCATGGTCATAAACGAAAAGGGAACTGCATTTCCCCACCGGGCTCTTTCAAGCCATGGAGTCAGATCTCAACGGCAATATCTACAGCTTAGAGATCAACAACGGCATTCATCCACGTTCTAGCAGGATACGGACACGACATCACCAATCAGAGCTAAGACACAATCCCTAGTTCTAAGACTCTACGGTTCATAGACAACCTAAAGTCAACCCTGACACCGTAGAAAACGGAGCAAGTCAATCCTGACACCGCAGAAAATGGAGGACGTCAAACTTGACACCGCAGAAAGCGGAGCACGTCAACTCTGATACCGCAGAAAGCGGAGCACGTCAACCCTGACACCACAGAAAGTGGAGCACGTCAACCCTGACACCATAGAAAGCGGAGCACGTCAAACCTGGCACCGCATAAAGCGGAGCACGTCAACCCTGACACCGCAGAAAGGGGAGCACGTCAACCCTGACACCTGTTCAGTCGAAAATATTGCACTTTTGATATAACATTTTCCTTACTTTTTTTAAATATTTAAAGGTGTTTATTATAAATATTAAACATATTTGGATTTATCTGCAAAATACTATTTGCCATATGTTTATATATTATAATTAATATTATGAAGGAAAATATAGGCATTTTATATTTGCATAATATTTTAGTAATTAAAAGATGCATAGCATATCAAATATTCTTAATCATGTTTCTTAAAGATTTATTACCATATAAAGTGTATAGCATATTAAATATTCTTAATCAAGTTTCTTAAACATTTATTACCATATATAGTGATTAAGATACTCTCTCTAATTTAATAAATAAACTAACATTATTCATAGAGATATTGTGCAAGATTTAGCTCAGGTCAAGAGATCAAGATGTTTAAGATGTCAGGATCAAAAATCTGCCAAAATCATAAAATCAATACTGACAGGGACCCAGAATCCATATATGGAAAGTCACCATATTAGGAAGTCACCATATATGGTAACTGGTTTTTATTCTTTGAGGGCTATATAAAGGACCAAGGGCTAAAGTTAGAAGGCATCAAGCCGAAGAGATCACGAAGTCCAAGACGGCTCACGCATCCAGGCTGATCATCAACTGTTCATCTACCTCTTTTGGAAGAGTTCGAGAAGCAAACCAAGTTTTTGTAATCATTTTCTAAGGAATAAAGTATAGATTGTTCAAGTTGATTAATAAAGGTAGTTGTTTTATTTAATTCTTTTGCATTTTACATTATGTTTTCCCTCTCTGTCTTTTTATCCTCTTTTCCCAACATGCGCGAGTAATTCTCCGCTTGATAGGGTTCATAGGATCAGGGTAAATTAATGGATGATGAAAATCCTTAAACTCTTTTTACGTCCTATAAAATTTATAAATTTTACTAAAAGAATCATTAACATCCTAATCGGGCGCGCTACCAATTTATTGTTAGTCTCGACCGCGATTAGAGATTAGATTAATGATTGTTTTGGTAAAGGCTAGATATGAACGGAGTTCCATGTCGAGATAGGGGTTAAGAGTGGGAACCCTTTTCCCTCCAGAAACCCTAATCTACATGCATCTCTGTCGTTCTAGTTTTAAATCTATTAAAGGATAAAAAGAGTAATCTTTAATTAATCATCCATAACTACTAAATCCTAATGAACCCTACAAGCCCCCTTTTAATATTGAACTTACATCCATAATTAATCTAGATCTATATTTTGCATCCGTGTTTAACGTAGATATAGAACCTATAACCATTCTTATTTCTTCCTCCTTTCTTTCTTAACACGCTTAAAGTAAGAATAAAATATTACACGTTTCCCTACGGACGACCCGTACTCATCTCGGCTAGCTACAAGCGACACCGTTATTGATTGCTGTTATTCTACAAACACTCTTTCACACAAATCAAATGGCGTCGTTGCCGGGGATACGTGCGTAATTTTTTTTCTTACTATTCGTGTTGAATTCTTATTCGATCCATATCATAAATAAACAAAACTGCAAATTGTATATTTAACGATTATTGTATGAATTTTGCGAGGGAATCTGGAGTCATTTGAGTGAGGAGATAAAGATTTAGAGACATTCATCAAGAGCCAGAGGAGGAAGGGAGGCCACTTAGCAAAAAACTTCATCAGATCTTCCTAGTCGGCGGCGGAACCACGACATAAAGAGCCTATTGGCGGCGGAACCGCGGCTCATTAAGGGATTTAGGGTTTCCAATTTCTCTGGTATCTTCTTTACATCTTTCTCTCTCCTCTGAAATCCAATAAAATATTTTTTCTGCAGGATTCTTTGCAAAATATCGCCGCTCAAAAATCTTTTTGCAATGTTTTGTTATTGGTTTGTTGTTGCATATTTTAATACGGACTTTAAGGGGCAAAGACCAAATTCAGATTAGGTGGGGAGTTCATTACCCTTCCTAAGCCCCGAAAATCACAAAAACTTGCATCCGCATCACCCTCAATAACTAAAAAATATCTAGACAAGACTCTAAGGACCGTCGCGCTCAATTAAGACAGAAGGAGGTCGTGGGTAATCTGTTGCTTATCCGCGTTTCTTTTGTGGTGTCTAAGGCAAGTGTGTTTAAGGCAAGTGGTTACTTAATTAGGCACACTACTTACGTAGTGGAGAACCTCCCATTTACCTGGCACTTACCTGGCCACAGAAGGGGCAAAGAGGCAATAGAGGATTTATCCTGCGATTTGTCTTCTGAAAGTCTAGGAGCGGTCTAGAGACTTGACCTAGGTGACCATTAGATATAGGGTTGCTTATGCATGTTTGTGTGAATTTTCATAAATCCGTCATTTTTCAAAACAAACCAATTATTTTCTCCCTTTTTTTTACCCTTCTTTGCCCCCTCTTCTCTTCTTATAATGGGTGACCCAAAGAGAAGAACTCTTACCGAGTTTTGCTGTCCACAACCAGATATTTCTTGTTTTCGTAATCCCTTCGGTATACCGTCCGACTCTCCCATGTCCTTAAGAGATCGGATAGAACAAGCGGGTAGAAACAGTTGGCTACCTCAGTCTAGGTCTTATCAACCGTATCTTAATTTTACATCCGTTTCAGTTGATACTCCGAGTGAGGATACCCCTAAACGCATGTCCATTGCTGAGCATATAGCTAGTGCTAGAGGCCAAAGTTTCAATCCGGACAATTATCAACCGTATCCTAATTCTACATCCGTTTCATTTGATACTCCGAGTGAGGATGCCCCTAGACGCATGTCCATTGCTGAGCATATAGCTAGGGCTAGAGGCCAAAGTTTCAATCTGGACAATTATCAACCATCACCTCCACTTTCTAAAGAAAAATTTCATAATCGGTTTGTGGCATGTATGATATCCAATAGCCAACCGACCAACCAATATCAATATTCTTCTTATCACAATGTTGACCCTACTCCTACCCAATTTTCACAACCATTCTGTTCCTATCAATCAAATCCGACTTTTACACCTTCTCTAAACGGTCCTTCTAATCAGTCATTTGGGAGTTTTAATTGTCCACAAGAATTTCAATTATATACTGAAACTCCTTATCAACCCAAGTATAGTCTTGAGCGGACATTAGAAGAAGGTTTAGTGATGTTGAACCGCATCAAAGAGGAATGGAAGGTAAGCATGTCTAAATATGAATGAGCAACTAATTTCAAACCAGCACAAAAAATTTCAGTATATAATTCGGGCCTAGGACAAAATGAGAATTTGGGTAGTGAGAGAGAACTGTACACCTTTCCTAATCAAACATTCCCTTTCCAAACTGAAATCCACAACTCCAGTTTCACAGATTCATCGACTACACCAAATGATTCACCAATTGACGATAGAATGTATGAGAAGTTGTGTAATAATGCAGTGTTTGATTTACCCGACTGTGAAGGGTCCATTTCGAGTGAAACCATACTCCTTGTGATCTCTACACCTCCACTCTTGAACCAAAATTGATTGAAAACTATACTTTTGATGAGGTGTTTGAGAATTTTAACCTTCACTTGAATGAGGTGATTGACGTTGGGGATATATTGATTGATGAACCCGAAATTTTGGATGAGTTTGTCCCACCAATTCATCAGGTCCTTTCACTTCCTTGTGGTCATTATCTCGATCCTTTGATAATTCTTCCCGAACCCCAAATGCTTCTCCACGTTGATAATAATGGTATAACCGAACAGCAGACCGAAATTCAGCCTACATCTTCCACATCTGGTTTTGCGATCCTCGACACACCAATTTGTTTACCCATTTCACCTTCTACTTTCTCCAGTTCTTCTTCTATTCTTCCTATAGTTTCAGTGAGTTTTGATGAATCACAATCCGATAATTCAAGTTCGACAATCCCAGAAAGCCAACTTGATTTGGATATTTTTGAAAATAAGGTGGATAATTTTTTCGAGTCTTCTACCTCCATGTATTTTGACAAATCAAGTATGGTAAAATCTGACACAAAACTTATTGACGGCAAAATGTTCAATAACATCATCGACGACAGTTTTGAAGAACTTTTTGCTGACGAACTTGCTTTCCTAAACAATATGGATTTTGTGATTGATCAACCTCCACCTATAGAAGTTGAACCGCCACCACTCCTTCTTCCTAATCATTCACATTCTCCATGTCATTCATCCTCATTCTTTCATTTCTATAATTTAAAACTCAAACCCTTTTCAGACCACCACTTATCTCTTCCTTATTTCTGCCTGACTCTATATAACATGTTCTTCCACCGACCTATACGCTACACTGATAAAATCTTTGAATGGTTAGTACTAATTTTTGGTCTTTGTAAAGTCTTATTTTGACCAAATGACTTACCCCCTTTTAAAATGCTTAATATTGTCTAACTCATGTTTGAGGGGGGGTATATTTTTGGCTCTAGAAAATAAAAGTTGTCCTCAAAAATTGTGAGCAAAAAATAAGTTGGGGGAGGATTTTCACTTTCACTTATTCTTTCCCCCATTAATAATGCCCTCCCAAGCTTATAGGTTGTTTGAGGTTTAGCAGAAAACAACAGTGAGGACACTGTTCTAGACAAGTTTGGGGGAGGTTTGTGCTTTTACGCATCACTTCGCATACTTTGCATAAGCACAAAACATATAAAAAAAAATTTGAAATTTTTTTTTTGTACATAAATAAGATAATAAAAGATTAGATGGTGAAAAATTATATCCAAAAGATTGGAAAAATTTAAGAAAACCAAGAAAATTAGAAGTTTTCTTAAATGAACTAGTAATAAGTAGTTATGAGCCGTTGTCCCAAGGGTTAGTAAGATGAAAGAAGTCACTAATCTAAGGATAAAAATAAGTCTGAAAAATAGTTCCTATTCTGGAAGCCAAACATTTGAATGTTGATACCCTACTATTCACACTTACACACGTCTTGAAACTCGGGATAGTAGAGAATACCTTGAAATGCTCTTGTCTAAAAGCCAAAGTATGAAGAAAATAAAAATTGAATAAAATATAAAATGGTGAGAAAAATGAACACTGGTTTTGTTAATCGCCAAGGAAGCAATAAAAAAATATAGCGAGGGTGCTTCATCACCTAGTGCCTTAGACCAACTGGTCTGGGAGTCACTGCTAAGCCTTAGGTGGTGCAAGACGAGGAATACACCTAATAAGCAAGCACATGAGTAATCGGTCGGTTAGTACCTCAAGAAATATTAACGGTCGCATGAAAGTGTGTGAGAAAATCCATCTAAATATTCATCAAATTAAAAAGTACAGAGGCAGATGGACAAGAGTATGATAGCTTGAATTGAATTCTCCGAGTGTAGGGATGTCTATTACACACACGTAGGGTTATATGATCGATATTTGGATGAAAGGTAGAAATGAAGAATAAAGACGATATTTTATTGAGGGGTGATGTGATTTCTAACATCTTTTCATGACTATTAAGATAGGGCTCATGACAACCGAAAAGCTAGTGTAGTTGGAAACTCTGATTTTCAAAGTTTTTCTTTTATAATTCTTGTCTTTATATGTAACTTTCACGGTCTTCCTTTTATTATTGGATTTTGTGGGTGTAATCCGATGAAAACCCTCAAGAGACAACACTCCTCCTACTAGGGACACCTAGAGGTTTAACGGCTTGTTGCAGGTGCTCAGTGTAATCGTGTTGCCTACGAAAGTGTGCTACTTAGGTTTTTCTTTTTTCTTTTTCTCCTTCTCTTGAATAACTAGTTTGCTCGGGACAATCAAAGTTAAGTTTGGGGCTATTTGTTCAGTCGAAAATATTGCACTTTTGATATAACATTTTCCTTACTTTTCTTAAATATTTAAAGGTGTTTATTATAACTATTAAACATATTTGGATTTATCTGCAAAATACTATTTGCCATATGTTTATATATTATAATTAATATTATGAAGGAAAATATAGGCATTTTATATTTGCATAATATTTTAGTAATTAAAAGATGCATAGGATATCAAATATTCTTAATCATGTTTCTTAAAGATTTATTACCATATAAAGTGCATAGCATATTAAATATTCTTAATCAAGTTTCTTAAAGATTTATTATCATATATAGTGATTAAGATACTCTCTCTAATTTAATAAATAAACTAACATTATTCATAGAGATATTGTGCAAGATTTAGCTCAGGTCAAGAGATCAAGGTGTTCAAGATGTCAGGATCAAAAATCTGCCAAAATCATAAAATCAATACTGACAGAGACTCAGAATCCATATATGGAAAGTCACCATATTAGGAAGTCACCATATATAGTAACTAGTTTTTCTTCTTTGAGGGCTATAGAAAGGACCAAGGGCTAAAGTTTGAAGGTATCAAGCCGAAGAGATCACGAAGTCCAAGACGGCTCACGCATCCAGGCTGATCATCAACTGTTCATATACCTCCTTCGGAAGAGTTCGAGAAGCAAACCAAGTTTTCATAATCATTTTCTAAGGAATAAAGTGTAGATTATTCAAGTTGATTAATAAAGGTAGTTGTTTTATTTAATTCTTTTGCATTTTACATTATGTTTTCCATCTCTGTCTTTTTATCTTCTTTTCCCAACATGCGCGAGTAATTCTCCGCTTGTTAGGATTCATAGGATTATGGTAGATTAATGGATGATGAAAATCCTTAAACTCTTTTTACATTCTATAAAGTTTATAAACTTTACTAAAAGAATCATTAACATCCTAATCGGGCGCGCTACCAATTTATTGTTAGTCTCGACCGCGATTAGAGATTAGATTAATGATTGTTTTGGTAAAGGCTAGATATGAACGGAGTTCCATGTCGAGATAGGGGTTAAGAGTGGAAACCCTTTTCCCTCCAGAAACTCTAATCTACATGCATCTCTGTCGTTCTAGTTTTAAATCTATTAAAGAATAAAAAGAGTAATCTTTAATTAATCATCCATAACTACTAAATTCTAATGAACCCTACAAGCCCCCTTTTAATATTGAACATACATCCATAATTAATCTAGATCTATATTTTGCATCCGTGTTTAACGTAGATCTAGAACTTACAACCATTCTTATTTCTTCCTCCTTTCTTTCTCAACACGCCTAAAGTAAGAATAAAATATTCCACGTTTCCCTGTGGACAACCCGTACTCATCTCGGCTAGCTACAAGCGACACCGTTATTGATTGCGGTTATTCTATAAACACTCTTTCACACAAATCAACACCGCAGAAAGAGGAGCACGTCAACCCTGACACCACAGAAAGCGGAGCACTTCAATCCTGACACCGCGGAACGTCAACCCTGACACCGCAGAAAGCGGAGTACGTCCATCCTGACACCGCAGAAAGCGGAGTGCGTCAATCCTGAAACCGCAGAAAGCGGAGTACATCAATCCTGACACCGCAGAAAGTGGAGAACGTCAATCCTGACACCGCAGAAAGCGGAGCACGTCAACCCTGACACCGCGAAAAGCGGAGTACGTCGACCTAACACCGCAGAAAACGGAGCAAGTCGACCCTGACACCGTAGAAAGCGGAGCAAGTCAACCCTGACACCGCAGAAAGCGGAGTAAGTCAACCATGACACAGCAGAAAACGGAGCAAGTCAACCCTGACACCGCAGAAAGCGGAGCAAGTCAACCATGACACAGCAGAAAATGGAGCAAGTCAACCCTGACACCGCAGAAAGCGGAGCAAGTCGACCCTGACACCGTAGAAAGCGGAGCAAGTCAACCCTGACACCGCAGAAAGCGGAGTAAGTCAACCATGACACAGCAGAAAACGGAGCAAGTCAACCCTGACACCGCAGAAAGCGGAGCAAGTCAACCCAGACACCGCAGAAAACGAAGTAAGTCAACCATGACACAGCAGAAAATGGAGCAAGTCAACCCTGACACCGCAGAAAGCGGAGCAAGTCAACCCAGACACCGCAGAAAGCGGAGCAAGACAGCCAATGACCTCCCCGTCGAAGCAATGCTTCGACTCGGAAACAAGTCAACTCACCAAACACTTACGAGTCATCTCGACTTGTAAGAGAGAAAATTCTCTTGTGAGATCCTTACGACTTTTGAGAGAAAACGCACTTAGGAATCCTCATGACTCCTAAGGAGAAAATACACCTACGAGATCCTCTCGACTCGTAGGGAGAAAAGTCTTTATGAGACCCTCATGGCTCATAAAGTTGAAAAGTCTTAGGTGGAAGATCCTAACCCTGTCTCCTAAGCCATCGCTGCCCTGCAAAGAGATCAGGATAGACTATCTACAAGATGCATTTGCTAAGGAGACATGACAGTATGACTGCATGTGTGCTTAAATGGAAATGGTGTCCAAAACGTGTTGATTTATGCACAACACTACGATAGCGCTCACACTTAAAAGAAAAACTCCTAAAGGCAAAGTAGAAAGATCATGTACAGAGGCGCAATACATGCACGGATATATGGCAAACCTAAAACATTGAACAAGAAAACATTCGACAGTCAATAATAAGAAAAATACACTAATATAAATATATTACTATACAGGGAAAAGATCACTAAATATGGGATCAGAGATACAGGGGTTAACAAAGCAAAACACAAGGTTCTCCAATTCCCTATCTGACTTCTCCACCATGTCGAAGCGACGGTCTTCGCAAGGGGTTGATCCCCACCGATTAGCACCGTGCTCATCAGCGAAAGCAGACATGATAGACCGCCGGGCTCTTATCTAACTCGGTAAATGAACCGAGCGATCCTTCAGAGCCTGGCTAATTAAGCGTGCCTCATGGAAACACTCAAGTTTATCCTCCGCCGTATCAAGAATTGTCGGGGTTATCTCTGCCGGATGAGGAGGAATATCAGCGAGCACGGATAGAAAGATCATCCAGAGCCAAATGGAGCCCATAGGAAGAGAAGAGACCCTACGAGTCAGGAGCTCATACATCACCGCGTCACAATGAGCGTCGGTAATAAGAGGATCTACTAGCCCCGCAACAAGGCGAGGAATCATTTCCTCGATGGGCACCTCCCATGGTTGCCGATAAGCGTGAGGGCGATTGCAGGCCATAGTTCTGAGATTGTTTGAGTTCTGTTAAGAAAAGAAGAGTTTCTCTTTGAAGAGAAGAAGGAAGATGTAGCATCGGGTTAAAAGAGATCAAGAGACGCATTCAAAGCTATGCACAAAAAACATCGTGCATGGTGGAGCTATTCCCAAGGCCGGAAAAAGGGGAGAGCATGGGAATTGAAAGAGGTGACTCATTGGGAGATGAAACGACCTCATCAGCAGAGGCCCACGTGCATGGCACGTGAGCACCAGTCTTGAACCCTTTTGAAAATTAAAACGGCACCGCACGTGCATAACATGTGAGCATAGGCGCTAGTGTAGGATTAAAATCCCCAGCGGTGCCTCATGAGCAAAACACGTGAATACCAACAGCAGTATAACAACACCACATACAGAACACATGTAAACATAAAAAAGAAAGGAGGGTAAAACATGAAGTTTTGTCATTCATATTCCAAGAACCTGTACATGATGTAAAAATAAAACAAAATGTTTACAATGGTAGAACACTTGATCCTGGACATGGATTAAGGAATTCAGAAGTAAGGCCGTCTAAAATGCTTCTGGCCTCTCTGACCATTTTCGTGTGCATCCTCTCACGAATGCAAGCGTCAGGATCCTCGCTGATGTCGTCCGTCCTCTGATAGGCAGCGATTATCGTCGTCTGTTGGAAAATTTGATGCAAGATGTCAACAAGGTTATCTCGCCGCCTCTTCGAGATAAGGCCCATCAGATATACTGAGTGCACCCTTTCTTTAGCATCATCTAGTGCCTTAAGCGGCATGGCTTCGTAAAATCCAGGAAGGGCTTCCCAAATCACTCCCACGATGATCTTCAACAAAGCGGAACGACGGGGGAGTAGTCGACTGTTGTGTTCATCGAGGTGACGCATAACCTCAGTGCATTGAGTGTCCGTAAACTCCTGGTTTTGACAACGGCCTTGGACGCGAATGTCTTCATACAAGATAATTTCGTCAAGATCATACAGATAAACGACCATAGTATCTAAAAAGAAAAATCAGTGAGTTAATAATCAGGGTGATTAAGACAGGGTTTATTATAAGATTTTCATTTCAACGGACACGGGAGTTTAAATAACCCTTGACATCCTCACAGAGAGAGCAAGTTCTGTTAAAATACTCAACAAATTTGAATTTACGTAAATTAGGGTAAAACCATATGAAAAGATTTTCAAGAACACCAGGGAATAAAATTCCCAAAGGGTCCTCTTGATCTTTCAGAGCTAAGCTCTTCGCCAGAGAAATTAAATTCCTTTTATGTGATGGAATAAAATTCCAGAAACTCATAAAAAAATATATGAGAAACAAAATCCCATGAATCATCAAAAAATCAGAGGGGAATGCCCGAGGTATAGAAGTTTATTGCTCAAAGATCACATCTTTGGATCCCCAAGCGGATGGGTTTCAGAAGAGAGCAAAGCTCTCATAATGGATTTAAAATCCAGAAATTTTTGTTCAAAAAGAAAAGTTTTTTTTTGTGATGTGCAAGATTTTTACCTAAAAAAGGGTTTCTTTTTGACAGAGTTTAACTCTGGAATTACAATGGCAAAGAACTAAGCTTTGAGGAGGAGAATTAAATTCTCAAAGAAAACGAAGAAGGAAGAAGATGAAAGAAACAGTGGCTGCCTAAGGAAACAAACCCTTGCATTTATAAGACGTGACAAGGACGGTTCACCTCCCCGTTCTCCTAGACAATCCAACGGCTGTAAAGGAGACAGCGTTGCACTCTTGTGCAAGACACGAGAGAACAACGCCGTGGGGGAATTTGTTCCCTTATGAAAAATGAATAATAGATATAAAAAGCAATGAGAAAAGTCCCCAAATGAAGCATCACGTGCCCACACGTGATAAGCACTGCGCTTGACAAAATAAGGCTGAAACTGAGCCTCATGTGCAGACACATGACCTCCATATACGAAGTATATGGGCGCCTTCTTAAAACAAACAATTGGCCAGAAGAATTCATGTGATAGCACGTGACGCTCTTTGGTGGGCTTAACTTTGTGGGGTCACGTGTTACACGTGATGGGCTCCTATGCCTTCTGAGCTGATAGAATTAAATTTTAAATAGAAGGGATCAAAACCCTATTTGGAAAATATTTCCTTAGATCTTTCTAAAAAAGAAAGATTGTGCTCTGTAAAGCAGAGCGCCGTTGGATTAAAAATCCAATGGTGATTAAAAATCACCAATTTATAGAAGAAGATTCTGTGTAGGGAAATATTTTCGTAATTTTGTGAGATATATCTTCTGTAAAATGGAAGTCCTTGGATTAAAAATCTAACGGTGAATAAAATTCACCAATTGATCTAAAAGATCATTTTAGTTGATCAAAATCTCTAAATGATATATGTTCTGAACAAATTGATTATTTTCTTTCTCCTATAAATAGGAGCTGAGGAGACAAAAAGAAATTGAAGAACCCCTCCCCTTAAACTTCAAGTTCAAAAGAGAAAACAGAAAAGAAGAAACCTTAGGTAAGAAGGAACAAAACACAGAGATACCTTACTTCTTCTTCTTCGTTTCCACAAGAGTTTAACCCTTCAAAAAACTTAGTTCTTTCTTCTGGCAAAGAGTCTGCAGAAGCAGATCTCTCCACAAGTTGAGAATTTAATTCTCATCGGGGAGATTCTACCATGCAGATCCAAAACCTAGGGGTAGATCTAAGTTCAGAGAATTTAATTCTCCCAAAAAAGTATATAGGAATTTAATTCCTCTGATAAAATAAGGGTTTAACCCTTCATATAAGAACTTAGTTCTTTCTTATGGTTAAGGGTCTGCAGAAGCAGATCTCCCCACAAGTTGAGAATTTAATTCTCATCAGGGAGATCCTGACATGCAGATCCAAAACCTATGAGAAAAACTAAGTCCTAAGAATTTAATTCTTACAAAACAGCGGGCTTGAAAGTCTCAAAACTCAAGATCTTCATGCATGTAAAACGATTAGCACCCAACATGATAACAACCGATCACGTGCTCTCATGTGAGCACCCTTGATGAATGAAAGAGAATGACTGAGATCAGGTCATGTGATCCCACGTGACCCCACTAAAAGTGCTTAGCACTTCCAAAAGAGAAAGGGCATAAACCCCAGAGACAGTTACCACTTTTGTGACGCCTCACGTGATTCCACGTGGCCCTCTAAAAGTGCTTAACACTTATGCAGTAAAGGGAGTAAGCCCAAAGGCAGCGCTCATATTTTGAGAGCACCTCACGTGTTCGCACGTGATCGTTAATGAACTAAGTGCTCAGCACCACCAAATACAGCGCTTACATTTGGAGAATATCTCACGTGTCCGGACGTGACTATTGCTCAGCACTCATATGGAAAAGAAATATGTCCAAAAGCAGCGCTCACATTTTGAAGGCGGCTCACGTGTTCACACGTGAGCACCACAGGGAGCTGAGTGTTTAACACTCCATATAAAAGAATACAAGTAAAACAAAAAGAATAAAGGGAATCAAAACCCATTTCAATATTCAGCATTGCTGATGCAGAGAGGGGACCAAGCCTAAATAAATAATCAAGTGGGCTGAGCCCAAGGTAGGTCAAACCCCAAAATCGACCGAGCCCATAGGACTTCTTCCAAATTAAACTTAGTCTCAAACAAGATCATCAAATCTTTGATGAACATTCTCTAGTTCAAGGGTACATCTCTTCATACCTCTGATACATGTCGTTGTAATTCTTCAACGTCTTCAGAGAGATGGAGAGTCCCAATAACCAATTACTTTTGGTACATCCCCAAACTGTTAAACCAAAACACTACAGACTATGATGTCTTTAAACCCTACAGACTACGTTGTCTTTAAACCCAGACTAAGATGTCTTTAAACTTTACAGACTATGATGTCTTTAAACCCAACAAACTATGATGTCTTTAAACCCAGACTATGATGTCTTTAAACCCTACAGACTACGACGACTTTAAACCCAGACTATGATGTCTTTAAACCTCACAGACTATGATTTCTTTAAACCCTACAGACTATGATGTCTTTAAACCCAATGGACCGCAACGTCCCTAAACTAAGACGATAGAGCCCAAATGTTCTGTCATCGGGTATAAATGATCCTGAACCCCTGTTGAGTAGATCTTAGTCTAAAATTAGACTAACGTATCCTCACCAAACATTTAAGTTGATCTTAATCTCAGATAAGATTAACAATCCTTAAATCAAATAAACCCAAATCTAAGAAAATACGGATTTGGACTAATCCCCGCCCTACGGGCGACAATATAAATTAGTCTCCATATACAATCGACGGGCAACCACAAATAAAACAAATACACATGACATGAAGTGACCTTCTAGATCAGGAGAAAGTGGTTACCGCTACGCGGAAACGTAATTAACTGCAGGGGCTTGCGTCTGCAAGGAAGAGCGTCCCCACAATCAAAAAACCCTCACAATGAGGGGGAATCTGACGAAGTCTGCTACAACGGCCGCATCCGGCCAAACCTCCGATGCACGGTGCTATAAATAAACTTGGCATCTTCGGAGAGGTGGACGAATAAAACCAAATAACATCTACCCCCAAATTCAGGCAAGACGACCTACGCAGTTCCGTCTCCCGTTTCGGCGGTAAACAGATACTTTTTT
This sequence comes from Agapanthus africanus, assembly GCA_030015575.1. Classification (NCBI taxonomy): domain Eukaryota; kingdom Viridiplantae; phylum Streptophyta; class Magnoliopsida; order Asparagales; family Amaryllidaceae; genus Agapanthus; species Agapanthus africanus. Next base: position 45,976,061 of record JASDDO010000001.1, on the reverse strand, counting down.
ACTATTTCATAGCAACTCAGTAAACAATATTTGATGTAACTGCAGGAGAATAGCGAGCGAGAAAAAGTATCTCGCGCTCAGCTACACGATGTTGATAGGGGTGGGAGCAAGAGTTCCCAGCAGGTTGCCATCGAACACGTAAGTATCGTATTTGATATTAATACGTTAAAATTATCTTAGAAATTTATGTATGAACTTTCTAAATCTTATATGCAGGAAGAAAGTCATGGTGGAGAGTCCCTTGATCGTATCGAAATCTACTAAGCTCAATTTGTACGGGACGACGGCGCCTGCATCGATTAAAGAAAATGGGATATATGTAAGACTCTACATATGCCGAGCTTCTTAATTATTTCAGAATAATTATTGTGTAGGTTTTAGAATGGCAGTTATACATTTCTTCTACAAACAGATGGCGATGGCGGTTGAGAGAGATCGGTTGATCCAAGCGATGGAGGCGGAGCAGGGACATCCGGTTGATGACGCACAGAGAACATTCATCGTAGATAGGGCTTTCACGGCGTTTAGGCTGGATCGTCACATGAGAGTACAGTGCGTGTCCTCCAAGATCACTCCGCGTCAGTATAACACTCCTTTCCAGCCGACCAGGCATCCACCTCCTAAGTTTCAGCCGGCAGACGAATCGCCTTCGAAGATGTCGATACAGACCAGGGCCTCTAGGACCAAAACTCCTATGTTTCATTGATCGCCCCAGGAGCGGACGCCGAAATCCGGCGGTTCCTCACGCCGATTGACTGCCGCTCCCGTTCCCGCTGCTGCTCTTACTCCCGCTGCCGATCTATTTGCTGGCTGGACTCTCGAGTAAAGGATTAATCTTATCGGCGGGTACGTCCAGACTGGGAGGCATGTACCTCCGGTAAGTTTGATAACCCTTACATATATACACACATACGCACATATCACAAACACACACAATCATACATACACACACACGCACAAACACACACACACACACATGCATACATATATAGACACACATGCATACATACGCACATATCACATACACACATGCATACATATCACATGTCACATACACACAATCATATGCACACACATGCAAACATACACACATATCACACACACACATGCATACAGACACACACACATGCATCCATACACGCGCGCACACACAAGCATACATACACACGCACGCACACCCCCATTTGATTAATATAAAATATCTATACTAATTCATGTATTTCAAATTTTTAATCGCAAGGGCTTTACCCAGAAAATTCATGAGCGCCTCTTTCGTGATCGACTCTCCCTTCCTGTATTCGTCCTTCGTTGATTTTTCATTTCCCACTTTTGTAAATTTATGATGTTAAGATTGTAAAGGAACGCGTAGTATGTATTGTAATCGTATTTGGATAATCGATATTTTAATGGAATGGAATTTGTTTTAGAATCATTATTTGAATGGAATGGAATCGATATTAAATTGAAATAGATTAGATTGGAGATTTTCTTGGCTCATTTAAATTTTATTTTACTGTAATCCACTCTATTTCGATGGGAAATTTCCGTCGAAATAGACTGTTTCGACGGAAATGGCCCATCAGAATAGACTACTTCGACGGCAATTTACCGTCGAAATATAAAAAAGGATTAAACAATTTTTTAACTTAAAAAACTTATATATTTCGATAGAAATTACCCGTCGATAAAAAAACTATTTCGATATGAATTAGTCGTCGAAATAGTTTTGATTATTACGACGAACTTTAGTCGTCGAAATAACCTATTGCGACGCAACCTATTGCGTCGGCGTTTCTTCATGGCTATTTAGTGTCACCCGACGAAACAGACCTATTTCGACAGTAAATTGCCGTCGAAATAGGTGTCTATTTCCTATAGTGTTTCCTGGTTGCAAAGAGGGTAACATATATTATGAATATTGGATGTTTGATCATCTTTATGGGAATGGTACAACATCAAAATTCAGGACGTATAATCTGGAGGATGGGAGCTTTTTGTTTGTACCCGATGAAGTGGTATGGAAGTACATTATAATAATTCATTACATTTCATAATAACATAATTAAAATAATAATTGAGCCCAAAATTTTATGGCTCTGAGTGATCAACTGGTAGCTCAATAAACTCTAAAATAATACCCTTGCTTCAGACATTAGTCCCCAAACATCATCTCCTATGTCCTATATAATTGTTCTGTTGTGTATATATAGCTTTGGATTTTTGCGGGGGAGATATGTGAGCATGAACTGCCACAGCAGGAAATATGGACTTATTCCGTGGGGTGTAACCCGACGGACAAGATAGATATACGACGGAATAAAATTATTCCGACAGACAATATGTGACGTAAAATTTACGATGTAATAAAATTTATTACGTCGGATTGCTTATTTATTTCACCGTGTCAGTTTTTACGTCTGCCGTAAACCGACAAAAAAATGTGTAAAAACCTGGACTCCGTGGTAGAATTTTCCCCAGATTTGAAAGTTATTTCAGTGGATCTATATGTTTTTACGCCGGCATATGACCGACGGAATAAGTTGGAAACAGAGAAGAAAAAATTTGCTGCATTTTCCTCGTCAAAAAAAATCGATACACACAAACAATATACTGCTATACACACATACTCATTTCAATCCACGACAAGATAGATACTCACCAAATTCGAATTCCAATTCCAATTCCAATTCACGACAAATTCATTTCAACCCACGACAAAATATAAATTCAAATATATGTAATACTCAAATTCATTCAATTACAATTCAAATATATACAAATCAATTCAATCACATCTTCTGATAAAAAAAACAAGGTTCATCAACTTAGGTTCGGTACTTTGCAAAATATGACGAGAAGACACAGGATTGAGGAAGTATGAGTCTTGCCGAGAGAGAGAAAGCGATAAATACATACAGTAAATGTATTTATCGCTTTCTCTCCCTCGGTAAGACTCATATTTTCTCGATCCCGCAGCTTCTTGAGATCACTAGGGAGCACTGCCGTCGGGGGGGGGGGGGGGAGGGGGGGAGGGGCATCAGAATAGTCGATGAAATCGAGCAGCTCTTACAGCGTTATGAATAGATAATCATTGGAAAAGGATATACACGATAACTATATGGAAATTGTATTGAAAAGAAAGATTATTAATTGAACTTACATTCCGTACTTCCTTTCCTTGAAGTACTAGCCTCCGGATCATGATTCTCCACGTCTCAATATCGGCCAGGGCTTCTGCTCTGCTCAAAGTCCTAGATGAATCCGAAGCCAATACGAGTTCAGATGTAGAAGGAGACGTGAAGACGCATGCTCAATCACCCGCAGGAGTATGAGAAGAGCCGTCCGAATAATATATTGGTGTAGAACGAGAGGGAGCTGGGGCCGTGGGAGGCGCGGGTGCCGTGGGGGGCACAGGCTCCTAAATGAATATCCCCTGGCGCACGCAAGGAGGATGCAAACCCGGACCGTGACGAGCGTGATATATCATAGGCGTCATGCCTTGGCCGCCCATATGAAATCTCCCGTGCCGGTCCAGATTGTGCAGTTGAAAGATGTTCTCATTGATCATATGAAACTCCACGTCTGTAGGCTCTCGACCATGCGCCTCAGCAAATGCAACTGTCCGCTGCTCAATCTCACTATTCATCTGTTGCTACAGAAACTTACAACATGAACCAAGGTTCAAGAACTCGTTTCAATTTCGGTCTCTTATATATTAATTAGTTAAATTTTTGGTTCTATATTGAAAAGTTTACTTAGATAAATATTCATATAGGTTTTGGTTTCAATTTTTTTGCGGTTTTCTAACAACAAAGGGCTACAAAGACCACAATGACGGTAAAAAATGGTATAAAAAATTCGTGTATGAGCATACTTACATAATGCTCAGTCGCTTTCTGTGAGCTGGGGCAGCTGGAGTCACATGCAAACCCCATATGAAAAAGCTCAACACGACTGGACATTGCCCCTATTTGTCGCGCCTACCATTTAGAAAAAAATTGATTTATATCAAGTTTAGAAATTAAAGTTGAAAAATTCAAAATATTTAAAGTATTCTTACATGAGTAACTCCATATTAGGAGGAGTTCATCCCTCCGTCCAACCAACGATCAATGTTGCGACACTGCGCTGTTGATCCCCGCTGGTTCCTCGCCTGTCATTTAGATATGTTATAATATGTCATACTAATAAAAAATTAATATCTAACGCTATTAAAGTTTTTGGCAATATACTAACTAAAAACTCAGGCAACTTGAAGTGATCGATCATTGCGGCCCAATACCCGTCCGTCCAATGCACCGGCTTCGCCGCCCATTTCTCCTCATCAGTCCTGGCCTTCTTCCATTTTCTATGGATGGAGTGTTTCTGATTACGCCAACTTCCCGACATGTATATGAATAGTCGGTCTCGGACGACATGTAATTGAACGGGGGAGCAGTCAATCCATCAGACTATGGAGAAGCGCACCTAAAAAGAAACACCGAAAATGTATTGGGGTCAAACATATATATGCGAAAATAATATATGTATGAATGCTTGATTATATAGGTTTACCAAGATCTCACCTAAGGCCACTTGCTTCTTGACCTCTAAACGCCTCAATGTTCAGTCCACTGGCACGTAACTGGCTCCCTCTTTCATCAAATGCGGCATGTGCTTCTCGTTATTTCATATCGAAGCACAATTTCTTTAGCTCTTTTGCCCCGGGATCAACGAAATCCCTAGCCGCTGAAAGGTGCACATAGATCTTCGAACCGTCTCAAGGACGAGCCCATACATCATTCGCCTGTGTGGGGCCCTTTCTCCCAGTACTCCGATCACGGCCATGCCACGGCCTATAGAACTGGATCCCATGTCCCCCTCTGTCCGTCCACGTCCACGAGCCCCAAGAGAACTAGAAGCCATATCCTGAAAAAATAACTAATGCAACAAACATATACAATAACAATTTCAAGAAACATGTAAGCAAAATTACATAGCTATATATGAAATGAAATAGTTAAGCAAATTTTATAGCTGTAGATGAAAGAAAAATACGATAAACTAAAATTTTAATTGTATAAAGGATTATGAATATCACAGAAAGTTAAAATTTAATGAAATCATCATCTTCAGTAGTGCTACTCTCACTCGCTGAATTTTGCTCGGAGTCATTGATGAATTGATCTGGTACACGCGTTGTTCGTTTTCGTCTACGGGCAGTTGATCTTGATGATCCATCTTCTATAACAATCTCTGGATCGATGTCAGCCCTAGAAAGGCTAACGTCGTCGATATCCAGGGTCATGTCTTATAATGGTGTGAATGGCGTGCTTAGACAGTTAATTTCAAGATTTTCATCATTAGGATTTCCCATGTTAAAATAGTCCCGCGGATTTGTGCTGATAGCAACATGCCAGACAGCATCTTTAGGGTCCTCGATATAAAAAAAATGATGTGCTTGACTCACTAATATGAAAAGCTCATTCGTGAACGCGAGTTTTGAAGAATTTAGTAGGAGTAGCCCATTTTCTAATTTGTATCCGTGTCCTTCTGTCTTGATATCATACCACAGGCAATTGAATAGGACAACTCTGTGTGCATGATAACGTATCTGCACTATATCTTACAGGACACCGTAGTAGTCAAGTTGTCCCGTGGTTGGATTGATATCTCTAGATGATGCATAATCTCTTGTGGTTGATGTCAGAAAAACACCGCAGTTTTGGAACTTTCTACGTGCATATCTATCTTGTGTATGAAATCTATATCCATTAACGACATAACCAGTAACACGCTCAACTAGTGGATCTGGTTCAGAGGCAAGTATTTTTATATCTTCTGTTATGTTGGCATCTATGACTGTATGAACCCAATAAGGCGCGATAAGTATTAGAAAAAATCGCATTTAGTTTAAGGGATGAGACATGAATTATATAGTTGAATATATTTTAGTGGTAAACTTATAAAATGGTTAAACAATATCGCAAATTCTTGATTTCGAACATTATTGATATGCCTCGGTAGCGATTGACCCCTCGGTGGTCTGTACTGAGCTCTCTATAAACTAAGTATGAAATAATTAATGCAGCTAGGTAATTTCATATTTATATGTTGAAAAAGGTATCAGAATATATATATACTCTTAAAATATATCGACCTTGTCAGAGTTAAATAATACATATCTATGTATTGTGTCAATCTCCTCACTACGAAGTGCGACATGTTTCACGGCACCTATTATGTTCCCGCCTCCACAAAAGACTGATATTAATCATTGTCCCTCGATAACCATGACGTCCTCATTACGGCACGACCTGTTGAATACAGTCTCGGTCCCCTCAAGGTACATAGAACAAAATATCATGCATTCCTCGGAGAGAAACCCTTCGGCAATCGACCCCTCGAGTCTAGCTTTATTTCGTATATATCGTTTTATCTTAAATATAAACCTCTCGAATGGATGCATCCACCGATAATTAACAGGTCCACCTAAACATCTCTCTCTTGCACGATGAACTGTGAGATGCAATATGATTGTGAAAAGCGTAGGCGAAAACAATATCTTCAATCTAGAAAGAATGATAGGTATTTTTTTCTCTAGATTTATAAAATCATCTGTCATACATTCCTTAGAGCTTAAATCTCGGAAGTAATGACAAAAATCCGTCACAACCGAGACAACATTCGTATCCTTTAACGCCCTAATTGCAACGGGGAGTAATTGCTGCATGATCACGTGACAGTTGTGACTTTTAATATGAGAGAGTTTTCTATGTTTCATGTGCACACACTTAGAGAGATTTGATGAATAATCATCAAGAAGCCTTACTTGGTCAAAAACTATGAGAAAAACACCCTTCTAGCTAGCGGGCATCGTGTACTACGCTACAGAAACTAACCATCTACCATTCCCCGCTTCTCGAGGGTGCAATTCAGGATGCAACATTTCCTGTCAGTGCCACTATCGAAACACAAGTGTATTCTTAGACTTGGATTTCATATTCAATAAGGTGCTAAGAAGTAGCTTGCATATGTTCTTCTCGATGTGCATAAAGTCTAAGTTATGACGTAGATTGAGATTGCGCCAATATACTATCTAGTTGAAAATGGGATTCGTCCTCCTGTGACTTCCAGCAACCTGTGGAATTGTATATTCTGTCGTTCTTCCAAAAACAACATTACTGAAATCTTGTATGGCCTCCTACAACTTCAAACCCGTCGCTCAGATAGGGCATGCATATGCTCTTGTTTACCATTGAACATGCTGCAATTACAACAATATGGATGGTTTATATCCAACCATCGACAGTGACCTTTGTAGCACTTGATCTTCCTCGCGCCTAGTTTAGGATCACAAACAGTTTTCTCTAGACATACTGTGCAAGTTTTGTAACCTTTAGTATTCCATCCAGACAACATAGCGTATGCTGGAAAATCGTTGATTGTGCACGCCGAACGAAGTGTAAATATCTCCTTCTTATGGGAATCGTATACCTGTATACCTGGCCCCCACAACTCCTTCAGTTCCTCAATCAACGGTCTCAAGTATACATCGATATTATTTAAAAGAGAGGTACTTCAAGGAATCAACAAGGGCATCTGTGTGTAGGAATGCTTCATATTCATTCATGGAGATAAATTATAAACAACAAGAGCAACATGCCATATACTTTGATTTGCACCGTGAATGAACAACTCCATGCCATCTGCAGATAAACCAAGCCTCATACTACGGGCATCCATAGCAAAATCTGTATACATGGTATCAAAGCATTTCCACTCTTCACCATCGGCTGGATGCTGCAGGACTCCGTCCTTAGTACGGCCATTTGCATACAATTTCATACTATCAGCAGTTTTGGTTGACAAAAATAATCGCCGAACTCTTTGCTTGATTGAGAAATATCGTGAAACTTTTGCTGGAATCCATCTTGGAGCAACGAATGTAGACTCATCTTCACCGTTATCCCTTCGAGGGACGATCCACCGAGATAAGTTACAAGTTTTACAGCTATCTAACTTCTTATCCTCCTATGTCCAGTATAACATGCAATCGCTCGGACATGAGTCGATTTTCTCATAACTGAAACCCATATCCTTCAAGAACTTCTTCGGCTCTGTGAAATTTTCCGACAGTATCGCTTTAGGGTAAGTCTTCCTTTGCACCTCAAGAAACTGATCAAAAGCCTTGTTAGTCCAATTATTCTAGCATTTGAGATGAAACATTTAGACAATCCATCCCAACTTAGAGATGTTTGCGCCTTTGAAATGTGGTATATTTGCAACATCCATATACTTCATATATTTCGCCGATTCTGTATCGGGGAGACTATGGATATCTTCCTTTCCGACATTAGGTTCGGGAACAATGTCAGGATCAGGATGCATGACGGTTCGAAGCTCTTCCAACATACTATTCAAACCTGTGTCCCTAAAATTCATAAGACATGAATCATTTGGCCTAATCCAACGACTCGTAGACATGTCGACTATCGGTCTCATTTCTCTATGGTACGTCCATTTTGTATACCTAGGAGAAATCTTATTTTTCAATAGATGTTCATGTAACAACCCTAAATTCCTTAAACTGTCCCTTTTGTTTTAATTAATAAAAGATGTTGTATTTTGTTCTGATTATTTTTTATAACTTATGTATAAGAAACTCCTTATAAGCTATTGGTTAAGACTTTCTACTGTTGTCCCATAACCCGCGTGTTCGAATCCAAACAGCACCAATATTTTTATTATTTTTCCATTTAACGTTTTATAGTTCCTAGAAGTTCTACGGGCAATTGACGAAGTTTCACAAAGTTACAGAAAAATCAACATATGCCTTTGGACCTAAAACGACAACCCGAGACCATGACCCGAACCCCGACACCATCACCCAACTTGGGGCCTACCTAGGGTGGGTTTGGCTGGCCTGGATGAGTCCAAACAGGCCCCGCCCGTAGGTACATGTTCCTTTGGCTGCCCTCAGTTCGTTTTCATACTTTAAAACACCCCACTCAAACAGAGAACTGAAAACCTACGTTATTAACACCCTTTTCAATGCATTTTAATTTCTTTTAAATCACCACACACCCTCTTCATTCTCCTATATATACCTTTGGCTGCCCAAATATCCATGTTCCTCTAAAATTTCTGGAAAAAATCACTCTCTAAATTGCTCTCTGAAATCCAATTCCTCTCAAGCCCTAGTTCTCTCAAGTCCAAGCCTCTCAAGACTTCGTGAGGCTTCTTCCTCTCACTACATTACTCTACAAGTCTCCAAAATGAAGCCGGAAGCTTAAGCTCACCATCCTCCTTGCATCTTCGGTCTCGGTTCTTCCAACCGAAGCTTCTCCTTCATCTCCTATGTCAATTTAAATCCAAGTGCAACCCGTAAGTCCCTTCTCTCTTCACCTATTACTTTTACTCTTGCCAAACATGCTATGAATCGCTGCCCTTGTTAAATCGTAAGTTCCCTTTATTCTTCTCCCTTTTGTTAAATCTATCCTATTTTCATGCTTGAAACACATTGGTAAACCCCCACTTCATTCCCCATCAATAATCATCGTTAAGTTAAAATATTATTTTCATATTTCATTCATATCAATCTTGTAATTTTTTGGCACAAAATATACAACTTTCACTAATGTAAGCAACTAATATCACAATAAAAACATCGTACTAAAAGTCAGTAATATTAACCTTTTTTAATAACGACAATATTAGATTTTAATCCATGTTAATAAGGTGATGAACATGGTTATTAAATCTTTTAACTAGTGTTTATAATGATATTTGTAAACATATTTTTAGTTAATACCACACGGGGTAACGATCTACCCCACACACACATTTTGAATCACAGCAGGATCATATGGTTGTAACATTTTTCTAAAGAATCGAATTTCATTAAAATACCCTTAAGTTCAAAATACGGAAATTTAATCGATAATCTTTTACCTTGGCAATTACGCCCCTACAACTCTCTTTAGGGTAGCTCTGTTAAAAGATGGTGTGGATTATTGCACATCTTAGGTCTAGTGGGTGAAATCGGAACTCTTCACGGAGCACGTTCTCGAAAGAAAAGAAGGAAAAATATGGTTTTCTAAAACCAAACAATATTTAATGAAAAAAATTTATATGTAACTTAAAGAAAGTAAATTTGCAAATTAGACTTTATTTAGAATACCCAAAAATGAAAAGATTTAATTTCAATTAAAATACCTTAGTGCTTCCAAAAGATAGATTTTTTTTATTAAAATACAATAAACTTTTAAAAGCTGGGTCTTGACATTAAAATACCACAAAATCTCTTGACACTAAAATACCACAAAATATATTTTTATTAAAACCCTTGATATTCTAATCAACATGTTTACCAAAAACACCCTCAAGCTTTATTTGTTTTCAAACTAAAGCATTTTATATAAAACCCCTCGAGTTTTCAAATTAACTATTTACATAAATGACCTAAGTTCACCAAAATACCTATTATATATAATATGTTCCATCTTTAGGTTATTTAGATAATAACCAGTTTAAGCTGTATCTTTTCTCTAGGCCTTGAGGAGCCGGAGAAAATGAGTGCTTGTCTATCTAATTTCGGTAAAGCTGTAAATTAAAGGAATTATTATTGGCAATCGTCCTTGAAAAGGTCACAAATGATGCTGCCCATGTGCAGTGGTTGACAGATTGTTCCAATCTAGGGAAGTTTTGAAAAGATAAGATTTTTACCAAGATATAATATTTGACTTGAACGAAATCTCGAACTTGAACTTGACTTGAACCTAAACATAAACTTGACACTTGAACTTAACATGAACACTTGAACCTGTTTCCCCCCAATAAGAGAGCAAGGCTCTGTTCAAAATTTGAACTAAGGAAGCGCCTTACGTGCAAAGCACGAGAGCGCCAGCGCCATGAGTTAAAAACTCTGAGGCAGCGCCTCACGTGCAAGGCACAAGAGCGCCAGCGCCATGATTTAAATACTCTGAGGCAGCGCCTCACGTGCAAAACATGAAAGCGCCAGCAGTTAAAAACTCTGAGGCAGCGCCTCACGTGCAAGGCACGAGAACGCCAGTGCCATGAGTTAAAAACTCTGAGGCAGCGCCTCACGTGCAAGGCATGAGAGGGCCAGCGCCCAAAGTTAAAAAACTCTGAGGCAACGCCTCACGTGCAAGGCACGAGAGCTCTAGCACCTCACGTGCAAGGCACGAGAGCGCCAGCGCCATGAGTTAAAAACATTGAGGCAGCGCCTCACATGCAAAGCACGAGAGCGCCAGCGCCATGAGTTAAAAACTCTGAGGCAGCACCTCACGTGCAAAACACGAGAGCACTAGCAGTTAAAAACTCTGAGGCAGCGCCTCATGTGTAAGGCAGGAGAGCGCCAGCGCCATGAGTTAAAAACTCTGAGGCAGCGCCTCACGTGCAAGACATGAGAGCGCCAGCGCTGAGAGTTAAAAACTCTGAGGCAGCGCCTCACGTGCAAGGCACGAGAGCGCCAGCGTCAAGAGTTAAAAACTCTGAGGCAGCGCCTCACGTGCAAAGAACGAGAGCGCCAGCGCCAGAACTAAAAGTTCTCCACCCTTGGATCAAAGATCCAACGGAGATGATAAATCATAATAGCACAAAATTAAATTCTGATTGAGGAAATACTCCTCAAATCTTTCTAAACAAGAAAGATTGTGCTCTGAAAATCAGAGCACCGTTGGATCAAAGATCCAATGGTGATTAAAAATCACCAAGATACAGAATAAGTTCTGTATGGGAAAATATTTTCCCAATCTTGTTAAAAACACGAAAAATGTCTTCTGTAAAACAGAATCTCTTGGATCAAAGATCCAATGGTGGGAAAACATCCCCAAATCAATCAGAGATCTCTCAATGAGAGATTTCCTTAACTGATTTAACAAATTAGACTCCACTATATAAAAGACTCAAGACTTCAAGTCTTGTACAGAGGAAACCCCCTATAAACTTCAAACTTCAAAGACGAGAGCAATTTTTTCTCAAGGTAAATAAAAAGAAGAGAGATCATAGCATCTCCTTCATATTTAAGAGTTTAACTCTCACATCAGAAGAACTTAATTCTTTTTTCAGATCATAGATTTATAAGAAAAAGTCTTTCATAAAAGTAAGAGAGATCGTAGCATCTCCTCCTGATCTAAGAGTTTAACTCTCACATCAGAAAAACTTAGTTCTTTTTTCCAGATCTCAGATCTATAAGACGAAGCCTTTCATAAGTGAGAATCAAATTCTAAGAGAATTGAATTGGGCAGAACAAAAAACTCAGTTCTTAGCACTCAAAGTATGGCGCTCAGCGCCGAGCGCTCCACGTGCCCCTCACGTGAGCGCTATTTGAGCAGGAGTGCTTAGCACTCAGTGGTTGGGGCTCAGCGCCAAGCGCTTCACGTGCCCCTCACGTAGGCGCTGATAAAATAAAGAGTACTTAGCACTCAGTGGTTGGCGCTCAGCGCCAAGCGCTCCACGTGCCCCTCACGTGGGCGCTACTTAATAAAGAGTGCTTAGTACTCAGTGGTTGGTGCTCAGTGCTAAGCGCTCCACGTGTTCCTCACGTGAGCGCTATCAAGTGTTTAACACTCCATATAAAAGAATACAAATAAAACAAAAAGAATAAAAGGTGTCAAAACCCATTTCAGTGCTCAGCACTGTTGATGCAGAAAAGGGACCAGGCCCAAATAATAATCAAGTGGGCTGAGCCTAAGGTTGGTTAAATCCCAACTTAACCCAACCCATATGCTTTTAAATTGGACTTAGTCCTAAACAAGATCATCAAATCTTTGATGAACATTCACTGGTTCAAGGGTACATCTTTTCATACCTCTGATACATGTTGTTGTAATTCTTCAACGTCTTCAGAGAGATGGAGGGTCCCAATAACCAATAATTTTTTGCGCATCCCCAGATTGTTAAACCAAAACCCTATAGGCTATGATGTCTTTAAACCCTATAGACTATGATTTCTTTAAACTCTACAGACTATGATGTCTTTAAACCCTACAGACTATGATGACCCTACAGACTATGATGTCTTTAAACACAGACTATGATGTCTTTAAACCCTACAGACTATGATGTCTTTAAACACAGACTATGATGTCTTTAAACCCTACAGACTATAATGTCTTTAAACCCTACAGACTATGATGTCTTTAAACACAGACTATGATGTCTTTACACCCTACAGACTATGATGTCTTTAAACCCTACAGACTATGATGTCTTTAAACACGGACTATGATGTCCTTAAACCCAGTGGACCGCAACGTCCCTAAACTAAGACGATAGAGCCCAAATGCTCTTTCGTTGGATCGAAAATGATCCTAAACCCCCGTTGAGTAGATCTTAGTCTAAAATTAGACTAACGTATCCTCAACAAAAGTTTAAGTTGGCCTTAATCTCAAACGAGATTAACGAGCCTTAAAACAAACCCAAACCTAAATCTAAAGAAATACAGATTTGGACTAATCCCCGCCCTACGGGCGACAACATAAATTAGTCTCCGTGTACAATCCACGGGCAACCAAAAATAAACAAACACACACGACACGAAGTGAACATCTGGAGAAGGAGAAAGTGGTTATCGCTACGCGGTAACGTAATTAACTGCAGGGGCTTGCGCCTGCAGGGAAGAGCGTCCCCACAATCAATAACCCCTCTCAAACGAGGGCGAATCTGACGAAGTCTGCTACAACGGCCACATCCGTCCAAACCTCTGAAGCACGGTGCCATAAATCAACTTGGCATCTTCGGAGAGGTGGACGGATAAAACCAAATAGCATCTGCCCCCAAAATACAAGCCAGATGTCCTAACGTCCCGGTCGCATCTTTCGGCGGCGAACAGATTCTGGCACGCCCGGTGGGACCTTTTCCTCTTTCCACTCCACACTTCGTGTGTCGTATTCGCGAACGAATCGCGGTTTAATATGGTTGCCTGTGGATTCAAGGTACTAAGATTTGGTGTCTTTCTCCCATGCAGAGGAAAGAACATCAATGGCTTCCAGCTTCACCAACTGCAATAACAACTCCCATTCCGTCCCGTCCGGAGGAGTGACTTATGGGCCCCAAGCGGCCTCCATCTTCGTAATGCCGGTGGAACAGGTGACACAAGCCACCATTGGGTTGTTCTTCGGGACCATGATCCCGCCAACAAGCTTCAGCGTCCCGATGTCGTCACAGGAGGATCCAAAGAAGTCGGTCTTCGATCGGCTTGCAACTACCGCGGCCCCTCTCACTGGGTCGTCCAAGTCCAACGTCTCAGTCTTCAACCGGCTGAGCCAAAGCTCCAGTAGGCCTGCAAAGAGGCCCGCGATACCAGAGAAGGCTATCCCAAAAAGGATAGTCCTCCCGATTCCTACTGCGGGTGAGGTCGTTACAAGTGCTTCCCCTACCCGAAAGTCAGTCTTCGACAGGTTGGACGTTTCTTCTCAGTGGACGTCAGTTTTCGATAGGCTGGCATCAACAGCAGCCCTTCACCAGAACAGGGGGCATGATGAAGCTACCCCCGTAACTGAGCCAGTCCCATCTGCAAGACATGCTCGACATCGCCACTGGCGCCGAGTGAGGAAAACCGGTGGCAACTCTCCCTCTAGACTGACTCCACCAGCTCCAATGGTGGAAATTGACGCTGCTGTTCCAACTGGGAACAGCTTTGAGCCGCTCAGGAAGGTGCTTAAGAACTCTCCAACTGCCGAGTTGAAAAGGTCTCCTCTACCTGTGGAGAACGTTAGCTGTCCTCAAAAATCCACAGTGTCTGGCGAAGAGTCCAAGACTTTGTGATCGACAAAGACTACTCCCGCCGACAGAAGAAAATGAAGGTCCGGCAAGAGGAGGATCATCCCGCCGTCATACCACGAAAGGTATCATCTGCATGGATGCCCGTTACAGCCCCCTAAACTTCGACCGCCCATAAAAGGAGGAGACCGGAAAAGATCCCCGTGTCTGCGATAAATCTCAAAGGCACTGAATCCAAATGCCCCAAGTCTGGGAGCATGGTAGTGCACACCGTCTACATGGCTTCCGGAAAAGAGGAAAGCCGTACTTCTACGGGTCATCGACCACTCACACGGTCTGTGACGAAAACTCAGGAGCAGCAACAAAAGCTCCAGGAAATGCTGACAAAGATGGCCACACTCACTGGGCAGAAAAAAAGCCCGGAAGTATCGTCGGATCAACGCTAGGAGCAAGAAACCGATGCCGAGTTCCTACGAAGGATGCTCGAGAAAAAAGATAAAGAGGCCGCAAAATACGAGGCTAACATAAAACAAATGGCGCTACTATTCCAAGATATGGTAGGGATGATGATTAAGCCAGACCCTCCAGCTGATGATCCCTCAATAATCATTGAAGACGATAGAGGGGAGACATCAAACCCTCTTCCGGCATTATCAGCAGCCAGAGAGGAGACGATCTCGAAAGCTGCGCTTGATGACTACAAAGCTCAAAAAATACGAGCTCATCGGGCAAATGAAGCAATTGGCCAATCCGTCAGAACTGGGCGACCCTATCCAGACTGGTACGATAAAATTAAGTACCCGCCAGGATATACGATCCCTAAATTTCACGTGTATAAGGGGACAGGAAATCCCCATCAGCACGTCGCTCATTTCAAGGCTCTATGCGGCAATACTGGAAGCGATGAAAAACTGCTGCTTTGCCAATTCGTCGGCAGCTTAGCGGAGACAACTTTTG
Organism: Agapanthus africanus; assembly: GCA_030015575.1. Classification (NCBI taxonomy): domain Eukaryota; kingdom Viridiplantae; phylum Streptophyta; class Magnoliopsida; order Asparagales; family Amaryllidaceae; genus Agapanthus; species Agapanthus africanus. Next base: position 45,960,377 of record JASDDO010000001.1, on the reverse strand, counting down.
AATGGTACTCGGAGCTTCCGAATGACTCCGTCAAAACATTCACAGAAATGGAGTTGCTATTCACCCAGCGTTTTGCAAGCGCCAGCGAACGCACCCCGATTATGGCATTGATAAATGCCAGGGTGAAGCCGGGAGAGACTTGGGTTCAGTATGCAATTCGGTGGCAGAACTTATGGTCGAGATGCGAACAACGCATAGAAGAAGCTCCTGCTGTGGGCATGTTCGTAGGGACCCTTGACCCACAAGCGACTATATCCCAGTTTATGATGTTTTTAAGGCCGACCACTTTCCAAGCCTTGATCGACAAGCTGGCCCAAATGGACCATATGGGCCATAGACCGCCCTCCTCGAAAACGGAGCTTCGAAATGAAAAAGGCAAAGGGAAAGCGACCTTCGTCGCCAACACTCAGCAACAGCCGAGTGATCCGAAGCCAGCTGCTCGCCAAGGCAACAAACCGCGATTTCTTGACGAGAAGTTGAGACGTCCTTACTCATTTCCCCGGGATAAAATGAGTAGACTGTTCGAACTAGCGGTGCGCAACAGGCTCATCACCCTGCCGGATCCGAATCGCCCACTGCAGCCCGGTGACGTCAACAGTCCCAACTATTGCCCCTACTACCGAGTATTGGGCCATCCAATCGAAGATTGCTTCGTCTTCAAAAACTGGATTGAGGACCATTACCAGCAAGGCAAATTCGCGCTGTCTGAAAACTGGAGGGTAAACCGGCCACAACCGCACGCTCCGAAAAAGATAGACACGTTAGTGGCATCATGCTCATTTATAGAGGAAACTCCATAGGAAGTTGTTCTCTCAGCAAAAACTAAAAGAATGCTGAAGGAACTTCAAGCATGCCCGGCAATCAGGTGGAAAAGCCCGCTAGAGCCAGAAATCATTGAGGGGATGCTGATACCGCGCCCAGCATCGAGAGTTAGTAGCTATGGGCAAAATACCCAGGCCCAACCGTCAAAGTCTTCGAAGAAGAAGAAGAAGACCAAAAAGCCCGCGCAGTCTGACGACAAATGCACGGATCTGCAAAAGCATATTGATGCGCTGGAGGAATACAACTAGAAGGCGCGAACCCCAGTCACGCTCCAAGTGTTTCTCAACCATATCCTTGAAAGTGGAGATAACGACAATGATGAGGGAGACGACTCGTCAGAGAAACCCGAAGATTATATGGCAAGTTGCTACATGATCTCTCATTCGTCGCTCAATAACGAAGAAGCTCACTCGCCGTTAAAAGATAACAAAGAGGAGCTGGGGGCAAGATCGGTGCCAAAACCCTTGGAACCGTCAGACGAGATGATTGACATGCTGCTGAACGAAGCCCGTCAGAAGAGCAAAGCTGATAAAGAGCGTGGAATGGCCATATTCGAAAGGGCCAGGCATCGGCATCAAGTTGAAGAAGTCACGGTAGGGATGAGTCGCAAAGCACTCCAACCAGATCGAGGCACGCTGCAGCAGACAAAAACAGGCTTAAGACAAAGAAACGGTTCGCTAAAGCCCTGTCAATGGGAATGAAGCTGCCATCTTTTAAAGGAAATACTCCTGGCGGTATACACCTTGACGAAGCGGATGCACATCCTAACTACTTCTTATACCATCAAAAGATTGCACACCCTACCGAAGAATGCATGGCCTTTAAAATGTGGTGGCAGGGATACGTTGCCCACCGACAATATTTCAAGTGGATGAAGCGCGGAACTCATTGGGAGCAGAGAAGCACGACAGATGAGCACAAAAGAACTGCCGGCAACTGTCACATGGTTGATTCTGGGGGATCGCAAGTTCTCATCTTCGGAAGCGATTCTGATGAAGAAATAGCCCTCGGCCTTCTCTTCAAGGAATCCACCTCAGGAAAAGAGGTGGAGATAAAGAACTGTGAAAATATTCAACTGCGTAGTCGTACGTTGCCTGAAAAGAATCTCGGACCCACAAACAAGGGGTCGAACAAAAAAGATAAGGGGAAGGAAAAAGTCCCTGAGGATATCGCCCTCAATGATCGAGTCGTCGAAGAGCTGGCAGCCAAGGACCCGCCTAAGAGGAACAAGGTGGATTACAATGTCCTAGCACACCTGAGGAAAATACCCTCACAGCTAAGCATTTTGGATGCCCTTCTGTTGTCTAAAAAGGCACAAGATTCTTTGATCAAGTCATTACAAGAACCTGAGCAGTTTCAAGCTTTCCATACCGAAGAAAAAATGAAGGACGAGCTGGAAGAAGTGCACACAGCTGACATCAGTTTCGGCGATGAAGATCTCCTCCTCGGAACGTGCGAACATAACCGTCCCCTGTATGTCACCGGGTACTGCCATGACATCAAGATAGGGAAAATCTTAGTTGACAACGGGTCCTCTATCAACCTCCTAAATGCGAGGGTGTTAAAAGAAATCTGCATGAGCATTCAGCACCTCGTTCGGGATAAAATCACAATCTCCGGATTTGACTCCCAGTCATCACGGACGCTCGGATCTGTAATACTGACGTTACGCTTTGGTCTACTCGTCACTGACGTCAAATTTCATGTCATTGACGCCAAGACCTGCAACAATGCTTTGCTCGGCAAGCCTTGGTTACACGAATACAACATCATCCCTTCTACACAACATCAGTGTATGAAGTATATCAAAGATGGTCTCGAGTATACCATGACGAGGGAACTAAACCCATTCTCCGTAAATGAAGTCCAAAAGTATGAAGATGCAAAATATTTCTTACCAGACTTTGAAGACACGGAAAGATGCCATAAACCGGAGAATAGGCAAAAAGCTATCACCACTATTCCGGTCTTCGGGAGCGATACCGAGGAGGAAGAAGAGATAGTCTATTTGGGGCCACCCCAATGCAACAGGCCGGGACCATCTACCCCTATTCCGATCTTTGGCAGTGACTTTGAAGACGAAGTCAACGCAGTGTTCTCGGTCTGACCATCAATGCAGGCCTTCACTGGAGATGATCAGAGTTTGCGAATCGCCATGGTTCCGCGGCAGCACTACAGAGAGCTTGATGCGCTTGAGACATATAGTGTGCAAAAGCTGCAGGCATTCTACGTCCCTTCCAGGCGAAGAGGTGAAAAGGCGATCCTATTCTATCGATCCACGGAGACAAAAGTCGAAAGAGAAGTCTGGCATGGTGCCGATTTTGCACTCGACAGGCTCCAACCCATCCGTCTGCCCAGGTACTACACCAAGGGATTGAAAAGGTTATTAAGATGCCAAGGCGTACCCTTTAAGCAAACCGCGCGACAGGCCTGATTCTACAACAGGATCTGGAACGTCCCTGGAACTCGGCGAAAATTTCCTAACGAAAAAATGAAAACGATCGGGCTTGGATATGTCCAGTCCAAGAAATAGGAGCAGTTCCATAGCTGCCATGTCATAAAGGACCTTGATGAAGAAGAGGATGCCCTTTTAAAAGACGCTAACGCTGAACCAGAACACGGTCTTGTCATAAAAATGTTGAGTCCGTCGTTTGAAGAACAGATAGACAAGCTAGTGAGGGAAGCGAGTCAAAAGGTTCGGAACGACCACGGCCGCGAAATGGCCATTTACGAGAAAGCCAAGACGCAACGCCTCCTTCAGCAGGCTACGGAAGATGACGATGCCCTCCACCGCCAGCTCGCCATGCATTCCCAAGACAAGGAAAAGGCCCAACGCGGAAGCAAAAACAAGTTGAAGAACGGAAAAATATTCGACAGCGGCAAAACGGATCCAAAAGGCCACGCGATCGAGAAAAGGTCAGCCAAAATCCGTCTCTTATGAAAAAGATGGGTCGAGTATATTCCTTCCCTCGAGACAAGACAAGGAGAATCTTTGACCTTGTCATGAAAAATCAAATTATGACACTCCCTGAGTCCAAGCACCTTGAACAAGAAAACGAGGTCTGTCAGCCGGATTATTGCTCCTATCACCGAGCAATAGGACATCCTCTTGAAGACTGCTTCACCTTCAAAAACTGGGTCGAAGACCAATATCAGCTCGGCAGGTTCGCTCTATCCAACAGTTGGAGGGTAGCCCCACCACAAAGGCATGTGCCAAAAGCGACGTATATGGCGAGAGTAGAACCAGATCAACATCGGTCTTGGAAACGATCTCGTACCTGTCACGTGATAACGTTGTCAGAAGAAGGAGTGTCCGAGAATATGGATGACCTCTCCTGGTTCTTCGAAAATGAGGATGAAGATGAGTTGATCTCGGAGTTTCCACCGGCGCCAAAAGAGTTGGAAGATGGAATACATAGTACTGCGGACAACCTAAGGAAAATCAACTTGGGGACGGCAAACGACCCACGGCCAACGTTCGTCAGTGAGCTGCTGTCTAAAGAACAGGTGGCTACTCTAAAAAAGACGTGCTCATGCAGTATAAGGACTGCTTCGCGTGGAACTATTCCGAGATGTCGGGGCTAGATCCAGAAATCGCTGAGCATAAATTGGCGATATCTCCGGATGTCAAGCCGGTCAAACAAGCACCAAGAAGGATGCGGCTCGAGCTTAAGATGAGTATCAATACCGAAGTCAAGAAGATAATCGACTCCAGCTTCATCCAAGAAGTTCAATACCCCGACTGGATTGCCAACATTGTTCCAGTGATGAAGAAAAATGGGACGGTCCGTATCTGCGTGGACTTTCGGGACCTTAACAAAGCATGTCCGAAGGATGACTTTCCCGAACCGGTTACCGAGTTGATGATAGATAACACATCCACTCATGAAGTCTTCTCCTTCATGGACGGATCATCGGGATACAATCAAATAAAGATGCATCCTGAAGACCAGAAGCATACCGCTTTCCGGACTCCTCTGGGCATATTTTGCTATAAAGTAATGCCTTTCGGTCTGAAGAACGCCGGCGCTACCTATCAGAGGGCCATGACGAAGATTTTCGATGACCTCATACATGAAATCGTCGAATGATATATCGATGACCTCGTCGTGAAAAGCAAATCGCATGAGGAGCATTGGGAGCATCTGAAGATAGTGTTTCAACGCCTTCGGAAATACAACTTGAAGATGAACCCTCTGAAATGCGTGTTCGGAGTTTCCTGTGGCAAATTCCTAGGATTCATCGTATGACATCGGGGCATCGAAATAGACCCGTCAAAGATCAAGGCGATTATGGAAATGCCTTCGCTCAGAACTCTCAAGCAACTGCGATCTCTCCAAGGAAAGATCGCGTATATCCGGCGGTTCATAGCTAACCTCTCCGGCAAATACCGTCCCTACAGTCATTTAATGAAGAAGGGAACCTCGTTCGTCTGGGATCGCAAATGCCAAAGTGCACTAGACGAAATCAAGCAATACCTGCAGAATCCGCAGGTACTGACCGCTCCGGTCAAGGGAAAACCCATCATCCTGTACACAACCGCCCTTGAAGGTTCTTTAGGCGCGCTATGGACACAAAAGAACGACCAAGGGAAAGAGAGAGCCCTTTACTATTTGAGTCGAGTTCTCCTGGGGGCAGAAAACAACTGTTCCCCTATCGAAAAATACTGCCTGGCGTTAATCTTCGCGATAACGAAGCTTCGGCATTATGCTTTGGCGCATGAGGTCCATCTCATATCAAAAGTGGATCCTCTCAAATATTTGATGTCAAGAGCCATACTAACGGGACAGCTCGCTAAATAGGCCCTACTTTTAATGGAATTCTCAATAACATACGGACCTCTCAAGGCAGTGAAAGGCCAGGCCATCGCCGACTTCCTCGCTGAGCATCCGATACCTGTCCATTCACCCTTAAATTGTGAATTGACAGATGAGCATGCGTTTGACACGATTGACGGGGAAAGAGGAGGGAGTGATACCCGATGGGAACTCTACTTCGATGGGGCATCTTCCATGAAGAAGCGAAAGCACAGCTCCCCCATAATCAAATCTGGGGTAGGCCTCATCTTCGTGACTCCACAAGGAGGGATAATGCGCTTTGCCATTTCCTTAACTGAGCCGAGGAAAAACAATGAAGAGAATATGAGGCTTTGATAGCTGGCCTTGAGATCGCTGTTGACATGGGAATCAAAAATCTCCTCATATACGGAAACTCCCAGCTGGTCGTTAGTCAAGTAAACGACGACTATCAAACTTGGAAACCATAGTTGGTAAAGTACGAAGAGAGAGTGCAACGGTTACTAACTCAAATTCTCTCCTACATCCTGGAAAGCATACCGCGTGTAGAAAATAGCAAGGCGGACGCATTAGCCAAACTCGCTAAAGAACTGGCTGACGAAAACCTCGATGACATAAGAATCATTGTACAAAACCGTCGGGTTCTTGCACCAGCAGAAATATCTCCGGAGTTGTCTGAAGAAAAGGAAGCGACTCAGCAAACAGCCTTACAAATAGAAGACCAAGAAAAGGCTAAGGATTGGAGAGAAGTCTTTATAGACTACTTCAAATTCCGTCGAACACCTGAAGATGCATCCTCAAGACATCAGCTCATGAAGCGAGCTCTGTCTTTCGCCTTCGTCAATGATACTCTGTATAAGAGATCGTTCGACTCTCTGTGGCTAAGATATCTGGGACCAGAAGAAGCAAGGAGAGTCGTCCAAGAAACTCACGACGGACTCTGAGGTTATCATCAAGCTGGGCCAAAGATGAAGCCGAAGATCAAAAGAATGGGCTACTATTGGCCTACGATGATTCAGGACCGCCTCGAATAGGCGAAGCAGTGCCACTCGTGCCAAATTCATGGAGACTTCATCCACCAGCATCCAAACCCGCTACACCCAACAGTGGCTAGCTGGCCATTCGAAATGTGGGGAACCGACATAATTAGGCCCATCAAACCAGCGTCATCCAAAGGACATCGGTTCATACTGGCAACGACTGATTACTTCTCTAAGTGGGCAGAAGCCATACCGCTAAGAGAAGTGAAGACGGAGAACATCCTCCACTTCTTCAAGACGCACATCATCTATCGGTTCGGCACTCCGCGACGGATTATCTTCGATAACGAGCCGGCCTACAAAAGTCACAAAATCAGCCGCTTCGCACAACAGCATAATATAGACTGGAGATACTCTTCGGTCTACAATCCCCGAGCTAACGGTCTAGCTGAGGCTTTCAACAAAACCTTGACAAAGATCATAAAGAAGACGGTGTACAAAAATAAAAAGGACTGGCATGAGAGACTGCATGAAGCTCTCTAGGCGTATCGGACTACGTTCAAAACGGCTACGAATACAACGCCGTATGCATTGGTATTCGGCACGGAAATAGTACTCCCCTTGGAGATAGAGCTACCCTCTCTACGAGCGGTGGTTCATTACAAGCTAATAGATGAAAAGAATGCTCATCTTCGGCTTGAGGAGCTCGACGCCCTCGATGAAACTCGTCTCATGGCGCAGCAAAACCTAGAAGCTTACAAAGCAAGGATGACACGCTCATACGAAAGACTGACTAGGAGGAGAACATTCCGCCAAGGCGAACTCGTGCTAGTCGTCAAAAGACCTATGATCCCTAATCGTGCCAAACGGGGGAAATTCGAGCCAAACTATGAGGTCCCGTACATTATAGTCAAAGTTTACCAATGTAGGGCTTACTTGCTCATGGATATGCATGGCGAAAAACCCTTCCGGCCAATAAACGGCCAATTCCTTAAGAAGTACTACACCTGACGAGTCACGAACCAGGTTAATGATAAATGACGATGCCTATGTCCGCTCGCTATCTTCTTGAGTCAAGACTCTAAAAGTAGTATCCAACGATACCCCGTCCAAAACACGGAAAACATCGGACCGTAATGTCCTTAAACTAACAACCGACCGAAACGTCCCTAAACTAAAAATGGAATGCAATGTCCTGAAACTAGATACGGACCGAAACGTCTTTAAACTACTACAAACCGCAGCATCCTTGGGCTGACGCAAAAAAAAACAGTAGCTCCATAAGCAAGATGGGCACGGAGGAAAACCCGAAAGGGCTCCGTGAGTAAAAAAAGCAAGGCTACCGGCAATATTTGTGAAAAGCCGAAAGGACGCAGACTCGTAATAAAAAGTTCATGCACACTTGCAAGGTCCTCTCGACCTTGTAAGGAGAAAATACCTGCGTGAGATCCTTATGACTCACAAGGGAGAAACACACTTAGGGATCCCCACGATTCCTGAGGAGAAATTACACTTACGAGATCCTCACGACTCGTAAGGAGAACCTTCTTATGAGACCCTCATAGCTCATAAGATTCAAAAGCCTTAAGCTACAGGGATCTGAACCTGTTCTTAAGCCATCACATTTCCCCGACTGCCCTACAAACGGTTCATTGCTGACCCTTGTTTACAATCCACGGGCACAAATAAACGTCTCCCTCATCAAGTTCCACCGATGGCGCGAAATGTCCTCATGTGGTGAACGACACTTGTAAGTCCTCTCGACTTATAAGGAGAAAACACTCTTGCAAGATCCTTACGACTTATAAGAGAACATGCACTTAAGAATCCTCATGATTCCTAAGGAGAAATCGCACCTATGAGATCCTCACGACTCGTAGGGAGAAACACCTTTATGAGATCCTTACGGCTCATGAAGTCAAAATCCTTAGTCGACAGGATTCTGACCATGTTTGCTAAGCCACCTTTGTTCGAATCGACAGAGACAAATGATGATTTGCTCCTGGCAATGTCCCTGTGGTAGCGATGCCGATGCCTAAATCGGTATCAAATTCCAAGTCCTTTCACGGTAAATGATGATTCGTTCATGGCAATATTCCAGTCGCAGCGATGCTGATGCTAAGATTGGCATCAGATTCCAAGTTCCATACTCGCAGCAAAAAGTCAGCGAGCTATAAATGCATATGAAATAGCCGAAATGATAGGGCAACTTGCAACAAAATCAGCAAGTAAATGATATGAATTCAAAAAATAGCCGAAATGATTGGGCAACTCGCAATAAAAAGCAGCGAGTAAAAAGAAAAATAGCCGAAATGATTGGGCACCGCGAAAAATAGCCGAAATGATTAGACAATCGCGACTTTCGCAGTATAAAAAGCTGAAATTATAGAGCATCGCGGAAGGAAATAAAAAAAATGAAAATGATGAAAGAATAAAACTTCTGCCCTACGGGCGATTCCATACTGACCCCTGTATACAATCCATGGGCATAAACGAAAAGGGAACCACATTTCCCGACAGACTCTGTCAAAGAGAGAGTCAGATCTCACCGGCAACATCTGCATCCCAGGAAATCAGCAACGGTGTTCATCCTCGTTCCAGCAGGATACGGACACGGCATCACCAATCAGAGCTACGACACAATCCCTAGTTCTAAGACTCTACGGTTCATAGACAACCTAGAGTCAACCCCGACACCGCAGAAAGTGGAACAAGTCAACCCCGACACCGCAGAAAGCGTAACAAGTCAACCCCGACACCGCAGAAAGCAGAGCAAGTCAACCCCGACACCGCAGAAAGCGGAGCAAGTCAACCCCGACACCGCAGAAAGCGGAGCAAATCAAACCCGACACCGCGGAAAGCGGAGCAAGTCAACCCCGACACCGTAGAAAGCGGAGCAAGTCAACCTCGACACCGTGGCAAGCGGAGCAAGTCAACCCGGACTCCGCTTTCGGCAAGCGGAGCAAGTCAACCCGGACACCGCAGAAAGCGGAGCAAGTCAACCCGGATACCGCAGAAAGCGGAGCAAGTCAACCACGACACCGCAGCAAGCGGAGCAAGTCAACCACGACACCGCAGCAAGCGGAGCTAGTCAACCCCGACACCGCGGCAAGCGGAGCAAGCCAACCCCGACACCGCAGAAAACAGAAACAAGTCGACCAATAATCCCTCGATTCGTCTCAACTCGTAGGGGAAACCCTTAGGCAATGGGGATAAGGACCTGTTTCCTAAGCATTAGGACCCTGCAAGTCGGCCCAAGATAGGCCATTGTATACTATTCATGGGTCACATTCTCCAAAGTCGAATCTCGACAAGGAGGAAAACAACCACTTACGAGTCCTCTCGACTTGTATAAGGGAAAAATTCTCTTGTGAAGATCCTTACGACTCTCGAGAGAAAATACTCACTTAGGAATCCTCACGATTCCTAAGGAGAAATTACACCTACGAGATCCTCTCGACTCGTAGGGAGAAAAGTCCTTATGAGACCCTCACAGCTCATAAAGTTGAAAAGTCTTAGGCAGCAGACCTGAACCTGTTTCCCAAGCCATCGCTGCCCTACAAGGATGTTAAGATGGACTGCTATCTACTATCTACAGGCCACATTTGCTATAGTAACATGCCAATGACATAGCAAAGAGAAGAAAGCGATCGTACAAGATAAAAAATGCGTCTTTTATTCATGAATTCAATTGAGTACAAGATATATCATATAAAAGAATAAAATAAAATAAAAACATGTTATTCACAGATTACAAATTTTCAGTCGATACAAAGATGGCTACTGAGAAGGAGGTATTTTCAACTAATCAGTCAGCTGCTCGCGCTCTCCTCTCAATCCTTTCTCGCAATCGGCCGCCGCGGCCAACTCCGCTTCGACTCGGGCCCGCTGTCGCAAACAAGACGAAAGCTTTTCATCGGTTCCCATCATGGCAGCTTCGCAGTCCTGCACGACTTGCTCCGTAGAGTCAAGCGCCCGTCTCAGCGTCAACCCATCCGAAATGCATCGCTGGAGATTGTCAAAGACAGCTTTCAACTGCGCAGCATTCGCTTCGACCTGGGCACCCAACCGAGCAGATTCGGTTGAAGCTATTTCCTATTCCTTTCGCCTCAAGGTCATCTCTTGTTCAAAATGGCGAAGGAAAGGAACACTCTGCTCAACCCATGCAGCCCACTGGGAGTTCAAAGCTGATAATTCAGGAGCAGGACGCTTGATCTCAATCTCATGCAGGCAGGTCTTGATCTTCCTGCAGTAATTAACCCAAGACTCGACGACGCCTTCACCATGGAAGTTCACGAGCATCGCCAATATAGGATTAACCTCAGCAGCAAAATCTGCAGCGAATGCGAAGGCCTCAGCGTCAAGATCCTCGACGAACTCGCTCAACATTCGCAGGCTAGTCGCAGCGCCCCTGGAAGATGGGCGTTTAGAAAAGGGCCCTGCCGGCATTGGAATTCGAGACTCGAAGGGAGCTGGAGCCGGTGCGATTTCTGCAAAACAAATTATGGTCAAATGTTGACTCGGAAGGTAAAGAAAAATACACGAGTAATAGAGTCCACTATACCGGCTGTGGCAGATGGCAGGATTGGGAGTACCGGAGGCGCGACTATTCTCTCGTCCCCTCCTCCAATCTGTGACGCTGCGACCAATACAAGGAAAACTTAGCAACAGTATGGCTATTCATAAAAGAAAGAAAGAAACAATAGCTGAAGGATATACTAACTAATACCAGCGGACGGAGTGACTTCCGACTGGAAGGAGAAATGCGGGTTCAACACTTGGTATAAATGGTCGAAAAGGACTCCTGCAGAGTTGCGACAACACACGGTCAGTACAAGGAAGACGGTGTTCATAGTTAAACTAAAAAAATCGCTAATCTATACCTTCCAGCATTTCGGAGGACATAGGAGAAGGCGAGGGAACAACAACCGTCATGGCGGCGACCGGAGGTGCTTCAGATGAAACAGTTTCAACGTTCACTGCACCTACAAACAAAAATCGTCAGAAGAAGCTGAATGGGATTGTAAAATAAAAAGAGAACAATGACTCAAGGCTTACCTGACGGGTCATCAACCAAAACCGCGACGGAAACATCACCAGGCGTTGCGGCTTCTTCGCTCTCCCTCAGAGGAGTAGTCTCTGCGCCCATGGCTTCGTCCCCTGATTCGACGAGGGCCGTCGTAACGCTTGCGACGCCTGCCTATACCAGGGAGCCACACGGGGAAAGGGCAGCAGTCTGGATAGTCCCGGATTTTAGAGAAATGGTAGAAATTTCGGGCACGGTAACCGTCAGGCTTTCACCCGTCATCCCATCACCAAGACTCGGCCCTAAAAGAAAATGCATGGGTCAAAATTTGAAGATCAAGTTCTAACAAAAGACTCGGCATTACGTTACCTTGGAGCAGCTCCTCAGCCTTTTCCCGAGCCACGCGCGCAACCTATCTACGGGTGGTAGACAACGCAAGGGGAACATCCGCCGAAGGAGTATCAGCAAGAGGGATGCTGCTTCAGCCTGCACCCACGGCCAAACTGGCATTGCGTTCCCTCGCCGCACGCTTCCTACGCTTCTTTTTGGTCTAAGCAGTGAGAAATGATCTCCTCAAGACCTCTGTCAAATGGACGTCATCGTCCGAACCAAGTTCTGCCTCTGGAGCCATTACGGCGTCTATCATCGGCTACTTGAGCGAAGCCTCCTGCGGTAATGTTGGGGGAGCTGGGGCTATAATAGATGGCTCTGGAAGCGTCGCCGCATCACCACTCGGGATCGGCACCGCACTCGGGATAACCTGAGTCAAGGTAGTCCCTACAATAAAGGAGAGGGTTAGACCACGAATAAAGAAAAAGGGAATGAAGGCACAATGAGCCGAAGTATACCAAGACCCAAAAAAGCGTGGAGCCTCTCTTCCTCCTCGAAAGTCTTGATGAAAGCCGCGAGAGCCTCTTCGACAGAAATACCTGTTGAAGAAAAGGACATTAGTAAAAGCATAATAATAAGGAAGGAATGAACGGGAAAAAATACAACTGAAGTATACCTGACTTCGCGATGGTGATCAGCGCCGCTTCTTCGCGAGCCAGTCGCTCGGAGGCCACAAGGGCAGCGTGGAGATCGATATCATCCGCAGGCGTGATGAATAAACCCTCATTGGTCCTATACTCGCACAAACCCTCGCTGTATGGAGCATGAGGCTCCTGGCTGATTATTACGTCGGCAGAAAATAGCGACTTCTTCCTCTTTTGCGAGCGAGCACCGGTAGCCGATGGCAAAAGCTTGCGCTTAACGGGCATTTTTGGGCGACGAGTCCCGATTTCTGACTCCGGGGACGCTGCAGCTACCGTTTCTACAGGAACACGGGGTAGAGGCTTCTCAATAAAGGCACACGGGACCGCAACCGCAGCAGCTTCTCTTAAGGAAGGACGAACAATGGTCCGTCGCTTTAAAGGGGCAGCTGGATTACCAGCAGAGGCTGCACCCTTGCGATCAAGCAGCAACCGCTTTTCTTCTCTAATGACAGCACCCGTCGCATGCTGGTACCACGCCACATATGCGTTCGAGGATTTCGGAACGCAGCTCGGCTCATTGATAAAAAAAAGTTAGACCCGGTGTTTAGCCGCATGAAATGGTGCAGCGCGCTGCGGATACCCTCTTCCGTAGCAACCGGCTCAGCTAAAAAGGCCTCTAGCGGGACACCCTGATCGTAACTCAATTGTTGAGAGAAACGGTGCGGGTTGTACCTCATGAAAAGCGCCGAGTCATTCTGTCTGAACACTAAAAAGCCCGGCCTGATCGAATACAAATGCAGAATCTCCCTTCAAGGTAGAAGCCCCATCTTTGAAGGTGTCGCGCAGCGGCTGCACCGTTTTAGTGGATTCTTTGCCGATAGTTAAGACCTTATCGACGAAGGTCATTCCATCCCTGACCATACGCGGGCGAAGGACCAAACCCCGAGCTTCTCGTTGCGATGGATCTAAAGCAGAAGCGTCAACTAGCAACATAACCCCAGGAAAGTTATAACTGTCATAGAAACGGGGCCGTTTGTGTACTCTAAAAGTGTCGAGCACATGTAGCTCGATCCACGACGTGAAATAGTGCAGCGGGAGATTTACGGGATGTACCCCTGGCTGAGTGGTGTCTGCCGCTAAGCTGAGGACATGATACAAGTGAGCCAGCCCAGCGACCCCGACGGCCACTCGCATCCCAATAACCATTCGGTGAGCCGGATAGAAGACGGGTGGCCTCATATAGTGAGGGTGCATTGGGAGCACAAACCAGCTTAACCATAGGCCGAGAAACCCTAAAAAGAACGCCTCTTCGTCGATATCTGAAGATGCGAGCTCTGCATAGGAGACGACCGGGGTATCTGGGAGGAAGAAATTCCTTTGATCTGCCTCCGCTATTGGCTGGCTGTCCAAGCCAAAACCAAAAGGATCGTCAAGCTTGGCTAATCTCGTGGCTTGTTTGGACAAGGCTTCCGGGCAAAGAAAGCGGGCGATGAAATCCGCGAAGCTGACTCCGTGCCCTCCAGATTCGAGAAACAGTCTTTCGTAAATGTTCAACACCTTGATCAGACTTGGGAATTGATGTTGAATGTCTTTCTCCGGGGTAAGGCCCATCACCACTGATTTGGTGGCAAAGATGTAATCGTCAGGAGGAAGTAGCTCCTCATAATGTTCTCCCCTGACGGGTAAGCCGGAGATCTCCGCGAACTCCTCCAAGAAGATTGAAACTTCCCGATCTGATAGAAGGAAGGTGTGAGTCGGGATATTCCATTGTTCCAAGAAAGCTTTGACCCACCATACAGGGGGCATGGAATACTGGAAATGAGACGCGTAAACTGCGGGGTACAACCCGAGCTTCAGCGACAGTGGTTTCTTGGCCGACAAAATGTATCGTGCCCACTGCAAGTATCCGGCTGAATGGAGTGGAGTCAAGCCTATCATGTATGGATGTCCCTAAGGGCACGACTCGCCTTGACATATGTGCCTCCCCAGAAAATCTAAACCCATCGGAGGCTGTACGGATATCGAGGCCATAGAGGGCTGAAGGAGACCCTCCGAAGTCCAGTTGACCTCCTCTACGGCATAGTTCACTTGGGGTGAGTCGGCATAGTGAATCGCTGAAATAGGCTCCGAAGTTACTGCACAAGAAAAACTACGCTGACCCTGGATGATTTGATTGTACCACGACCCCCATAGATGAAGAGATTTCTGCTCTGGGTCGTGATCTCTAATGAGCATGAATACTTCCCTATCCACGGGCGCGTCAGCAAATGCGCTCTCCGGACGAACAAATGGGAAAGAAGTGTCAAAAGACATAGTACCTGCGCGAAAAAGAACAAGAGTTAGCTGTCAATGCTACAGTCCAAATTCTGACACTTGGTACTTTAAATTTGTACCACACTGCAATGCAGTAGAAAGGGACCAAAGGGGACCCACAAAATCAAGGTGACGGCTCATCATTGATGAGACAGTCACTCATTAAAGAGGAAATCCTAAAAGGATTCTCATTTAATGAGAGACTCCTAGGGCCAAGGAGTTAAACTCCCTCGAGAGTAACGCTCTGTAACAGAAATCACATCTGTCATTATGAGGGGAATAAAAATTCCCAAAAAAATCTAAAAAGCTATGCTCTGCGAAAACGATGGAACAAGCCATCAGAACCCTAAAAAGCAAAGCTTTTTACAGAGGTAAAACCCCAATATCTTTAAAGATCTGAAATACAAATCTTAGAAACTCTAAGAGTTCTCCATTAATGGGTTAAGAAACCCTAAAAAAAGATCTCTTTAGATCTATGATCTAAGAAGAGCAAAGCTCTGTTAAGAAACCCTAAAAATCCATTTTTAGATCTATGATCTAGTAAGAGCAAAGCTCTGTTTAAGGGGTTCGATTGTGATCCTTACCAAATTTTTGAAAAAAGTTCTAACTCAAAAGGAATTTTCCTCAGGAAGAGATCTAAGCTCTGAAGGGAGAATTAAATTCTTAAAAACAAGAAGGGATGAAGATGAACAGAAATCATCTCAAGGGCCAAAGGCTCTATTTATAGGCGATGGAAGTCGATCCAACTTCCAAGACAATCCAACGGTGGAAAGGGTGCCACCGCTGCACTCACGTGTGAGCCACGTGAGCGCGACGGTAGGGGGCGTTTATTTTCCCCCAATAAGATAGCAAGGATCTGTTCAAAATTTGAACTGAGGCAGCGCCTCACGTGCAAAGCACGAGAGCGCCAGCGCCTCACGTGCAAAGCACGAGAGCGCCAGCGCTATGAGTTAAAAACTCTGAGGCAGCGCCTCACGTGCAAAGCACGAGAGCACCAGCAATTAAAAACTCTGAGGCAATGCCTCACGTGCAAGGAACGAGAGCGCCAGCGCTATGAGTTAAAAACACTGAGGCAGCGCCTCACGTGCAAGGCACGAGAGCGGCAGCGCCTCATGTGCAAGGCACGAGAGCGCCGGCTCCATGAGTTAAATGTTCTGAGGCAGCGCCTTACGTGCAAGGCACGAGAGCGCCAGGGCCATGAGTTAAAAACTCTGAGGCAGCGCCTCACGTGCAAGGCACGAGAGCGCCAGGGCCTCATGTGCAAGGAACGAGAGCGCCGGCTCCATGAGTTAAAAATTCTGAAGCAGCGCCTCACGTGCAAGGCACGAGCGCTAGTGCCATGAGTTAAAAACTCTGAGGCAGCACCTCACGTGCAACGCACGAGAGCGCCAGTAGTTAAAAACTCTGAGGTAGCGGCTCACGTGTAAGGTACGAGAGCGCCAGCGCCCAGAGTTAAAAACTCTGAGGCAGCGCCTCACGTGCAAGGCACGAGAGCGCCAGCGTCAAGAGTTAAAAACTTTGAGGCAGCGCCTCACGTGCAAGGCACGAGAGCGCCAGCATCAAAAGTTAAAAACTCTGAGGCAGCGCCTCACGTGCAAAGCACGAGAGTGTCAGTGCCAGAACTAAAAGTTCTCCACCCTTGGATCAAATATCCAACGGAGATGATAAATCATCAGAGCACAGAATTAAATTCTGATTGAGGAAATACTCCTCAAATCTTTCTAAACAAGAAAGATTGTGCTCTGAAAAATCAGAGCACCGTTGGATCAAAGATCCAATGGTGATTCAAAATCACCAAGATACGGAATAGGTTCTGTATGGGAAAATATCCTCCCAATTTTGTTAAAAACAAGAAAAATGTCTTCTGTAAAACAGAAACCCTTGGATCAAACATCCAATGGTGGGAAACATCCCCAAATCAATCAGAGATCTCTCAATGAGAGATTTCCTTAACTGATTCAACAAATCAGCCTCCACTATATAAAGGACCCAAGACTTCAAGTCTTGTACAGAGGAAACCCCCATAAACTTCAAACTTCAAAGACTAGAGCAATTTCTTATCAAGGTAAATAACAAGAAGAGAGATCATAGCATCTCCTCCATATTTAAGAGTTTAACTCTCACATCAGAAGAACTTAGTTTTTTTTTTAGATCATAGATTTATAAGACAAAGTCTTTCATAAAAGTAAGAGAGATCGTAGCATCTCCTCCTGATCTACGAGTTTAACTCTCACATCAAAAGAACTTAGTTCTTTTTTCCAGATCTCAGATCTATAAGACGAAGCCTTTCATAAGTGAGAATCAAACTCTAAGAGAATTGAATTGGGCAGAACAAAAAACTCAGTGCTAAGCACTCAAAGTCTGGCGCTCAGCGCCGAGCGCTCCGCATGCCCCTCACGTGAGCGCTATTTGAGCAGGAGTGCTTAGCACTTAGTGGTTGGCGTTCAGCACCAAGCGCTCCACGTGCCCCTCACGTGGGCGCTGATAAAATAAAGAGTGCTTAGCACTCAGTGGTTGGCGCTCAGCGCCAAGCGCTCCACGTGCCACTCAAGTGGGCGCTACTTAATAAAGAGTGCTTAGCACTCAGTGGTTGGCGCTCGGCGCTAAGCGCTCCACGTATTCCTCACGTGAGCGCTATCAAGTTTTTAACACTCCATATAAAAGAATACAAATAAAACAAAAAGAATAAAGGGTGTCAGAACCCATTTCAGTGCTCAGCACTGTTGATGCAGAAAGGGGACCAGGCCCAAATAAATAATCAAGTGGGCTGAGCCCAAGGTTGGTTAAATCCCAACTTAACCCAACCCATATGCTTTTAAATTGGACTTAGTCCCAAACAAGATCATGAAATCTTTGATGAACATTCACTAGTTCAAGGGTACATCTCTTCATACCTCTGATACATGTCGTTGTAATTCCTCAACGTCTTCAGAGAGATGGAGGGTCCCAATAACCAATAACTTTTGGCGCATCCCCAGATTATTAAACCAAAACCCTAAAGACTATGATGTCTTTAAACCCTAGAGACTATGATGTCTTTAAACCCTACAGACTATGATATCTTTAAACACAGACTATGATGTCTTTAACCCCTACAGACTATGATATCTTTAAACCCTATAGACTATGATGTCTTTAAACACAGACTATGATGTCTTTAAACCCTACAGACTATGATGTCTTTAAACCCTACAGACTATGATGTCTTTAAACACAGACTATGATGTCTATAAACCCTACAGAATATGATTTCTTTAAACCCTACAGACTATGATGTCTTTAAACACGGACTATGATGTTCTTAAACCCAGTGAACCGCAACGTCCCTAAACTAAGACGATAGAGCCCAAATGCTCTTTCGTTGGATCGAAAATGATCCTAAACCCCCGTTGAGTAGATCTTAGTCTAAAATTAGACTAACGTATCCTCAACAAACGTTTAAGTTGATCTTAATCTCAAACGAGATTAGCGAACCTTAAAACAAACCCAAACCCAAATCTAAGAAAATACGGATTTGGACTAATCCCCGCCCTACGGGCGACAACATAAATTAGTCTCCGTATACAATCCACGGGCAACCAAAAATAAAACAAACACACACGACACGAAGTGAACATCTGGAGAAGGAGAAAGTGGTTATCGCTACGCGGTAACGTAATTAACTGCAGGGGCTTGCGCCTGCAGGGAAGAGCATCCCCACAATCAAAAACCCTTCGCAAACGAGGGGGAATCTGACGAAGTCTGCTACAACGGCCGCATCCGTCCAAACCTCCGAAGCACGGTGCCATAAATCAACTTGGCATCTTCGGAGAGGTGGACGGATAAAACCAAATATTATTTGCCCCCAAAATACAGGCCAGACGTCTTAACGTCCTGGTCGCATCTTTCGGCAGTGAACAGAACCCAATATATAAACTTGAACCAACTTGACTTGAACCATGAATGTGATTGACATGACTTGCACTTGACATGACTACATAAACTTAATCTTGAAACTTGATATCATACATCACCTTTTGTATTCATGGATTCGATCAAGTCTTGTAACATCAATCATAGAATAATATACGCGGGGTGTTGGGATAGTTTGAGTATGAATCCAAAGAAATCTCATGGGTCCCATTACTAAAAAATCATGTTGCTGTGGTACCGGGTTAAAACG
Source organism: Agapanthus africanus (assembly GCA_030015575.1). Taxonomy (NCBI): domain Eukaryota; kingdom Viridiplantae; phylum Streptophyta; class Magnoliopsida; order Asparagales; family Amaryllidaceae; genus Agapanthus; species Agapanthus africanus. Next base: position 45,941,304 of record JASDDO010000001.1, on the reverse strand, counting down.
ATGCAAATCATGTTGCTGTGGTACCGGAATACAAAGGATAACGATCAATTCATTTCAAAAGCCGATTCTTAGTTTACTTTCTAGCTTTCATTTTCAGTATGCGACATATTTAGGCACTTTCAGTTTATGTGTCACGCCCCGCTTCCCAGAGTACGCTAGATTGGGCACGTGACATAGCCAACCAAGCTACCTGTGGGTAGGAAGTATCCATCCACAGTCACATTACGGCTGTAGAGATATCAAGAACAAGATAAAACTATCTAAAACATGTCCATAATCCAGAATAACAGGAGTCAATAATAAATAAATGCGGAAGCAAATGATCCAATACAAATAACTGAAAAGTGTGTCCCATAATGCAGGCTCACATCAGGAAATAAATGCAGGAAATAAAACTAACTACTACTGTACTCACAGCTCAGCCTGCTGGCTGAAGTACTCCTGCTCGGACTGCAACAGCGGTACGGAATCTGGGCCATGCAAAACCCAGACGTCAGCGCGTCATGTCATCAAGTAATATAATATGAACAGTGTAGCAGGCAATGTAATATAAACATGAATACAGCAAGAATAACAATAATATGAATCATACCAGTACAGGGTAGCGTGCGGTGGGTAAACTAAACTGTTCTATCAGGTTTTCTATTCTAAAGTCTTTGAAATCAATTGATGAATCATCGATGTAACTCAATAGTATCCCGTGCATGCCAGGGACCACGGTCAAGACCCTCGGGGCTGAATCCGAGACGTGCCGCTAGGCAGTAACAGGTAGCAGGATGGGCGAGTGATGTCAGCATCATCACTCCGGGGCTGGCCTAGCCCGTAAGACTGATCAGAACAGGTATCGAACTGTTGAGTTATAAGTCAGGTTTCACCTTTGATTTCCCCATACCCCCAAGTTATGTATGTCAAGTCAGGTATTCAGTAGTCAAGAACTAATGCCAACACAGGATCAGGTAAAAGCAGGTTTGTCTGGATAGGCAACAGGAACGGTCCATGGGGACTACATGTTATGTTTGTTGGCATTAGACACAAGATCAGGTAACAGGTAAAGCCATGGTACATCAGGTCCAGCCAGGTAATGTATAAAGGTGTCATGTCACGTCAAGAGTGTACGGTACCATGTCATGTCAAGTAGGAAGTGTAACAGGTCATGTCAGGAAGCACAAGATGTCATGTGGGTGCTCATAATCAAACTAACATAAGCATGTGTATAAATAAACAAGCATGAGTACTATCAGAACAATAAACTGGAACATGTAATATGATATGCAAATAGATATAATTTCAAGGATATGGATGCACAGTTATCGATTAGGGTTACATTTATAGTTCCAATATTAATAAGGATGCAATTTATTAAACATGGAGTGTTAATATCACATTATTATATAGTAATGTGATATATGGATGCAATTATATGTATCTTAGATGCGATAGATGCAAACGGGTATCCGAAAAGTTATAAAACTATAAAATGGTAATGTGGGATGTACAACTAAGCAATATGTGATATAAATATTGATATAATAATATTAATATGGATAGCATATTCAAAGCGATTAATAACTATAAAAGTGGTATTGATTAACCATGCACAAGAAAGTTCCGTTCAGAAATTCAGCGTCACCCTAATTTGTAAAATAGCTTAAAAATAACAAACGTTCTCCAAAAGGGACGTGTCTTATACCAAAACAAAGATAATTCAATAAGGTTTTCATTTTTATAAGTATAGGAATCTTAGGTTATCCCTAAAAAAAGTTATGAACATTCGAATTTGAAAGTTTGCTGCTGGAATTTCCCTGGACAGCAGTTTGGAGACATTTTCATTTGCATTTTACATTATTTAAACAATTTATTTTTCAAGTAAATATTTCATAGAGTTATAGTATTCTGAGTTATCTTCGTAACGAACTAAAGAACGTATACTAATGATTTTTCTATGATTTATAATGAATTTTATAAGGTAAGGTGTACAGTAAATTTCAGATTTATCGTATCCGCTTTTTCAACGCGTTTCATGTGTAAACTATAATATTTTAAATATATAATATCATAAAATGCAGATTATAAACTAATTAAAGATAATAATAAGAAATATTATGATGATATATATTTTAATTGATGTGGATGCAGTATAATGTAATCTAGTATGTCACAAGATAAGTTTTCATGATCTAGATTTAATATGATATAAACGGATGCAAACGGAACATCGAAACGTTATAAAATTAAACATGGGGCACCAGATTTAAACTATAGGTATGGTATTTATTTAAATAGGTATAAAATGAATTATATAGCATGTAGCAAGATTAACTTGCATCGATGGGTCGCGAATCGGGAAAACGGAACGTTAACCGTCGGCGGGGAAAACCCGCGACGGGCGCACGGTTCACGAAATGAACCCAAACGACGAACAAAGGAACCACACGGGTCGGGGTACCTCGCTGGAACGTCGAGAAGCGTCACCGGCATGACGGAATTCCGGCAACAAAAGAACAGTTAAAAAAATGAGAAACGAGACATGAAGCAAGAAGAGAAAGAATGATAAAGAGAAGTACGAGAGAATATATGAGAGAGAGAGAGAAAAAGTGGAGAGAGAGAGAGAGCGAGAGGGAGAGAAGAGGGAGAGAGAGAGAGAGAGAGCTGCAGGTGGGGGCCCACGGAATTAAAAGTAACGCGATTGGCTAAAGGGGAATCGTTAGTTAGGGATAAATATTAATTAAAGATTCAAAACATTTTAAGGAACAGTAGGATATATATATATATATATATATATATATATATATATATGTTAATTTAAAGATTTAAAAGATAGGTAATGAACAGTAAGATATCAGGTTAGTTAGAAAAATATATGCGATGGTTTTAATAATATTAAAATTTGGGATTTTGGCGCCAAATAAAACATTTCCAAATCGCGTCCGGGTCGAGTCCAAAAATTTGAAATTGAAATAATAGGATTTTAAGCGGGATCCAAATTTTAAAATTAAGTGTTTTATGATTAAAAAGCATACCCCCAAAACGGACACATGTACGCGCGCGTAGCCGTCCAAACTCGCCCGTTTCACTGAACGGGACGAGAACACAATACACGGACGCTACCACGAGGCTAAGGGTGTCAAGTAGGCCAAGATGAATATTTTCAATTTTATTTTAGATGCCAAAATTTGTTATATGTAGAAATGACTTTGCCGGGTAAATTTTACAGTAAGCAACAAACAAGCAAGTTAAATAAAATGAGTACCACATTATGCTCAAACAGTAACTGAAAATAGTAGCATTGGGCTCGGGTGTTACATTATACCCAACTACAAAAATAATTTCGTCCTCGAAATTCCAAGAATACAAAGATAGATAACTACAAGAAGAGGTGAGGAAACTTCTGCTGGATTTCATCTTCTCGTTCCCAAGTGGACTCTCCATGCGAGCGATTACCCCAAGAAACAAGCACAAGGGGGATAACCTTGTTCTTAAGAACTTTTTCCCTCTGATCCACGATTTCAATCGGTCGCTCCTCAAAAGTCAAGTCTTCTCGTACTGTTAGCTCCGAATGATCCAATACGTGTGTTTTATCTCAAACATACCTACGGAGTTGAGATACGTGAAACACATCGTGCACATTCGCCAAGGACTGCGGTAACGCCAAACGATACGCTACCTCACCAACACGCTCCAAGATCTCAAAGGGTCAAACGAATCGAGGAATAAGCTTTCCTCGACTTCCAAAACGAATCACCCCTCTAGTCGGTGATATCTTCAAGAATACCAAATCACCCACGGCGAACTCTAGAGGTCTTCTTGACTTATCTGCCCAACTCTTCTGTCGGTCCTGTGCTGCCTTCATATGATTTCTGATAGGGTTAATCTTCTCAACTGTCTACACAACCAAATGGTCCCAATAATCTTCGTTCACCGACATCGTCCCAACAACAGGTGAACGGCATTTACGACCATACAAAGCTTCAAATGGAGCCATCTGAATAGTTGCCTGAAAACTGTTGTTGTAAGACAACTCCACCAAAAGTAAATGATCCTCCCAAGACCCCTTGAAGTCCAACCTGCATGCTCTCAACGTATCCTCAAGAGTTTGGATCGTTCTCTCTGACTGACCATCTGTTTGAGGATGATAAGCTGTGCTAAACTTCAATCGAGTCCCCAAACTTTCCTGTAGACTCCGCCAAAAGTGTGATAAGAACCGAGTGTCCCGATCGGACACAATACTCACCGGTACTCCATGCAATCTTACAATCTCTTGCATGTACCGCTCTGCCAAAGTCTTTGTTGATTGACCAACCCGAAAAGGAATAAAATGAGCTGCTTGGTCAATCGGTCAACAATCACCCATATAGCATGGTTGCCTTTTGGACTTCGCGGTAAAGCCGTCACGAAATCCATGGTTATATGTTCCCACTTCCACTGAGGAATCGGAAGTGGTTGCAATAAACCAGCAACCCTTTGATGTTCAGCCTTAACTTGCTGACACACCAAGCACTTTGCCACAAAGTGAGCAATCTCCCGTTTCATGCCTTCCCACCAGAAATGTTGTCGAATATCTCGGTACATCTTTGTGCCTCCTGGATGTACAGAATAAACTGAACTGTGTGCCTCCTTCATAAGCTCTTCACGAATATCTTCCTTTGGCACACACAAACGGGTACCAAACCTCAACGAACCATCTTCGGGGATTAATAAATCTGTTCGTAGTCCGGCTTCAACCTGTCCTCGAAACTTTTGCACTCTAGGATCCTGCGATTGTGCTGCTTTAATATTCTCGATCAATGATGACTGTACCTGCAGCTGCATCAACTGTCCCGTAGAATGCGATAGCACAACCTCCAAGTCAAATTTTCGAAAATCTTCAACGATCTCCTTCTGCGTAGTTAACACCTGAATTGCTGGTAACCGACTAAGCGCATCCGGCACGACGTTAACCTTCCCCGGATGGTACTTAAGATCAAGATCGTAGTCAGCCATCAGCTCCAACCATCTACGCTGCCTCATATTAAGCTCCTTCTGTGTGAACACATACTTCAAGCTCTTATGATCAGTAAAAAAACTTCAACCCTTTCGCCCAGAAGGTAGTGTCTCCAAACCTTCAAAGCGAAAGTCACAGCCGCAAGTTCCAAGTCATGAATTGGGTAATTCTTCTCATGGGTCTTCAACTGTCTTGATGCGTATGCTACAACCTTCCCATGCTGCATCAAAACACATCCCAATCCTTTCCCAGATGCGTCGTTGTGAATCACCAATCCTCCGGAATTGTCTGGCACGGTCAGAATAGGGGCGGTTATCAACTTCTGCTTCAACGTCTCGAAAGCTAACGCACACTTATCCGTCCGTACAAAAGGTACCTCCTTGCGCGTAAGCTTGGCTAACGGCTCCGCCAGACGAGCAAAGTTCTCCACAAATCTTCTGTAATACCCGGCGAGTCCAAGAAAGCTTCTTATCTCCGCAACATTCTTTGGAATCGGCCAATCACGAACTGCTGCAATCTTTTCTGGATCGACGGCAATTCCATCGCCAGACACAACATGCCCCAAAACTTTACTTCCTCCAGCCAAAACTCGCACTTGCTCGTCTTCGCATATAACTTCTCCTGTCTCAACGTCCGCAGTGCGATCTTCAAATGCTCAGAATGTTCCTCAAAACTCTTCGAATAAACCAGAATATCATCAATATAAAAAAACCACGATAAACTGGTCCAAGAACGGTGAAAAGATTCGGTTCATCAAGTCCCTGAATACTGCCGGCGCATTCGTTACTCCGAAGGACATCACTAAGTACTCGTAATGTCCATACCGAGTTCGGAACGCCGTCTTGCGAATATCTTCTGTTTTCACTCGAACCTGATGATATCCGGATCGCAAATCCAGCTTCGAGAATACCCTCGCGCCACTAAGCTGCTCGAAAAGTTCGCCAATGCGAGAGATCGGGTACTTGTTCTTAATAGTCACCCGGTTTAATTCTCGATAGTCGATGCACATCCTTCGTGTGCCATCCTTCATCTTTACTAGAAGAACTGGAGCTCCCCAAAGCGAGTTACTGCTTCGAATCCAATCTTTCTCAAGCAATTCTGCAACCTGTTTCTTGACTTCTTCCAATTCTACTGACGCCATTGGATAATACGCTTCGGATACCGGCGCTGCCCCAGGAATAAGATCAATTGCGAACTCCCCGTCTCGCTTTGGCGGTAAACCCGATATATCTTCAAACACGTCCATAAAATCACGAACAACAGCCGGCTCTTCACTTTCATCACTTCCATTGATACAAGAATATTATTTGTCGGCCTAGCCCTAAACTCGACTGGCCCGACAGAAAAACTCCCCTTCATCCCAGATAAACTCTGCTGCCCTCGGCTGCCGCAAGTATTTGTGAGAAAGTGGTCAAACCCAGGGAGACAATCTGCCTCTGGATGTCCACGTCCAGTCTGCGCATGAAACTCCGTGCCCTGTCTGCATCGTTGGCAACTAAAGGTCAAGCGAAACTACTGAGTCTCGTCCATTCTGCTACATGCACATCTACGGGTGCTCCCTTCTGCTTTAGTCCGATGAACTTCTCTTCCATTTCCTCCCGTGCAGTCCGCGGGAAGAACTTCTCCAGGAAACTCTTAGAAAAATCCGCCCACTTGATCGGCTTGGGCAAGCGGGTCTCCTCAACAAGCCACCATTCTCGGGCGTAGTCCACTAGCTGAATGCGTACCACAACAACTTTTTTGTCATCTGGAATCTATGCCGCAAAAAGCAAGTTCTCTGTGTCAACTAGCCACTGCTCCACTGGCAACGGCTCCTTTAAACCAGTAAATGTAGACGGACCCAACCGCCTGAAATCTGCTACGGTCCTTACTCGGTCAACTGGTCTAGCTCCAACATTGTTCACAGACTGCTGAACGATCTGCAAACCTTCCCGAAACGAGTCCGCTTGCTGCTGGATCAGCTCGGTCTGTTTCTTTGATTCTCCAGCATTCCTCTTATCACTCCAAGCATGGCGGCTTCGTCCACACGCCTCTGGTATGTCTTCAATTTCTTACCGGCCATAATCCTGAACTCAAAATACCCAACATTAGCATGATGATAGATTTTGAATATAGATCAAGGCTAGAACTCCAAGATACTTAAATAGAGTGCCGCATTGTAACTATGCCGCGGTATCATAGCCACAATTACATAACGCTACCCAAGTCGCCTAAGTCCTAGAGATAACAAGGAATCAGGTTTCGAGTCGATATGCAAAGGAAGTTTGCACATCGTAAAAGATATAATCAGGAAGAATGTGATTCAAGAATGGTAAACGGTAAGGTGGCAGGATATGTTTCTTAAACACGGGTATTCTGATTCGTGTATTGGGTACAGCACCCAACTACAAAAGAATCAACCCGACTATCCTATGGCTCTGATACCAAAAGAACCATGTCACGCCCCGCTTCCCAGAGTACGCTAGATTGGGCATGTGACATAGCTAACCATGCTACCTGTGGGTAGGAAGTATCCATCCACAGTCACATTACGGCTGTAGAGATATCAAGAACAAGATAAAACTATCTAAAACATGTCCATAATCCAAAATAACAGGAGTCAATAATAAATAAATGCGGAAGCAAATGATCCAATACAAATAACTGAAAAGTGTGTCCCATAATGCGGGCTCACATCAGGAAATAAATGCAGGAAATAAAACTAACTACTACTGAACTCACAGCTCAGCCTGCTGGCTGAAGTACTCCTGCTCGGACTGCAACAGCGGTACGGAATCTGGGCCATGCAAAACCCAGACGTCAGCGCGTCATGTCATCAAGTAATATAATATGAACAGTGTAGCAGGCAATGTAATATAAACATGAATACAGCAAGAATAACAATAATATGAATCATACCAGTACAGGGTAGCGTGCAGTGGGTAAACTAAACTGTTCTATCAGGTTTTCTATTCTAAAGTCTTTGAAATCAATTGATGAATCATCGATGTAACTCAATAGTATCCCGTGCATGCCCGGGACCACGGTCAAGACCCTCGGGGCTGAATCCGAGACGTGCCGCTAGGCAGTAACAGGTAGCAGGATGGGCGAGTGATGTCAGCATCATCACTCCGGGGCTGGCCTAACCCGTAAGACTGATCAGAACAGGTATCGAACTGTTGAGTTACAAGTCAGGTTTCACCTTTGATTTCCCCATACCCCCAAGTTATGTATGTCAAGTCAGGTATTCAGTAGTCAAGAACTAATGCCAACACAGGATCAGGTAAAAGCAGGTTTGTCTGGATAGACAACAGGAACGGTCCATGAGGACTACATGTTATGTTTGTTGGCATTAGACACAAGATCAGGTAACAGGTAAAGCCATGGTACATCAGGTCCAGCCAGGTAATGTATAAAGGTGTCATGTCACGTCAAGAGTGTACGGTACCATGTCATGTCAAGTAGGAAGTGTAACAGGTCATGTCAGGAAGCACAAGATGTCATGTGGGTACTCATAATCAAACTAACATAAGCATGTGTATAAATAAACAAACATGAGTACTATCAGAACAATAAACTGGAACATGTAATATGATATGCAAATAGATATAATTTCAAGGATATGGATGCACAGTTATCGATTAGGGTTACATTTATAGTTCCAATATTAATTAGTATGCAATTTATTAAACATGGAGTGTTAATATCACATTATTATGTAGTAATGTGATATATGGATGCAATTATATGTATCTTAGATGCGATGGATGCAAACGGGTATCCGAAAAGTTATAAAACTATAAAATGGTAATGTGGGATGTACAACTAAGCAATATGTGATATAAATATTGATATAATAATATTAATATGGATAGCATATTCAAAACGATTAATAACTATAAAAGTGGTATTGATTAACCATGCACAAGAAAGTTCCGTTCAGAAATTCAGCGTCACCCTAATTTGTAAAATAGCTTAAAAATAACAAACGTTCTCCAAAAGGGACGTGTCTTATACCAAAACAAAGATAATTCAATAAGGTTTTCATTTTTATAAGTATAAGCATCTCAGGTTGTCCCTACAAAAAGTTATGAACATTCGAAATTGAAAGTTTGCTGCTGGAATTTCCCTGGACAGCAGTTTGGAGACATTTTCATTTGCATTTTACGTTATTTAAACAATTTATTTTTCAAGTAAATATTTCATAGAGTTATATTATTCTGAGTTATCTTCGTAACGAACTAAAGAACGTATACTAATGATTTTTCTATGATTTATAATGAATTTTATAAGGTAAGGTGTACAGTAAATTTCAGATTTGTCGTATCCGCTTTTTCAACGCGTTTCATGTGTAAACTATAATATTTTAAATATATAATATCATAAAATGCAGATTATAAACTAATTAAAGATAATAATAAGAAATATTACGATGATATATATTTTAATTGATGTGGATGCGGTATAATGTAATCTAGTATGTCACAAGATAAGTTTTCATGATCTAGATTTAATATGATATAAACGGATACAAACGGAACATCGAAATGTTATAAAATTAAACATGGGGCACTAGATTTAAACTATAGGTATGGTATTTATTTAAATAGGTATAAAATGAATTATATAGCATGTAGCAAGATTAACTTGCCTCGATGGGTCGCGAATCGGGAAAACGGAACGTTAACCGTCGGCGGGGAAAACTCGCGACGGGCGCACGGTTCACGGAATGAACCCAAACGACGAACAAAGGAACCACACGGGTCAGGGTACCTCGCTGGAAAGTCGAGAAGCGTCACCGGCACAATGGAATTCCGGCAACAAAAGAACAATTAAAAAAAATGAGAAACGAGACATGAAGTAAGAAGAGAAAGAATGATAAAGAGAAGTACGAGAGAATATATGAGAGAGAGAGAGAGAGAGAAAAAGTGGAGAGAGAGAGAGAGAGCGAGAGGGAGAGAAGAGGGAGAGGGAGAGAGAGAGAGTTGCAGGTGGGGGCCCACGGAATTAAAAGTAACGCGATTGGCTAAAGGGGAATCGTTACTTAGGTATAAATATTAATTAAAAATTCAAAACATTTTAAGGAACAGTAGGATATATATATATATATATATATATATATATATATATAGGTTAATTTAAAGATTTAAAATATAGGTAATGAACAGTAAGATATCAGGTTAGTTAGAAAAATATATGCGATGGTTTTAATAATATTAAAATTTGGGATTTTGGCGCCAAATAAAACATTTCCAAATCGCGCCCGGGTCGAGTCCAAAAATTTGAAATTGAAATAATAGGATTTTAAGCGAGATCTAAATTTTAAAATTAAGTGTTTTATGATTAAAAAGCATACCCCCAAAACGGACACATGTACGCGCGCGTAGCCGTCCAAACTCGCCCGTTTCACTAAACGGGACGAGAACACAATGCACGGATGCTACCACGAGGCTAGGGGTTTCAAGTAGGCCAAGATGAATATTTTCAATTTATTTTAGATGCCAAAATTTGTTATATGTAGAAATGACTTTGCCGGGTAAATTTTACAGTAAGCAACAAACAAGCAAGTTAAATGAAATGAATACCACATTATGCTCAAATAGTAACTGAAAATAGTAGCATTGGGCTCGGGTGTTACATTATGTTTCATGCACAGACAGTTTGTGTCAGTTTAAACCTTATAAAGTTGGAATGTAAATATATAATGTGGTTGGATTTTATTTCACTTGTCTATTCTTGTCTATTTTATATTGCTTATTTTACGCTTAGCATATTTATTTCGAGAAAAGAACTTGGAATAAATACGTCACGTGCATGCTCCCGTCTTTTGAGAAGCGGGATGTGACAGGTTTTATTGGTGGCCCATGTAAGTCCGTTCTGCATGAAGTCATAAGAAATATATCACAAGAAATATGAAATCCGATAATTTTTACATTCCTTACCTTTCAATTCCTATGAATCTATCATAATCCATCTTTTCTATCTAAGGTGATGGCTTCCTCCGATCCGATCAACATCAACGGTGAGACACCACTACCACCTACTGCTGCAACCCCAATTACTGAACAGACGGTATTTCTCGAGGCTATCAAGAGCCTACTTGAAGGTCGGCAGGGGTAGACTGCTCTCCTTCAACAAAGACTAGCCCTCCCTCCTTCAACAAAGACAAGCCCGCCCTGAAGCAGAAGTATCAGGAGTGAAACAATTCCGAGCACTACACCCGAAGAATTTCTCTGGGAAGGAGAACCCGCTAGAAGCTAAGGTATGGGCTCAAAATATAGATGATGATCTTGCGGCAGCCCTGGTTCCAGAAGCGTATTGGGTTCAAGTAGCAAAACTCCAGCTTACCGATAATGCAATGTTCTAGTGGAAGGCCGAAGAAATTCGGATTACCCAACCTATCGAGTGGAAGATGTTTCGTGAACTCTTTGACGCTAAGTACTTTTCTAAGACTTCCCGTTTTAAGATGGAGCAACGATTTGTCCACCTACAACAAGAATCTATGTGGGACAAGTTGGTAGATGGGTATGATGCCGATTTCACTATGTTCAGCAGGTTCGCTGCCCATCTGATTCCCACCGCCGAGATCCATGCCAGACGTTTTCAGCAAGGCCAAGACATCCAGATCTAGGCTACACTAGCAACAAGGGATTATCCGACTCATGAACTTGATTTGAAGGCATCCCGTCACTATGAATCCATTGTCAAGAAGATGGGAAGACTGCAGTCGGCCTGAGAGAACAACTCAATTAGCCAGATTACTAAAGGAGTCTCCACGAGGCCAGAATATATAGCGCCACTGAGAAGGCCAGGAAGATCATTTTCTAATACTGGATCAAACGTCTGCGATTACTGCAAGAAATTGGGGCACCTAGCAAAGCATTACAGACGAACTAACGGTCTCTGTATAATCTGTAGATCGCCTACGCATGCTATGGAAGCTTGCCTACAGTACAGAGCTAGCACATCCTCGCACCAAGAACGACTATACAAGCTCCCGCTCCTCGTTTATCTCTTCCTGTACCTACTCAGCGCAAACAACCCTTACCCCTTCAGCAACAAGTATACCATCGGGTATAAAGGAATGTGCTGAGATGCCAGACTTTCGCTATGTTGGCCGTTGAGGCCGAAACCATGGATCGGGTTGTCACTAGTAATTTTCCTTCCATCCTTTTTCAGCAATTTCAAAATTCTTGAATTCTTTTGTCCTTTCTTTCCCAAGCACCTTCGGTACAATATTAATTGTCCCAGCCTTCACGATTGCATTAACCTAAATTCTTCTTTAAATCTATTACAATATCCTTCTTGTATAAATTTCAAGAACAAAATTTTTCTAAGGTGTGTGGGATGTAACGACCCTAAATTCCTTATATCTTCCTTTTTTTTAATTAATAAAAGAGGTCGTATTTTTGTTCTTCTTTCGAGTTATAAGTTATTATTGATAACCTATGGACAAGAAACTCCTTATAACCCATTAGTTTAGACTCTCCACTGCTGTCCCTTAACCCGCGTGCTTGAATCCCAACAGCACTTGATTGGTATGATTTTCCGATTGTGTCGTGTTTTTGAGAAAATAGATTTTAGAAATCACAATCAAAAATTATTTGACCGCAATCAACTACGGTGTCGGATGTAGATTGTAAGTGAGTGCGGATCGTCCACAGGGAAAGTGAGTTCCGTTCAATTCTTGAATTAGATGAGTTGAAAATTTAATGAAAAGAAAAGAAAACAATTCATGATTTGTAATTGTAGATCAAAAAGTAAGAAAAATCTAGATCTAAAAGAAACATTAAAGAGCAAGAATAAGGATGAGAGATAATTTCCAACCAACAATCAAGACTAGAAGTATGGCTTGTAGGAGTAGATCGGATCTATAGATGTGATGAGATCTAAAGATTACTAATTCTTATCCATTAATGAATTGATACTAGATCGATGCAAAATTCATCAAGGTTTAAGGATCTTTGCTAGAAAATTAGGGATTCCGCAACTCATCCTTTGTCCTTTCGATGGATCGCATTCAAATTCTAGCTTCTAGTTAATCAAATGTTTAATAGTTGTTCCCTAGTTTCGAGTGAACACGATCAAGAAAGCATCATCTCAAAACTAGGTTATTAATCATTTGATTCACTAGAATTTCCAAACATTATAGGATTTAAAAATTGTAAGAATATCTAAATCATCATCATCTAAACATCGTCACAACTCCTACACGAGCGGAGATTACTCGAACATCATGATCACAAACACAATCACAAATTGAATTCTAATCATTATGCTTGAATTAAAAGATAAGCAAGATATGGAAAAATTCACCTTTATTTATCGACAAATTTCGTTACAACTCTCTTGAATTTACAAAAGGAAGGAACTAGATCGTCGATTTCGGCTTCGCTCGGCTCCTTGAGTCGCGGATCGGCGTGGATCTCTTGCTCCGTTGGAATCCGGCGTCGCTTGCTAAAGGTTGAAGGCTCTCTTGCTCAAATTGATCTCGGGATCTTGATCTTGATTTTTGAATTGGAGTGAATTTGAGGCACAAGCTTTTGTCACTAAACTTGTGGGTTGAAGATGGTGATAATTCTTGAACAATTTCCCCTCTAGATTTAGGCTCCCTTTTATAGACCTCCCAAATCTTAGATCTAGAATTGAAATTTGAATTCCCCCCACAAGTTAGTTAGCACCAAATTTAAATTTCCCTCCAAAAAGTTTGTTAAGACTAAAATTTGAATTTCCCTCCAAGAGTTAGTTATCCGAGCCTTCTAGATGTGCCACGTGGAGCTTCTGGGTTCTTCTGGAAGCTTTGGCCGTTAGAATTAGGCATGTGACAAAATTTGATGGCTTGATCTCTTCAATTGGCCGCGGATCCGCCGCGCCAAGGGGGCTTGGGCCGCGGATCCGCGGCCCTTTGGTGGCATTGATGCTTCAAATTTTGTGGTAATTCTTGGATTGTCTTGTGGGCCTTTTTCTGATATATGTATTTTTATTTGGCCTTCTGTATTGCTCCAGATCTTTAGCCTTTGAATTGGTGTGTCTTTTATGAGTTCATTTCCCAATTAGGCCCTGCTTCTGGAATTTCCTGCACAATTTCACCGAGACAAGAGTTGCGCAATACAAGGATGATGCGATGCCATGAAACACACACAATTTCCCTAAAAGTGCTGGTTTTAGTGTACAGTACAAGTAATCCAATATTTTACATGTGTTTTGCAAATATGAGTGATATGAATACCGGATAGCTTTACTTGACTGCAAAAGGTAGGGAAATTGCCGTGTTAGAAATGCAGTATTTTTGACTGATCAAATTCCCCCAAACTTATTTTCGATCGTCTCGATCGAATTGTTTTATTAAAAAGAGAAGGAGAAAATAAAGAAAGAGAAAAGCACACTTTCGTAGGCAACACGATTGCACTGAGCACATGCAACATGCCTTTAAACCTCTAGGTGTCCCTAGTAGGACGAGTGTTGTCTCCTGAGGGTTTTCAGCAGATTGCACCCACAAAATCCAATAATAAAAGGAAGATCATGAATATTACATTTAAAGACAAGAATTGTAAAAGAAAAGCCTTGAAAATTAGGGTTTCCAACTAAGCTAGCTTTTCGGTTGTCATGAGCCCTATCTTAATGGTCATGAAAAGATGTCAGGAATCACGTCCTCCCTCAATAAAACATCGTCTTATTCTTCATTCCTATCTTTATTCCAAACATCGATCATATCACCCTGCGTGTGTGTAAAGGACATCCCTACACCCGGAGAATTCAATTCAAGCTATCATACTCTTGCCCATCAGCCTTAGTACTTTTTAATTTTGATGAGCTCACACACTTTCATGCCACCGTTAATACTTCTTGAGGTACTAACTGACCGATTACTCATGTGCTTGCATATTTGGTGCATTTTCCTCGTCTTGCACCACCTTAGGTATAGCAGTGACTCCCAGACCAGTTGGCCTTAGGGCACTAGGCGAAAAAGCACCCTCGCTATAAATTTTTTTATTGCCCTCGGCGATAACAAAACCAGTGTCCATTTTTTTTTCTCACCACTTTCTTCATTTTTTTTTCCTTCATACATCGGCTTTAAGACAAGAGCATTTCAAGGTATCCTCTACTATCCCGGGCTTTAAGACGTGTGTAAGTGCGAATAGCAGGGTATCAACGTTCAAAATGTTTGGCTTTCCAGAATATAAACTATTTTTCAGACTTAGTTTTATCCTCAGATTAGTGACGTCCTTCATCTTACTAACCCTTGGGACAACGGCTCATAACTACTTATTACTAGTTCGTATAAGAAAACTTCTAATTTTCTTAGTTTTCTTAAATTTTTCTAATCTCATGGATGTAATTGTTCACTATCTAATCTTTTATTATCATAAATATTAAATATTTTTATATTTTGAAAATTTTAAATTTTTATGAGTTTTGAAATTTTTTGAATTTTTATGGATTTTGAAAATTTTTAAATTTTTATAGGTTTATGTGTTTGAAAAATTATTTACAAAAAATCTTTACACAAAATTTTTATGGGTTTTGAAAATTTTTAAATTTTTATGGTTTTTAAAGAAATGTTTTGTGCTTATGCAAATGATATGCACATGATGCAAAACTAAGCACAAACCTCCCCCAAACTTGTTTTCAACAGTGTCCTCACTGTTGCTATCCGCTATATCTACAAAAACCTGTAAGCCTGGGAGGAATTTATTAGTGGGGCAAAATATATAAGTGAAGATACTCCCCCAAACTTGTTCTTTTCACTCACCTCCATTCAACAAGATGATGCAAAGATACACTGGACATGAAGGTGAGACGGAGGAATTTTAATCCAAATAAAATGGCTCCTGTAAGAACAGGAGCTCCTCCGTGGGGTCAGTGGAAAAATACGGCTTTAGTCTATGTCCATTCACTTTAAAAAATGTGCCGTTTTTAACATTTTCTACCTCTACTGCCCCGTGCGGGTATACAGACCGCACAACAAAAGGTCCCTTCCACCGAGATCGAAGCTTACCCGCATGAAGGTGTAGTCGTGAATCATAAAGAAGGACTTGTTGACCAGGTGAAAATGTTTTCCTCAAAATGTTTTTATCGTGAAAAATCTTGGTCCTATTCTTTATGATTACAGCGTTATCATAAGCTTCATCGCGGAGTTCGCTTAGCTCATTAAGTTGCAGCTTCCGAAAGTTGCCGGCTTGGTTTAGGTCAAAATTGATTTCCTTAATAGCCCACAATGCTTTATGCTCTATCTCAACGGGTAAATGACATGCCTTCCCAAACACTATCCTATATGGAGACATTCCTAGGTCGGTTTTAAAAGCAGTTCGGAATGCCCAAAGAGCATCCGTCAGTTTGGCCGACCAGTCTTTTCTATTTTTCGCAACAGTCTTCTCCAGGATTAGTTTGATCTGTCTATTTGAGATCTCAGCCTGCCCGCTCGTTTGGGGATGATAGGGTGTAGAAAGTCGGTGGTTGATTCCGTATTTCCGCATCAGAGTCTCGAAAGACCTGTTGCAGCAATGTGTCCCATTATCGCTAATGATAGCGCGTGGGTGTCCAAATCGCGAAAAGATATTCTCTTTCAAGAACTTAATGACAACTTTCCTGTCATTAGTGCGACATGGAATGGCTTCTACCCACTTTGAGACATAATCAACCGCCAGCAGTATGTACAAATTCCCAAAGGAGTTGGGAAAGGGACCCATAAAATCAATGCCCCAAACATCGAAAATTTCAACAACCAAAATGGGTTGCTGAGGCATTTCATTTCTCCTAGAGATCCTACCCGTGTACTGGCATTGTGTACAGGTTTTGCAATAGTCAAATGCGTCCTTGAATAAGGTCGGCCAATAAAATCCACATTGCAAAACCTTCTCCGCCGTCTTTTTAGGACCGAAGTGACCCCCACAGGCCTGATCATGACAAAAAGAAAGAACACTCTTGAACTCTTCTTTAGGGACACACCGGCGAATGATCTGATCAGGACAATACTTAAACAAATATGGATCATCCCAGTAAAAGTGTTTTACTTGGGATAGGAAACGGTATTTGTCCTGTTTTGACCAATCGCTGGGTGTAAGTCCCGTGACAAGATAGTTCACAATATCCCTGAACCATGGTTCATTGGATACGCTCAAGAGTTGTTCATCAGGAAACGAGTCATTGATCGACAGGGTCACAGGGGAAGAAGAGATGCGTGAAAGATGGTCGGCTACTACGTTTTCACATCCTCTCTTATCTTTGATAACAAGATCAAACTCTTGTAACAGAATGATCCAACGTATCAGCCGACCTTTTGCATCTTTCTTCGCCAGAAGATGTTTCAAGGCGGAATGGTCTGTGTACACAATTATTGGAGAGCCGATTAAGTAAGGCCTGAATTTTTCTAATGCAAATACAACCGCTAAAAGTTCCTTCTCGGTGGTTGTATAATTGATTTGTGCATCATTCAGGGTCTTACTTGCATAGTATATCACGTGTGGCATCTTTTCAATGTGCTGTCCTAAGACAGCACCTACTGCAAAGTCGGATGCGTCACACATCAGCTCAAAGGGGTAGTCCCAATTTGGAGACGATAGAACGGGGGCTGAAGTGAGTGAGTGTTTAAGTGAGTCTAAAGCTGTCTCACAGTCCGAGTCGAAGTGGAAGGTCGTATCCTTGGCCAGGAGAAGAGTTAAAGGTCTAGCAATTTTGCTAAAGTCCTTAATGAATCTCCTATAGAAGCCCGCATGGCCAAGGAAAGATCGAATATCTTTGACGCTTTTGGGATGAGGGAGGTTTTGAATGACATCTATCTTAGCTCTGTCAACCTTAATGCCTTTCTGTGAAATGACATGTCCAAGAACAATTCCTTCTCGGACCATGAAATGTCATTTTTCCCAGTTCAAAGTCAAGTTCTTCTCTTTGCAACGAGTAAGAACAGCGTCAAGATTCGATAGGCAATCGGAAAAAGAGTCTCCAAAAATCGAGAAATCGTCCATAAAGATCTCCAGAAAATTCTCTACCATATCAGAGAATATCCCCATCATACACCGCTGAAAGGTAGCGGGAGCATTGCATAGCCCAAAGGGCATGCGACTGTAAGCGAAGGTACCAAAAGGACAAGTAAAAGTGGTTTTATCTTGATCCTTTTTGGCTATGGGGACCTGATTATAGCCAGAGTATCCGTCCATAAAGCAATAATACGCACGTCCAGCTAAGCGTTCCAGCATCTGATCAATGAATGGCAAAGGAAAGTGGTCTTTCCTCGTGGCGGCATTGAGTTTACGGTAATCAATACATACACGCCACCCAGTTTGGGCGCGTGTCTGAATCAACTCATTTGCCTCATTGACAACAACAGTGATGCCGGATTTTTTAGGGACGACATGTATAGGACTCACCCATTGGCTATCGGAGATTGGGTATATGATACCACTATCAAGGCATTTGACGATTTCTTTCATCACCGCTTCCTTCATGACGGGGTTTAACCGTCTCTGTGGTTCTCGGGTTGGTCTGGCATCATCCATCAGGTGTATATGATGTTCGACAATCAAGGGACTGATCCCTTTGATGTCCGCCATGGTCCAACCAAACGCCTCCTTATTAGATCTCAACACCGATAAAAGTGCATTCTCTTGCTCTGATGCTAGAGAAGCGGAAATGATAACCGGTAAAGATTCATTCTCACCTAAATATGCATATTTAAGGTGAGAAGGTAAAGTTTTGAGATCTAATTCGGGCGGAGAAATAATAGAAGGTGGGATCATTGAATGATTTTCGGAGTCGCGGAGAAGCTCATAGCCTGTAAAAGATACAGACTCGGATGGTGGTGAGTCAGGAGTGGCAGACTCAAGCGTGGAAATGGTGTCCTCACTAAGATCATGTGTCAGGTCAAACAGTGATGTGGCAGTGTCGTCGAGATCTGTAAAGCAAAGTTCCTCAACTCCGCAACTTTCGGGAGCAATCTCGTGGACAGAGCACACATCGAGGATATGAGCAGAGGGTTCTGATGGCTGACTTCCAATTCTGTAAATGTTTAGTTCAATGGTCATATTTCCAAATGATAAGTTCATTGAACCATTTCTACAGTTGATGACAGCATTGGAAGTGGCAAGGAATGGCCGACCCAGAATCACCGGAATTTGGCTCCGGGGGTTTGCTACAGGCTGTGTATCGAGAACAATGAAGTCTACAGGGAATACAAATTCCCCGACCTTTATCAACACATCCTCTAGTTCACCCCTAGGTTTGGTGATAGATCGGTCTGCCATTTGGAGAGTGCGGTGAGCAGGTTTCAACTCTCCAATCCCTAGCTGCTCATAGACAGAGTATGGAAGTAGGTTAACACTTGCGCCAAGGTCTAACAAAGCACGATTGATGTTTTTACCCCCAATAGAAATTGATATCGTAGGACATCCTGGGTCCTTACGTTTCTTTAGTAGCTGGGGGATAAAAGAAGTGCTAATGTTATTGGACATGAAGACCTTCTTCGGCACTTGAGTCTTCCTCTTCCTAGTGCACAAGTCCTTGAGAATTTTCGCATAAGCGGGGACTTGTTGAATTGCATCTAGGAGAGGGATGTTGATGTTAACCTGCTTGAACATTTCCATAATTTTCTCCATATGAGGACTCGATTTGTTAGCCCTTAACCGGTTCGGGTAAGGTGCTTTAGCAATGAGCGCTGGGTCCATCACAGGAGAAGAAAGAGGGGGTAGACAAGATCCCGAAAGAGGAGTGGGGATTGTCTGTGGAGGGATAGAAGAGGTGGGCTGAGGTGTCGAGCCTAGAGGGAAATGGAGAATAGGCTCGCGAGAAGGTGGTGGGGTAGGAGAACAAGAGTCAGACGTAGAAGTGTGTGTGTGAGGAAAGATCTCAGCCGGGGCGTTGATAGGATTTTCAGTATCATCAACTTCTTCCCCAACATGGTTATCCAGCATTCTTCCCGATCTCAACGTTGTGATGGCATTTACATTGTAATGCCCAGGATTCGGTAGGGGTTGAGACGGAAGTTTCCCTTTTTCTCTCGCACTTAATTCGGCCTTAAGTCGTGCAATCTCAGCTTCCATCGTTTTGATACTCTCAGCTTGGAACGCTGAGTTTTTCTTTATCTCACCGACGGAAGACTTAACCTCGGCCGACACTTCCATGAAATTTGACATGAGTGATTTCATGGTTTGAGCGAATTGAGAGAAGTCGTCAGAACAGGTCGACTGTATAGGATTAGAAGGTGCAGCAGTGTTGACCTGGTTTTGGAAATTTTGTGACTGGTAGGGGTGCTGGGTGAGGTGAAGTAGTTGCTGTTGTGGAGGAAGAGCCCGTTGGAATTGATTAGGGTTTGGAACCGTGTTTTGGGATTGGTTCCAGGCAAAATTCGGGTGATTCCTCCAACCCTGATTGTATGTAGAAGAAAAAGGGTCGTTTCTAGGTCTTTGGAATGCAGCATTGGTATGCTCGAGACCTTGAAACTGGGAGTTCAATGGACATTCTTCTGTTAAGTGAGAAGGGTCTGAACAGCACCCACAAACGGTTTTGGGGAGTGACATTGGGTTTAAGGAGGCTGCTAGGAATTTGTGTTCCATAGCGTCGAGCTTCTTTTGCATTGCTGCCATCTCAGCTCGAACGCCTATGGACACGTCTATTTGGTGTACACCACCCCTACTCGATGGCTGGGTTCCAGTCTCCCACTGAAGTGACTTTTCAGCGAACTCTTCTAAAAATTTCCATGCTTCCCCATCATCCTTGGTCATAAAGGTGCCTTGACACATGTTTTCAAGGTTTTGTTTAGTGGTAGGGTTACTACCCTCATATATGATTCGGCAAAGTTCCCATCTCGGGATGCCGTGATGTGGGCATTGAACCAAAAGATCCTTGAATCGGTCAAAGTATTTTGAAAATGGTTCAGCCGGAAGCTGGGAGAATTGATAGAGTTCACTACGGATTCGAGCTGTCTTTTGCATAGGGTAGAATTTCTTAAGGAATGCCGCAACGAATTCTTCCCAATTCGTGATGGAATGTGCGGTGGTGTTATATAGCCACTTCTCGGCTAAATCGCACAAGGTAAATGGAAGAAGTCGTAGACGTATGGCATCCACAGAAAGCTGTGATGTACCCATCATTGCGCATACGTTTTCAAATTTGGTAATAAAAACGTACGCGTCTTCAGTCTCGAGACCATGGAATTTGGGTAGAAGGTTGATGTAATGGGGCTTAATCTCAAAGTTATCCCCGTTGGCTGGTGGAATGGATAAGCAGGTCGAGAGAGGACCTCGCAAAGGGTAGCACCTCTCTAGGAGAGAGATGCGGGGTGGAATCTGCGCACCAACGGACGGCGGCAGAGTAGCGGCAAAGAGGTTTGATGGAGGCTGATCCATCGGTGTGGGAGTGGTGGGGGGTAAAAGAAAGGTAAATGGAGAAATACCGACTTTGGAGTCGATCGAGGGGACGCGGACAAGACGGGCACTAGAATCCCGTGTCCAGCCTATCTTGCACTAAAAAGGGTTAGTGCAAGTGGCAGCGTGATTTATAATTAGGGGAATGAAGTGAGTGTGGTGTTTGTTTTGAAAAATGATACGGATTTTGAAAATATGATGCAACAAGCAATACCCTAAAAATCTATGGTCACCTAGGTCCAATCTCTAGATCGCTCCTAACTGCCAGAAGACAAGACGCAGGATAGAATCCTCCACTGCTTCTTTGTCCCTCCTGTGGCCAGGCAAGTGCCAGGTAAGTGGGAGGTTCTCCACTACGTAAGTAGTGGGCCTAATTAAGTAACCACTAGCCTTCGACACACTTGCCTAGGCACCACAAGAGAAACGCGGATAAGCAATGAATTACCCACGGCCTTCTTCTGTCCTAAGTGAGCGCGACGGTCCTTAGAGTCATCTCTAGATATTTTTTAATTAATTAGGGTAATGCGGATGCAGGTTTGTGATTTTTGGGGCCTAGGAAGGGTAATGAACTCCCCACCTAATCTGGATTTGGCCGTGCCCCTTAATTTCCGTATTAATATGCAAACAACCAAAAATCAAAAACACGCACAAATTTTATTTTGCTTTTTGCGGCGCAGCGATTATTTGCAAAGAAACCTGCACGAAATGTTAATTGGAGCAGATTTTAGGAAGGAGATAAGAAAGATAGAGGTTACCTGCCAAAATTTGTACAGAGATCTCCTTGAACTGCCGCGGAACCGCCGCAGTAGGTAGGTATTTGCCGCGGAATCGCGGTGGGATGGTGGGGCCTCTGCACAAAAATTCTTCAGAAAGCTCCTGATCTCTTCCTTAATCCTCTGGAATTCACTAAATAATTTTCCAATTTTCCAGCAAGCTCCAGATCTTCTTGCAATTAACCACAACAACACGTATTAGTATTTTGTGCAAGTTTTGACCTAAAAAGTATTGATGGAATAAACTTTTCAACTCAAATTTCAAAAACCGAACAAATAGCACACGATCCCCGGCAACGGCGCTATTTTGATTGGTATGATTTTCCGATTGTGTCGTGTTTTTGAGAAAATAGATTTTAGAAATCACAATCAAAAATTATTTGACCGCAATCAACTACGGTGTCGGATGTAGATCGGATCTATAGATGTGATGAGATCTAAAGATTACTAATTCTTATCCATTAATGAATTGATACTAGATCGATGCAAAATTCATCGAGGTTTAAGGATCTTTGCTAGAAAATTAGGGATTCCGCAACTCATTCTTTGTCCTTTCGATGGATCGCATTCAAATTCTAGCTTCTAGTTAATCAAATGTTTAATAGTTGTTCCCTAGTTTCGAGTGAACACGATCAAGAAAGCATCATCTCAAAACTAGGTTATTAATCATTTGATTCACTAGAATTTCCAAACATTATAGGATTTAAAAATTGTAAGAATATCTAAATCATCATCATCTAAACATCGTCACAACTCCTACACGAGCGGAGATTACTCGAACATCATGATCACAAACACAATCACAAATTGAATTCTAATCATTATGCTTGAATTAAAAGATAAGCAAGATATGGAAAAATTCACCTTTATTTATCGACAAATTTCGTTACAACTCTCTTGAATTTACAAAAGGAAGGAACTAGATCGTCGATTTCGGCTTCGCTCGGCTCCTTGAGTCGCGGATCGGCATGGATCTCTTGCTCCGTTGGAATCCGGCGTCGCTTGCTAAAGGTTGAAGGCTCTCTTGCTCAAATTGATCTCGGGATCTTGATCTTGATTTTTGAATTGGAGTGAATTTGAGGCACAAGCTTTTGTCACTAAACTTGTGGGTTGAAGATGGTGATAATTCTTGAACAATTTCCCCTCTAGATTTAGGCTCCCTTTTATAGACCTCCCAAATCTTAGATCTAGAATTGAAATTTGAATTCCCCCCACAAGTTAGTTAGCACCAAATTTAAATTTCCCTCCAAAAAGTTTGTTAAGACTAAAATTTGAATTTCCCTCCAAGAGTTAGTTATCCGAGCCTTCTAGATGTGCCACGTGGAGCTTCTGGGTTCTTCTGGAAGCTTTGGCCGTTAGAATTAGGCATGTGACAAAATTTGATGGCTTGATCTCTTCGATTGGCCGCGGATCCGCCGCGCCAAGGGGGCTTGGGCCGCGGATCCGCGGCCCTTTGGTGGCATTGATGCTTCAAATTTTGTGGTAATTCTTGGATTGTCTTGTGGGCCTTTTTCTGATATATGTATTTTTATTTGGCCTTCTGTATTGCTCCAGATCTTTAGCCTTTGAATTGGTGTGTCTTTTATGAGTTCATTTCCCAATTAGGCCCTGCTTCTGGAATTTCCTGCACAATTTCACCGAGACAAGAGTTGCGCAATACAAGGATGATGCGATGCCATGAAACACACACAATTTCCCTAAAAGTGCTGGTTTTAGTGTACAGTACAAGTAATCCAATATTTTACATGTGTTTTGCAAATATGAGTGATATGAATACCGGATAGCTTTACTTGACTGCAAAAGGTAGGGAAATTGCCGTGTTAGAAATGCAGTATTTTTGACTGATCAGCAGTAATATTTATATTATTTATCTTTTTAATGTTTTGGAGTTCTTAAAAGTTCTATGGGTGATAGACGGAGTTTCACAAAGTTACAAAAAACTCAACATATGCCTTTGGACCTAAGACGACAACCCGAGACCATGACCCGAACCCCGATACCGTCACTGTTTACCACTGAAAACAGAAACGAACCGGGATAGCTCGTCTTTCCTGAATTTATGGGCATATGCTTTTGGGAACATATCCATCCACCTCTCCGAAGATGCCAAGTTGATTTATGGCACCGTATATCGGAGGTTTGGACAGATGCGACCGTTGTAGCGTGACTTTATCAGATTCACCCTCTTTGAGGGGTTTTTGATTGTGGAGACGTTCTTCCCTACAGGCGCAAGCCCCTGCAGTTAATTACGTTATCGCGTAGCGATAACAACTTTCTCCTGCTCCAAGCAGATCATTTCATGTCGTGTTATATATATTGTTTATTATGGTTGCCCATGGATTGTATACAGAGACTACTTTATTTCCTCGCCCGTAGGGCGCAGATTAATCCAAATCCATATATTAGATTTGGGTTTGAACCTAGGTCATATGTTCCATTAGTTCAGGAGATATTTTATTTTATTTAAGGATCGTTAATCTGGTTTTAGATTAAGATCGACTTAAATATATGAGCATATGGGCTACTATCGACGTTTTGTCCAGGATTTCTCCCGCATTGCTGCACCGTTGACCGGATTGACCCGGAAGGGGGTTCCTTTTGATTGGACCCAGGCATGTGAGGATAGTTTCCAGCAATTGAAGACTCGTCTGACTACTGTACCAGTGTTAGCATTGCCTTCAGGATCAGGCGGGTTCGTGGTATATTGTGATGCTTCTCGAGTGGGGCTGGGCTGTGTATTGATGCAGCACGACAGAGTTATCGCGTATGCATTTCGGCAGCTGAGGAAACATGAACAGAACTACCCCACCCATTATTTAGAGATGGCTGCAGTGGTATTTGCACTTAAGATCTGGAGACATTACCTATACGGTGAGTCGTGCCAGATATTCACTGACCACAAGAGTTTAAAGTATATCTTCCAGCAGCGAGATCTGAACCTGAGACAGCGCCGTTGGATGGAGTTGGTGAAGGATTATGACTGCGAGATTCTATACCATCCGGGCAAGGCGAATGTGGTGGCAGATGCTTTGAATAGAAGGCCCGGAGGTAGCTTATCTTGTTTGAGCGCAGTGCAGATGCAGTCGACGACGGATTGGCAGGTGTTATGTGACAGCAGAGTGCAGTTCGAGTTTACTCCTACAGGGGGACAGCTAGCCCATTTCAGAGCACGCCCACAGTTACTTGACCGTATCCGCGAGGCACATTCCGGCGATGCCCGTATTTTAGAGATTATTGAGCAGATTCGGCAGGGCAGAGTTTCCGAGTTCGTGATTGATGATCAGGGGATACTTCGATTTGGGACTCGACTGTGCGTGCCAGATTTAGAGGGACTGAGGCGTGATATTCTCGAGGAGGCACATAAATCAGTATACAGTGTGCATCCAGGTTCCACCAAGATGTACCGTGATTTGAGAGAGGTTTACTGGTGGGACGGGATGAAGAAGGATATTATAGACTTTGTGTCGAGATGCCTGACTTGTCAGCAAGTCAAGGCCGAGCACCAGAGGCCAGCCGGCGAGTTACAGCCTTTGCCCATCCCCGAGTGGAAGTGGGAGCAGGTCTCCATGGACTTCATTGTGAGTCTACCCAGGACCAGTCGAGGGTATGACTCTATTTGGGTGATTGTGGATCGATTGACGAAAGCGGCTCACTTCCTGCCAGTGAAGACCACTTTTGGATTTTCTCAGTACGCCCAGGTCTATATTGATGAGATCGTGCGACTGCATGGTGTTCCGACTTGCATCGTGTCCGACCGTGGCACCCAGTTTACCAGCCGATTGTGGCAGAAACTACAGGAAGCTTTGGGCACCCGATTGAGTTTTAGCACAGCCTTTCATCCGCAGACTGACGGTCAGTCGGAGCGTACTATTCAGACTCTCGAGGACATGCTCAGAGCTTGTGTTTTAGATTTCGGTGGTAGCTGGGATCGTCATTTGCCTTTGATCGAGTTTTCCAACAATAATAGCTTCCAGGAGACGATTCAGATGGCACCTTTCGAGGCTTTATATGGGAGGAGATGTCGATCGCCTGTATGTTGGACAGAGCTTAGGGAGAGCAGTATTTTGGGGCCGCAGATCATACTGGAGACGACCGAGAAGATACAGCTGATTCGGGACAGGATGAGAGTGGCACAGAGCAGGCAGAAGTCATATGCTGACAAGCGTCGTCGCCGACTCGAGTTCGCTGTTGGCGATCATGTTTTCCTGAAGGTCTCTCCGATGAAGGGTGTGATGAGATTTGGGCAGAAAGGGAAACTGAGTCCTAGATATGTTGGTCCTTTCGAGATCCTAGAGCGTGTTGGTACAGTCGCTTATCGGTTAGCTCTTCCGCCCAGTTTCCCCGATGTTCACCCCGTATTCCATGTCTCGATACTCCGCAAGTACCTTCATGATCCTTCCCAGGCGATTCAGCACCAGACGATCCAGCTAGAGCGTGATCTTTCATTCACCGAGCAGCCGGTGGTCATTTTGGATCGGCAAGTGAAGAAATTGAGGTCGAAGGTTATACCGTCCGTCAAGGTCCTTTGGCGTGGCCCGAACAGCGAGGAGATCACCTGGGAGACCGAGGTCGAGATGAGGAAGAGATATCCCCATCTTTTTGAAGGTACGCGTAGTTAAATTCTAAAATTCGGGGACCGAATTTTCTTAAGGGGGGAAGATTGTAACCCTTCGAAAACCGTTTAGGCAGTTTTTCGGTAATCGGCTAATTTTTCGGCTTTTTCCGTAAAAAGTCAAATTAGGTATTTTTCATTGTAGACCTAATTATACAAAATTTAGATAAGATATTACTATAATTTTGTCACTAAAATGTCACTTAAAATTTTCTAGTTAAATAAAAAAAAATTCGGAATTAATTATTTTTTTTATTATTTTAAGCTTTTAAAAATACATTAAATTAGTGATAAATACAAATTTAATTAGGTAAATTTCATAATTAGGAATCTTTATAAACTAAAATAGAGTGTTAATAAATTGTATCATAACTTTATAAGATTTTAGTTTTATGGCTGGAAATTTAATGAAAAAATGAACTAAAATGGGGTTTTTTGTAAAAAGCTTGATGTGAAAGGCATTAAATGGGAACTTAAGGGGTTTTTTGATCTAGAATTATCTACACAACCCCCACACCCCCCTCCTCTTCCTGCTGGCCGAAATTCCAGCAGCTCCCCTTCCATTTCCTCACTTCTTTTTGCTTCATTTTCATGCCAAAATTCATAAAAAATTCACAAATTTCTTCTCCAATTCAAAGCAAAACCCTAATCCACTCTCTCCTCAAACCAATTTAGTTTAAAACTTGAAGAAAGGAGGCTTCTTTGGTGGCTTGAGCATGCTAGGGTTCCACTTGTGAGGTGAAATTTCTAAACTAGTTGTTAAATTGTAGATTGAATATGCTAAAATTGAAATTTGAAGTGTTAATTTAGTTGTAATTACTTGTTCATGAAAATCAAGAATGGGATTTGGTGTTGAACTAGGGTTTGAAGCATGGTTGTTAGAGTTAAGTTAGGGCTTTGGTTACCACTTTGATTAGAGTGGTTAATTGCGTAAGGTTACGCTCGCTAAATCGTTAAATTGCGACGTTTGCATCGAATCGGTTTGAAATTTGCTTACTAGATTTTTACAAAAATTAGAATGCGATCAAATTGGGTTATGTTAGCGATATAATTAGCTTCGTATAGGACTATTAGAGTGTGCGAACGCATGGTTTCGTCTAGTCGGGTTTTAGTTTTGTCGATTTCCCCGAAATGACGATTCTAGTTAAAGATTAGCGATTTTCGTGCGTTTTCCCGCGCACCGAGTGCATGTTATGTTTAATTCGAGAGCGTCGATAATTATATATTATGACTTGTATCGTTTTAGGTTTTGTAATCTTATGCTTGGTGTTGTGCAAATATAGGATCGATCGGGGAAATATCGGACACGGCGCGTAAAGGCAAGGCGGTGGTCGGATCGGATTAGCAAGGCATTCAGGTGAGTAGATGTATTCATCTATGGGGGAATCGTCTGGATGGCGCGATGCGCCCCCTAGTTAGGATTACCCTATTTCTTGCAAGATTTATATTGTTAGTTAGCTTACCCCTTTATTTACACTGCATACCCTTATAGTTAATAGTATGCTAGATTGCATGGATATTCATATGCACATATGCGATAACCCTTCGTAGGACACGAACACCATTACCATTGGCATCTGATGCACGCGCACTATTCATGTGACACACACGCCTTTGGTAATTGTCATGCCACATGCACTATAGAACCTGTTTAACTTAATATCGCCATTTGCATTCATATTTGATATATGAAATTGCATAGCATGTATATACCTCGCATCATTATCATACTTACATAGATTTTTAGCCACAATTCACATCGCATATCTTGTTATCATAAACATTTATCATATATAACATGCGGACATTATGATTTTTCTTGAGGATTTCAGTATTGCTGCGATTTCTGGATTTTTGGGGAAAACCGCAAGAATTTAACAAAAGCTTATATTTATCATTTTTAAAACAAAGTTGCGGTTTTCTCGTGATGTATGTGTCGTCCACCATGAGTTTTCATGTTTTCTGTTGGATTTCGAGACCTGATTCGAGGAGTGGATGAACCGTCTCGGGTACATGGTGGGCCCAGTATGGTACCCCGGGGCAAGAAGATCGAGTTGTAGACGATGAGCCTGGCAGGGGAAGACTACCTACCGGTGATGTCTGGCGTGGCGGATATCCGGAGGATACCGACCATTGTCGTGATATTTGATGACATGGGCCGATCCGGACTGATGGAGCCCGATATTTGAGACATTGATACAGTGAGACATTGAGACAGATGTGATTTCATATTTGGTGTCGATGCTTGACAGGGTTTTCAGATGATTTCTTGATGTTATTTAGCTATTATACAGATATCCTTTTTCTAAAAATTAGAATGCAGAACTCTTTAACATTTAAAACACTTAAAGATTTAGTAATGACATTGCATACATGTGCATGCATACTAGAGATATTATATCACATATGGACATACATGTTGTGACGCATTGCGTGCATTCTTACGATTGCCTTACTAGATGTTATATTCTACTCACGAGCTGGTAACTCACCCCCGTTGTGCCACAGTGTCTTGCAGGTCGGACCCGTCACCCTTGTAGCGGCGGGCTATCTTATCATCAGCTCCTTTTGCTCAGACTCGCGACATCGCCCGTAGGTGGGTTGCGAGTACACTTTATTTCTTTTTGCTCTATCATTGTATCTAGTATTCTCCATCTACCACTTTATCTTGTATATGCGACCTAGTGATGAGACTGAGAGATTTGTATATTTGTGGTTTCTTTTGGGTCGAGCTCACTTGAGCCGGCGTTGTGTTTTCTGATATTTTGCGTTTCTTTTATGCTCTTTTCTTGATATTATTTATATATTGCATGTGGTTGTGATCCGCCTTGGGCGAAGAGCTAGCTCCCGCTTGCGGATGCCATTTATGTCACAGGTTATATATATCTTGTTGTACCCATTTTGGGGGATAGAAAATACAGGGGAGACTCTGCCGAAATTTTCGGGAATTTTGATGTTTTTTTTTAAAAGGGATTCTATGCAACTTATTTGATTTGAAAACCATTTTCATTTAAGGTTTTTCCTTCACTATCTTTTGATTTTGGTTTAGATTTTCTGGGCTTTGGCTGACTTAGGTTACGGTACGCCTTTAGACGTCTCATAATCTAAGTGCTAGTCACGTTCCGTACTTTCGGGTCGTGACAAAGTTGGTATCAGAGCGTAGGTTTTACCTTTCTGAGTGTAGGACGACCTTGGTAGATGGAGTAGGTGACTTAAGCAGAGTGGCGTAGCGTGGGTATGGTCCGCGGCATACTTACGATATGGTACTCCGCCTAAGTGACCTTAGGACATAATTGCTTGTATTTCCTTTCTTGATTCCTTGCATTCCTTGATTCAATTGCCATGTTCTTATCGGTCCTGTTTCTTATTCCAGCTTCGATGCCGCCAAAGACTACGAGAGCTCAGCGGGCTGCCGCTAGGGATGAGATTCGAGCGGGCTCGTCTGAGGCGAGGATCGAGCGGGAGGATACGCCTACCCCTCAGGGTCATACTGATCCGCCTTATCCAGACCGTATTGCCATATTAGAGGCCGGCATGCGAGAGTTGCGACAGATGATGGGATCTTTAGTTGAGTCCAGCCGGGCACAAAGATCCGAGGACGTTTCTTCCACCGCACATACCATGATTGTACCTGCTGCACAGATGGTCACTCCTGCTGCTACTACGGAGACTATCCCTGTGTCACTACAGGAGTTCATGAGATTGAGACCTCCAGCTTTTACCGGTACAGATGCGACAGAGGACCCACAGGCATTTCTTGATAGGATGGCCCGGATTTGCCGTTCGTTGAGGTGTTCTGATGATAGATTGGTGGAGTTTGCGAGTTTTCGTCTGGAGGGTCTTGCCCAGACATGGTACGATTCAGTAGAGAGAGGCCGAGCTGCAGGTCTACCTTCTATGACCTGGGATGAGTTTACATCTGCATTTCTTGCCCTTTTTCTTCCGGAGAGTGTCCGAGATGCTCGAGCCCGTAGTTTCGAGTCTCTGCGCAAGACTCCTGGGATGACGGTGTCGGAGTATGATATACAGTTTACCCAGTTGTCTCGATATGCTCCGTACCTAGTAGACACAGAAGAGAAGAGAATAAAGAGATTCGTGCGAGGGCTTGATACACAGCTATTCCTTGCCATCGGCACCCAGCACTTTGATACATACGCAGCCGCGATGGATGCAGCCTTACTTTTGGAGGAGCGTATTTCTGAGACTCCGGTCGTTTCTGGGCCGAAGTGGATCCGTACTGATACGCCAGCTCAGCGGCAGATGGGTAAATATCATGATAGATTATTTCCGGGAGATGGTGGAGGCAGAGGATTGAGACGAGGTCAGTTATTTGGTTCATATCCACAGACCCAGCAGTCATCGCCAGGATGTTTTCGGTGTGGGAGTCAGTACCACCGTGTCAGAGACTGTACCATGGGGCGTCCGGGCGCGGCGACAGTGCCGCATGTGACTTTACCACCCTCACCACCTTCTCAGAGAGCTTTACTTCCTGCTCCTGACGATGCTCTACGTCAGTCAGATGCTTCTAGAGGCCGTGGGCATGGCGGTCCAGTTCCGAGAGGACGAGGAGACAGAGGCCGAGGTAGAGGCAGAGGACAGCCAGCTATTAGTGGTGGACAGGCCCGAGTGTTCGCATTGACTCCTCAGGATGCACAGGCATCCAATGCCGTCGTGACAGGTACTCTGCCAGTATGTTCTTTTGATGCACGAGTATTATTTGATCCAGGCTCCACACATTCCTATGTATCCACGTATTTTGCACCGAGGTTGGGCCGAGAGTCTTCTCCGTTAGATCAGCCGCTTGTCGTTATTACCCCGGTAGGCGAGTCTTTTGTTGCCCGTTTTGTGTACCGATCGTGTTCTGTTCGTATCGGGGAGAGAGATTCTTCAGTTGATTTGATTCTCCTCGATATGCTAGACTTTGACGTTCTTCTTGGTATGGACTGGCTAGCCACCTGTTATGCATCCGTGGACTGCCGTGAAAAAGCAGTCAGATTCAGTTTTCCTGGTGAGCCGGTTCTTGTTATTCAGGGAGATCGTAGCGCTACCCTTCCCAGCTTGATTTCTTTTCTTCGCGCTGGTGAGCTCTTAAGAAAAGGGTGTCAGGGATTCTTAGCCTATGTTTGTGATACTAGCTCCACAGAGGTTCCGTTGGACCAGGTCCCTGTTGTGAGAGAGTTTCCTGATGTATTTCCTGACGAGCTGCCTGGTCTGCCACCAGAGCGCGAGATTGAGTTCTGTATTGACTTGATCCCCGGCACGGGGCCTATCTCTATACCACCTTAACGGATGGCCCCGGCGGAGCTGAGAGAGCTAAAGGATCAGTTACAGGACTTGCTGGACAAAGGGCTTATCCGACCGAATGTGCCACCTTGGGGTGCTCCCGTCTTGTTTGTTAAGAAAAAGGACGGAAGTATGCGTTTATGCATTGATTATCGTCAGCTGAACCGGGTTACTGTGCGGAACAGGTATCCCCTACCCCGCATTGATGACTTATTCGATCAGCTCCAGGGTGCAGGGTTTTTCTCGAAGGTTGATTTACGGTCAGATTATCACCAGTTGCGGGTTCGGAAGGAGGATATTCCGAAGACCGCTTTCCGTACTCGATATGGTCATTATGAGTTCTTGGTGATGTCGTTCGGGCTCACCAATGCCCCGGCAGCATTTATGGATTTGATGAACCGTGTATTCAGGCCGTATCTCGATCAGTTCATTATTGTGTTCATTGACGACATCTTGGTTTATTCTCGGAGCCGGGAGGAGCATGAGCAGCACTTACGTATCACATTGCAGACTTTGAGGGAGCATCAGCTGTTCGCCAAATTCTCTAAGTGCGCATTCTGGTTAGACAGTGTCGACTTCTTGGGTCATGTGGTGATGAGAGATGGTATTTGTGTGGACGCGAAGAAGATCGAGGCAGTTCAGCGTTGGCCTAGACCAGTATCAGTTACAGAGGTTCGCAGTTTTCTAGGTCTGGCCGGCTACTATCGACGTTTTGTCCAGGATTTCTCCCGCATTGCTGCACCGTTGACCGGATTGACCCGGAAGGGGGTTCCTTTTGATTGGACCCAGGCATGTGAGGATAGTTTCCAGCAATTGAAGACTCGTCTGACTACTGCACCAGTGTTAGCATTGCCTTCAGGATCAGGCGGGTTCGTGGTATATTGTGATGCTTCTCGAGTGGGGCTGGGCTGTGTATTGATGCAGCACGACAGAGTTATCGCGTATGCTTCTCGGCAGCTGAGGAAACACGAACAGAACTACCCCACCCATGATTTAGAGATGGCTGCAGTGGTATTTGCACTTAAGATCTGGAGACATTACCTATACGGTGAGTCGTGCCAGATATTCACTGACCACAAGAGTTTAAAGTATATCTTCCAGCAGCGAGATCTGAACCTGAGACAGCGCCGTTGGATGGAGTTGGTGAAGGATTATGACTGCGAGATTCTATACCATCCGGGCAAGGCGAATGTGGTGGCAGATGCTTTGAGTAGAAGGCCCGGAGGTAGCTTATCTTGTTTGAGCGCAGTACAGATGCAGTCGACGGCGGATTGGCAGGTGTTATGTGACAGCAGAGTGCAGTTCGAGTTTACTCCTACAGGGGGACAGCTGGCCCATTTCAGAGCACGCCCACAGTTACTTGACCGTATCCGCGAGGCACAGTCCGGCGATGCCCGTATTTTAGAGATTATTGAGCAGATTCGGCAGGGCAGAGTTTCCGAGTTCGTGATTGATGATCAGGGGATACTTCGATTTGGGACTCGACTGTGCGTGCCAGATTTAGAGGGACTGAGGCGTGATATTCTCGAGGAGGCACATAAATCAGTATACAGTGTGCATCCAGGTTCCACCAAGATGTACCGTGATTTGAGAGAGGTTTACTGGTGGGACGGGATGAAGAAGGATATTATAGACTTTGTGTCGAGATGCCTGACTTGTCAGCAAGTCAAGGCCGAGCACCAGAGGCCAGCCGGCGAGTTACAGCCTTTGCCCATCCCTGAGTGGAAGTAGGAGCAGGTCTCCATGGACTTCATTGTGGGTCTACCCAGGACCAGTCGAGGGTATGACTCTATTTGGGTGATTGTGGATCGATTGACGAAAGCGGCTCACTTCCTGCCAGTGAAGACCACTTTTGGATTTTCTCAGTACGTCCAGGTCTATATTGATGAGATTGTGCGACTGCAAGGTGTTCCGAATTGCATCGTGTCCGACCGTGGCACCCAGTTTACCAGCCGATTGTGGCAGATACTACAGGAAGCTTTGGGCACCCGATTGAGTTTTAGCACAGCCTTTCATCCGCAGACTGACGGTCAGTCGGAGCGTACTATTCAGACTCTCGAGGACATGCTCAGAGCTTGTGTTTTAGATTTCGGTGGTAGCTGGGATCGTCATTTGCCTTTGATCGAGTTTTCCTACAATAATAGCTTCCAGGAGACGATTCAGATGGCACCTATCGAGGCTTTATATGGGAGGAGATGTCGATCGCCTGTTAGTTGGACAGAGCTTAGGGAGAGCAGTATTTTGGGGCCGCAGATCGTATTGGAGACGACCGAGAAGATACAGCTGATTCGGGACAGGATGAGAGCGGCACAGAGCAGGCAGAAGTCATATGCTGACAAGCGTCGTCGCCGACTCGAGTTCGCTGTTGGCGATCATGTTTTCCTGAAGGTCTCTCCGATGAAGGGTGTGATGAGATTTGGGTGGAAAGGGAAACTGAGTCCTAGATATGTTGGTCCTTTCGAGATCCTAGAGCGTGTTGGTCCAGTCGCTTATCGGTTAGCTCTTCCGCCCAGTTTCCCCGATGTTCACCCCGTATTCCATGTCTCGATACTCCGCAAGTACCTTCATGATCCTTCCAAGGCGATTCAGCACCAGACGATCCAGCTAGAGCGTGATCTTTCATTCACCGAGCAGACGGTGGGCATTTTGGATCGGCAGGTGAAGAAATTGAGGTCGAAGGTTATACCGTCCGTCAAGGTCCTTTGGCGTGGCCCGAACAGCGAGGAGGTCACCTGGGAGACCGAGGTCGAGATGAGGAAGAGATATCCCCATCTTTTTGAAGGTACGCGTTGTTAAATTCTAAAATTCGGGGACCGAATTTTCTTAAGGGGGGAAGATTGTAACCCTTCGAAAACCGTTTAGGCAGTTTTTCGGTAATCGGCTAATTTTTCGGTTTTTTCCGTAAAAAGTCAAATTAGGTATTTTTCATTGTAGGCCTAATTATACAAAATTTAGATAAGATATTACTATAATTTTGTCACTAAAATATCACTTAAAATTTTCTAGTTAAATAAAAAAAAATTCGGAATTAATTATTTTTTTTATTATTTTAAGCTTTTAAAAATACATTAAATTAGTGATAAACACAAATTTAATTAGGTAAATTTCATAATTAGGAATCTTTATAAACTAAAATAGAGTGTTAATAAATTGTATCATAACTTTATAAGATTTTAGTTTTATGGTTGGAAATTTAATGAAAAAATGAACTAAAATGGGTTTTTTTGTAAAAGGCTTGATGTGAAAGGCATTAAATGGGAACTTAAGGGGGTTTTTTGATCTAGAATTATCTACACAACCCCCACACCCCCCTCCTCTTCCTGCTGGCCGAAATTGCAGCAGCTCCCCTTCCATTTCCTCACTTCTTTTTGCTTCATTTTCATGCCAAAATTCATAAAAAATTCACAAATTTCTTCTCCAATTCAAAGCAAAACCCTAATCCACTCTCTCCTCAAACCAATTTAGTTTAAAACTTGAAGAAAGGAGGCTTCTTTGGTGGCTTGAGCATGCTAGGGTTCCACTTGTGAGGTGAAATTTCTAAACTAGTTGTTAAATTGTAGATTGAATATGCTAAAATTGAAATTTGAAGTGTTAATTTAGTTGTAATTACTTGTTCATGAAAATCAAGAATGGGATTTGGTGTTGAACTAGGGTTTGAAGCATGGTTGTTAGAGTTAAGTTAGGGCTTTGGTTACCTACTTGATTAGAGTGGTTAATTGCGTAAGGTTACGCTCGCTAAATCGTTAAATTGCGACGTTTGCATCGAATCGGTTTGAAATTTGCTTACTAGATTTTTACAAAAATTAGAATGCGATCAAATTGGGTTATGTTAGCGATATAATTAGCTTCGTATAGCACTATTAGAGTGCGCGAACGCATGGTTTCGTCTAGTCGGGTTTTAGTTTTGTCGATTTCCCCGAAATGACGATTCTAGTTAAAGATTAGCGATTTTCGTGCGTTTTCCCGCGCACCGAGTGCATGTTATGTTTAATTCGAGAGCGTCGATAATTGTATATTGTGACTTGCATCGTTTTAGGTTTTGTAATCTTATACTTGTTGTTGTGCAAATATAGGATCGATCGGGGAAATATCGGACACGGCGCGTAAAGGCAAGGCGGTGGTCGGATCGGATTAGCAAGGCATTCAGGTGAGTAGATGTATTCATCTATGGGGGAATCGTCTAGATGGCGCGATGCACCCCCTAGTTAGGATTACCCTATTTCTTGCAAGATTTATATTGTTAGTTAGCTTACCCCTTTATTTACACTGCATACCCTTATAGTTAATAGTATGCTAGATTGCATGGATATTCATATGCACATATGCGATAACCCTTCGTAGAACACGAACACCATTACCATTGGCATCTGATGCACGCGCACTATTCATGTGACACACACGCCTTTGGTAATTGTCATGCCACGTGCACTATAGAACCTGTTTAACTTAATATCGCCATTTGCATTCATATTTGATATATGAAATTGCATAGCATGTATATACCTCGCATCATTATCATACTTACATAGATTTTTAGCCACAATTCACATCGCATACCTTGTTATCATAAACATTTATCATATATAACATGCGGACATTATGATTTTTCTTGAGGATTTCAGTATTGCTGCGATTTCTGGATTTTTGGGGAAAACCGCAAGAATTTAACAAAAGCTTATATTTATCATTTTTAAAACAAAGTTGCGGTTTTCTCGTGATGTATGTGTCGTCCACCATGAGTTTTCATGTTTTCTGTTGGATTTCGAGATCCGATTCGAGGAGTGGATGAACCGTCTCGGGTACATGGTGGGCCCGGTATGGTACCCCGGTGCAAGAAGATCGAGTTGTAGACGATGAGCCTGGCAGGGGAAGACTACCTACCGGTGATGTCTGGCGCGGCGGATATCCGGAGGATACCGACCGTTGTCGTGATATTTGATGACATGGGCCGATCCGGACTGACGGAGCCCGATATTTGAGACATTGATACAGTGAGACATTGAGACAGATGTGATTTCATATTTGGTGTCGATGCTTGACAGGGTTTTCAGATGATTTCTTGATGTTATTTAGCTATTATACAGATATCCTTTTTCTAAAGATTAGAATGCAGAACTCTTAACATTTAAAACACTTAAAGATTTAGTAATGACATTGCATACATGTGCATGCATACTAGAGATATTATATCACATATGGACATACATGTTGTGATGCATTGCGTGCATTCTTACGATTGCCTTACTAGATGTTATATTCTACTCACGAGCTGGCAACTCACCCCCGTTGTGCCACAGTGTCTTGCAGGTCGGACCCGTCACCCTTGTAGCGGCGGGCTATCTTATCATCAGCTCCTTTTGCTCAGACTCGCGACATCGCCCGTAGGTGGGTTGCGAGTACACTTTATTTCTTTTTGCTCTATCATTGTATCTAGTATTCTCCATCTACCACTTTATCTTGTATATGCGACCTAGTGATGAGACTGAGAGATTTGTATATTTGTGGTTTCTTTTGGGTCGAGCTCACTTGAGCCGGCGTTGTGTTTTCTGATATTTTGCGTTTCTTTTATGCTCTTTTCTTGATATTATTTATATATTGCATGTGGTTGTGATCCGCCTTGGGCGAAGAGCTAGCTCCCGCTTGCGGATGCCATTTATGTCACAGGTTATATATATCTTGTTGTACCCATTTTGGGGGATAGAAAATACAGGGGAGACTCTGCCGAAATTTTCGGGAATTTTGATGTTTTTTTTTAAAAGGGATTCTATGCAACTTATTTGATTTAAAAACCATCTTCATTTAAGGTTTTTCCTTCACTCTCTTTTGATTTTGGTTTAGATTTTCTGGGCTTTGGCTGACTTAGGTTACGGTACGCCTTTAGACGTCTCGTAATCTAAGTGCTAGTCACGTTCCGTACTTTCGGGTCGTGACAAAGTTGGTATCAGAGCGTTGGTTTTACCTTTCTGAGTGTAGGACGACCTTGGTAGATGGAGTAGGTGACTTAAGCAGAGTGGCATAGCGTGGGTATGGTCCGCGGCATACTTACGATATGGTACTCCGCCTAAGTGACCTTAGGACATAATTGCTTGTATTTCCTTTCTTGATTCCTTGCATTCCTTGATTCAATTGCCATGTTCTTAACGGTCCTGTTTCTTATTCCAGCTTCGATGCCGCCAAAGACTACGAGAGCTCAGCGGGCTGCCGCTAGGGATGAGATTCGAGCGGGCTCGTCTGAGGCGAGGATCGAGCGGGAGGATACGCCTACCCCTCAGGGTCATACTGATCCGCCTTATCCAGACCGTATTGCCATATTAGAGGCCGGCATGCGAGAGTTGCGACAGATGATGGGATCTTTAGTTGAGTCCAGCCGGGCACAAAGATCCGAGGACGTTCCTTCCACCGCACATACCATGATTGTACCTGCTGCACAGATGGTCACTCCTGCTGCTACTACGGAGACTATCCCTGTGTCACTACAGGAGTTCATGAGATTGAGACCTCCAGCTTTTACCGGTACAGATGCGACAGAGGACCCACAGGCATTTCTTGATAGGATGGCCCGGATTTGCCGTTCGTTGAGGTGTTCTGATGATAGATTGGTGGAGTTTGCGAGTTTTCGTCTGGAGGGTCTTGCCCAGACATGGTACGATTCAGTAGAGAGAGGCCGAGCTGCAGGTCTACCTTCTATGACCTGGGATGAGTTTACATCTGCATTTCTTGCCCTTTTTCTTCCGGAGAGTGTCCGAGATGCTCGAGCCCGTAGTTTCGAGTCTCTGCGCAAGACTCCTGGGATGACGGTGTCGGAGTATGATATACAGTTTACCCAGTTGTCTCGATATGCTCCGTACCTAGTAGACACAGAAGAGAAGAGAATAAAGAGATTCGTGCGAGGGCTTGATACACAGCTATTCCTTGCCATCGGCACCCAGCACTTTGATACATACGCAGCCGCGATGGATGCAGCCTTACTTTTGGAGGAGCGTATTTCTGAGACTCCGGTCGTTTCTGGGCCGAAGTGGATCCGTACTGATACGCCAGCTCAGCGGCAGATGGGTAGATATCATGATAGATTATTTCCGGGAGATGGTGGAGGCAGAGGATTGAGACGAGGTCAGTTATTTGGTTCATATCCACAGACCCAGCAGTCGTCGCCAGGATGTTTTCGGTGTGGGAGTCAGTACCACCGTGTCAGAGACTATACCATGGGGCGTCCGGGCGCGGCGACAGTGCCGCATGTGACTTTACCACCCTCACCACCTTCTCAGAGAGCTTTACTTCCTGCCCCTGACGATGCTCTACGTCAGTCAGATGCTTCTAGAGGCCGTGGGCATGGCGGTCCAGTTCCGAGAGGACGAGGCGACAGAGGCAGAGGCCGAGGTAGAGGCAGAGGACAGC
The DNA here is from genome assembly GCA_030015575.1 of Agapanthus africanus. NCBI lineage: Eukaryota > Viridiplantae > Streptophyta > Magnoliopsida > Asparagales > Amaryllidaceae > Agapanthus > Agapanthus africanus. Next base: position 45,901,923 of record JASDDO010000001.1, on the reverse strand, counting down.
CAGCTATTAGTGGTGGACAGGCCCGAGTGTTCGCATTGACTCCTCAGGATGCACAGGCATCCAATGCCGTCGTGACAGGTACTCTGCCAGTATGTTCTTTTGATGCACGGGTATTATTTGATCCAGGCTCCACACATTCCTATGTATCCACGTATTTTGCACCGAGGTTGGGCCGAGAGTCTTCTCCGTTAGATCAGCCGCTTGTCGTTATTACCCCGGTAGGCGAGTCTTTTGTTGCCCGTTTTGTGTACCGATCGTGTTCCGTTTGTATCGGGGAGAGAGATTCTTCAGTTGATTTGATTCTCCTCGATATGCTAGACTTTGACGTTCTTCTTGGTATGGACTGGCTAGCCACCTGTTATGCATCCGTGGACTGCCGTGAAAAAGCAGTCAGATTCAGTTTTCCTGGTGAGCCGGTTCTTGTTATTCAGGGAGATCGTAGCGCTACCCTTCCAGCTTGATTTCTTCTCTTCGCGCTGGTGAGCTCTTAAGAAAAGGGTGTCAGGGATTCTTAGCCTATGTTTGTGATACTAGCTCCACAGAGGTTCCGTTGGACCAAGTCCCTGTTGTGAGAGAGTTTCCTGATGTATTTCCTGACGAGCTTCCTGGTCTGCCACCAGAGCGCGAGATTGAGTTCTGTATTGACTTGATCCCCGGCACGGGGCCTATCTCTATACCGCCTAATCGGATGGCCCCGGCGGAGCTGAGAGAGCTAAAGGATCAGTTACAGGACTTGCTAGACAAAGGGCTTATCCGACCGAGTGTGTCACCTTGGGGTGCTCCCGTCTTGTTTGTTAAGAAAAAGGACGGAAGTATGCGTTTATGCATTGATTATTGTCAGCTGAACCGGGTTACTGTGCGGAACAGGTATCCCCTACCCCGCATTGATGACTGTTTTGATCAGCTCCAGGGTGCAGGGTTTTTCTCGAAGGTTGATTTACGGTCAGGTTATCACCAGTTGCGGGTTCGGAAGGAGGATATTCCGAAGACCGCTTTTCGTACTCGATATGGTCATTATGAGTTCTTGGTGATGTCGTTCGGGCTCACCAATGCCCCGGCAGCATTTATGGATTTGATGAACCGTGTATTCAGGCCGTATCTCGATCAGTTCATTATTGTGTTCATTGACGACATCTTGGTTTATTCTCGGAGCCGGGAGGAGCATGAGCAGCACTTACGTATCATATTGCAGACTTTGAGGGAGCATCAGCTGTTCGCCAAATTCTCCAAGTGCGCATTCTGGTTAGACAGTGTCGACTTCTTGGGTCATGTGGTGATGAGAGATGGTATTTGTGTGGACCCGAAGAAGATCGAGGCAGTTCAGCGTTGGCCTAGACCAGTATCAGTTACAGAGGTTCGCAGTTTTCTAGGTCTGGCCGGCTACTATCGACGTTTTGTCCAGGATTTCTCCCGCATTGCTGCACCGTTGACCGGATTGACCCGGAAGGGGGTTCCTTTTGATTGGACCCAGGCATGTGAGGATAGTTTCCAGCAATTGAAGACTCGTCTGACTACTGCACCAGTGTTAGCATTGCCTTCAGGATCAGGCGGGTTCGTGGTATATTGTGATGCTTCTCGAGTGGGGCTGGGCTGTGTATTGATGCAGCACGACAGAGTTATCGCGTATGCTTCTCGGCAGCTGAGGAAACACGAACAGAACTACCCCACCCATGATTTAGAGATGGCTGCAGTGGTATTTGCACTTAAGATCTGGAGACATTACCTATACGGTGAGTCGTGCCAGATATTCACTGACCACAAGAGTTTAAAGTATATCTTCCAGCAGCGAGATCTGAACCTGAGACAGCGCCGTTGGATGGAGTTGGTGAAGGATTATGACTGCGAGATTCTATACCATCCGGGCAAGGCGAATGTGGTGGCAGATGCTTTGAGTAGAAGGCCCGGAGGTAGCTTATCTTGTTTGAGCGCAGTACAGATGCAGTCGACGGCGGATTGGAAGGTGTTATGTGACAGCAGAGTGCAGTTCGAGTTTACTCCTACAGGGGGACAGCTGGCCCATTTCAGAGCACGCCCACAGTTACTTGACCGTATCCGCGAGGCACAGTCCGGCGATGCCCGTATTTTAGAGATTATTGAGCAGATTCGGCAGGGCAGAGTTTCCGAGTTCGTGATTGATGATCAGGGGATACTTCGATTTGGGACTCGACTGTGCGTGCCAGATTCAGAGGGACTGAGGCATGATATTCTCGAGGAGGCACATAGATCAGTATACAGTGTGCATCCAGGTTCCACCAAGATGTACCGTGATTTGAGAGAGGTTTACTGGTGGGACGGGATGAAGAAGGATATTATAGACTTTGTGTCGAGATGCCCGACTTGTCAGCAAGTCAAGGCCGAGCACCAGAGGCCAGCCGGCGAGTTACAGCCTTTGCCCATCCCTGAGTGGAAGTGGGAGCAGGTCTCCATGGACTTCATTGTGGGTCTACCCAGGACCAGTCGAGGGTATAACTCTATTTGGATGATTGTGGATCGATTGACGAAAGCGGCTCACTTCCTGCCAGTGAAGACCACTTTTGGATTTTCTCAGTACGCCCAGGTCTATATTGATGAGATCGTGCGACTGCATGGTGTTCCGACTTGCATCGTGTCCGACCGTGGCACCCAGTTTACCAGCCGATTGTGGCAGAAACTACAGGAAGCTTTGGGCACCCGATTGAGTTTTAGCACAGCCTTTCATCCGCAGACTGACGGTCAGTCGGAGCGTACTATTCAGACTCTCGAGGACATGCTCAGAGCTTGTGTTTTAGATTTCGGTGGTAGCTGGGATCGTCATTTGCCTTTGATCGAGTTTCCCTACAATAATAGCTTCCAGGAGACGATTCAGATGGCACCTTTCGAGGCTTTATATGGGAGGAGATGTCGATCGCCTGTATGTTGGACAGAGCTTGGGGAGAGCAGTATTTTGGGGCCGCAGATCGTACTGGAGACGACCGAGAAGATACAGCTGATTCGGGACAGGATGAGAGCTGCATAGAGCAGGCAGAAGTCATATGCTGACAAGCGTCGTCGCCGACTCGAGTTCGCTGTTGGCGATCATGTTTTCCTGAAGGTCTCTCCGATGAAGGGTGTGATGAGATTTGGGCGGAAAAGGAAACTGAGTCCTAGATATGTTGGTCCTTTCGAGATCCTAGAGCGTGTTGGTCCAGTCGCTTATCGGTTAGCTCTTCCGCCCAGTTTCCCCGATGTTCACCCCGTATTCCATGTCTCGATACTCCGCAAGTACCTTCATGATCCTTCCCAGGCGATTCAGCACCAGACGATCCAGCTAGAGCGTGATCTTTCATTCACCGAGCAGCCGATGGTCATTTTGGATCGGCAGGTGAAGAAATTGAGGTCGAAGGTTATACCGTCCGTCAAGGTCCTTTGGCGTGGCCCGAACAGCGAGGAGATCACCTGGGAGACCGAGGTCGAGATGACGAAGAGATATCCCCATCTTTTTGAAGGTACGCGTAGTTAAATTCTAAAATTTGGGGACCGAATTTTCTTAAGGGGGGAAGATTGTAACCCTTCGAAAACCGTTTAGGCAGTTTTTCGGTAATCGGCTAATTTTTCGGTTTTTTCCGTAAAAAGTCAAATTAGGTATTTTTCATTGTAGACCTAATTATACAAAATTTAGATAAGATATTACTTTAATTTTGTCACTAAAATGTCACTTAAAATTTTCTAGTTAAATAAAAAAAAATCGTAATTAATTATTTTTTATTATTATTTTAAGCTTTTAAAAATACATTAAATTAGTGATAAATACAAATTTAATTAGGTAAATTTCATAATTAGGAATCTTTATAAACTAAAATAGAGTGTTAATAAATTGTATCATAACTTTATAAGATTTTAGTTTTATGGTTGGAAATTTAATGAAAAAATGAACTAAAATGGGGTTTTTTGTAAAAGGCTTGATGTGAAAGGCATTAAATGGGAACTTAAGGGGGTTTTTTGATCTAGAATTATCTACACAACCCCCACACCCCCCTCCTCTTCCTGCTGGCCGAAATTGCAGCAGCTCCCCTTCCATTTCCTCACTTCTTTTTGCTTCATTTTCATGCCAAAATTCATAAAAAATTCACAAATTTCTTCTCCAATTCAAAGAAAAACCCTAATCCACTCTCTCCTCAAACCAATTTAGTTTAAAACTTGAAGAAAGGAGGCTTCTTTGGTGGCTTGAGCATGCTAGGGTTCCACTTGTGAGGTGAAATTTCTAAACTAGTTGTTAAATTGTAGATTGAATATGCTAAAATTGAAATTTGAAGTGTTAATTTAGTTGTAATTACTTGTTCATGAAAATCAAGAATGGGATTTGGTGTTGAACTAGGGTTTGAAGCATGGTTGTTAGAGTTAAGTTAGGGCTTTGGTTACCTATTTGATTAGAGTGGTTAATTGCGTAAGGTTACGCTCGCTAAATCGTTAAATTGCGACGTTTGCATCGAATCGGTTTGAAATTTGCTTACTAGATTTTTACAAAAATTAGAATGCGATCAAATTGGGTTATGTTAGCGATATAATTAGCTTCGTATAGGACTATTAGAGTGCGCGAACGCGGGGTTTCGTCTAGTCGGGTTTTAGTTTTGTCGATTTCCCCGAAATGACGATTCTAGTTAAAGATTAGCGATTTTCGTGCGTTTTCCCGCGCACCGAGTGCATGTTATGTTTAATTCGAGAGCGTCGATAATTGTATATTGTGACTTGCATCGTTTTAGGTTTTGTAATCTTATGCTTAGTGTTGTGCAAATATAGGATCGATCGGGGAAACATCGGACACGGCGCGTAAAGGCAAGGCGGTGGTCGGATCGGATTAGCAAGGCATTCAGGTGAGTAGATGTATTCATCTATGGGGGAATCGTCTGGATGGCGCGATGCGCCCCCTAGTTAGGATTACCCTATTTCTTGCAAGATTTATATTGTTAGTTAGCTTACCCCTTTATTTACACTGCATACCCTTATAGTTAATAGTATGCTAGATTGCATGGATATTCATATGCACATATGCGATAACCCTTCGTAGGACACGAACACCATTACCGTTGGCATCTGATGCACGTGCACTATTCATATGACACACACGCCTTTGGTAATTGTCATGCCACGTGCACTATAGAACCTGTTTAACTTAATATCGCCATTTGCATTCATATTTGATATATGAAATTGCATAGCATGTATATACCTCGCATCATTATCATACTTACATAGATTTTTAGCCACAATTCACATCGCATACCTTGTTATCATAAACATTTATCATATATAACATGCGGACATTATGATTTTTCTTGAGGATTTCAGTATTGCTGCGATTTCTGGATTTTTGGGGAAAACCGCAAGAATTTAACAAAAGCTTATATTTATCATTTTTAAAACAAAGTTGCGGTTTTCTCGTGATGTATGTGTCGTCCACCATGAGTTTTCATGTTTTCTGTTGGATTTCGAGACCCGATTCGAGGAGTGGATGAACCGTCTCGGGTACATGGTGGGCCCGGTATGGTACCCCATGGCAAGAAGATCGAGTTGTAGACGATGAGCCTGGCAGGGGAAGACTACCTACCGGTGATGTCTGGCGCGGCGGATATCCAGAGAATACCGACCGTTGTCGTGATATTTGATGACATGGGCCGATCCGGACTGACGGAGCCCGATATTTGAGACATTGATACAGTGAGACATTGAGGCAGATGTGATTTCATATTTGGTGTCGATGCTTGACAGGGTTTTCAGATGATTTCTTGATGTTATTTAGCTATTATACAGATATCCTTTTTCTAAAGATTAGAATGCAGAACTCTTAACATTTAAAACACTTAAAGATTTAGTAATGACATTGCATACATGTGCATGCATACTAGAGATATTATATCACATATGGACATACATGTTGTGACGCATTGCGTGCATTCTTACGATTGCCTTACTAGATGTTATATTCTACTCACGAGCTGGCAACTCACCCCCGTTGTGCCACAGTGTCTTGCAGGTCGGACCCGTCACCCTTGTAGCGGCGGGCTATCTTATCATCAGCTCCTTTTGCTCAGACTCGCGACATCGCCCGTAGGTGGGTTGCGAGTACACTTTATTTCTTTTTGCTCTATCATTGTATCTAGTATTCTCCATCTACCACTTTATCTTGTATATGCGACCTAGTGATGAGACTGAGAGATTTGTATATTTGTGGTTTCTTTTGGGTCGAGCTCACTTGAGCCGGCGTTGTGTTTTCTGATATTTTGCGTTTCTTTTATGCACTTTTCTTAATATTATTTATATATTGCATGTGGTTGTGATCCGCCTTGGGCGAAGAGCTAGCTCCCGCTTGGGGATGCCATTTATGTCACAGGTTTTATATATCTTGTTGTACCCATTTTGGGGGATAGAAAATACAGGGGAGACTCTGCCGAAATTTTCGGGAATTTTGATGTTTTTTTTTAAAAGGGATTCTATGCAACTTATTTGATTTAAAAACCATTTTCATTTAAGGTTTTTCCTTCACTCTCTTTTGATTTTGGTTTAGATTTTCTGGGCTTTGGCTGACTTAGGTTACGGTACGCCTTTAGACGTCTCGTACTCTAAGTGCCAGTCACGTTCCGTACTTTCGGCTCGTGACAGTTTCAAGGGCTCAACCTATATTGGGGCTCAGTCTTGGGCTTTTCATCATCCAACAGTGCTAAGCACTTAGTCTTTTGAGTATGGATATAATACAAATTCCGCTCTGGCGTCCACGTGGGTGTCACGTGAGGCGCTTAGGCTTGGGCGTTTCCCAATCAGTGCTAAGCACTTTCTTGGCGCAACGCTCACGTGGGTATCGCGTGAAGCGCTCAAGCTTGGTATTTTTTAAAACGCTCACATGTATATCACGTGAGGCGCTCAATCTTGGCATTTTTAAACGCTCATGTGTATATCACGTGAGGCACTGGGTCCTTGCTTATGGGCGCTCATATATGTGTCATGTGAGACGCTGTCTTCATGGGCCTTCTATGCGCTCAGGTGAGTATTATGTGAGACGCTATCTTCATAGAATCTTTTGAGCGCTCACGTGAATATCACGTGAGACGCTATGTCTTTAGAGATTAAATCACTGCTTAAGTTTTGAGAGAAGTTAAACTTCAGTTAATAGTATTTTGGCCATTAACGATCACCAACATTACTGGTTTGAAGATCTGGGATTGGATTCTTGAGAACTAAATTCTTCTGTTCTATTTTTTGTGATAATTAAGTTCTTTGAAGGGTTAAACCCTATTTTTAGAGGAATTAAATTCCTTGAATGTAAATTCCATTTCTTTCTCTCATATTTCTTTTCTCATGTTTAGTTTTCCCTTAGATTTGAGTCTGAAGAACAACATCTTCCCGATGAGAATTAAATTATCAACTTATGGAAGATTTGTCTTGCGGATCTCAGATCCAGAGAAAAACCTAAGTTCTTTATAAAGGGTTAAACCCCTATATCTATATATGATATGCAAAGGAGACTTTTTGATCTCTGCTTTTTTTTTCTTTACCTAGGGTTTGAGAGGAGGAAGAAGATTTTCTTCAGAAAGAGAATTAAATTCTCGGTTGTAGCTTCTATCTCTTTTTGCAGAGGCATATAGAGGGTTTTCTCATTTTGAGACTTGAAATCTTGAGTCTTTTATATAGATGAGGAAAAACTGTTGATTAGTTGAGAGAATCTCTTATTTAAGATATCTCAATCTGATTTCATAATCAGGTGGTGATTTTTAATCACCATTGGATCTTAGATCCAAGACTTTATGTTTAGAAGAATATATATATTTTTGTTTTTACCAAGATTATGGAAATATTTTCCCATTAGAATTTAATTTTATTTTTCAATTCAAATGGTGATTTATAATCACCATTGGATTTTTAATCCAACGGTTCTCTATTTAACAGAGCAAATTTTTCTCGTTTAGAAAGATTAGGGGAATATTTTCCCATATAGAATTTAATTCTATCTTTTGATGATTTTTTAATCACCGTTGGATTTTTGATTCAACGGCTCTCTATTTATGTCATGCCGCGTTTCCCAGTATACGAGGAAGGAGACATAGCGGGCCGCGACGTATTTACTCAGAAGTAAACACGCTAAGCGTAAATAAGCAATATAAATAAATAACACAAGAATAACAAGAGATGTAATAAAACAACAATTTTTTTATTGATAACTATTCTTTACATACAACTGAAAAGTAAAGTACAATGAAAGAAAGCGATGCCTAAACAATGGCATATGAATTGAAAGAAAGGTAAGTACAAGTAGGAAATAGAACTCTGGCTCCTCTGTAAACTGCTCCAAATCGTCCTGGCTGGGCTCAATCTCCTGAGAGTCAGGTCCTCCTGACAACATTACAAAGAAAGAAAAGAAATAAATGTCGTCAGCGAACTAGCGCTCGGTAAGTCCCAAAAGATAGAATAAAAAATGACAGGTAAAGAGCATAGAATAGATAAATTATGTGTTTGTTATGTTAACGTAGTTGTTTTAGCTTGGTACAGAAAGTATCAGCGTATACGAGAGGAGGCCAACTTATCCCGTAGACTATGGTAACCCATAGTACAAGGCCCCATAAAAATCCACGGGACAACGGCACAGGATGTTCATGTAGGTGACTTTTAGTGACCATCATCGTGCCACTTTTGACACATTCCGTACCAGTCTACCCCTTTAAAACCCCATAATGTATATTGTATTGATTGTATTGATTTGTAGTTATCAGACTTGCCGAGACCATGGTATAAGTTGTTCATGTAAACGGATCAGGATGTAAACGGATAGTCATGTAGTCAAGTTCAAGATATAACCATGGTTCGGTCCAGTCAACTCATGTTGCATGTTCTGATTTTGTTCTGGTATTCATGTTCAAGTTCAAGTGTTCATGTTTGGTATATTGTATTCATGTTGCATTGGAGTTGTGATTGGATTCATGTTTGGATTGTATTCAGATTAGACTGAGACTCAGATGGAGTCAGACACTTAAATAGATTTGGATTCCTGAATTAGGTTTTGGAGTTATCGGTAACTGCTGCACATGGACGGCAGGATTTGTGTCTTTTTCCAAGACAATTACCATTGATAACCCCGTTTTAGTTTTCTACCTTAAATAGGCAAGCACCCACTTTCTCCGGCTCTCTAAGGCTCAAGAGAATTGGTCTCGCTTAAACCTATATTTACTAAGGTCTTTATTGTAATTTGATATAACTTGAGGGGTTTTTATGAAAAATATTTTAGTATAATTTCAAAATAAATCTCAAGTATTTATTTATCGTATTTAAGATTTTCATGAAAGTAACTTTTAAAAAGTGAGGTATTCCAGTGAATATATACCTAGCTTGAATAGTTCAAGGTATTTTAGTGTAAAATTTGACTTGTATTGATTCTTGATGGTATTATTATGAAACTTGTCATTCTTTATATACTAGAAAACATGGAATTTTTATTATATATTAAAAATAGATGGTTTGATAATATTTATATAATTATTAAAAATTAATTTTTATTATTAAATAGAAATTCTCGTTTTTCTTAAAAATTGTATTAAAATTCCATCGAGATCGTATGCTCGGTGAGGAGGTCTGCATCTCACTCTACTAGTCCCGAGGATGTGCGATAATCCGCACCATCCCGATCGGGTTTCCTAAAATGGGTTGTAGAGGCATAATCGCAAGGAATGAATTAACACAATTTAAAAAAATCTGGGTTTTTAATAGTTTAAGGTATTTATTTGAAAAGTCGTATTTTACCACAAGATATTGGTTTCAAGCGAATCGTGCTATGTCAAGATATGTGTATGTGAGAGATAGGTTATACCTCGTGAGATATTCTAAAGGTATGCTAAGCTAAATACGTAAAAGATGTCATATGTAAAGTTTGTGGTATTTAAACGAAAAACGCTAATTAAAGTTACATAACATGATATTTTAAGATGAAAATTGTTCCCAATATTTGTTTCATGATTACTAAGCAAGATATAGTGATATGGATGAATGATTCGTAAGAAAAATTATGATTTTAAGGATTTTAGAAACGAATGTCGGGACAACTCCACTTCCGACAAGTTTTGAAAAGAGAACTTTTTAAGGTGAAAGAATAGAATAAGAAGTGGGTCTTACAAGTTGGAAATAGAGATGGGAGGTACAGGAAGAAGTTGGTAACTTCGTGGAGTAATGGGGTCGCCGGAAACGTCTCGAGTCCTCGCCGGAAAGTGACCTTGGGCTAACTACACTAGTACTCTTCTTTGACTTAGAAAATTTTGAGAATTTTTGACAAGAGATTTCAGAATGAGGAAGGCTAGGGTATGATGTTTTATTTATATGATGGAATTAGGGTTTAGGGATTGAAGAGAGAATTAAAAATGCATTAAAAGTGGATTTAAAGCTCCATTTTTAATTCTCTGTTAATTTTCAGGGAAAACAAACAGAATAGGAGTAGTGGGGGTAGGCCAAGGGGTTAGTGTGCAGAGAACGGGTCCATTCCCTACGGAGGGGCCCGGCAGTGCCGGCTTAAACCCCGATCCCACCGGCTGATTAGTAGCAGAAACACGATACGTTTTATGATATGCGTTCTACTTTCGTTCTCTACTTACCGCAATCAAGACGGTGTCACTTTGCAACTAGCTGGTTGAGCACGGATCGATCCACAGGGAGATGGTTGTATGTCCGTTCTTGTCTTAGACGATTTAATGAAAAAATGTATATATGTGTTCAAGTATAACCTAAGTGATCGTATTTATGTTCAAGTAAGCTTGTTAGGGTTAAGCTTGGTTAGTAGAGTTAGGATTAGTCTTGTGCTTTTCTTTTGTCATTCTTAAAATGAAGTTGGGATAATAGAAAGTAGCGGGGATTAGGAGGACATAGGAATGGGATTTGTTAAGCAAGCTTTCCAACACTAAATCCATTCCTAGTGCCCCTTGTCTGTCCGCTACGTGCGGTTATTTCCAATCCTAGGCCAAACACCCGCAACCATATATCCAATTAAGTCACAACTACATGTCGCGTTGTAGTGCGCCCAAAGGACTTCTCGACTTAGGTCGCGGCTATATGTTACGTATAGCGCGCCTAAGTGAGGGGGTTGCGTTTGTTTGGTTTAAGTTCGTTTTAGGATATTTGGCGAAGAGAAGCACAAGAGATTTTTCCGTCCCTCATACTAACCTTCCTTAGCCCCTAACAAGTGTGGAAATTATTTACACATTTAAATGAAAATAAAAACAAAACAAGAAGAAAGAAAAGAAAGAAAGGGAAAAAAAGGTTTTACAAAATGGTAGCAAGCTAACTACTTGGGTCCTCACCTAAGCAAGGGACTCCGTCGAGGATCATGGCTTGAAAATACGGATAAGAAGAGAAGGAAAAAGAACAAGAAATAACAACAACTACTTCACAATAATAAATAAAAGTTAGAATAGGAATTAAAATTACATGACAAGAAATGAAATTACAATACAAGAAAATTAAAGATACAAGATAATAAAAACACCCTCATCTTCTTTTAACTTCCACTCAAGAGCTCTCACTACATTTTAATGGATAAAAGATGAAGAAGAAGAACTACAAACTAAACTACACTAAAATCTAACTAAAAATAAGCATCCCTACAATGGCTCAAAACTGGAGTATTTATAGACAGAGAGCTGAAACCCTATACCCATATTCTGAGCCCTAATACAATTAGCAAACCAACCCCAAAAAATCTTCTGACGCCGAGTTAATTCGGCCGCTGAAACGCCGCAAAAATGGCCTTTTGGCAGCGGTTCCGCGGCTCTTTAGAGGAGTTGATTTGTCGTTTTTCTCAGGGTTTCTTGTGTTGCTATTTTCTTGTGTTTTACAGGTCCCAAATTGCAAATTGATTCCATAATTTCTTCAAATCTTCAACAGTCAAAAATGGCTTCACTTTTAATTCATTTGACATTTATCTCCCTCGAGCTCCACGCACCTATTGAATCTTATGTTGCCCCTCTCGTGCTTTGTGCTTGTCCAAGACACGAATGACCACTGTTATTTGTCTTGTCTCTTGAACTGGTAAGCGGCACTGGACGAATACGGATGACCAGAACCCGGATTTTATCTATCTGTGACAGATGTTCTGGATTTTGGCTTAACTGTGGAGATTTTGTATGATTTGCGTTATTTTGGACTAGAAACCTGTAACCTGTAAATATGTAGAAAACACGGATTAAAAGCACCTGCCTATAAACAAACGAACAGAAGAATGGGCAGTATTAAATGCAATATTCTGGTATGAACAAATACCCCAAAACTAAATTTTTGCTTGTCCAGAGCAAAACCATTTATTCACAAAAAGTCCTAAGCACACTTTTGTAGGCATCACGGTTGCACTTAGCGTGTGCAACAAGCCGTTAAACCTCTAGGTGTCCCTTGTAGGAGGAGTGTTGTCTTCTGAGGGATTTCAGCGGATACTACCCACAAAATCCCGTCAAGCTAGTTTCGTAAGTTAACGTCTACTCTACTCCTACGGTTTAGCATCTAAGTTAGAAATTCTATTATCCTAAGTTAGAAATATTCAACCCTTATTTTTTACACCTCCTATTTATTCAACCTCAGATCCTATATGTTTTTACGGTTTAGAAAGATCTCGGTTTCTCCTGAGTTTTCCTTCTAAAGTGCATTCCCCAATCCGGGATTTTTATCATCATTACGGAAAATATAAGTCTTATTCTTTATCCCTATCTTTCCTCCAAACATCAATCGTATACCCCCACATGTGTGTAAATTTTCACCCCTATACTCAAGAATTCAATTCAAGCTATAGTACCCTTGCCTTAATATCTAATACTACTTTTTTTAGTTAATGATGGACGGATTTTCTCACACACCTTTCATGCGACTATTAATACTTCTTGAGCCACTAACAGCCGATTACTGAATGTGTGAGCTTAAAGCGTAAATTGCAGTTTCCAGGCCTTGTACTTTATTATTTTTTCTTTTTATTTTTCTTTTCCTTTCAAGACCGGAAATATTTTTCAATAATGCTCTTTTGGTGGTTAACTTTAAATACCGTTTTTTTTTCATACTAGGTTTTCAGGCAAGAGTATTTCTAGGTATTCTCTACTATCCCAAGTTTGAAGGTGCGTGTATGTGTCGTTTGTAGGGTATATACTTTCTAAATTTGGACTTAAGAATATGAACTATTTTTCAGACTTATCATTCAATAAAGCTTTCAATACTTTCCCTTCATCTCGACTTAACTCAAGAACTGAACTCAAGATTACCTACTTCTAAAAAAAACTGCAAGGACGTATATTTACCAAGATTAAACAGAAGGAGGGTTATTTTTAGGGTTTTCAATTGCTTAGCCTAAGATTTAGTTATTTCTAACGTATTAACTAAATTTCGGAATAAAAATCTAAGTTACCTTACTAGCAAACTTGACGACAAAGTTTTTATATTTTTGTAAAAATTTTCAATTTTTGTGGGTTTTTAAATAAGTATGCAAATGCAAAATATACACAAGAATGCGAAGGTAGAAACCTTACCGAGCACACCCCGAAACTTAAACTTGACAGTACCCTCACTGTCAGGCTACACCAAGAGGGTCCAAATCGTCGGTGCTCCCCTGTTTTTTTTTTTACAAAACAAAAGGCAAACCAAAAATATATGCACACAAAAGGGTCCCCCCAAACTTAAGGGAAACAATGTTTCCACTGTTTAAGCGTTAAACTTCAGAATTAGGGGGGAGAGAACAGTATCAATCTATAAAAGGCCTTACACAGGCCAAAAGTTAACACCAACCATTCAAAAAATTTATCGTGATAATGCAGTGGTTGGGGAAAGAAGGCGTAGAGGAAAGAGAAGAAGAATACGTGAGACCGTGTGTGGATGGAAGCGGAATATGTTCTTGGTAGAGGAGAAGAATGGCAGAAGGGAGAAAGAAATGGAATACGAACTTGAGGGTGGAAATGGATTGAATAAATTAATACAGTCTGTAATGATCGAAGTGAAAAAATGGAGTGTACTAATCTATCAACATGTCGAGAAATGGGGTCAAACCTCTCAAGATTCGTAAGAAAACTTGGGCCGATCGAACTTGGTGAACCAGACAGAGGAAATGAAATTTATACGGTGGCTTGCAAAGTGGGAACGATGGAAAGGATGGAGGGAAGTGATTGAGAAATGGTATTGGTTAAACGTTCAGGAGGGTGTGCACAGTCAATGGAAGGGACATGATGAATTGGAAAATCCGACTCATCTAATAAAACTGGTTCATCCTCAATTCTATCCTCAAAATTCAGCTCATCCATGCATTTATCATCAATTTCCAGACGCATATGTGGTTCGGGAAAAACAGTTAATGGTTCGGGATAATGTCCACACGGAAGTGAAAGGACGTGATGAATTGATGAGAAAAACTCATCCAAAACTGCGGGTTCATCATCCAAAATATTCCCAGCGTCGATATCCTAAATCAAGTGAAAGTTAAATTTCTCAAATACCTCATAAAAAACATGGATTTCAATCAATTGTGGTTCTAGGATGGAGGTGTAGAGATCAACGGGATTGGCATTGGTTTCACTTGAAATGGACCCTTCACAATTGGGCAAATCAAACACTACAAAGTCGCACAACTCATCAAACGTTCTATCTTTAATTGGTGATTCATGTGGGACACTCGATAAACTTTCGAAACCGGAGTTGTGGAATTCAATTTGCAACGAGTAGGTTTGATTTTGAAGGGTGTACTGCTCACTCTCACCACTCAAATTCGCAAACTGTCCAATCGCCTCATCATACATTGGAAAATTCGGAGCTAATTGGAAACTAGCTGCCGGTTCGGTATGTTGTATGAGGGAGGCCATGGATGCATTCAAATCCATCATCTGTTGGCACGACGCTACCCGAAATTCTTCCAAAGTTTGTTCAAGACTAGACATGGTTTGTGAAGGGGTTTCAGTAAAAGATTCAAACTCGTTTGGATGCTTGAAAATCCTAAAAGGTTGTTCAGAGGCAATGCCTAGAGAATGTGTAAAGGTCGAGTAGGATTGATAGGAATCGAATGGTTGGACAGGAGTAATATCAACATTCTGATAAGAATGTGATTGGAATCGTTGATCAAAAGAATTCGAAGTGGTGAAAGGAGTGAAAGATTGGCTATGAGATTGTTCGATTCTGTCGGCAGTGGACATGGGTCTTAGAGTCGGAACATGACTCTCAAAAAGGGTATCAACGTAAGAGGGTGGGGGAGGTTGAAACGGTTGGTACCAAGTGGATTGCGGAGTCCAATTTTTTGTCCTAGACACGTCTATCCGATCTCTCAAAGAAATTTTGGGCATGGATGGATCGTTCGATGTTCGACCAAAGCAAGAACCGTAAGACGAAATGTCTGGTTGTGGGTACCAAAGTTCAGCAAGAGTTGGTCATTTTGGGGTACCCATGTTATGAAAGGGTAGGAAGGGTGGAAAGTGGTTGAATTTTTATAAATATTTTTTTGGTTTTTTGGAGTTTTTGAAATTGTTTGTTTGGTTTTTGAAAGAATACGGAATTATGGGACTAAACTTTACATAAGCACAATCACAATATGCACAAACAACACCTAGAGCTAGGGTCTTCAAAGTCCAACTAGACCGCTCCTAGACTTCCAAGCGACAAGTTGCAAGATAACCCTCGAATCGTCTCCTCACTGCCAATTGTGACCAGGTAAGCACAAGTGAGGTAAGGAGGGTTCCGCTCACGAATCACCGTGAGACGGGCCTTTTAAAATTACCTCCTCACTTGTCTATCCTAGACACCACAAAGTCAAGTTTAGATAAACGACCGATTCCTCACAATCTTCACTTGTCCTTATTGAGCGCGACAAGTCCTTATAGGTTTGGTCTGGATATTTTTTAATTAAGCTCAAGGGTAATGCGTATACTTTTTGCGGTTTGTGGGGTCTTAGGAAGGGTGATGAAATCCCCACCCAATCTTAATTGGTGTTCAAGTCCCTTAATATCTGTATTATTATATTCAAAGCAATAAACAAACAAAATCTAAAACAACAAAAAAAAATTATTGGCGGCGGCGCAATCTGTGTAAAGAAACCTGCATAAAATACAGTTCAGTGGAGTTCACAGTGGGGTTTAGAGTAAAGAGAAGGGGAGTAAAAATAATTAGGCTCAGAAGCCTCAATAGGACCGCAGAACTGCTGCGAAATACACCCTTTGACCGCGGTCCCGCGGTCAAATTGTTAAGTTGGGGCTTGAACTTTTGGTCCCTGCACTCCTCTTGTTCTGTACAACAGAATAAAAACCTCTATCTCTTGATTTGATTACTGTACTTGCTCCAAATAGCTTGCACACTTGCACACACAAAATATCAAAAATAACAAACAGGGTTTTTGTTATATTTATTTATTTATTTATATTTATATATATATATACAAAAAGAATATTAACCGAATGACAAGAAAGAAAATACGTTACCGTCTCCCCGGCAACGGCGCCATTTGATTGTTAGCGGAAACGTGATACGTTTTATGATATGCATTCTACTTTCATTCTCTACATACCGCAATCAAGACGGTGTCACTTTTCAGTTAGCCGGTTGAGTACGGGTCGATCCACAGGGAGATGGTTGTATGTCCGTTCTTTTCTTAGACGAGTTAATGAAAGAATGTATATATGTGTTCAAGTCTATCCTAAGTGATCGTATTTATGTTCAAGTAAGCTTGTTAGGGTTAAGATTGGTTAGTAGAGTTAGGATTAGTCTTGTGCTTTTCTTTTGCCATTCTTAAAATGAAGTTGGGGTAATAGAAAGTAGCGGGAATTAGGAGGACATAGGAATGAGATTTGCGAGTTTAAGCAAGATTTTCAACGCTAAATCGATTCCTAGTGCCCCTTGTCCGTCCGCTATGTGCGTTTATTTCCAACCCTAGGCCAAACACCCGCAACCATGTATCCAATTAAGTCACAACTACATGTCACGTTGTAGTGCGCCCAAAGGACTTCTCGACTTAGGTCGTGACTATATGTCACGTATAGCGTGCCTAAGTGAGGGGGTTGCGTTTGTTTGGTCTGGGTTCATTTTAGGATGTTTGGCGAAGAGAAGCACAAGGGATTTTTCCGTCCCTCATACTAACCTTCATTAGCCTCTAACAAGTGTGGAAATTATTTACACATTTAAATGAAAATAAAAAACAAAACAAGAAGAAAGAAAGGAAAAAACGGTTTTACAAAATGGTAGCAAGCTAACTACTTAGGCCCTCACCTAAGCAAGGGACTCCGTCGAGTATCATGGCTTGAAAATACGGATAAGAAGAGAAGGGAAAAGAACAAGAAATAACAATAACTGCTTAACAACAATAAATAAAAGTTAGACTAGGAATTAAAATTAAAAGACAAGAAATGAAATTACAATACAAGAAAATTAAAGATACAAGATAATAAAAACACCCTCATCTTCATTTAATTTCCACTCAAGAGCTCTCACTATACTTTAATGGAGGAAAGATGAAGAAGAAGAAGAAGAAGAACTACAAACTAAACTACACTAAAATCTAACTAAAAAGAAGCATCCCTACAATGGCTCAAAACTGGAGTATTTATAGGCAGAGAGCTGAAACCCTAGACCCATATTCTGAGCCCGAATACAATTACCAAAATAACCCCCAAAAATCTTCTGACGCCGAGTTAACTCGGCCGCGGAACC
Source organism: Agapanthus africanus (assembly GCA_030015575.1). Classification (NCBI taxonomy): domain Eukaryota; kingdom Viridiplantae; phylum Streptophyta; class Magnoliopsida; order Asparagales; family Amaryllidaceae; genus Agapanthus; species Agapanthus africanus. The sequence goes on along the minus strand of JASDDO010000001.1, from coordinate 45,884,289 downwards.
GCCGCAAAAATGGCCTTTTGGCCGCGGTTCCGGGACTCTTTAGAGGAGTTGATTTGTCGTTTTTCTCAAGCTTTCTTGTGTTTCTATTTTCTTGTGTTTTACAGATCCCAAATTGCAAATTAAGTCCATAATTTCTTCAGATCTTCAACAGTCCAAAATGGCTTCATTTTTAATTCATTTGACATTTATCTCCCTCGAGCTCTGTGCACCTATTGAATCTTGCGCTGCCCCTCTCGTGCTTTGTGCTTGCCCAAGACACGAATGACCACTGTTATTTGTCTTGTCTCTTGAACTGGTAAGCGGCACTGGACGGATACGAATGACCGGAACCCGGATTTTATCTGTCTGTGACAGATGTTCTGGATTTTGGCATAACTGTGGAGATTTTGTATGATTTGCGTTATTTTGGACTAGAAACCTGTAACCTGTAAATATATAGCAAACACGGATTAAAAGCACCTGCTTATAAATAAACGAGCAGAAGAATGGGCAGTATTAAATGCAATATTCTGGTATGAACACCGACCATCAAGAGGAGTTAGGTGCTTGGATTTTGGCCACGTGTCCTCGGCTGTTCATATAACATTTTGCACATGTTTGATTTTCTATCTTTTCATTTCTTACGTGTATTGCACGTGTAAACTTTTGGGCTTCCAAAAAGTTTAAAATAAAATTTTAGAAAAAATTTATGTGGCTGATGGGATTCGAACACCGGGGCTACGTCACAGCAGTGCAAGGCTTTACCAATAAGCTACAAGTGTTTTCTTGTTGTTCTTAAACAAATTAAATTTATAACTTGTGCTCAAGTTAGAAAGCTCCATTCTGTAAATTAAATTTTAAAAATTTCGTACAGTGAAATTAAAGTCGTTACATTCTACCCTCCTTATAAAAAATTTCGTTCTCGAAATTTAAAGAAGGAAGTTGTAACAGATTCAAGAAAAATTTTGATGACAGCGGAGGTGAAAGAATTACTGGTATGGTACCGAAAGTGCAAGAAAATGTTTGAAAGAACGAAAGGATGCAAGGGTTTTGAAAGAAAAAGTGTTACCGGTGTTACCTTGACCTATAGCATAGGCTTCTACGGCCGCTAAAGTGAAAGCTTGACGCCGGGGTACATTCCTCCTAGCTGGAGGCACATTCCTCTATTCTTGGGGCATGTTTCTCTGCCTTTGAGGCATGTTGCTCATTGCCTGGTGGAACTGACGAAGAGACTATGCAGGAGGTCCACGAGAAGGTGGAGCTGGTAGGGCAAGATAAGGTGCAGGAGCCTGAATGGCTGGCCGCTGTGGAAAGGTGATGTGTGCTGGAACTGGGTTACGTCTATGAGGACATGTTCCAATGTCATGAGTGGATGAGCCACAGACTAAGCACAGGCCGTTTGCAGGCCTGCAGTCCTTTCCTAGGTGTCCATTCCTCTTGCAGTAAAAGAAAAAATCTGGACTTGGCCGGTTAAATGTTACTTCCGATCTCCTGTGTGCAAAGTTTGTCATGGAAGAGGCTCCTCCTGCCATTTGGGTAGCAGGGCGCTTCACACCGACAGTCTGAGGTCCGTCCTTCTTCTTTACTACTGCCTCATATCTTCGGGCAGCCTTCAGTGCAAGGTCGTGGGTTGGGAAATCGCGGGTCCAACCCTTACTGAAATCGTCGTGCTCTGATCTCAGCAGTCGGTATGAGATATGCAGCGAACCTGTTAAGGTCTTGTGTTAGCAGTGTATTATGTGATATCAAGAAATTGAATATTGAGACATATCTTACTTGCTGAGCATGGTGAACTCAGCATCGTATTCATCCACTGATTTTCTCCACATAGAGCCTTGTTGCAGGTGAATGAATTTCTTCACCATATCAAAACGGGCAATCTCGGGAAAGTACTTCGCGTCGAACATGTCGCGAAATATCTTCCATTCAATCAGCTGGGCAAGACGGCTTTCTTCAGCCTTCCACCATACTCCGGCGTTGTCTGTGAGCTGCAGCTTCGCAACTATTACCCAAGCAATCTCTGGCACTTGTGCTGCTGCCAGATCGTCTTCGATAGACTGAGCCCATTCTTCCGCCTCTAGTGGGCTCTCTTTTCCAGAAAATTGTTTAGGGTGCAGTGCCCGGAATTGTTTCACACCGGATGCCTCAGCATCTAGGCGATGTAATAGGATAGCAGTCTGCTGCTGCTGTCCCTCCAAAAGTCTCTTGATTGCCTCAAGTAATACCTTCTGCTCGTTGATAGGAGCTGCTATGGTAGGTGTAAGTGGTAGAGGTGGTGGTGGTGGTGGGGTGTTGCCATTAACATTCATGCTCGTTGTTCACCGCCGAAAACAGAGACGAAACCGCGTAGGTCGTCTTGCCTGAATTTTGGGGCAGATGCTATTTGGATTTATCCGTCCATCTCTCCGAAGATGCCAAGTTGATTTATGGCACCGTGCATCGGAGGTTTGGACTGATGCGGCCGTTGAAGCAGACTTCGTCAGATTCCCCCTCGTTTGCGAGGGGTTTTTGATTGTGGGGAAGCTCTTCCCTGCAGGCGCAAGCCCCTGCAGTAAATTACGCTACCCACTTTCTCCTTCTCCAAATGGTCACTTCGTGTCGTGTGTTTTTGTTCTGTTTTTTGTTGCCCGTGGATTGTATACGGAGACTAATTTATGTTGTCGCCCGTAGGGCGTGGATTAGTCTAAATCCGTATTTTCTTAGATTTGGGTTTGGTTTGGGTTTAAGGGTTGTTAATCTCATTGAGATTAAGATCAACTTAAACGTTTGTTAAGGATACGTTAGTCTAAATTTTAGACTAAGATCTACTTAACAGGGTTTTGGGATCATTTAGATCCAACGACAGAGAATTTGGGCTCTATCGTCTTAGTTTAGGGACATTGCGGTCCATTGGATTTAAGGACATCATAGTCCGTGGCAGTTTAGAGACATCATAGTCTGTAAAGTTTAAAGTCATCATAGTCTATGAGTTTAAGGATCTCATAGTCCATAAAGTTTAAGGACATCATAGTCCATGAGTTTAAGGACCTCATAGTCCGTAAGGTTTAAGGACATCATAGTCCATGAGTTTAAGGACCTCATAGTCCGTCAAGTTAAGGACATCATAGTCCATGTTTTTAAGGACCTCATAGTCCGTAAAGTTTAAGGACATCATAGTCCATGAGTTTAAGGACCTCATAGTTCGGTTTAAAGACATCGTAGTCTGGTTTAAAGACGTCATAGTCTGGTATTTTGGTTTCACAATTTGAGGATGCACCAAAAGTTTTTTGGTTATTGGGACCCTCCATCTCTCCGAAGACATTGAAGAATTACAACGACATGTATCAGAGGTATGAAGAGATGTACCCTTGAACCATTTTTGGTTGAGAGATCTATAGTCTGGTTTGGGACCAAGACTAATTAAAAAGATTATGAGCACGTGTGCTCAGTTGATCTGAATTAGGGATTTGTAGCCAACTTGGGCTCAGCCCACTTAGTTTTGAATAAAATGTTGAACATTTATTTGGGCTCAGTCCCTTTTTATTTAATAATGTTGACCATTGATTTGGGTTCTGACACCCCTTTTTCTTTTATCTTTTACTAAGTTTTGAACACTTTTTATGGCGCTGGGCTTTATTTAAAGAACACGTTGTGTTCCCTCAGCGCACACGTAAGGAGCACGTGGTGCGCTTGGCGCTGATCGCCAGACCTGAAGTGCTAAGGCGCTTCTTGTGAAATAGCGCACACGTGAGGAGCACGTGGTGCGCTTAGCGCTGAGCGCTAGACCTGGAGCGCTAAGGTGCTGCTTATGAAATAGCGCACACGTGGTGCGCTTGGTGCTGAGTACCAGACTTGGAGCGCTAAAACGCTTCTTATGAAATAACGCACACGTGAGGAGCACATGGTACGCTTAGCCTGAGCGCCAGACTTGGAGCGTTGAAGCACTTCTTTGGCAGTTCTGGTCAGTTCTATGCTCTGAGAATTAAATTCTCGTTTATAAGAGACTTTTTCTCATGGATCTAAGAACTAAGTACTTCTATGATCTCTTTTGTTTTTCTTTATGACAGACTTTGTCTCATGGATCTAAGAACTAAGTTCTTCTTTTTATGAAGAGATGCTATGATCTCTTCTGTTTTTGTGAAAGACTTTGTCTTATAGATCTGTGATCTAGAAAAAGAACTGAGTTCTTATTTTTTTATCAAGAGATGCTATGATCTCTCTTCTTTTTATTTACCTTGAAGAAGGTTCTTCTTCTTAGAGCTTGCTCTTCTCTTTTTCTTTTCTGAAAACTTAAAACTTATATGGAGGTTTCTCTATCTGTTATTTTGAAGTTTATAGGAGGGTTCCTCTATGCAAGACTTGAAGTCTTGGGTCCTTTATATAGGGGAGGTTGATTTGTTGAATCAGTTAAGGAAATCTTTCCTCTGATTGATTTGGGGATTTTCCCACCGTTGGATCTTTGATCCTAAGGTTTCTGTTTTACAGAAGACATCTTTCTTGTTATTAACAAGATTAGGAAAATATTTTCCCATACAGAGATTGTTCTGTATCTTGGTATTTTTTAATCACCATTGGATTTTTGATCCAACGGTGCTCTGATTTACAAACCACAATCTTTCTTATTTGGAAAGATTTGAGGAGTCTTTCCTCACCAGAATTTAATTCTGTAATTTGATGATTTATTATCTTCGTTGGATCTTTGATCCAAAGGTGGAGAACATTTAGTTCTAGCGCTGACGCTCTCGTGCTTTGCACGTGGGGCGCTGCCTAAGAGTCTTTGACTCTTAGCGCTGGCACATTTAGCGCTAGTGCTCTCGTGCTTTGCACGTGAAGCGCTGCCTCAGAGTCTTTGACTCTTAGCGCTGGCGTACTCGTGCTTTGCACGTGAAGCGCTGCCTTAGAGTCTTTGACTCTTAGCGCTGGCGCTCTTGGCGCTAACGCTCTCGTGCTTTGCACGTGAGGCGCTGCCTCAGTTTAAATTTCAAATTTTAAACAGAGCTTTGCTCTGATTGGGGGAAACAAATGCCCCCCACCGCTGCGCTCACGTGGCTCACACGTGAGTGCAGCGGTGGCAGTCTTTCCACCGTTGGATTGTGTTGGAAGTCGGATCAACTTCCAACGCCTATAAATAGGGCCTTTGGCCCCTTGAGATGACCTCTGTTCATCTTCTTGTTTTCTTGTTTCTGGAGAATTTAATTCTCCTTCAGAGCTAAGTTCTCTTCCTTCAGAAACTCTTTTTAGAGTCAAAACTCTGCCTAAATTTGGTAAGAATTAAACTTGTTAACAGAGATTTGCTCTTTTCAGATCGTAGATCTTAAAAAAAATATTTTAGGGTTTTACCCATTAACAGAGCCGTGATCATCTTTAGATCATAGATCTATTCATCTTCCATAAAGAACTCTCAGAGTTTGTTCATAGATCTTAAAGATCTTGGAGTTTTTAACTTAGTAAAAGCTTTTGCTTTTTTAAGGGCTTTGATGGCTTGTTCCATTTTCCTCACAGAGCATGGCTCTTTAGAATTCTTGGGGAATTTTTTATTCCCCTCATAATGACAGACTTGATTTCTTTTGCAGAGCGCTGCTCTCGAGGGAGTTTAACTCCTTGGCCCGATGGGTCTCTCATTAAATGAGAATCCTTTAAGGATTTCCTATTTAATGAGTGAATGTCTCATCAATGATGAGCCGTCACCTTGATTTGGTGGGTCTCCTTTGGTCCCTTTCCACTGCATTGCAGTGTAGTACCAATTTAAAGTACCAAGTGTCAGAATTTTTACTATAGCATTGACAGCTAACTCTTGTTCTTTTTCGCGCAGGTACTATGTCTTTTAACACTTCCTTCCCGTTTGTTCGTCCGGAGAGCGCATTCCCTGACGCGCCAGTAGACCGGGAAGTCTTCACGCTGATCAAAGATCGCAACCCAGAGCCGAAATCTCTTCATCTATGGGGGACGTAGTACAATCAAATTATCCGGGGGCGGCGTAGCTTTTCTTGTGCAGCACCTTCGGAGGTGATCTCCGCCATCAACTACGCTGACTCACCCCCAGTGAACTTTGCCGTAGAGGAGGTCAACTGGACTTTGGAGGGTTGCCTTCAGCCCTCTATGGCCGCGATACCCGTACAGCCTCCAATGGCTTTGGATATCTTGGAGCGACGTATATGTCAAGGTGAGTCGCGCCCTTGGGAACAGTCATACATGATAGGCTTGACTCCCCGCCATTCAAATGGATATCTGCAGTGGGCCCGGTACATCTTATCAGCCAAGAAATCGCAGCTGCTGAAACTCGGGTTGTATCCCGCGATTTATGCTTCTCTCTTCCAGTACTCCGTGCCCCCTGTATGGTAGGTCAATGTCTTTTTGGAACAATGGAACGTTCCAACTCACACCTTCCTTCTATTAGATCGGGAAGTTTCAATCTCTTTAGAGGAGCTCGCGGAGATCTCCGGCTTGCCTGTCAAAGGGGAACATTATGAGGAGATATTACCCCCTGACGAGTACATTTTCGCCACTCGATCAGTAGTGATGGGTATGACCCCAGAGAATGCCATTCAGCACCGATTCCCAAGCTTGATCAAGGTGTTAAATATTTACGAGAGCCTGTTTCTCGAATCCGGAAGCCACGAGTCAGCTTTACGGATTTCATCGCTCGTTTTCTTCGCCCGAAAGTCTTTTCGAAACAAGGTGCGAAGTTTGCCAAGATCGACGATCCTTTCGGTTTTGGCTTGGATAGCCGGCCGACAGCGGAAGCAGATCAAAAGAATTTCTTCCTCCCAAACGCCGCGGTCGTCCTCTTTGCAGAACTCGCCGCTCAAGACATCGACGAAGATGCGTTCTTTTTAGGGTTCCTTGGTTTATGGTTAAGTTGGTTTGCGCTCCCCATGCACCCTCGCTACATGAGGCCGTCCGCTTTCTACCCGGCTCACCGAATGATTGAAGGGACGCAGGTTGCCGTTGGGATTGCTGGGCTGGCTCACTTGTATCATGGCCTTAGCTTAGCGGCAGACACCACTCAACCGGGGGTGCAGCCCGTAAACCTCCCGATGCATTATTTCACTTCGTGGCTCGAGCTGCATGTGCTTAGCGCTTTTGGAGTTCACAAGCGGTCCCGTTTCTACGAAAGTTATAACTTTCCTCGGGTTATGCGGCTGGTTGACGCTTCCGCTTTGGAACCGACTCAGCGAGAGGCTCGGGGTATGATTCTTCGCCCGCGTACGGTCGGGGATGGCATGTCCTTTGTCGATAAGGTTATGATTATCGGCAAGGAATCCTCTAAGACGGTGCAGCCGCTGCGGGACACCTTCAAAGAAGGGGCCTCTACCTTGAAAGCTCGGGAGATTCTTCACTTATATTAAATAAGGCCGGGCTTTTTAGTGTTTAGGCAGAACGATTCGGTGTTGTTCATGAGATACAACCCGCACCGTTTCGCTCAACAATCAAGCTACAATCAGGGTGTCCCGCTTGAGGCCTTCCTAGCTGAGCCGATTGCCACGGAAGAGGGTATCCGCAACGCGCTACACCATTTCATACGGCTTAACACCGGGTCTAACTTCTTTATCAGTGAGTCGAGCTGCGTTCCAAAAGCCTTGAACCTATATATGGCACGGTACCAGCATGCGATGGGCGCTGTCATTAGGGAGGAAAAGAGGTTTCTGCTCGATCATAAGGGTGCAGCCCCTGCTGGTAATCCAGCTGTTCCTTTAAAGCAACAGACCATCGTTCGTCCCCCTTTGAAAGAAGCTGCTGCGGTTGTGGTCCCGCATGCTATGCCTGAGATGCCCCTACCCCGTGCTCCTATAGAAGCGGTAGCTGCAGAGTCTCCTGATTCTAGCGTGGGTACAGAGATCGGGACTCGTCACCCAAAGTTGCCGGCCAAGCGCAAGCTCCTGTTGCTGGCTGCCGGCGGCCGCTCGCAAAAGAAGAAAAAGTCGTTGTTTTCTGCCGACGTCGTATTCGGCCAGGAGCCACATGCTCCTTACAGCGAGGGCTTGAGCGAATACGGGACCAATGAAGGTTTATTCATTGCGCCGGATGATACCAATCTAGAGGCTGCCATCGCGGTTTCCGAGCAACTAGCTCGCGATGGAGCAGCACTGATCACCATCGCCCAGTCAGGTAGACTTCAGTCGTATCTTTCCGCGGTTATATGTATTTTTTTATTATTATACTTGGATTGACGCTTTCTTCTTCAACATGTATCTCCGCCGAAGTGGCTCTCGCGGCTTCCCTCAAGACTTTCGAAGAGAAAGAGAGGCTTCGCGCTTCTTTGGGCCTTGGTATGCTTCGGCTCGTTGTGCCTTCATTCCCTTTTCCTTTATTCGTGGTTTGACCCTTTCTTTTATTTTGTTGCAGGGACTACCTTGACTCGGATCATCCCGAGCGCAGTGCCGATCCCAAGTGGTGATGCAGCCCCAGTATTGCCACATCAGAGCCGGCTGTTGAGGCCTCAGCTCCCCCAGTATTGCCGCAAGAGGCTTCGCTTAAGCATCCGATGACGGACGCCGTAACGGCTCCAGAGGTAGCTCTTGGTTCGGACAATGACATCCCTTTGACGGAGGTCTTGAGGAGATCACTTCTGACTGCTAAGACCGATAAGAAGCGTAGGAAGCGTGTGGCGAGGGAACGCGATGCCAGCTTGGCTGTGGATGCAGGTTCAAGCACCACCTCATCTGTCGCTATTCCTCCAGAGGATGCTCTACCTGCCCTGTCTACCGCTCATAAACAGGTCATGCGTGCGGCTCGGGAGGCAACCCAGAATCCATCGTCAGGTAATGTAATGCCCGGTCTTTTCATTTTTACTCGATCCGCAAATTCTGATATACCATATCTTGCAGGGCCAAGCATTGGCGATGAGGTGGCAGGTGAGAAGACGGCGACCACAGAGCTTGAAGTGGCTACTCTCTCTCTCGGGAGTCTGGGACTGCCCAAACCACGGCTCTTTCCCCTTGTGGTTCCCTGCTATCGGCGGGCATCGCGAGTGTCACGACGGTCCTTGTCGAATAAGGGGACGAGGACACGGGCGCAGAAACTATTCCAATGGAGGAGAGCGAAGAAGCCGCTGTGCCTAGTGATGCTCTCGTCACGGTTTCGGTTGGAGACCTATCAGGTAGATCTTGGGTCACTGTTTTCTTTTTGTCTTTCGATCCCGTTCAGCCCCATCTGATGACATTTTGTTCATTTTGAGTGTAGGTGCGGTGAATGCGGAGATTGCACCATCTGAAACGCCTCTGGTCGCCGTCGTGACGGCTGTTGTTCCGTCGCCTTCTCCCTTGTCGTCTGGAGTGCTGGAAGGTATATGTTTGCGACTTATCGGCTTCATTGTAGGTAATATACTCTTTGTACTGACATCGTATTGTTACAACCTTGCTGGAGTCCTTTTTGACCATCTGCATCAGGTGCTGAATCCACATTTCTCCTTCCAGTCAGAAGTCGTCCTGCCTGCCAATTTCGGTGAGTATAGTTTTTAACCGACATCCTTTCCTTTCTTTTATGGAAAACCATGTCGTTGCTAATTCTTCTTTGAATTGATTGAAGCATTACAGATTGGAGGAGGGGACGAGAGAACAGTCGCACCTCCGGTACTCCCAACTTTGCCACCTGTCGCAGCCGGTATAGTAGACTCCATTGCTCGTGCATTTTCTTTATCTCTTGAGCCGACATCTGACTATGATTTGTTTTGCAGCAATCGCACCGACTCTAGCTCCCTTCGAGTCTCGAATTCCCATGCCAGCAGGGCCCTTTGCTAAACGCCTATCTTCCAGGGGTGCTGCGAATAGCCTGCGAATGTTAAGCAAGTTCGTCGAGGATCTTGACGCCGAAGCCTTCGCATCTGCTGCAGATTTTGCTGCTGAGGTTAATCTCATGTTGGAGATGCTCATGAACTTCTACAGCGAGGGCTTTGTCGAGTCTTGGGTTAACTACTGTAGGAAGATCGAGGCCTGTCTGCATGAGATTGAGCTCAGGCGTCCCGCTCCGGAAGTGTTGGCTTTGAACTCCCGACGGGCTGCATGGGTTGAGCAGAGCGTTCCCTTCCTCCGCCATTTTGAACAAGAAGCGACCTTGAGGCGGAAGGAACGCGAGGAGGCTTTAGGCAAATCTGCCCGGCTGCGCGCCCAGGTTGAAGCGAATGCTGCGCAGCTGAAAGCTATCTTTGAGGGCCTCCTACGATGCATTTCTGACGGGCTAATGCTGAGGCAAAAGCTCGACCTCACTGAGCAGGATGCGCAGAGTCGTGAGATAGCTCAGCGGGAAATCGATGAGAAACTTTCATCATGTTTGCAGCAACGGGCCCGAGTCGAAGCGGAGCTGGCCGCGGCGGCTGATCATGAAAATGAGCTGAGAGGAGTGCGCGAGCGGCTTGCTGATTTGTTAAAATCGCCTCCTTCTCAATAGTCGTCTTTGTATCGATTGTAATTTATGAATAACATGTATTCATTTCATTTTTTATTTTATATGATGTATCTCGTATTCAATTGAATTCATGAATAAAGGACATATTTTTTTATCTCCGACTATCGCTTTCTTTTCTCTGCTGTATTGTTAGTGTGTTGCTCTAGCAAGTGTGGCTTGTAGATAACAAATAGCAGTTCGTCTTGAACTCTTTGTAGGGTAGTGATGGCTTAGGAAACAGGTTCAAGTCTGCTGCCTAAGACTTTTCAATTTTATGAGCCGTGAGGGTCTCATAAAGGCTTTTCCCCCTACGAGTCGTGAGGATCTCGTAGGTGTATTTTCTCCTTAGGAGTCGTGAGGATTCCTAAGTGCGTTTTCTCTTGAGAGTCGTAAGGATCTCACAAGAGAGTTTTCTCCCTTACAAGTCGAGAGGACTCGCAAGTGACTGTTTCCCTCCTTGTCGATGTTCGACTTCGGAGAGTGTGGCCCGTAGATAGTCTGTTTTGACCTCCCTACAGGGCAATGATAACTTAGGAGACAGGGTTAGGATCCGCCACCTAAGACTTTTCAACTTTACGAGCTGTGAGGGTCTCATAAAGACTTTTCTCCCTACGAGTCAAGAGGGTCTCGTAGGTGTAATTTCTTCATAGGAATCGTGAGGACTCCTAAGCGTGTTTTCTCTTGAGAGTCATAAGTATCTCATAAGAGAATTTTGTTTTCATGCGCGGGGAAACTAATTTCCCTGCGGGTCGGAACGAATCGAGAGGTTCTCGTCAAGGACGCTGATTTCCCTGAATCGAGATAGTTTGCCAAGGACACTGATTTCCCTGGGGTTGAGACGAATCGAGAGATTCCTGCAAAGACGCCGATTTCCTTGCGGGTCGGAACGAATCGAGAGGTTCTCGTCAAGGACGCTGATTTCCTTGAATCGAGATAGTTTGCCAAGGACACTGATTTCCTAAGGGTTGAGACGAATCGAGAGATTCCTGCAAAGACGCTAATTTCCTTACGGGTCGACGCGAATCGAGGTTCTCGTCAAGGACGCTGATTTCCCTGAATCGAGATTTTTTCCAAGGACACTGATTTCCCTGGGGTTGAGACGAATCGAGAGATTCCTGCAAAGACGATGATTTCCTTGCGGGTCAACGGGAATCGAGGTTCTCGTCAAGGACGCTGATTTCCCTGAATCGAGACACTGATTTCCCTAGGGTTGAGGCGAATCGAGAGATTCCTGCAAAGACGTTGATTTCCTTGCGGGTCGATGCGAATCGAGGTTCTCATCAAGGACGCTGATTTCCTTGAATCGAGAGGTTTAGCCAAGGAGACTGATTTCCCTGGGGTTGAGACGAATCGAGAGATTCCTGCAAAGACGTTGATTTCCTAGCGGGTCGACGAGAATCAAGGTTCTCGTCAAGGAAGCTGATTTCCCTGAATCTAGGAGTTTAGCCAAGGACACTGATTTCCCTGGAGTTGGTTGACTTGTTCTGCTTTTTGCGGTGTCTGGGTTGACGTGCTCCGCTTTCTGCGGTGTACTCCACTTTCTGCGGTGTCGGGGATGACGTATTTCCGAGACGGGGTCATTGGATGAAGCATTTCCGCGACGGGGTCATTGGATGACGTATTTCCGTGACGGGGTCATTTGTCGACATATTTCCGAGGCGGAGTCAGGTCTGACTTTAGGTAGTCTGTGAACCGTAGAGTCTTGGGACTGGGGGCTTGTCGTGGTTCCGATTGATGATGTCGCGTCCGTATCCTGCTGGAATGAGGAGGAACGTCATTGTTGGTCTTCTGAGATGCAGATGTTGCTGTCGAGATCTGACTTTCCCTTTGACGGATTCTGATGGGGAAATGTGGTTCCCTTTTCGTTTATTCCCATGGATTGTATACAGGGGTCGGTATGGACTTACCTGCAGGGCAAAAGTTCAATTCTTTCATTTTTTGTTTTCTTTCCACGATGCTCTATCATTTCAGCTTTTTATATCGCGAAAGTCGTGATTGCCCAATCATTTCGGCTATTTTTCGCGGTGCCCAATCATTTCGGCTATTTTTTTCTTTTTACTCGCTGTTTTTTATTGCGAGTTACCCAACATTTCGGCTGTTTTTATATGCATATATTTTACTTGCTGATTTTGTTGCAAGTTGCCCTATCATTTCGGCTATTTCATATGCATTTATGGCTCGCTGACTTTTTGCCGCGAGTATGGGACTTGGGACCTGATACCGATTTAGGCATCAGCATCGCTACAGCTGGGATATTGCCAGGAGTGAATCATCATTTGCCTTTGTCGATTCGAACAAAGGTGGCTTAGCAAACAGGGTTAAGATCCTGTCGACTAAGGCTTTTGACTTCATGAGCCGTAAGGGTCTCATAAAGGTATTTCTCCCAACGAGTCGTGAGGATCTCGTAGGTGCGTTTTCTCCTTAAGAATCATGAGGATCCTCAAGTGTGTGTTCCCTTATAAGTCGTAAGGATCTTATAAGAGTGTTTTCTCCTTATAAGTCGAGAGGACTTATAAGTGTTGTTCACCATATGAGGATATCCCTCGTCGCTGGTGGGACTCTGGTTGGGAAACGTTTATTTGTGCCCATGAATTGTATACAAGAGTCTGTATTGAACCGCTTTGTAGGGCAATCTGGGGAATGTGATGGCTTAAGAACAGGTTCAGATTTCTGTAGCTTAAGGCTTTTGAATCCTATGAGCCATGAGGGTCTCATAGGGGAAATTCTCCTTACGAGTCGTGAGGATCTCGTAAGTGTAATTTCTCCTTAGAAATCGTAGGGCTCCCTAAGTGTGTTGCTCCCTTGTGAGTCGTAAGGATCTCACGCAGGTATTTCTCCTTACAAGGTCGAGAGGACCCTACAAGTGTCTTTTAACGAAATTGCGCCCTTTCGAGTTTTCACAAACTCACCGGTAGCCCTGCTGTTTTTACTCACGGAGCCCTTTCGGGTTTTCATCCGTGCCCATCTCGCTTATGGACGTACCTTTTTTTACTCACGGAGCCCTAGGATGCTGCGGTTTGTAGTAGTTTAAGGACGTTACGGTCCGTAGCTAGTTTAAGGACATTACGGTCCATAGCTAGTTTAAGGACATTACGGTCCATTGTTCATCCTGTGTGCACGTATATTTATTACATGACGGGACACATGGCGATGATGTGGAATACACCCATTCAGGATGTGATTTGATTTGGTTGGAGTGTCTTGTGACCCATCCCTATCACAGCTTCTCCAACTTGACGCCGACGCCTAGCCCCTTCGAATAGGGCCATTTCGCGTTCTCGATCAGTTTTGCTCTTCTGACGGGCTTCGTTCAGCAGCATGTCAATCATTTCGTCTGACGGTTCCAAGGATTTTGGCACCGATCCTGCCCCCAGCTCTTCTATGTTAGCTTCCGACACCGAGTGAGCTTCTTCGTCGTTTAGCGACGAATGAGAGATCATGTGGCAACTTGCCACATAATCTTCGGGTTCCTCTGACGAGTCATCTCCCTCATCATTGTCGTCATCTCCACTCTCAAGGATATGGTTGAGGAGCTCTTGGAGTGTGACTGGGGTTCGCGCTTTCTGGTTATATTCTTCCAACGCGCCAATATGCTTTTGAAGGTCCGTACGTTTGTCGTCAGACTGCACGGGCTTCTTGGTTTTCTTCTTTTTCTTTGAAGACTTTGACGGCTGGGCCTGTGTATTTTGCCCATCGCTACCAACTCTCAGTGTTGGACGCGGTTTCAGCATCCCCTCGATGATCTCGGGTTCCAGCGGGCCTTTCCACCTAATCGCCGGATATGTTTAAAGATCTTTCAACATTCTTTTAGTTTTTGCTGAAAGAACAACTTCCCATGGATCTTTCTCTATAAATAAGCATGATGCCCCCGGCGTGTCCACCTTTTTAGGAGCGTAAGGTTGGGGCGGGCTTACCTTCCAGTTTTCAGACAACGCGAATTTGCCTTGCTGATACTAGTCTTCAACCCAGTTTTTGAAGACGTAGCAATCTTCGATTTGATGACCCACTACTCTGTGGTAAGGACAATAGTTAGGATGGTTGACGTCACCAGGTTGCGATGGATGTCTTGGATCCGGCAGGGTGATGAGCCCATTGCGCAGCACTAGCTCGAATAACCTTCTTGTTTTATCCCAGGGAAATGAGTAAGGACGTCTCAACTTCTCCTCGAGGGATCGCGATTTGTTGCCTTGGCGAGCGGCCGGTTTCGGATTGCTCGGCTGTTGTTGAGCGTTGGCGATGAAGGTCACTTTCCCTTTTCCCTTTTCATTCCGAGGATCCATCTTTGAAGAGGAAGGCGGTCTATGGCCCATCTGATCCATTTTGGCCAGCTTGTCAATCAAGGCCTGGAAGGTGGTCGGCTTGAAGAACATCATAAATTGAGATATGGTCGCCTGAGGATCGAGGGTTCCTACGAACATGCCCACAGCAGGAGCTTCCTCTATGCGCTGTTCGCAATTTGACCATAGGTTTCACCATCGAATGGCGTATTGAACCCAGGTTTCTCCCGGCTTCACTCTGGCGTTGATCAATGCCGTGATCGGGGTGCGCTCGCTGGCGCTTGCGAACCTTTGTGTAAACAGTAGCTCCATTTCGGCAAATATCTTGACAGAGTCATTCGGGAGCTCAGAGTGCCATTCGAATGCTGTCTTCGACAAGCTGCCAACAAATTGGCGAAGCAGCAGTTTGTTATCACCTCCAGTAATACCGCACAAAGCTCTGAATTGAGCAACGTGTTGATGCGGATTACTCATCACCTTATACACGTGGAATTTAGGGATTGTATATCCCAGCGGGTACTTTATTTGATCATACCAACCTGGATAGGGTCGTCCAGTTTTGACGATTTGGCCGGCAGCTTCGCTCGCCTGATGAGCTCGTATTTGTTGAGCTATATAGTCATCAAGCGCAGCTTTGGAGATGGTCTCTTCCTTGGCTGCTGATAGAGCCGGAAAAGGGTTTGATGTCTCCCCTCTGTCGTCTTCAAAGATAATCGGAGGGTCTTCAGCTGAGGGATCCGGCTGTATCATCATCCCGACCATATCTTGGAACAATAGCGCCATTTATTTTATGTTGGCCGCTTATTTTGCGGCCTCTTTTTCTTTCCTCTCGAGCATTCTTCGGAGGAATTCGGCATCGGTTTCCTGTTCTTGGCGCTGCTCTGACGATGCCTCCGGGTTTGCTTTTAGCCCAGTGAGTGCGGCCATAGTTGTCAGCATCTCCTGGAGCTTTTGTTGTTGTTGCTCCTGAGCCTTTGTCACAGACCGTGTCAGTGGTCGATGACCCATGGAGATATGGCTATCCTCTTTCCCGGAAGCCATGTAAATGGTATGCACCACCATGCCCCCAGACTTGGGGCACTTAGGTTCAGTGTCCTTGAGATTCGTCACAGACAAGGGGATTTTCTCCGGCCTTATCCTTTTATGGGCGATCAAAGTTGAGGGGGCCGTTGCAGCGGGCACCCAAGTAGACGACACCTTCTGTGTCATGACGGCGGGGTGGTCCTCGTCTTGCCGAACTTTCATTTTCTTCGGTCGGTGGGAGTAGTCTTGGTTAATCACAGAGTCTATGACGAATCTCAAGGACAGACGCTGAGGGGGCTGCTTTGGTTTTGCCTTTGTAACATTTTTAGTGGGTGGAGGAGACTTTTTCAGCACAGCAATTGGAGAGTTCTTATGCACCCTCCTGAGAGGTTCAAAGATGTTCCCAGTTGGAACAGCAGCATCGACTTCCACCGTTGGAGCTGGCGGAGTCAGTCCAGAAGGGGAACTGCCCCCAGCTTTCCTCACTCAGCGCTAGTGGTGACGTCGAGCATGTCGTGCAGCCGGGATCACCTCCGTTGTCGGGGTAGCTGCATCGTACTTCATGCTTTGATAAGAAACTGCTGTTGGTGCAGCCTGTCAAAGACTGACATCCGTTGAGAGGGGATGGCCAACCTGTCGAAGGCAGACTTTCGAGCAGGGGAAGCAGCCTTGGTGACTTTGCCTGTAATGGGGGTCGGAACGGTCAGTCTTGCAAAGATTGATCCTTTAGTAGGAGAAGCCGTTTTGACGATTTCCTCTACTTGAGCCGGAATGGCTATCCGCTTTGGGATAACCCCTTCAGGTATTGCGGGCTTCTTCATGGGCCCATTGGAGCTTTGGCCCAGTCTGTTAAAGACCGAGGTGCTGGATTTGGGCGACCCGTTGAGAGGGGCCGCGGTAGTTGTAAGACGATCAAAGACCGACTTCTTCGGAGCTTCTTGCGACGGCAAAGGGGCGTTGAAGCTCATTGGTGGGAGCATGGTCCCAAAGAACAGCCCAATGGTGGCTTGCGTCACCTGTTCCACAGGCATCGTGAAATCGGAGGCTGCTTGAGGCCCGTAAGTTACTCCACCAGACGGGGCGAAGCGAGAATTGCTGTTGCAGTTGGTGCAGATGAAAGCCATTGATCTTCTTTTTTTTGCACGGAGCAAGACACCAAATCTTAGTACCTCGAATCCAGGGTCAACTATATTAAACCGTGATTTGTTCGCGAACACGACACATGAAATGTGGAGTGGAAAGAGGAAAAGGTCCCACCGGGCGTGCCAGAATCTGTTCGCCGCCGAAAACAGAGACGAAACCACGTAGATCATCATGCCTGAATTTAGGGGCAGTTACTATTTGGATTTATCCATCCACCTCTCCGAAGATGCCAAGTTGATTTATAGCACCGTGCATCAGAGGTTTGGACGGATGCGGCCGTTGTAGCAGACTTCGTTAGATTCCCCCTCGTTTGCGAGGGGGTTTTGATTGTGGGGACGCTCTTCCCTGCAGGCGCAAGCCCCTGCAGTTAATTACGCTGCCGCATCGCGGTAACCACTTTCTCCTTCTCCAGATGGTCACTTCATGTCGTGTGTTTTTGTTTTGTTTTTGGTTGCCCGTGGATTGTATACGGAGACTAATTTATGTTGTCGCCCGTAGGGCGTGGATTAGTCCAAATCCGTATTTTCTTGGATTTGGGTTTGGTTTGGGTTTAAGGATCGTTAATCTCATTGAGATTAAGATCAACTTAAATGTTTGTTAAGGATGCGTTAGTCTAAATTTTAGACTAAGATCTACTTAATAGGGTTTGGGGATCATTTAGATCCAACGACAGAGAATTTGGGCTCTATCGTCTTAGTTTAGGAACATTGCGGTCCATTGGGTTTAAGGACATCATAGTCCGTGGCAGTTTAGAGACATCATAGTCCGTGGCAGTTTAGAGACATCATAGTCTATGATTTTAAGGACCTCATAGTCCATAAAGTTTAAGGAAATCATGGTCCATGAGTTTAAGGACCTCATAGTCCGTAAGGTTTAAGGACATCATATTCCATGAGTTTAAGGACCTCATAGTCCGTCAAGTTTAAGGACATCATAGTCCATGAGTTTAAGGACCTCATAGTCCGTAAAGTTTAAGGATATCATAGTCCATGAGTTTAAGGACCTCATAATCCTGTTTAAAGACATCATAGTCTGGTTTAAAGACGTCATAGTCTGGTATTTTGGTTTCACAATTTGAGGATGCGCCAAAAGTTTTTTGGTTATTGGGACCTTCCATCTCTCTGAAGACGTTGAAGAATTACAACGACATGTATCAGAGGTATGAAGAGATGTACCCTTGAACCAATATTGGTTGAGAGATCTATAGTCAGGTTTGGGACCAAGACCAATTAAAAAGATTATGAGCACATGGGCTCAGTTGATCTGAATTAGGGATTTGTAGCCAACTTGGGCTCAGCCCACTTAGTTTTGAATAAAATGTTGAACATTTATTTGGGCTAAGTCCCTTTTTATTTAACAATGCTGAGCATTGATTTGGGTTCTGACACCCTTTTTCTTTTGTCTTTTACTGAATGTTGAACACTTTTTATGGCGCTGGGCTTTATTTAAAGAACACTTTGTGTTCCCTAGGAGCACACGTGAGGAGCATGTGGTGTGCTTGGCGTTGAGCGCCAGACTTGGAGCGCTGAAGCGCTTCTTTGGCAGTTCTGGTCAGTTCTGTGCTAAGAGAATTAAATTCTCGTTTATAAGAGACTTTGTCTCATGGATCTAAGAACTAAGTTCTTCTATGATCTCTTTTGATTTTCTTTATGAGAGACTTTGTCTCATGGATCTAAGAACTGAGTTCTTCTTTTTATGAAGAGATGCTATGATCTCTTCTGTTTTTGTGAAAGACTTTGTCTTATAGATCTGTGATCTAGAAAAAGAACTAAGTTTTTATTTTTTTATCAAGAGATGCTATGATCTCTCTTCTTTTTATTTACCTTGAAGAAGGTTCTTCTTCTTAGAGCTTGCTCTTCTTTTTTTCTTTTCTGAAAACTTGAAACTTATATGGAGGTTTCTCTATCTGTTTTTCTGAAGTTTATAGGGGGTTCCTCTATGCAATACTTGAAGTCTTGGGTCCTTCATATAGGGGAGGTTGATTTGTTGAATCAGTTAAGGAAATCTTTCCTCTGATTGATTTGGGGATTTTCCCACCGTTGGATCTTTGATCCTAGGGCTTCTGTTTTACAGAAAACATCTTTCTTGTTATTAACAAGATTAGGAAAATATTTTCCCATACAGAGATTGTTCTGTATCTTGGTGATTTTTTAATCACCATTGGATCTTTGATCCAACGGTACTCTGATTTACAGAGCACAATCTTTCTTGTTTGGAAAGGTTTGAGGAGTCTTTCCTCAACAGAATTTAATTCTGTAATTTGATGATTTATTATCTTTGTTGGATCTTTGATCCAAAGGTGGAGAACATTTAGTTCTAGCGCTGGCGCTCTCGTGCTTTGCACGTGGGGCGCTACCTCAGAATCTTTGACACTTAGCGCTGGCGCACTTGGCACGAGCGCTCTCGTGCTTTGCACTTGAGGCACTGCCTCAGAGTCTTTGACTCTTAGCGCTGGTGCACTCGTGCTTTGCACATGAGGCGCTGCCTCAGAGTCTTTAACTCTTAGCGCTGGCGCTATTGGCGCTAACGCTCTCGTGCTTTGCACGTGAGGCGCTGCCTCGGTTTAAATTTCAAATTTTGAACAGAGCTTTGCTCTGATTGGGAGAAACACTCGTATTGTTGGGGGAATCCATAACCTTGAAAGAAAAATAGGGTTAGGATAGATTCAAGGCATTTGAAATGTAAAGAATGTTTTTAGTTGCTGATTCTTAAAATTCTTGTGATATATTGCTTAGGTTTAAGACTTCATGCAGAACTGGCCTGCATGGGCCTCCAACAAAACCTGTCACACCCCGCTTCCCAGTGTACGAGGAAGGAGACGTAGTGGGCTGCGACGTATTTACTCAAAAGTAAACACGCTAAGCGTAAATATGCAATATAAATAAATAACACAAGAATGACAAGAGATGTAATAAAACAACAATTTTTTTATTGATAACCATTCTTTACATACAACTAAAAAGTAAAGTACAATGAAAGAAAGCGATGCCTAAACAATGGCATATGAACTGAAAGAAAGGTAAGTACAAGTAGGAACTAGAACTCTGGCTCCTCTGTAAACTGCTCCAAATCGCCCGAGCTGGGCTCGATCTCTTAAGAGTCAGGTCCTCCTGACAACATTCCAAAAAAAGAAGAGAAAGGAATGTCGTCAGCGAACTAGCGCTCGGTATGTCCCAAAAGATAGAATAGAAAATGACAGGTAAAGAGCATAGAATAGATAGATTATGTTTTTGTTATGTTAACGTAGTTGTTTGTAGCTTGGTCTAGAAGGTATCAGTATATACGAGAGGAGTCCAACTTATCCCGTGGACTATGGTAACCCGTAGTATAAGGCCTCGTCAAAACACATGGGACAACGGCACATGATGTTCATGTAGATGTCTTTTATTGATCATCATCGTGCCACTTTTAACACATTCTGTACCAGTCTACCCCTTTAAAACCCCGTAATGTATATTGTATTGATTGTATTGATTTGTAGTTATCAGACTTGCCGAGACCATGGTATAAGTTGTTCATGTAAACGGATCAGGATGTAAATGAATATTCATGTAGTCAAGTTCAAGATATGGCCATGGTTCGGTCCAGTCAAGTCATGTTGCATGTTCTGATTTTGTTCTGGTATTCATGTTCAAGTTCAAGTGTTCATGTTTGGTATATTGGATTCATTTTTCACTGGAGTTGTAATTGGATTCATGTTTGGATTGTATTCAGATTAGAATGAGACTCAGATTGAGTCAGACACTTAAACAGATTTGGATTCCTGAATTAAGTTTTGGAGTTATCGGTAACTGCTGCACATTGATGGCAGGATTTGTGTTTTTTCTAAGACAATTACCATTGATAACCCCGTTTTAGTTTTCTACCTTAAATCGGCAAGCACCCACTTTCTCCGGCTCTCTGAGGCTCAAGAGAATTGGTCCCGCTTAAACCTATATTTACTAAGGTCCTTATTGTAATTTGATAGAACTTGAGCGGTTTTATGAAAAATATTTTAGTATACTTTCCAAATAAACCTCAAGTATTTTTTTATCGTATTTAAGATTTTCAAGAATCTAACTTTTAAAAAGTGAGGTATTCTAGTGAATATATACCTAGCTTGAATAGTTCAAGCTATTTTAGTGTAAAGTTTGACTTGTATTGATTCTTGATGGTATTATCATGAAACTTGTCATTCTTTATATTCTAGAAAACATGGAATTTTTATTATATATTAAAAATAGATGGTTTGATAATATTTATATAATTATTAAAAATTAATTTTTATTATTAAATAGAAATTCTCGTTTTTCTTAAAAATTGTACTAAAATTCCATCGAGATCGTATGCTCGGTGAGGAGGTCTGCATCTCGCTCTACTACTCCCGAGGATGTGCGATAATCCGCACCATCCCGATCGGGTTCCCCAAAAGGGTTGTAGAGCCATAATCGCAAGGAATGAATTAACACAATTTAAAGAAATCCGGGTTTTTAATAGTTTAAGGTATTTATTTGAAAAGTCGTATTTTGCCACAAGATATTGGTTTCAAGCGAATCGTGCTATATCAAGATGTGTGTATGTGAGAGGCAGGTCATTACCTCGTAAGATATTCTAATGGTATGCTAAGCTAAATACTTAAAAGATGTCATATGTAAAGTATGTGGTATTTAAACGAAAAACACTAATTAAAGTTACATAACATGATATTTTAAGATGAAAATTGTTTTCAATGTTTGTTTCATGATTACTAAGCAATATATAGTGATATGGATGAATGATTCGTAAGAAAAATTATGATTCTAAGGATTTTAGAAACGAATGTCGGGATAACTCCACTTCCAACAAGTTTTGAAAGAGAACTTTTTAAGGTGAAAAAATAGAATAAAAAGTGGGACTTACAAGTTGGAAATAGAGAGGGGAGGTACAGGAAGAAGTTGGTAACTTCGTGGAGTAGCGGGGTCGCCGAAAACGTCTTGAATCCGCGCCAGAAAGTGACCTTAGGCTAACTCCACTTGTACTCTTCTTTGACTTAGAAAATTTTGAGAATTTTTGACAAGAGATTTCAGAATGAGGAGGGCTAGGGTATGATGTTGTATTTATAGGATGGAATTAGGGTTTAGAGATTGAAGAGAGAATTAAAATTAGATTTAAAGCTCCATTTTTAATTCTCTGTTAATTTTTAGGGAAAACAAACAGAATAAGAGTAGTGGGGGTAGGCCAAGGGGTTAGTGTGCAGAGAACGGGGCCATTCCATACGGAGGGGCCCGGCTGTGCCGGCTTAAACCCCGATCTCGCCAGCCATCAAGAGTAGTTGGGTGCTTGAATTTTGGCCACGTGTCCTTGGTTGTTCATATAACATTTTGCACATGTTTGATTTTCTGTCTTTTCATTTCTTACGTGTATTGCACGTGTAAAGTTTTGGGCTTCCAAAAAGTTTAAAATAAAAATTCAGAAAAAATATATGTAACTGATGGGATTCGAACACTGAGGCTACGTCACAGCAGTGCAAGGTTTTACCAATGAGTTACAAGTGTTTTCTTGTTGTTCTTAAACAAATTAAATTTATAGCTTGTGCTCAAGTTAGCAAACTCCATTCTGTATATTAAATTTTAAAAATTTCGTACAGTGAAATTAAAGTCATTACAATTTAACAGAGAATATCTTTCTTATTTAAATAGATCAGGGAGATATTTAATAGAACTTAATTCTACCATTGGATCTTTGATCTCACGGCTCTTTGTTTAATAGAGAATATCTTTTTTATTTAGGGGAATATTTTCTCATGTAGAATTTAATTATACCCGATGCAAAACTGCTTCAATTTTGGGCGTTGACGCTCACGTGCTATGCATGTGGACGTAGCCATATGATTTAATTTTTACTGAAATAGGTACCCACGTGCTTTGCACGAAGACGCTCACATTCCTAACACGTGAGGCGCTACCACAGGATTTAATCCTATTGGTGACAAACGTCCACGTGCTTTGCACGCTGGCGCTCATATGCCCAAAACGTGAGGTGCAGCCATATGATTTAATCCTATCTATAGGAGGAGCCTCCATGCTTTGTACGAAGGTGCTCACATGTTTAAAACGTGAGGCGCTGCCCTATTTTTTAAAAGGGAACAAATGCCCCCACCGTTGTTCTTACGTGGCTTGCACGTGAATGTAATGGTGTCTAGCCTTTTAGCCGTCCAATCCGCCTTGGGATATGGGGAATTTGAACCGACCCCATCACTTTATAAATAGCGCATTAAGCCCTAGGCGATAGCTGGGCCTCCATCTCTTCTTCTTCTTTGAGAATTTTATTCTCCATTAGAGCTTAGCTCTGTCGTGAAGCTTAGTTCTTTCTTTTTTTCACAAATCTGTATTGCAAACTCACTCAGCCAAAAAAAATTTGGTAAGAGTCTTCTTCAACAGAGCTTAACTCTTGCATTTGGAATATTGTTCTTTAGGAATATTGGAGTTCAACTCCATTTTAGTCACAGAGCTTGGCTCTAGCATATTCTCTTTGGGGATTTCTTAAGATTTTTAACTTCATATGTTGTCATAGAACATAGTTTTGACTTTTGATTTTAGATCATATCCCCTTTGGGGATTTTCTGAAGTTTTGACTTCACTTGTTATCATAGAACTTATTTCTAATTTCAATTTTAGATCCTATCCTCTTTGGGGATCTATTCATTTATTTTAATTCAACAGAGCTTTGCTCTGATGATCTTTGTTTACCCCATCAGAGCAAAGCTCTGTTCAAATTCCAAGACGGGAAACGAAGCAACGCTTCTGTTTCCCCCAATCAGAGCAAGGCTTTGTTCTGAAAGTTAAAATAAAAATTAAAGAAGCAACGCTTCAGCTGACTTGCGCTCCGCGCTGCGCGCCACGTGGCAGCGCAGTTGCACTGCGCTGCGCGACACGTGGCAGCGCAGTTGCGCCAGCACAGTTGCGCTGCGCGACACGTGGCAGCGCAGTTGCGCTGCGCTCTGCGCTGCGTGACACGTGTCAGGCGCGAGTGCGCTTGTGCCAACTGTGCCAGCACCAAAACAGAATTAAAATTCTGAAAGATCTTTCTCAATTTTGTTAAAAACAAGAAGATCGCCTTCTGTAAAACAGAAGCCCTTGGATCAAAGATCCAACGGTGGGGAAAATTCCCCAAATCACTCAGAGAATGATTTCTTTAACAAACTTAATAAATCTATGGGCACTATATAAAGACCCCTAGACCCCAACTCAAAAAGAAGAAAAAAGGGAACAACACAGAGAGAACTTCTTTAAAGAAAATTTTGAGAAGAACTCATAGAAAGGAAAGGTAAAAACCTTGAATGAAAGAACTTCTTCTAAAAAAAATCATTGATCTAAGAACAATATCAAAGATCTTCAATAAAAATATAAAAACAATAAAGGCATTGCCTTTTGATGAACCCCCGGTTCTTTAAAAACAAGAAAATTTGTTTTCTTTGACCTAAAATTGATCAAAATAATAAAACAGTGCCCTGCACTTGCAAAATCTATACTGTTGCGCTCTCGGGTTGGCGCAAGCCATCAGAGAGCGCCACGTGTCAGCCCCATAATGATCTGCGCCATGCACTTCTAAAAACAGAGCACTGCTCTCATGAATTTGCGCAACTCACCAGAACGCGCCACGTGTCGGCAGCGCAACAGCGCAGCGCACTGCGCTTGCGCTCTCCTGAGCATGACACGTGTCACCTCCTTATGGACTTGCGCCTTGCGCTCCTCAATTGGCGCAAAGCGCCTGAAAACCACGTGGCACTCTGTCAGACTAATTAATGCAACGCATTATCAAGGGCAGAGCCCAATAAAGAAAGATCTATTAGACCAAAAAAGTGCTATGCACTATTTAAAGGGAATAAAGCCCAAACAGAGGTCTGTCAAGCTCAAAACAGATGCTGTGCATCATTTAAAAGGGACAGAGCCCAAATCAGAAAGGCCTAGCAGGCCAAGAGAAAATGCACTGCATTATTAAACAAAGGGCAAAGCCCAAGCTAAGGCCTAACAGGCCAACCACAAATAAAAATGTTGAACATCTTCAACTGGACTTAGCCCAATCATGGCCATAAGTCCTCAAATTAAATTGACTGAGCGAGACTGCTCTCTTAAATCAATTGACATCTGGTTCAAGGGTACATCTCCGAACTCCTCTGACACCTATCGTTGTAATCCTTCAACGACGTCAGAGATGTGACAGGTCCCGACGGCCACAAATGAAATGGACCACCATGTCCCTAAACTGGAATATGGACCACCATGTCCCTAAACTGGAACATGGACCACCATGTCCCTAAACTAGCAATGGACCGCAACGTCCTTAAACTACCTATGGACCACTACGTCCCTAAACTGGAACAATAGAGCTCCCAAATGCTCTTTTGTCGGATCTAAACGATCCCGTTTAAGTTGATCTTAGCCTCAAATATGGCTAACGTATCCTTAAACATTCAAACAGACTTTAGTCCCAAATTGGACTATAAGACCTCCAATCAACTTTGGTTCAAGGGTACATCTCCGAACTCCTCTGACACCTATCGTTGTAATCCTTCAACAACGTCAGAGAAGTGACGGGTCCCGATGGCCATGCATACAATGGACCACTATGTCTCTAAACTGGAACAATATAACCCAAACGCTCTTTTGTCGGATCTAAACGATCCCGTTAATTTGATCTTAGTCTCAAACTAGACTAACGTATCCTTAACAAACGTTTAAGTTGATCTTAGCCTCAAATACGGTTAACGTATCCTTAAACCAAAACCCCGAACCCAAATCTAAGAAAATACGGATTTGGACTAATCCACGTCCTACGGGCGACGACATAAATTAGTCTCCGTATACAATCCACGGCCAACCACAAACAAAACAAACACACACGACACGAAGTGAAATTCTAGAGAAGGAGAAAGTTGTTACCGGGATGCGGTAGCGTAATTAACTGCAGGAGCTTGCGCCTGCAGGGAAGAGCGTCCCCACAATCAAAAACCCCTCAAGCGAGGGGGATCTGACGAAGTCTGCTATATCGGCTGCATCCGTCTAAACCTCCGATACGCGGTGCCATAAATCAACTTGGCATCTTCGGAGAGGTGGATGGATAAAACCAAATAGCATCTTCCCCGAACCCCAGCGTCAGGACTTCGCAGCCGTGTGCGCCGTCTTACGGAGGAGAACAGATTCTGGTATGCCCGGTGGGACCTTTTCCTCTTTCCACTCCACACTTCGTGTGTCGTGTTCGCGAACAAATCGCGGTTTGCTGTGGTTGCCTGTGGATTCGAGGTACTTAGATTTGGTGTTTTGCTCCGTGCAGAAAATAGAAGATCAATGGCTTCAAACTGCACTACCTGCAACTGTAACTCTCGCTCCGTCCCTGCTGGAGGAGTGACTTATGGCCCCCAAGCGGCCTCCCTTTTCAAGATGCCAGTGGAGCAGGTAACTCAAGCCACCATTGGACTATTCTTCGGGACCATGCGCCCAGCGATGAGCTTCAATGCCCCAATGACGTTGCAAGAAGCCCCAAAGAAGTCGGTCTTTGGTCGACTTACCATTGCCACGGTCCCTCTCAACGGGTCGCCCAACTCCACTGCCTCAGTTTTTAACAGGCTAGGTCAGAGCTCCAATGGGCCCATGAAAAAGCCAGCAATACCAGAAGGTGTTATCCCGAAGCGGATAGCTATCCCTACTCCTGTTTCAGGCGAGATCACCAAGGTTGCTTCCCCTGCTCGGAAGTCTGCTTTTGACAGGCTGGCCGTCCCCACTCAACGGACGTCGGTCTTTAAAAGACTAATACCAGCAGATTCTGACCTACACAGGGGGCATGAGGAGGTTACCCCTACGGTTAGAACAAATCCATCCGCACGACACGCTCGACGTCGCCACTGGCGCTGAGTAAAGAAGGCTGGTGGCAACTCCCCCTCTGGGATAACTCCGCCAGCTCCGATGGTGGAGATCGATGCTGCTGTTCCAACCGGGAACAACTTTGAATTGCTGAACACGGTGTGCAGGAACTCTGCTACTGCGGTGTTGAAACGAACTCCTTCACCTGTGGAGAATGCTCCATAGAAAAATCTAGAGCAGCCCCCTCAACGGTTGTCCTCTAAAATCTACAAGGTCTGGCGATAGGTCCAAGAGTCGGTGATTGATCAAGATGACTCCCACCGACAGAAAAAGATAAAGGTTCAGGAGAAGAACTACTCCGCCAAGCCACAAAAAGCAACAGCTACTTGGGTACCCACTGCAACGGCCCCCTCATCTCCAATCCCTCAAAGGAAAAAGAGGCTGCAAAGAGCCCCTGTGAACATGGCGAAGCGTAAAAGCGCTGAACACAAACGCCCCAGGTCTGGGGGCATAGTGGTGCACACTGTTTATATGGCTTCCGAAAAGGAGAAAAGCCGCGCTTCGACGGGTCACCGACTGCTCACCCGATCCGTGATAAAAGCCCCGGAGCAGCAACAGAAGCTTCAGGAAATGATGTCTGTAATGGCTGCACTTACCGAACCGAAAGAAAGTTCGGAAGTATCATCAGAGCAGCGTCATGAACAAGAAACCAATGCTGACTTCTTACGTAGAGTCCTTGAAAAGAAGGACAAAGACGCAGCAGAACAAGCTGCCAACATAAAACAAATGGCGCTCCTCTTCCAGGATATAGTAGGGATGATGTTACACCCGGACCCTCCAGCTGAAGACCCTCCGATCATTGTTGGAGACGACACAAGGGAGACACCTAATCCTCCTACGGCTCTTTCAGTGGCCAAGGAAGAAACCATTTCCAAGGCCGCACTGGATGACTATATAGCTCAACAGATACGAGCTCATCAAGCGAATGAGGCGACTAGGCAAATTGCTAGAACCGGACAACCCTACCCGGGCTGGTATGACCAAATCAGTTACCCGCCGGGATATACGATCCCTAAATTCCACGTATATAAAGGAACGGGGGATCCCCATCAGCATGTCGCTCAATTCAGGGCCTTATGCGGCAACGCTGGAGGCGATGACAAATTATTGCTTCGCCAATTCGTCGGCAGCTTAGCAGAAACAGCCTTTGAATGGTATTCGGAGCTACCTAACAACTCTGTCAAAACATTTGCGGAGATGGAGCTACTGTTTACACAAAGATTCGCGAGTGTTAGTGAACGCACCCCGATAACAGCACTGATAAATGCCAGGATAGGGCCCGGCGAAACATGGGTCCAATACACAACACGATGGCGGAACCTATGGTCAAAATGCGAACAACGCATAGAAGAGGCACCTGCGGTAGGCATGTTCGTGGGCACTCTTGATCCGCAAACGACCATCTCGCAATTCATGATGTTCTTCAGGCCGACCACCTTTCAGGCATTGATCGACAAATTAGCCTAAATGGACCAGATGGGCCACGGAACGTCTCCTCCAAAACCAGACTCTCGAAATGAAAAAGGAAAAGGGAAAGCGAATGTCGTTGCCAATGCTCAACAACAGCCGAGCAACTCAAAGCCGGTCGTTCGCCAAAATAACGCGCGTCCACGCCCATCCCTCGAGGAGAGACTAGGACGTCCTTACTCGTTTCTTCAGAATAAAACAAGGAAACTGTTCGAGCTGGCCACGTGCAACGGACTCCTCAATCTGCCGAGTCCAAAACGTCTGTTGCAGCCAGGCGATCTCAATAATCCCGATTATTTCCCTTACCACCAAACAGTAAGTCACCCGATCGAGGATTGTTTCGTCTTTAAGGGATGGATCGAGGATCAGTATCTACAAGGCAAGTTTGCGCTGTCTGAAAACTCGAAGGTAAACCCACCACAGCCGCATACTCCAAAGAAGACGGACACGATGGGGGCAGCTTGTTCTTTTGTTGAGGACGAAAATGATGGAGAAGACTCATCAGATGAATCCGAACACTACGTAGCGAGTTGTCATGTGATCTCTCACTCATTGGCGGATGATAAAGAGGCTCCTTGCGCCTAGAAACCGAGGGCGAACCCTGAACCAGAAATCCCGCGGCCGTCAGATGAGTTGATCGATGCCTTCCTGAATGAGATCCGTTTGAAAGTTAAAGTGAATCAAGAGCGTGAGATGGCCATACTGGAAGGAGCCAAACACCGACTGCTAGACCAAAGAGTTGAGGCATTTCTGTCAAATCGAAAGCCATCTGCTGCGGATAAAAACAAATTCAAAATGAGGAAAAGGTTTGCTAAAGCCCTGTCAGCAGGAATGAAGCTACCGCCCTCTCAAGAAATTACTCTCGGTGGAGTAGTTATGCATCCTAACTTCTGCTTATATCATCAAAAGATCATGCATCCTACCGAAGACTGCGACTTCTTTAAATGTTGGTGGCAAGGATATGTTGCTCAAAAGAAACACTTCAACAGGACAAAGTGTGGAGCTCGTAGACATCAGAAAAATGCAATAGATGATCGCAAGAAAGCCGCCGACGACTGTCACAGAGCCGACTCCAAGGGATCGCAAATTATCACCTTCGGAAGCGACTCTGAAGAAGAAGCTGCCCTCAACCCTCTCCTCAAGGAATCCATTTCAAAGATGAAAGAATTGAAAAGTTGTGATAACATTCAACCGTGTAATCGCACGCTGCTCGAAAAAAATCTCGGCCCCGCAAACAAAGGATCGAGCAAAAAGGATAAAGGGAAGGGAAAAACAGCCCTCGTAGCCAACACTCAACAGCAATCAACTGGCCCTAGACCGGTTGTTTGCCGAAACAAAAAGCAGCAACCCCTCCAGGAAAAGTTGAAACGTCCTTACTCGTTTCCGCAAGATAAAACAAGGGGACTGTTCGATCTGGCAGTACGCAACAGACTCATCAATCTGCCGAATCCAAAACGTCAGTTGCGGCCAAGCGATGTAAACGATCTCGATTATTGCCCTTACCACGAAACGGTAGGTCACCTGATCGAGGATTGCTACATCTTTAAGAACTGGGTTGAAGATCAATACCAACAGGGCAAGTTCACCATATCCGAAAACTGGAAGGTGAGCCCGCCACAACCGCACGCTCTGAGAAAGACGGATACGCCGGGGGCATCATGCTCATTCATAAAGAAAGCCCCATAAACCAAAAAGTCAGTAAACTAGAGATTCGCCTCGAATATGGCGACAACGGACCGAAACGTCCTTAAACTAACGGCGGACCGAAACGTCCTTAAACTAATGACGGACCGAAACGTCCTTAAACTAACGGCGGACCGAAACGTCCTTAAACTAATGATGGACCGAAACGTCCTTAAACTAACGGCGGACCGAAACGTCCTTAAACTAATGATGGACCGCAATGTCTTAAAACTTGCAAACGACCGAAACGTCTTTAAACTACTACCACAGCATCCTCAGGCGGACGAGATAAAAAAAAGGGGAATAAAGAATAAAAAAATAATAATAATAATAAATAAATAGAAAAACGGTATGTCCATAAGCAAAACGGGCACGGATGAAAACCCGAAAGGGCTCCGTGAGTAAAAACAGCAGGGCTACCGGCGAGTGTTCGTGAAAACCCGAAAGGGCGCGACCTCGTTAAAAAAAAAGAGAATAAAAAGAATAAAAAAAATAAATAAATAAAACGGTATGTCCATGAGCAAAATGGGCACGGATGAAAACCCGAAAGGGCTCCGTGAGTAAAAACAGCAGGGCTACCGGCGAGTGTTTGTGAAAACCCGAAAGGGCGCAACCTCATTAAAGGACACTTACAGGGTCCTCTCGACCTTGTAAGGAGTAACCACACGTGTGAGATCCTTACGACTCACAAGGGAGCAACACACTTAGGAATCCCCATGATTCCTAAGGAGAAAATACACTTGCGAGATCCTCACGACTCGTAAGGAAAACTCTCTTATGGGACCCTCACGGCTCATAAGATTTGAGAGTCTTAAGTTACAGAGACCTGAACCTGTTCTTAAGCAACCCCCACAACCTCCAATATTGCCCTGCAAGCGGCTCATACTGACCCTTGTATACAATCCATGGGGGCGAATAAACATTTCCCTAACAAAGTCCCATCCGTGACTAGAAATATGTTTACACAATGAACAGCCCTTGTAAGTCCTCTCGACTTAAAAGGAGAAAATACTCTTGTAAGATCCTTACGACTTACGAGAAGCCATACACTTAGGAGTCCTCACGATTCCTAAGGAGAGAACGCACCTACGAGATCCTCACGACTCGTAGGGAGAAATACCTTTATGAGACCCTTACGGCTCATGAAGTCAAAAGCCTTAGTCGACAGGATCCTAACCATGTTCGCTAAGCCACCTTTGTTCGACATCGACAGAGACAAATGATGATTCGCTCCTGGCGATATTCCAGTTGTAGCGGTGCTGATGCCGAAATCGGTGTTTAACTCCAAGCTTGCAGCAAAGAAGCTAGCGAGCCACACATGCATACGAAATAGCCGAAATGATTGGGCAACTTGCAACAAAATCAGCAAGTAAAAATGCATGCATGCAAAATAGCCGAAATGATTGGGCAACTTGCAACAAAATCAGCAAGTAAAAATGTATGCATGCAAAATAGCCGAAATGATTGGGCAACTCGCAATAAAAAGCAGCGAGTAAAATAAAAAAAAACAGCCGAAATGATTGGGCAACTCGCAATAAAAAGCAGCGAGTAAAAAGAAAAATAGCCGAAATGATTGGGCACCGCGGAAAATAGCCGAAATGATTGGGCAATCGCGATCTTCGCAATATAAAAAGCTGAAATGATAGAGTATCGCGGAAAGAATAAAAAAATGATGAAAGAATGAAACTTTTTGCCCTACAGGTGAGATCACATCGATCCCTGTATACAATCCAGGGGCCCAAACAAAGAGGGAACCACACCTTCCCAACAGGCTCCACCAGAAAGCGAAGCCAAATCTCAACGGTTCATAGACAACCTAGAGACAACCTCGACATTTGTCGCAATATTGCAGACACAATGTCAACAAACGAAGCAAAAGGAAGATCCCTAGCTTCAGGGTCTTAACGTCAACAACCGACCTCAGAGTCGTAGTGAAACGGAGCCACGGTATAGTCCCTAGTTCCAAATCTTAACGGCAATATCTACGGCCTAAGAATCAACAAAGGTGTTCCTTCGCAATCCATCAAGATGCGGGTACAACGCCAACAAAAGACCTCGCGGTCAAAACAAAATGAAGCGACGGCAAAATCCCAGCTTCATCTCAACAATCGTCTCGATACAGCAGACGAGATGTTAACAACGACGTTCTTTCGCAGTCCATCAAGATGCAGATACGACGTCAACAAAAGACCCCATGGTCAAACAAG
The DNA here is from genome assembly GCA_030015575.1 of Agapanthus africanus. Classification (NCBI taxonomy): domain Eukaryota; kingdom Viridiplantae; phylum Streptophyta; class Magnoliopsida; order Asparagales; family Amaryllidaceae; genus Agapanthus; species Agapanthus africanus. The sequence goes on along the minus strand of JASDDO010000001.1, from coordinate 45,852,270 downwards.
CGGAGTAACGGCAAAATCCCAGCTCCACCTAGACATTCGTCGCGATACAGCAGACGAGATGTCACGACAGCGTTCTTCCCCCAACAGGGTTCGGACATGACAAAGCGAACAAAGCGAAGGCCAAATTCCTAGCTTCAAGGTTTTAATGGCGAGTCATATAAAGCCTGAAAGACAACCAGAGATCGTCTCACACCAGTGCGGAATGGTCACCACTTCGACGTTCGTCTCGACACAGCAGACGCAACATCATCAAACAAATGGAGCCACGGCAAAATCCCTAGTTCGAAACCTCGGCGGTTCACCAGAAACCTAGAGACAACCGCGACATTTGTCTCGATACAGTAGACGAGATGTCACGACAGCGTTCTTCCCTCAACAGGGTTCGGACGTGACAAAGCAAGCAAAGTAAAGGCCAAATTCCTAGCCTCAAGGTCTTAACGGCGAGTCATATAAAGCCTGAAAGACAACCGGAGATCGTCTCACACCAGTGCGGAACGGTTACCACTTCGACGTTCGTCTCGACACAGCAGACGCAACATCATCAAACAAATGGAGCCAAGGCAAAATTCCTAGTTCCAAACCTCGATGGTTCACCAGCAACCTAGAGACAACCGCGACGTCCATCTCGATACAGCAGACGAAATGTTACCCCAGCGTTCTTCCTCCAGCAGGGTTCAGACGCGACAATCAAACAAACGGAGCCACGGCAAAATCCCTAGTTCCCACCGCGACATTCGTCTCGACACAGCAGACGCGATGCCAGCAAACGAAGCAAAGGCCAAATTCCTAGCTTCAGGGTCTTGACGGCAACTCACATAAAACCTGAAAGACTATTGGAGATCATCCCACACCAGCACGGAGTGGATATGACTCATCGGGGCTCACCAAAATGAGCCTAACCTCAAGTAAAAAGCAGCATGGCAAATTCCTAACGCTTGCTCTTCCGACGGTCAAACTGCCTAGGAAGATTGCTTGAAGACGTCTTGTCCAGCCCCCGAAGGGATCAGAGACACGGCAGTCGCAGGGCTACTCGAACAGCACGATTGCCTATCGAAGAATATATCAGCTTATGCGACGGTACGACGGCCAAAACCCTAAGTACCACAGACCCTAACGGACTTCTGTCGTAAAGAGCAGAGGTTAACTGTGACGTTTGGATGTTCTTGCGAGAAATGCTCGATTCGTCTCAACTTGTGAAGAAATTGATGTCTTTGCGAGAAATTCTCGATGCGGATCGACTCGTGAGATAAAGCCTTAGGCAGTAGGCATAAAAGAAGCCTGTTTCCTAAGCACTGGGACCCTGCAAGTTGGCCCAAAACGGTCTCTTGTATACTATCCACGGGTCTCACTCTCCAAAGTCGAATCTCGACGAGGAAGGAAACAACCGCTTACGGGTCCTCTCGACTCATAAGAGGGAAAAATTTCTCTTATAGGATCCTTACGACTTATAAGAGAAAACACACTTAGGAATCCTCACGATTCCTAAGGAGAAAATCCACCTACGAGATCCTCTCGATCCATAGGGAGAAAAGTCTCTATGAGACCCTCACGGCTCATAGAGTTGAAAAGTCTTAGGCAGCAGATCTGAACCTGCGGCCTAAGCTATCGCTGCCTTTTAAAGAAACCAAGATGCTTGCTCTATTATCTGTCAACCATGTTTACTAAAGCAGTATACTGATAATAAAAGAAAGAGGGAAGTGACAGAAAGGACATTCGATTTGCATTTGATCAAGCGTTCGAGACACATCCATTCATGCGTGTGCAAAAGACTCAGAATGAGAAATATGACAAGCTGAAACAAAATTTTTCCATTCATATTTCAAAGGGCTTTTACAATCATAAAGAAATAAATGACAACATTATTGAAATGTTTATAACGGTATGACCTCGGACCCAGGACATGGATTAAGGAACCCGAAAGTAACCTTATCTAAGATTTTCCAAGCCTGGCGAACCATCCTAGTGTGCTTTCTTTCGCGAGCACAAGCGTCGGGGTCCCCGTGGATGTCCTCCTCCCTCCAATAAGCAGCGAGTATGGCGGACTGTTGGAAGGCCTGGTGCAGGAGATCGACAAGATTGTCTCGCCGTCTCTTCGAGATTAAGTTCATCAGGTACACCGAGTGCACCTTATCCTCGGCAGCATCCAACGCCCTAAGCGGCACACCGGAACAGAATAGAGGAAGTGCTTCCCAGATGGCTCCCACGATAAGCTTCAGGAGAGAGGAACGTCGGGGAAGTAGTTGACCGTTATATGCGTTGAAGCGGCTCATGATTTCAGCACACTCCGCGTTTGTGAACTCTCGGTTTTGAGAACGGCCAAGTCGGCGGATGTCCCCGTAAGAGATGATCTCGTCAAGATCGTACATGTGGGCATCCATTGTTTCTGCGAAAGAGAATCAACAAAATTATCAGAAAGACTGATTAAGTAAAACGATATAATGCACCAAGGAATAAAATGCTATCTTTAAACTCCAAGATCAATGAAAAACTCCTAAGAGTTCTTTTGTATGATTTGGAAGGAGCAAAGCTCCATTAATGAAATGAGAAAATACAAGGAAAATCTTTTAGAGAGCAGAGCTCTATTAATGGAATCCTAATAGGGTTCTCTTTAGTTCTCTTTAGACCCCTTTAGAGCAAAGCTCTACTAAGTGAAACCCTAAATGGGTCTTCTTTAGATCAGGGATCTATTGAGAGCAAGGCTCTTAAAATTGATTTAATTCAATCCAAATTAATTTTTTACCTAAAATTCTCTGGAGTTTGAACTTTTAAAAGTGCTTAAACAAAAGAGCAGGGCTCTGAACAAAATTCTTATGAAGAGATGAAAATCATGTAAGAGACCAAAGGTCCTATTTATAGGCATTGAAGAGCCGTTTCAACTTCCAAGGGATGGCGCGACGGTTGGAATTCTGCCACCGCTGCGCTCACGTATGGAGGCAACGTAAGCGCAACGGTGGGGGGGCATTTGTTTACCCCAATCAGAGCAAAGCTCTGTTCAAATTCCAAGGTGGGAAACGAAGCAACGCTTCTGTTTCCCCCAATGAGAGCAAAGCTCTATTCTGAAAGTTAAAATAAAAATTAAAGAAGCAACGCTTCAGCTGACTTGCGCTCCGCGCTGCGCGCCACGTGGCAGCGCAGTTGCGCCAGCTCAGTTGCGCTGCGCACTGCGCTGCGCGACACGTGGCAGCGCAGTTGCGCTGCGCTCTGCGCTGCGTGACACGTGTCAAGCGCGAGTGCGCTTGCGCCAACTGTGCCAGCACCAAAACAGAATTAAAATTCTGAAAGATCTTTCTCAATCTTGTTAAAAACAAGAAGATCGCCTTCTGTAAAACAGAAGCCCTTGGATCAAAGATCCAACGGTGGGGAAAATTCCCCAAATCACTCAGAGAATGATCTCTTTAACAAACTTAACAAATTTATGGGCACTATATAAAGACCCCAAGACCCCAACTCAAAAAGAAGAAAAAAGGGAACAACACAGAGAGAACTTCTTTAAAGAAAATTTTGAGAAGAACTCAAAGAAAGGAAAGGTAAAAACCTTGAATGAAAGAAGAACTTCTTCTAAAAAAGATCATTGATCTAAGAACAAGATCAAAGATCTTCAATAAAAATATAATAACAATAAAGGCATTGCCTTTTGATGAACCCCCGATTCTTTGAAAACAAGAAAATTTGTTTTCTTTGATCTAAAATTGATCAAAATAATAAAACAGTGCCCTGCAATTGCAAAATCTACACTGTTGCGCTCTCGGGTTGGCGCAAGCCACCAGAGAGCGCCGCGTGTCAGCCCCATAATGATCTGCGCCATGCGCTTCTAAAAACAGAGCACTGCTCTCATGAATTTGCGCAACTCACCAGAGCGCGCCATGTGTCGGCAGCGCAACAGCGCAGCGCACTGCGCTTGCGCTCTCCTGAGCATGACACGTGTCACCTCCTCATGGACTTGCGCCTTGCGCTCCTCAATTGGCGCAAAGCGCCTGACAAGCCACGTGGCACTCTGTCAGACTAATTAATGCAACGCATTATCAAGGGCAGAGCCCAATAAAGAAAGATCTATCAGACCAAACAAAGTGCTATTCGCTATTTAAAGGGTATAAAGCCCAAACAGAGGTCTGTCAAGCTCAAAACAGATGTTGTGCATCATTTAAAAGGGACAGAGCCCAAATCAGAAAGGCCTAGCAGGACAAGAGAAAATGCACTGCATTATTAAACAAAGGGCAAAGCCCAAGCCAAGGCCTAACAGGCCAAACACAAATAAAAATGTTGAACATCTTCAACTAGACTTAGCCCAATCATGGCTATAAGTCCTCAAATTAAATTGACTGAGCGAGACTGCTCTCTTAAATCAATTGACATCTGGTTCAAGAGTACATCTCCGAACTCCTCTGACACCAATCGTTGTAATCCTTCAACGACGTCAGAGAGGTGACGGGTCCCGACGGCCACAAATGAAATGGACCACCATGTCCCTAAACTGGAACATGGACCACCACGTCCCTAAACTGGAACATGGACCCCCATGTCCCTAAACTGGCAATGGACCGCAATGTCCTTAAACTACCTATGGACCACTACGTCCCTAAACTGGAACAATAGAGCTCCTAAATGCTCTTTTGTCGGATCTAAACGATCCCGTTTAAGTTGATCTTAGCCTCAAATATGGCTAACGTATCCTTAAACATTCAAACAGACTTTAGTCCCAAATTGGACTATAAGACCTCCAATCAACTTTGGTTCAAGGGTACATCTCCGAACTCCTCTGACACCTATCGTTGTAATCCTTCAACGACGTCAAATAAGTGACGGGTCCCGATGGCCATGCATACAATGGACCACTATGTCCCTAAACTGTAACAATAGAGCCCAAACGCTCTTTTGCCGGATCTAAACGATCCCGTTAATTCGATCTTAGTCTCAAACTGGACTAACGTATCCTTAACAAACGTTTAAGTTGATCTTAGCCTCAAATACGGTTAACGTATCCTTAAACCAAAACCCCGAACCCAAATCTAAGAAAATACGGATTTGGACTAATCCACGTCCTGCGGGCGACGACATAAATTAGTCTCCGTATACAATCCACGGGCAACCACAAACAAAACAAACAAACACGACACGAAGTGAAATTCTGGAGAAGGAGAAAGTTGTTACCGCGATGCGGTAGCATAATTAACTGCAGGGGCTTGCGCCTGCAGGGAAGAGCGTTCCCACAATCAAAATCCCCTCAAGCGAGGGGGAATCTGACGAAGTCTGCTATATCGGCCACATCCGTCTAAACCTCCGATACGCGGTGCCATAAATCAACTTGGCATCTTCGGAGAGGTGGACGGATAAAACCAAATAGCATCTGCCCCGAACCCCAACGTCAGGACTTCGCAGTCGTGTGTGCCGTCTTACGGAGGGGAACAATCTTTAATGTCAAATTCCCTGTTTTGGGGATTTCTAGGGTTTAATTCCTTTTTATTTAGTAGATCTTGGCTCTAATCTCGATCATTTTTCCTTTTGGGGAAATTTTTGGTATTTTATACCATTTTATAAAATAGAGCTCAGCTCTGAAAAATTTTATTATTAAAACCAGTCTTAGAGAATCTTTTTATATTTCTCTACTGGGCACATGTTCCACTCATTAATGAGCCGCCATTTTGATTCTGTAGGGTCCATTAGCTTTTGGGTTTAGTGATTCTGGCATTTCTTGCTAATTTTCCACCTGGTTTCTTATAAGGTACCATAGTTTCGATTTCCTACTTCCCTTATGTTTGTTCAAAAAGTGCTTTCGCTGATGCGCCCACAGATCGTGAAGTCCTCGTTTTGATTCGGGACCACGATCCGGAACAGAAATCCCTTCATTTATGGGGAGCATGGTATAGTCGCATCATCCGGGGACGTCCCAATTTTACTTGTAAAGTACCGTCAGAGTCAATCCCTCCGATTCATTACACGAACCTTCCGCCGACTGCTTATGCGGTGGAAAAAACTAATTGGACTGCGAATGGCCGTCTTCAACCATCTATGGCATCAATACCGATCCAACCACCGATGGCCATAGATATTTTGGGACGTCGCATATGCCAAGAAGAAGCACGACCGTGAGATCAGGTTTATACTATAGGAGTGACCCCACGACATCCGACGGGTTATCTCGCTTGGGCTCGTTATGTCATATCCGTCAAGAAGTCGTTACTGCTGAAGACTGACTATATCCAGCGATATACGCGGCTCTATTTTATTATCATACCCCTCGCGTATGGTGGGTCAAGTCAATTTTGGAACACTGGAATATCCCGACCCACACCTTTCTATTATCGGACCGGGAAGTGTCGATTTCTCTGGAAGAATTTCTAGAAATCTCTGGATTACCCTTCAGGGAAGAGCACTATGATAAGGTACTTTGTCACGCCCCGCTTTCCAAGATACGTAACTACGGTACGTGATAGAGCCAACCATGCTACCTGTGGCTAGGAATCATCCCTCCACAGTCACATTACGGCTGTATATAGGATATCAAGAACAGTAAAATATAAAACTAGCTAACACATGTCCATCTGCCACAGTAAATAAAAATCAAGAAAATGCATAAAGCGGAAATGAATCAAGATCCAATAAACAATATCTGAATCACGTCCCAATATGGGCTCACATCAAAGGAAATAAAACTGCAGAAATAAAATAAACTAAATATCTCTAACAATTCACGTTCAACTCATCATTGCTCGGCTTGATTGCTAAAGTACTCTTGATCTGCCCACGATAAAGGTAGAGAAACTGGGCCATGCAAAACCCAGACATTGGTGCATCATAAATATCAAAATTAATAGCGATAACCAGGATAGGATGCTATGATTAAAAATAAATGTAAATAATAAATACATGTATAAAACAAAGAGGTATCTATATGTGATGTGTATTCTAAAAATTGTGCTTCTATGTTATCTATTCTAAAAGTCTTTGAAATCAATTTAATAGAATCGTCGATGTAACTCAATAGTATCCCGTGCGTGTCCGGGACCACGGTCAAGATTCTCAGGCTGAATCCGAGACGTGCCACTAAGCAGTAAAAAGGTAACATGTATAGATGAATGATGTCAACTGCATCATTCCGGGGCTGACCGAGCTCGTAAAGACTGATCAGTATAAGCATCGAACTGTTGAGTTACAAGTCAGATTTTATTATTGATTTCCCCTTACTTCCCAGGTTTTGTGTTCAACTCAGGTATTGATGATGTAAATCTAATGCCAACACAGGATCAAGCAGGTACAGGTTTTGTCTATGTAGACAACAAGTCATGTCCATCAGGACAATAAGTCAGGATTGTTGGCATTAGCAAGAAGATCCAAGTAACAGGTTTGGTACTGTATCGTGAACATGTCATGTAATATATATTAACCCAAATAGATGCCAATGTGAAACTATAATCAATATCGGAACGTGGTAAACACAACTGATTCTTGGATGCATATGTATCTATCTGTAATAACCATTATACGTCCCTTACCATGTATGATGCAATCTAGATAATATATTGTACTGATACAGTAGTATAATGATATCATGATGTTTCAGCATGCAACTAGATATGCTATTATCAGTACGGATACAGAAGGATACTACAAAACTGTAAATCTGTAGTATTTGCTGAATAATAAAACACATGCGCTATTCTTATTCATATAAATATCGATATAATAATATAGCATGTTGCAAGTTTAAAACTTTCCTGATCGGATCTCACGTCGAGATACGGATGTCCCGTCCGACGTCGAAATAACGTCGCGATGCAAACTTACGTGCGCAGGACTAGACCTGGCTGATCGGTGACGTGACGTGGTGACTGGGCTAGACGATGACGGTGACTGGATCGTCCGGATCGCCGACGACTTGCGTGACTCTGGCGAGCCGATTGGAGAATCAAGAAAGAAAAGAAGGAAAGAAAGAAATGAAGATGAAGAGTGGATGGCTGTTGTTGTTGGATTCTGGGGTGGCGAGAACAGAAGAGAAGTGGCGAAGTAACGGCGATGATGGCCGACGGCAAAGTGCTACGCCGGTGAGGGGATGTGATTTCTAGGTCGGTGATCAGGGTCGGTAAGGTGACGAGGGTATGGTGCAAGTGATCTAGGGTTTCGGGGAGAGGAGAGGGAAGTGAGGAGGAGGAGATGGTGCTGGCGATGGGCAGCGACGGCGAGGGCTCCGGTGAGAAGTGTGGGGTTTCTTGGGTTGGCGTCGGGGTGCAGGGGTGCTCGGGAAGGAGAGAGGGGGAGGAGGTGGAGACGGAGGTGATGAGGATGAGGAGGTAAGGACAGGGGTGATTATGATGGTGAGGAGGCGGCGACGGATTAGCGACGACGAGGGCGTGGGTAGGGTTTCTCGCGGGGAAGAAGAAAAGAATGAGGGAGATACAGAAAAGTGAGGTTAGGTTATAATATTAGGTTATATAATTATATAATATATATGGAGATAGAGTGAGAGAAGAGAGAGAGACAAAGGGGAGAGAGAGAGACGTGAGGGGAGAGAGAGGGGCTGGGAAAAGGAAAGGGGGAGATTAGGATATAATTTAGTTTATAAATATTATATATACTGTTAGTATATATTAGTTATATAAAAAATATTATAATATATATATTATAGGATTTTACAGCTAATACCAAATTATTCCGAATATTACCTGGGTCCCTTATAAAAATTTAGTTTTTAAATATGGAGAAAATACATAAAAGTTTAAAGTATAGTGCGATGCTCTGTTAATAAAAACGCATACTTCCTGGTACGGATCTACGTAAATATACGTAGCGACCCAAACGAGTCTGTTTGAACAAGTAGGACATGAACATGTTGTTTGGATGCAACCATATGATATGGGGTGTGATAACATGCAAGGCTAGATATTAAAAATATATTATTTGGTTTTTATTTTATATTATTAAAAGATATGCGGATACTAAAATATATTATGCATGTATAATATCTAGATTTGCACGTGTTAACACCCCATGCCCCAGTACAGACGGTATTGTCCGCTGTGGCCGAAACCGCACGGTTTTGCCCTTTTGGAAAGAACCGGGCCTGACCAGGGGCCGCTTCCCAGGAGGTCACCCATCCCAGAACTTTCCTAGCCCGAGCATGCTTAACTACGGAGTTCTCAAGCTCTTGTAGTTCCGGTTCATTTAAAAGGCGCCTCTATAATTGAGTGTGGTATCATTAAATTTATAATGCAGTTCGGTTCTTTTTCGAAATGTGTTCCGAAAATTCCCCATTGTTCTACAGTAGGCCCACGGACTCAAAAGGTAGCCCCTATGGATTCAAGAGGTGGCCCCCACCCCCATGGCATGACAATTGGCGTGGCACTTTGTTCCGTGTGGCATTTTGTTCCGTGAGCAAGAACCGGGTCCCGACATTCTCCCCACCTTTGAATAATGGTTCGTCCTCAAACCACAGACCTGCTACTGAGGGGCCTGCATGGGCCACCATAAATGTAACGCCCCATTCCCCAGTATAGACGGTATTGTCCGTTCTGGCCGAAACCGCACGGTTTTTCCCTTTTGGAGCGAACCGGACCCGACCAGAGGTCACCCATCCTAGAACTTCCCTAGCCCGAGCATGCTTAACTACGGAGTTCTCAAGATCCTGTAGTTCCGGTTCAGGTAAAAGGTGCCTCTGTAATTGAGGGTGGAATCATTACATTTATAATGCAGTTCGGTCCTCTTTCGGAATGTATTCCGAAATTTCCCCATTGTTCTACAGTGGGTCCCACGGACTCAAGCGGTGGCCCCTACGGATTCAAAAGGTGGCTCCCACCCCCTTGGCATGATAATTGGCGTGGTACTTTGTTCCGTAAGCAAGAACCGGGTCCCGATAGCACGGATCCTCTGTACTAGCAAATATTTGATGTAATTTTGAACCATGATGGGTTTCAACCATGCGGGTCGTGTCGGATAATAACCGCAACTGCTAATGCACTATCTATAACCCAAACAACACTAATAATCAAGAATTCGTCGCAAAATTTGGAAATACCCTAAATAAAATATAGTATAACAGTGCTAGGGTGTTACATACTTCCTCCTAACGAATACACTTCCAGCCACTGCATGACGTGCTTAAGGACGGGGTTTCCGTTTTGAAGGCGAGGGAAGTCGCGCATTTGTACTCCATCAGGCCTGGGTTTTTAGTATATAGACGAAATGCTTCCGTGCTTTTCATGAGGTACAACCCACATCGTTTTGCCCAGCAATTAGGCTACGATCAGGGTGTTCGCCTTGAAGCTTTTCTCGTCAATCCCATCGCTTCAGAGGAGATCGTTCGTAATATTGTTCATCATTTCATGCGGTTGAACACGATATATCATTTCTTGATGACCGAACCAGATTATATTCCGAAGGCCTTATCTGCTTATACTGTCTGGTATCAATATGCGATGGGAGATATTATCAAGGAAGAAAGGCGGATGCTTCTCGATCATAAGGATTCTATTCCAGCCAGCAGTCTTGCGGTCCCGCTGAAATGATGAACAGTCGTCCGTCCTTCCTTAAAGGAGAGCAATACGGTGGTGCCTCTGCATGTTTTTCCGATGGTGTCGACGATTAATTCAAGGCCCGATATGCGCATCCATGGTGGCGTAGTGGCTGCAGCGTCACCTAAGTCAGACATTCGCTCCGAAATTGGAACCCGCCATCCAAAGATACCCGTAAAGAGAAAACACTTATCGTCAAGCGCTGCTCTTGGCTACCAAAAGAAGAAGAGGCCGATATTTTCAGCTGACGTCGTGCTCGATCAAGAGGCTCATGCTCCCTATAGCGAGGGTCTGTCTGAATATGGAACAAACGATAATCTTTTTCTTCCTGAGACCTCCGCCGATGAAAATGCAGCGACCAATCTTCAAGTAGCCCTTGAAGAACGGTTAGCTCGTGAGGAAGCGACACTTGCTGCTCTTATGGCCTCAGGTATATTTCATTCACATTCTTTATATATCCTAGAGCGAAATGATATCGTGCCTTATTTTTAACATTTGGTATTTTTTTTAAAAGCCATCTCTTTTAAAGAAGCTCTCCAAGCGTCGATTAGGATGTAGGAGGAGGAAGAAAGGCTTCGGCTTTTATGGGTCTCGGTATGACTTTGTCTTATGCGTTTTAGAATATATAACTCATTTCGTCCATGTCTTAATTCCTTTCCTTTATTCTGTTACAGGAACCTCCGCGGCTAGCGCTGATTCGAGAAAGGCACGATCCTTGGTGTGTTCATATAAAGAATGCTCCTCCTTCAACAACCGCTATAGAATTTTCGGAGCCTCCACTTGTTGATCAGGCCTCCTCCGCGCCGCTACGAGAGGCGTCGTTGAAGCAACCGATGATGGATATTGCAGCAACTCCTGAGGCTGGCTCCGATTCAGATGAGGACCTTTCTTTATTGGTTGTTCTCAAAAGCTATATGCGGACATCTCAAACGGAAGAGAAGCGTCGGAGGTATGCGGAAAAGGAGCGTCGTGCCAACCTAGCCGCAGGTGCTGGATCGAGCGAGATGCGAACTTCTGTTGCTCTTATGGAAGATATCCTTCTTGCTTTATCGACCGCTAATTGCACGAGCAGCTCGTGAGGAGGCGGAGCGCCTTGTTCAGGGGGAAGCAGAACATAATATCTTGATTAAACCCGGTAAGATTTACTTATTTTCCGGGTTTCCTCATATAGCGATTTATTCGAATTTTAACATCCCTTTTTTGTATGATGGCATCTGATGCTGAAGCAGCAAATGAGACGATGGTATCTGGAGATTCTGGGACGGATGATCACAACCCAGAGTCTAATATTGCTCCAATCACCATTCCTTCCCCCAGTGGATTTCAGGCATCCACGGGCGATACTAGCATGGTGACGGCCTTTGTCGATTCAGGAAATGAGGGTGTGGATCTTGAATCTGTCTCCTCCATGGCAATGGAGACTGAAGAAACTGTTGAGGTTAGTAACACTTTGGTTACGGTCGTGGTTTTTATTTTGCCGGCTCTCATGGGATCCACGGCTACATTGCGTGGTATTATTCTTATATTCATTTTTATTTCCGTTAAACATATAGGTCCTAAATTTTTGTCGGAAAATGAGTGTGAACGGCTGCCTACTCTCGTCTCGATGTATGTCTGTCTTGGGCTGAATTATTGCTCATCAGTAAAAATAAGAATTATTGTGCAATGGGTCATTTGCTGCAAGGAAAGCTTGATGCACAGTTGCAATTTGATCATATGCATGCCGACCAACATGTTTAGGATGTGTATTTGATTTAGACCCCTCAACGACAAATGTTTCTAACCGGCCTGTAAGTTCCATGCACACAGCTCACCGACACAGCATACACAAGCACACATACTTAGGGAGCCATGAATTTGCCTTTAAAACATTAAATTATGGCCCCTTCTCCTTTTCCGGGGGTACGAACTTCGTGTTCTCTCCCGAAAGTGAAGTGTCATAGAGGCTGAATTATTGCTCATTAGTAAAAATAAGAATTATTGTGCTATGGGTCATTTGCTGCAAGGAAAGCTTGATGCACCGTTGCAATTTGATCATATACGTGCCCACCAACATGTTTAGGATCTGTATTTGATTTAGACCCCTCAACAACAAATATCAATGTGTTTTCTGCTAGATTTTGTCATATTCATCTTCAATTTGCTGAGGGTAGTGACATGAGGATCATGATTCTTTGTTGAGTTGGGGCAATTTTTGCAACAGTATAGATTTTATTAAAGGCTAAATTGCACAATTGTATCGATCAACTTTCACGTTTTTTACGATTAATATCATAAACTAATTTAATTACAAACAAGTACCATAAACTTCATCCCCGATTGCAACTAAATACCATTAACTTTTCTTCCTGCAAACGTTATATTTAACTACCACATCATCAATATTTGACTTGTTTTCCCCATTTTACCTTTATGTTCTCAATCAACCCCTAAAATTTCGAGGGGTATAATGGTCCATTAAGGGGGAAAAAAGTTAACATAGTATGGCAGTTATGTCAAAAAAAATAGTTCATGGTACTCATCTCTAATTATTAAAGTTTATGCTATCAATTACAAAAACGTGAAAGTTGATGGGTACATTTATGCAATTTAGCCTTTATTAAATATATTAAAAAAAACTAGGAGAATATGCAAAAAAAATTAATATGAGTTTCCCCCCTTAATTTGACAAGATAAAATAATTTAGCAATTTATCTACTAATTAAATTTTGGATAAAGGCCACAAAATAAAATATTTCTTACAACATGAGGTTTCAAGGCTTATAAATAAATATGAAAAATGCATAAAATATATAAATATGAAAAAAGGCTAAGAAATATAACTCTCTTCTTTGTCATCATTTGAAGTCTGCAGTAATATAAGTGATATAACATGGAGAAAGTAAACGTGAATACGTCGCAAAAAATATACAAAAGATGATGTAACGATGGGGTTCGATCTTAGGTCTCCTAACACATTAAAGGTTCTAATCAAGATTCCAAGTTTATGAATATTCTTTTATATGCAAATTTTATCCATAGAATAGCCTCGATCTGTAAAAAAACAAATAATAATATGGTATAATAATATTTTTGCCCAAGTTTCAAAGGGGTCAACAGCCCCTGCTGGGCCTTTAATTTGAATTCTAAAGTTCAGGGCGAGAGTGGAGAAAAACTATCTTTGTTCATATTTTTAAACTTTGAATCGATCATTATTTTTTAACGGTTATAATACAATAAGCTACTACTTGTCTACAAGCTTCATTCTCTCTTTCAAAATATTTTTAAAATATAAAAAAATAAAAAATAAAATGATGATGACGAGGACCACAAATGATTCTCAAAACAAACAAAAGAAACAGTGCCCATTGTTCTTTGACAACAACCTTTACAATCAAACTATTTTTTTTGAAGTAAAATAAATTAAACAAGACAAAACATCAGTGTATTAAGATAAACCAACCATAAGTGTTTGAACTAATATAGATTTTGTTTTTGGAAGAACAACGTATTCATTATCCTTCACACAAATACAACCATAAGATATAAGTTCTACATCACACAAAAAGAAAATCCTCGACACATCATATAAAAATTACATACGCCAAAGAAAAATCCACTATTATTTATATTAAACATCGTCGGCTGCTCAAGCTCCTTCTTATTTTCTGGTTTTATCCAATAGACGAATACTATTAATAGTATTTCCATCAGTACCAACGCCCGCAAAAAGTATGACTAACATGCTAAAATAGGCAGTGCCAGAAAAAAAAATGCTAAATTGGGAAACACGAGGCCTGCTGGAACAATGAGTTGGTATGAGTCAAAAAATATATCATAGGATATATAGTGAGGTTGATAAAGGTCTTGTCAGAGATAAATTAATTCAATTCATTTTAACATGTTGCATGTACTCAAAATCTGCTATAAACCCCACACCAACACGAAGGCTTAAATCAACTCAACTCTAATCTGTACTCATAACATTAGTAAAATTAATATTAGTTCAATTTAAGTAATTGAGAGGGAGATGGAAGCTGTGAGCGGTGATTCTGAGTTCAAAACGAACATCCAACTGTTGCCTTGCGAAAATGATATCCGTCGTCCAGAATCTGCAAATTATCATTCTTCTGTTTGGGAAGATTACTTCATTTGTCAACAATTTCCGCCTTCAAACTTTCAGGTTTGGTTCTTGCTCAATATTGCTGCATTTCATGTTATTGTTATGGAAATTGAATTGAGAACTTTGAAAATGAAAGTTATACCGGTTAAGCTAGACCCACTTGGTTTGATTTGATAAGGATTTATATTTTAACCTCATTTTCACTTCACTCTTATTAATATGTTGCTATTCAAATATGTTGCAATGTATTTTATGTGTGCTATAATATGTTATTTTCTTTGTTATGTAGCCAAGATTCCAAATAGTAAAAATTGTTAAGAAAAGATTCAAACTCAAATCTACTTCAATTAATACCGTCTTGGTCTTGAGCCTCAAACCCCTGTCCTAACTAAATTGTTATTCCATGTTACCAAAAATCTGTTTAAAAAATTCTAGTTAATTTCGTTTCTCCGAAACATATTTTGATATCATCAGAAGAGGGTTGATGATCAACAAAGTGTCTAAAAGATTGCCGATATCTTTGATGATATCCAGCTACATATTGAATTCAATGCTTAGATGACCGTTAAGAGTATAAATTAGAATGAACCAGAAAGGGTTAGATGATAACCAGAAGTATAAATATAAGAGATAAACAAAAGAGGGAAAATGGAATTATGGTCATCTTTCTTTAAATATTTGCGATATAGATAAGGATTTGTGTATTCTAATTTAGATCCTGAGAAAGTTTACATTCATTAAATATTATCATTATCATTAATATAATTTAGCATAAAAATTACTTTGAAACTATTCAGAGAACAAATCAAAAATAAGTTATCTTTTCAAACAGGGCCCAAAAACAATTTTCCCTAATTCGAAACTTACAGTTTTCCAGAATCCAACAAAGAAAGTTATAGTTCTCGAAGTTTTGAAATTTTTTACCGAGGATAAAAGTAGAAGATTGAAGGCGAAGGTTTTTGCTGGGGTTGGACTGTAATTGGCCCGTTAAGTCACTCATGCTGTTTTGTTAATTTTTGACCCTTAACTATCCGTCTCCCGTCATTTTCATTTTTCTATTCTCACAGTTCTTCTATTGTCCTGGCAAACACAAACTTTCAACTACAGGATTCACTTTTCAATTTCGGCAGAAGAAACATACCATGAAATCATTTTTTCCCCACAAATCTTGATGCCCCTGCAGAAATCTGAAGGATTGAGACATTTTGTAGACACATCCATTTGATGGAGAGAACGTTTTTCATGGGCTGCTAGTCAAGACAAAAAGAGATGACAAAAAGAGAACATTTTGTAGACCACGTCACTTCAACACGTACCACGTGCATTCTTATTTTAATCACTGCCGTTTAAAATTAAAATAATAATAAATCAAATTTTATAAAGCACCATCAAGTTTTTTTTGACATTTTTGAGATGATGTTACTGAAGTTTATAATTATCATGAACCCCTCCCTCTTCAAGGGTACTTTTGCTAGGACATTTTCTTCAAAAAATTGTCATATTTAGATTATTTCCGTGTCAGGCAGTCCTTGCGAAACACCGGTTTCCGGTTTGGGATTATTCAATCTATTTTTGTTTTAAACAAGTTGACGGAGCTGATTATTAAATGTTGCCGATTCTGAAAGGGATCATGCCATTTTTGTTTTAAACAAGTTGCCGGCTTACATCCACGGGGCTGTTTACCGCCGAAAACATAGACGAACTGGAATGGATCGTCTTACCTGATTTTAGGGGCAGATACTATTTGGACACATCCATCCACAGCTCTGAAAACACCAAGTTGATTTATGGTACCGTATATCGGAAGTTTGGATAGATGCGACCGATTTAGCAGACTTTATCAGATTTCTCCTCATTTGTGAGAGATATTTTATTGTGGGGACGCTCTTCCCTGCAGGTGCAAACCCCTGCAGTTAATTACGTCATCGCGTAGCGTTAATCAACTTTTCCTGCTCCAGATAGATCATTTCATGTCGTGTTTATATATATGTGTGTGTGTGTGTGTGTGTGTGTTGTGTTTATTATGGTTGTCCGTGGATTCTATATGGAGACTGATTTATGTCTTTCTCCTTTTGAGAACTAAGTTCTTCTGTTCCTTTTTTATAAGAATTAAGTTCTTTGAAGGGTTGAACTCTGTTTTTACAGAAATTAAATTTCCGGAATATACAAGAAAGTACAACTCTTTTCTTCATGTTTTTTTTCCTCATATCTAGTTTTCTCTCCTAGATCTTAAATCTGAAAAACAAAATATCCCCAATGAGAATTAAATTCTCAACTTATGGAAGATTTGCCTTGCAGATTTTAAATTCAGACAAACAACTAAGTTCTTTCTAAAAGGTTAAACCCTTATATTTATATATATTAGGCAAAGGGAGATATTTTGATCTCTGCGTTTATCTTTATCTAGGGTTTGAAAAGAGCAAGAAGGTTTTCTTTAGCAAAAAAATTAAATTCTCAGTGGTAGTTTCTTGGGTTGGCGTCGGGATGCAGGGGTGCTCGGGAAGGAGAGAGGGGGAGGAGGTGGAGACGGAGGTGATGAGGATGAGGAGGTAAGGACATGGGTGATTATGATGGTGAGGAGGCGGCGACGGATTAGCGACGACGAGGGCGTGGGTAGGGTTTCTCGCGGGGAAGAAGAAAAGAATGAGGGAGATACAGAAAAGTGAGGTTAGGTTATAATATTAGGATATATAATTATATAATATATATGGAGATAGAGTGAGAGAAGAGAGAGAGACAGAGGGGAGAGAGAGAGACGTGAGGGGGGAGAGAGGGGCTGGGAAAAGGAAAGGGGGAGATTAGGATATAATTTAGTTTATAAATATTATATATACTGTTAGTATATATTAGTTATATAAAAAATATTATAATATATATATTAAAGGATTTTACAGCTAATACCAAATTATTCCGAATATTACCTGGGTCCCTTATAAAAATTTAGTTTTTAAATATGGAGAAAATACATAAAAGTTTAAAGTATAGTGCGATGCTCTGTTAATAAAAACGCATACTTCCTGGTACGGATCTACGTAAATATACATAGTGACCCAAACGAGTCTGTTTGAACAAGTAGGACATGAACATGTTGTTTGGATGCAACCATATGATATGGGGTGTGATAACATCCAAGGCTAGATATTAAAAATATATTATTTGGTTTTTATTTTATATTATTAAAAGATACGCGGATACTAAAATATAGTATGCATGTATAATATCTAGATTTGCACGTGTTAACGCCCCATGCCCCAGTACAGACGGTATTGTCCGCTGTGGCCGAAACCGCACGGTTTTGCCCTTTTGGAGCGAACCGGACCCGACCAGGGGCCGCTTCCCAGGAGGTCACCCATCCCAGAACTTCCCTAGACCGAGCACGCTTAACTACGGAGTTCTCAAGCTCTTGTAGTTCCGGTTCATTTAAAAGGCGCCTCTGTAATTGAGTGTGGTATCATTAAATTTATAATGCAGTTCGGTTCTTTTTCGAAATGTGTTCCGAAAATTCCCCATTGTTCTACAGTGGGCCCACAGACTCAAAAGGTGGCCCCCATGGATTCAAGAGGTGGCCCCAACCCCTATGGCATGACAATTGGCGTGGCACTTTGTTCCGTGTGGCATTTTGTTCCGTGAGCAAGAACCGGGTCCCGACATTCTCCCCACCTTTGAATAATGGTTCGTCCTCGAACCACAGACCTACTACTGAGAGGCCTGCATGGGCCACCATAAATGTAACGCCCCATTCCCCAGTATAGACGGTATTGTCCGTTCTGGTCGAAACCGCACGGTTTTTCCCTTTTGGAGCGAACCGGACCCGACCAGAGGTCACCCATCCTAGAACTTCCCTAGCCCGAGCACGCTTAACTACGGAGTTCTCAAGATCTTGTAGTTTCGGTTCACGTAAAAGGAGCCTCTATAATTGAGGGTGGAATCATTACATTTATAATGCAGTTCGGTCCTCTTTCGGAATGTATTCCGAAAATTCCTTATTGTTCTACAGTGGGTCCCACGGACTCAAGAGGTGGCCCCTACGGATTCAAAAGGTGGCTCCCACCCTCCTGGCATGACAATTGGCGTGGTATTTTGTTCCGTGAGCAAGAACCGGGTCCCGATAGCACGGATCCTCTGTACTAGCAAATATTTGATGTAATTTTGAACCATGATGGGTTTCAACCATGCGGGTCGTGTCGGATAATAACCGCAACTGCTAATGCACTATCTGTAACCCAAACAACACTAATAATCAAGAATTTGTCGCAAAATTTGGAAATACCCCAAATAAAATATAGTATAACAGTGCTAGGGTATTACATACTTCCTCCTAACGAATACACTTCCAGCCACTGCATGACGTGCTTAAGGACGGGGTTTCCATTTTGAAGGAGAGGGAAGTCGCGCATTTGTACTCCATCAGGCCTGGGTTTTTAGTATATAGACGAAATACTTCCGTGCTTTTCATGAGGTACAACCCACATCGTTTTGCCCAACAATTAGGCTACGATCAGGGTGTTCCCCTGAGGCTTTTCTCGTCAATCCCATCGCTTCAGAGGAGATCGTTCGCAGTATTGTTCATCATTTCATGCGGTTGAACACGATATATCATTTCTTGATGACCGAACCAGATTATATTCCGAAGGCCTTATCTGCTTATACTGCCTGGTATCAATATGCGATGGGAGCTATTATCAAGGAAGAAAGGCGGATGCTTCTCGATCATAAGGATTCTATTCCAGCCAGCAGTCTTGCGGTCCCGCTGAAATGATGAACAGTCGTCTGTCCTTCCTTAAAGGAGAGCAATGCGGTGGTGCCTCTACGTGTTTTTCCGACGGCGTCGACGATTAATTCAAGGCCCGATATGCGCATCCATGGTGGCGTAGTGGCTGCAGCGTCACCTAAGTCAGACATTCGCTCCGAAATTGGAACCCGCCATCCAAAGATACCCGTAAAGAGAAAACACTTATCGTCAAGCGCTTCTCTCGGCTCCCAAAAGAAGAAGAGGTCGATATTTTCAGCTGACGTCGTGCTCGGTCAAGAGGCTCAAGCTCCCTATAGCGAGAGTCTGTCTGAATATGGAACAAACGATAATCTTTTTCTTCCTGAGACCTCCACCGATGAAAATGCAGCGACCAATCTTCAAGTAGCCCTTGAAGAACGGTTAGCTCGTGAGGAAGCGACACTTGCTGCTCTTATGGCCTCAGGTATATTTCGTTCACATTCTTTATATATCCTAGAGCGAAATGATATCGTGCCTTATTTTTAACATTTTGTATTTTTTTTAAAAGCCATCTCTTCTAAGGAGGCTCTCCAAGCGTCGATTAGGATGTAGGAGGTGGAAGAAAGGCTTCGACTTTTATAGGTCTCGGTATGACTTTGTCTTATGCGTTTTAGAATATATAACACATTTCGTCCATGTCTTAATTCCTTTCCTTTATTCTCTTACAGGAACCTCCGCGGCTAGCGCTGATTCGAGAAAGGCACGATCCTTGGTGTGTTCATATAAAGGATGCTCCTCCTTCAACAACCGCTATAGAATTTTCGGAGCCTCCACTTGTTGATCAGACCTCTTCCGCGCCGCTACGAGAGGCGTCGTTGAAGCAACCGATGATGGATATTGCAGCAACTCCTGAGGCTGGCTCCGATTCAGATGAGGACCTTTCTTTATTGGTTGTTCTCAAGAGGTATATGCGGACAGCTCAAACGGAAGAGAAGCGTCGGAGGTATGCGGAAAAGGAGCGTCGTGCCAACCTAGCCGCAGGTGCTGGATCGAGCGAGACGCGAACTTCTGCTGCTCTTATGGAAGATATCCTTCTTGCTTTATCGACCGCTCACACAGGCAAATTGCACGAGCAGCTCGTGAGGAGGCGGAGCGTCTTGTTCCGGGGGAAGCAAAACATAATATCTTGATTAAACCCGGTAAGATTTACTTATTTTCCGGGTTTCCTCATATAGCGATTTATTCGAATTTTAACATCCCTTTTTTGTATGATGGCATCTGATGCTGAAGCAGAAAATGAGACGATGGTATCTAGAGATTCTGGGACGGAGGATTACAACCCAGAGTCTAATATTGCTCCAATCGCCATTCCTTCCCCCAGTGGATTTTAGGCATCTACGGGCGATACTAGCATGGTGACGGCCTTTGTCGATTCAGGAAATGAGGGTGTGGATCTTGAATCTGTCTCCTCCATGGCAATGGAGACTGAAGAAACTGCTGAGGTTAGTAACGCTCTGGTTACGGTCGTGGTTTTTATTTTGCCGGCTCTCATGGGATCCACGGCTACATCGCGTGGTATTATTCTTATATTCATTTTTATTTCCGTTAGACATATAGGTCCTAAATTTTTGTCAGAAAATGAGTGTGAACGGCCGCCTACTCTCGTCTCGATGTATGTCTGTCGTGGGCTGAATTATTGCTCATCAGTAAAATTAGGAATTATTGTGCAATGGGTCATTTGCTGCGAGGAAAGCTTGATGCACAGTTGTAATTTGATCATATGCATGCCGACCAATATGTTTAGGATGTGTATTTGATTTAGACCCCTCAACGACAAATGTTTCTAACCGGCCTGTAAGTTCCATGCACGCAGCTCACCGACGCAGCATACACAAGCACACATGCTTAGGGAGCCATGAATTTGCCTCTAAAACATTAAATTATGGCCCCTTCTCCTTTTCCGGAGGGTACGAACTTCGTGTTCTCTCCCGAAAGTGAAGTGTCATAGAGGCTGAATTATTGCTCATCAGTAAAAATAAGAATTATCGTGCTATGGGTCATTTGCTGCAAGGAAAGCTTGATGCACAGCTGCAATTTGATCATATACGTGCCCACCAACATGTTTAGGATCTGTATTTGATTTAGACCCCTCAACAACAAATATCAATGTGTTTTCTGCTAGATTTTGTCATATTCATCTTCAATTTGCTGAGGGTAGTGACATGAGGATCTTGATTTTTCGTTGAGTTGGGGCAATTTTTGCAACAGTATAGATTTTATTAAAGGCTAAATTGCACAATTGCATCCATCAACTTTCACGTTTTTTTACGATTAATACCATAAACTAATTTAATTACAAACAAGTATCATAAACTGTCACCCCCGATTGCAACTAAATACCATTAACTTTTCTTCCTGCAAACATTATAATTAACTACCACATCATCAATATTTGACTTGTTTTCCACATTTTACCTTTATGTTCCCAATCAACCCCTAAAATTTCGAGGGGTATAATGGTCCATTAAGGAAAAAAAAGCTAACATAGTATGGCAGTTATGTCAAAAGAAATAGTTCATGGTACTCATCTCTAATTATTAAAGTTTATACTATCAATTACAAAAACATGAAAGTTGATAGGTACATTTATGCAATTTAGCCTTTATTAAATATATTTAAAAAACTAGAAGAATATGCAAAAAAAAATTAATATGAGTTTCCCCCTTAATTTGACAACATAAAATAATTTAGCAATTTATCTACTAATTAAATTTTGGATAAAGGCCACAAAATAAAATATTTCTTACAACATGAGGTTTCAAGGCTTATAAATAAATATGAAAAATGCATAAAATATATAAATATGAAAAAAGGCTAAGAAATATAATTCTCTTCTTTGTCATCATTTGAAGTCTGCAGTAATATAAGTGATATAACATGGAGAAAGTAAACGTGAATACGTCGCAAAAAATATACAAAAGATGATGTAACGATGGGATTCGATCTTAGATCTCCTAGTTTTTTGCCCAAGGTTCGATCTTAGGTCGCAAAATATATACGAAAAATACACATTAAAGGTTCTAATCAAGATTCCAAGTTTATGAATATTCTTTTATATGCAAATTTTATCCATAGAATAGCCTCGATCTGTAAAAAAACAAATAATAATATGGTATAATAATATTTTTGCCCAAGTTTCAAAGGGGTCAACAGCCCCTGCCGGGCCTTGAATTTGAATTCTAAAGTTCAGGGAGAGAGTGGAGAAAAACTATCTTTGTTCATATTTTTAAACTTTGAATCGATCATTATTTTTTATCGGTTATAATACAATAAGCTACTACTTGTCTACAAGCTTCATTCTCTCTTTCAAAATATTTTTAAAATATAAAAAATAAAATGATGACGACGACGAGGACAAATGATTCTCAAAACAAACAAAAGAAACAGTCCCCATTGTTCTTCGACAACAACCTTTACAATCAAACTATTTTTTTTGAAGTAAAATAAATTTAAAAAATAAATTAAACAAGACAAAACTAGGTGTATTAAGATAAACCAACCATATGTGTTTGAACTAATATATTAAGATTTTGTTTTTGGAAGAACAACGTATTCATTATCCTTCACACAAATACAACCATAAGATATAAGCTCTACATCATACAAAAAGAAAATCCTCGACACATCATATAAAAATTACATACGCCAAAGAAAAATCCACTATTATTTATATTAAACATCGTCGGCTGCTCAAGCTCCTTCTTATCTTATGTTTTTATCCAATAGACGAATACCATTAATAGTATTTCCATGAAGAATAAAGCCACAAGAAGTATGACTAACATGCTAAAATAGGCAGTGCCAGATAAAAAAATGCTAAATTGGGAAACACGAGGCCTGCTGGAACAATGAGTTGGTATGAGTCAAAAAATATATCATAGGATATATAGTGAGGTTGATAAAGGTCTTGTCAGAGATAAATTAATTCAATTCATTTTAACATGTTGCATGTACTCAAAATCTGCTATAAACCCCACACCAACACGAAGGCTTAAATCAACTCAACTCAAATCTGTACTCATAACATTAGTAAAATTAATATTAGTTCAATTTAAGTAATTGAGAGGGAGATGGAAGCTGTGAGCGGTGATTCTGAGTTCAAAACGAACATCCAACTGTTGCCTTGCGAAAATGATATCCGTCGTCCAGAATCTGCAAATTATCATTCTTCTGTTTGAGGAGATTACTTCATCCGTCAATAATTTCCGCCTTCAAACTTTCAGGTTTGGTTCTTGCTCAATATTGCTGCATTTCATGTTATTGTTATGGAAATTGAATTGAGAACTTTGAAAATGAAAGTTATACCGGTTAAGCTAGACCCACTTGGTTTGATTTGATAAGGATTTATATTTTAACCTCATTTTCACTTCACTCTTATTAATATGTTGCTATTCAAATATGTTGCAATGTATTTTATGTGTGCTATAATATGTTATTTTCTTTGTTATGTAGCCAAGATTCCAAATAGTAAAAATTGTTAAGAAAAGATTCAAACTCAAATCTACTTCAATTAATACCGTCTTGGTCTTGAGCCTCAAACCCCAGTCCTAACTAAATTGTTATTCCATGTTACCAAAAATCTGTTTAAAAAATTCTAGTTAATTTCGTTTCTCCGAAACATATTTTGATATCATCAGAAGAGGGTTGATGATCAACAAAGTGTCTAAAAGATTGCCGATATCTTTGATGATATCCAGCTACATATTGAATTCAATGCTTAGATGACCGTTAAGAGTATAAATTAGAATGAACCAGAAAGGGTTAGATGATAACCAGAAGTATAAATATAAGAGATAAACAAAAGAGGGAAAATGGAATTATGGTCATCTTTCTTTAAATATTTGCGATATAGATAAGGATTTGTGTATTCTAATTTAGATCCTGAGAAAGTTTACATTCATTAAATATTATCATTATCATTAATATAATTTAGCATAAAAATTACTTTGAAACTATTCAGAGAACAAATCAAAAATAAGTTATCTTTTCAAACAGGGCCCAAAAACAATTTTCCCTAATTCGAAACTTACAGTTTTCCAGAATCCAACAAAGAAAGTTATAGTTCTCGAAGTTTTGAAATTTTTTACCGAGGATAAAAGTAGAAGATTGAAGGCGAAGGTTTTTGCTGGGGTTGGACTGTAATTGGCCCGTTAAGTCACTCATGCTGTTTTGTTAATTTTTGACCCTTAACTATCCGTCTCCCGTCATTTTCATTTTTCTATTCTCACAGTTCTTCTATTGTCCTGGCAAACACAAACTTTCAACTACAGGATTCACTTTTCAATTTCGGCAGAAGAAACATACCATGAAATCATTTTTTCCCCACAAATCTTGATGCCCCTGCAGAAATCTGAAGGATTGAGACATTTTGTAGACACATCCATTTGATGGAGAGAACGTTTTTCATGGGCTGCTAGTCAAGACAAAAAGAGATGACAAAAAGAGAACATTTTGTAGACCACGTCACTTCAACACGTACCACGTGCATTCTTATTTTAATCACTGCCGTTTAAAATTAAAATAATAATAAATCAAATTTTATAAAGCACCATCAAGTTTTTTTTGACATTTTTGAGATGATGTTACTGAAGTTTATAATTATCATGAACCCCTCCCTCTTCAAGGGTACTTTTGCTAGGACATTTTCTTCAAAAAATTGTCATATTTAGATTATTTCCGTGTCAGGCAGTCCTTGCGAAACACCGGTTTCCGGTTTGGGATTATTCAATCTATTTTTGTTTTAAACAAGTTGACGGAGCTGATTATTAAATGTTGCCGATTCTGAAAGGGATCATGCCATTTTTGTTTTAAACAAGTTGCCGGCTTACATCCACGGGGCTGTTTACCGCCGAAAACATAGACGAACTGGAATGGATCGTCTTACCTGATTTTAGGGGCAGATACTATTTGGACACATCCATCCACAGCTCTGAAAACACCAAGTTGATTTATGATACCGTATATCGGAAGTTTGGATAGATGCGACCGATTTAGCAGACTTTATCAGATTTCTCCTCATTTGTGAGAGATATTTTATTGTGGGGACGCTCTTCCCTGCAGGTGCAAACCCCTGCAGTTAATTACGTCATCGCGTAGCGTTAATCAACTTCTCCTGCTCCAGATAGATCATTTCATGTCGTGTTTATATATATGTGTGTGTGTGTGTGTGTGTGTGTTGTGTTTATTATGGTTGTCCGTGGATTCTATATGGAGACTGATTTATGTCTTTCTCCTTTTGAGAACTAAGTTCTTCTGTTCCTTTTTTATAAGAATTTAGTTCTTTGAAGGGTTGAACTCTGTTTTTACAGAAATTAAATTCCCGGAATATACAAGAAAGTACAACTCTTTTCTTCATGTTTTTTTTCCTCATATCTAGTTTTCTCTCCTAGATCTTAAGTCTGAAAAACAAAATATCCCCAATGAGAATTAAATTCTCAACTTATGGAAGATTTGCCTTGCAGATTTTAAATTCAGACAAACAACTAAGTTCTTTCTAAAGGGTTAAACCCTTATATTTATATATATTAGGCAAAGGGAGATATTTTGATCTCTGTGTTTATCTTTATCTAGGGTTTGAAAAGAGCAAGAAGGTTTTCTTTAGCAAAAAAATTAAATTCTCAGTGGTATCTTTTTATCACCTTATGGGGTTGATTCTTTATGTGAGACTTGAAGTCTCGAGTCCTTTATATAAATGAAAAATTGTTGATTAATTTAGAAGATCCTTTATTTGAGTGATCTCAATCTGATTTTATAATCAGGGGTGATTTTTAATCACCGTTGAATCTTAGATCTAAGCCTTTCCGTTTAACAGAATATATGTTTCTTGTTTTTAACAAAATTGGAGGAAATATTTTTCATGCATAAAATTTAATTCTATCTTTTAATTCAAATGGTGATTTTTAATCACCATTGGATTTTTTTAATCCAATAGCTCCCTGTTTAACATAGTATATCTTTCTTATTTAGAAAAATTAGGGAAATATTTTCCCATATAGAATTTAATTCTATCTTTTGATGAATTTTTTAATCATCATTGGATTTTTGATCGAACGGCTCTCTGTTTAACAGAAAATATTGTTCTTATTTAAATAGAGCAGGGAGATATTTTTCCTTAATAGAATTTAATATCCCAAGCAAATCTGCTTCAATTTGGACGCTGACGCTCACGTGCTATGTACGTGGGCGTAACCAAAGAATTTAATTCTTATTGAAATAGGTATCCACGTGCTTTGCACGCCGGCGCTCACGTGCTTTTCACGTGAGTCGCCGGCCTAGGATTCAATTCTATCCAATACAGGCGTCTATGTGCTTTGCATGGTGACGCTTACGTGCTCAGAACGTGAGGCACTGCCTTAGGATTTAATCATATCATAGATAGGTGTGCACGTGTTTTGCATACTGACGCTCACGTGCTCGAAACGTGAGGCGCTGCTTCATTTTATAAGGGAACAGGAGCAAACATGAGAATCTCTTTATTAATAATCAAGAATACTAGTACATTTTATATTCTCTCTCATGTCGCTCATATCTCAACGCTCATATAAATATAAAGACTGCTCTTGGTAAATCTCTCCACCTTCATTTATGGATGACTATCCTTCGTCTTTACCTTCATGTCTTCATACTAACACTAAGAATTAAAGAATGCATTCGTAACCCTCGTAGTCTATCCTCGTGCATTCAGCTTTCACTACGGTGTAAGGGATGCTCATCTTAATGTCATCAATTGATGACAATCCTGCAGATGAGGAGTCATGGCCTTTTTGGGGTGCGAATGAAGATCCCGACATTGACTGTTCTTTTAAGGAATGATGAGTAATTGATTTTAAACCCATAATAGAAAGTATGTATATAGCTAATTGGTTTAAGGCACGTCCAGTATCTAGATTAGGATTAAACGGTCAATTGGTTAATTGATTATTAACTATGTAGATTAGGACAACGTGGTTTTCGGTTTAATTAATGTTTAATTGGTGACTTAATCTAGGTTTAGTATATAATTAAGAATTAAGGTTTGTAGGTGGTGTACCGGATACCGACGTATATCGAGATATGGTGACTTAGTCTAAGTTTAATAGTTAAGAATTAAAAGAGATAGAGTAGTGTACCGGAGACCGACGTATATAAAATGCGAAGAAAGAGCGAGTAATCACGCCAACATCAACCCTATAATCACACAAAATTTTTAATTACAATTTTTTTTAAAACCTAGGACATACTCTTTTTTTAAAGAAAAATAATAATCCTAAACTTGGTAGGAATTTATACACTCTTTAATCATGCAACATTTGTCATTTGTAGTTACAACTAATCAATCAACCGTTTGCTGCTAAAGCTACATTCATTAAGCATGGCTCTTCTCGTGCTTAGCTTAGTTCAACGTTTACGATCTCTATAAATAGCAACAATTCTCATAGCTAGACCTCATCATATATTATTCATATCAAATATGAAAAATTTCATTCATTTCATTCTCGTTCTCTTCTTCTTAGCATTATTTCCTTCAAATTATGCATATGATGATGATCATGGCATCCAAACATACATTACTGTGACAAACCCTAACCCAAACATCACATAAATCTTCCAATATAAATTTTTTTAACTACAAATAAACTTTGAAAATTGAAAGTTTAGAAAATTTATTCATCTAATTCGTCGCCGATTTCATGTCGAAGGAGCTCGGTGGAGGAAGGGCTCGGTGGAGGATGGGTGATCGGTGAAGAGAAGGGGTTTGGTGAAGGCCGAGGCTCGGTGGATGTGTCACGACCCGAACGAGGAACGTGACCGGCACTTAAATCATGTGACGTCTAAATGTGTAACGCAATTTAAATAAGCCGAAACCTAGAATCTAAACCGTAAGTAAAGATAAAGAGATAAAGTTCTTAGAAAAAAGAAAAATTAAAGCGTAAAAGAGTTGTTTGAAAATGTTTTGAAAACAAGTTATCCTTAAAATTTTCTGCAGCACCTCTTTTGAAACATATTTCATTCAAAACGATATAGTCAAGGTATTAATTTGCAAGTTACTAAATGCAATGTATTTTATGTGTGCTGTAATATGTTATTTTCTTTGTAATTTAGCTAAGATTCCAAATAGTAAAAATTGTTAAGGAAAGATTCAAACTCAAATCTACTTCAATTAATACCGTCTTGGTCTTGGGCCTCAAACCCCTAACCTAACTAAATTGTTATTCCATGTTACCAAAAATCTGTTTAAAAAATTCTAGTTAATTTCGTTTCTCCTAAAAATATTTTGATATCATCAGAAGAGGGTTGATGATCAACAAAGTGTCTAAAAAATTGCCGATATCTTTGATGATATCCAGCTACATATTGAATTCAATGCTTAGATGACGGTTAAGAGTTTAAATTAAAATGAACCAAAAAGGGTTAGATGATAACCAGGAGTATAAATATAAGAGATAAACAAAAGAGGGAAAATGGAATTATGGTCATCTTTCTTTAAATACTGGCGATATAAGGATTTGTGTATTCGATTGGAAGGCGAAGTGCGAGCTTAACATATGGTATAAACGGTCAAAAAGCACTCCTACAGAATTGCAGCAATATATGGTAAATCGATCCAAGAAAGAGAATGTCTGCACTGAAACAAAGAAACGAGAGATCTTTACCTTCCGTCATTAAACCCGAGAGAACTCGGGAGGATACAAAAGAGAGGGGTGAAACCGTGACGGTCGTGGTAATGGCTGGCAGTAATTCTTCAGTCAGGATTGCATCGGGGTTTACCATGCCTATACTCGGAATAAAGGAGATATCATTAGAGATACCTAGCAGGATTAAAAAACACAAAAGTAACAACTCGAGAAATACCTGACGGGGCAGAAACCAAGTCAGTGTTCGAAGCGTCACCAGCTGTGACGGCTTCCTCGGTTTCCACTGGGAAGGTGGATTCGGCATCCACACCCTCATCACCTGAATCGATAAAGGCCATCGTAATGCTTGTATCACCCGCCGATATCAGGGATCCACAGGGAGAAGAAGCGGCAATCGGAACAGTCCCAGATTCCGAAGGAAGGTTTGCCACTTCAAGCTCTTTAACAAACGGCACTTCACCTGCCACGTCACCGCCTAAACTTGGCCCTGTTCAAAAATGTATTATGATTCAAGAAAGAAGGCCGTTGCTAGGTTTTATCAAGAAACCGTGCGTTGTTCTATCTTGAAGTAACCATTCGGCCTCTTCCCGAGCTGCACGAGCAACCTGTCTATGAGCGGTGGACAGGGCAGAAGGAGCGTCCGCCATAAGAACGCTAGAAGGTCGAGCATCACTCGAACCCGCACCCACGGCCAAGATAGCCTGACACTCCCTTTCTGCGTGCTTTTTACGCTTCCTCTCAGTCTGGGTTGTATGAACCAATCTCCTCAAAACCTCCGACAAGGGGACATCATCGTCCAAATCAGGCTCGGCCTCCGGATCTGCTGCAACATCCATCATCGGCTGCTTTAGAGATGCCTCTCGTGATACCCCTGGGGTGGTCTCAACCGTAGTCGGTGGCCTTGAAGGCTCCTCCGCACTACCGCCTAAGGACGGCATGCTGATTTGAACAGCAGGAGTAGCGGTGGTTCCTATAATAAAAGAAAAAAGGGTATATATGAAATGAATTATATATGTAAATGTATCGCGAATCATACCGAGGCCCATGGAAGCGCGGAGCCTCTCCTCCTCCTCAAATGTCTTGAGGGACGCCAAGAGAGCCTCTTCAGTGGAGATTCCTGTTAAAAGAAGAGCGTCAATAAAGCATAATAAAAAATGCGTATACAGAAAAATGTAAGTGAAATATACCGGACGCCGCAAGAGAAGCTAATGCTGCTTGGTCACGAGCCAGTCTTTCAGAAGCTTCGATGGCAGCTTGAAGATCAGTAGCAGCGGGAGCTTCGAACAAACTCTCGTTGGTGCCATACTCAGACAAACCTTCGCTATAAGGAGCATGAGGTTTCTGACCAAATACGACGTCAGCTGAGAATAAGGATTTCTTCTTCTTCTGCGAACTGGCACCAACAGCTGATGATAAGAGTTTTCGCTTAACGGGCTTCTTCGGACGGGGGTCCCGATCTCCGAACCAATGTCCGATTCTGGAGACACCATGGTTACCGCAGTCGCGGGAACATTTGGTCGAAGCTTCTCTGGAAAAGCTCGCGAGACTACGGCCATGGTGATCTCTCTCAAAGAAGGGAACACAATCGCCCGTCGATTCAGTGGGACCGATGGATTACTGGCTGGGACAGCATCCTTGTGGTCAAGCAGCAGCCACCTCTCCTCCCTGATGATAGCGCCCGTCGCATGTTGGTACCAGGCAACATAGGCATTTGAGGCCCTTGGAATATGACTCGACTCGCTGACAAGGAAGTGAGACCCCGTATTCAGACACATGAAATGATGCGTCACGAGGCGAATGCCCTCCTCAGTAGTAGTTGGAACAACAATGAACGCCTCGAGGGGAATGCCTTGGTTGTAACCCGACTGCTAGGCAAAACGGTGCGGGTTATATCTCATAAACAAGGCCGAGGCGTTCTGTCTGAATACTAGGAAACTCGGCCTGACAGAGTACAAATGGACAATCTCTCGGGCCCTCAACACAGAAACTCCATCCTTGAAAACATCATGCAGCGGTTGGATCACTTTGGAAGATTCCTTGCCGATGGTCAGGACTTTATCGACAAAGGTCATGCTGTCCCTAACCATGCGCGAGCGAAGAAGCAATCGCCGAGCCTCCCGCTGTTGGTTCTGGAGCTGAAGCATCGACCAGGTGCATGACCCGAGAAAAATTGTATCCTTCGTAAAATCTGGGTCGTTTATGCACACCAAAAGCACCCAGCACGTGCATCTCGATCCACGAGGTGAAGTAGTGCAATGGGAGATTTACGGGTTGCACGTCCGGCTGAGTGGTGTTGGCTGCTAGACTCAGGTTATGATATAAATGAGCCAGTCCCGCAACTCCAATAGCCATGCACGTCCCTGCGACGATGCGATGAGCTGGATAAAAGACAGATGGTCTCATATAGCGGGGGTGTATCGGAAGCGCGAACCAACTCAGCCACAAGCCGATAAACCCTATGAAGAACGTCTCCTCGTCAATGTCCGGAGTGGCAATCTCTACGGAGGGGATGACTGGAGTATCGGAATAAAGAATTTCATTAAACCTGCTTCCGCAGTCGGCAGTTTTTCCAAACCAAATCCGAATGGGTCGTCGAGTTTGGAAAACTTCACAGCTTGCTTAGACAGAACCTCCGGACGAAGGAAGCAGGCGATGCAAGCCGTAAAGCTAACTCCGTGCCCACCAGACTCCAGGAATATGCTCTCATATATGTTCAACACCTTGATCAAGCTTGGAAACTAGTGTCGAACGACATTCTCCGGGGTAAGACCCATTACCACCGATTTGGTAGCAAAGATGTACTCGTCAGGGGGAAGTATCTCCTTATAATGTTCCCCTCTGACGGGTAATCCTGAGATCTCCGCGAATTCCTCCAATGAGATTGAGACCTCTCGATCTAATAAGAGAAATGTGTGGGTCGGGATGTTCTATTGTTCCAGAAAAGTTTTGACCCACCACACATGAGGAGTGTGGTAGTGAAAGAGGGACGCATAGATCGCGGGATATAACCCGGTCTTCAGTAGAAGCGACTTCTTGGCCGACAGGATATATCGGGCCTACTGCAGATAGCCAGCCGAATGACAGGAAGTCATTCCTATCGTGTAAACTTGCCCCCAAGGACGCGATTCTCCTTAGTATATGCGACGCCCTAGAATGTCTAGGGCCATTGGCGGCTGCACAGGTATTGATGCTATAGAAGGTTGGAGATGACCTACCAAAGTCCAGTTGACCTCTTCTACCGCGTAAGGGATCTGCGGAGGGTCGGCGTAATGGATTGACGGGATCGGTTCTGACGGCGCTGCGCAAGTAAAGCTGCGCCGACCCTGGATAATTTGACTGTACCATGACCCCCATAGATGAAGAGACTTTTTCCCTGGATCATAATCCCGAATGAGCGCAAAGACTTCCTGATCTGTAGGCGCATCGGCGAAAGCACTCTCCGAGCGAACGTAGGGGAAGGAGGAATCGCAAGCCATAGCACCTGAAAAGTAAAACCCATAGAGGGTTAGTTATCGACGCAATGAAATCAACTACAATTAAAGGCCTTAGCGTTTTCAGTACGTCCAAATTTGTACTACATTAAAGTCACTACAGTCCAAGGAAAAAGGGACAATGGGCCCTACAAAATCAAGGTAACGCCCCATCAATGATGAGAAAGTCACTCA
Organism: Agapanthus africanus; assembly: GCA_030015575.1. Lineage (NCBI taxonomy): Eukaryota > Viridiplantae > Streptophyta > Magnoliopsida > Asparagales > Amaryllidaceae > Agapanthus > Agapanthus africanus. The sequence continues at coordinate 45,819,616 of JASDDO010000001.1, read as the reverse complement.
TTGTAAGAATCCAAAAGAATTCTTATTTAATGAGAAATTTCATTGAACTGTGGAGTTAAACTCCTTCGAAAAATGTGTTCTACAACAGATTTTAAATTTGCAAAAAGGAACCAAAAAAAAAGAAAATAAGAAAGGGAATAAAATTCCCAAAAGAATTTCTTATACAAAAAAAGAGAGTTTTCTCAGAGCTAAGCTCTATAGAACAACCCGGAATTGAATTCCTTTGATAATGGAATAAAATCCCAGAAATCCGCTCAGGAAATGGAATTAAATTCCAATAACCTTCAATGATCAAAGTCAGTAATAGGGTAAAACCCTAAAATCTCCGAGAGCCATGGTCTACCTAAACAAAGTTTTTAGATCGCTAAGAGATCGTTCCAAAAGAAGAGCAAAGCTCTAATGGGTTAAAAATCCAAGACAAAAAAGAGTCTCTTTTAAGAGATAAATGGTCATGGTACTTACCAATTTGATTAAACAGAGTTTAAATTCTAAGAGTTTCTTTGGACAGAGATCTAAGCTCCGAGAAGAGAATTAAATTCTTAAGAAAGAAGAAGGAAGATGATGAAACGACAGTCATCTCAAGGGCCAAAGGTCCTATTTATAAGACATGAAAGGATGGTTCAACTCCCCAGAAGATCGAACAGTAGAAAAGGAGACACCGTTGCACCCATGCGTAAGCCACGTGAGAGCAACGGTGGGGGATATTTGTTTCTCCAATATTTAACCTGATAAAAGAGCAAAACTCTGTTTGAATTAAATGAGGCAGCGCCTCACGTGCTCTCCATGAGGGCACCAACGCCAGGATTAAATCCTTTGGTGGCGCCGCACGTGCTCCTCACGCGGGCGCCAATGTGCAAAGCACCAAAGAATCTATTAAATAAGAGTTAAACTCTTAAATGGCGCCGCACGTGCTCCTCACGCGAGTGCCAATGTGCAAAGCACAGGAATACCCATCTTTAGAAATAAAGTCTTAAATGGCGCCCACGTGTACAACACGTGAGCGCCGGCGCCCAAGTAGAATTAAATTCTACTCTCTGTCAAACAGAGCCGTCGGATCAAAAATCCAACGGGGATGATAAATCATCAAAATACAGAATTAAATTCTGTTGGGAGAAAACATTACCCAAATCTTTCTAAAATAAGGAAGATACTCTTGATTGGATCAAAGTTCCAATGGTAGAATAAAATTCTATTTTTGGAATATATATTTTCTTGATCTTTCTAAACAAGAAAGATTGCTCTCTATAAAACAGATAACTCTTGGATTAAAAATCCAATGGTGATTAAAAAAATCATCATCTTACAGAATAAACTCTGTATAGGGAAAATATTTTCCCAATCTCGTTAAAAACCAAAAATCATATTCTGTAAAAACAGAAGTCCTTGGATCAAAGATCCAATGGTGGGTAAAATTCCCTAAATCAATTTTGAGACCAATTAAATCAATTGGAATCCCTCAATGAGAGATTTTCTCAAAAAATTAATTAACAATCTGCCTTACCTATATAAAGGACCTGAGACTTCAAGTCTTGATAGACAGAGAGAGATGCATCGACATAGGAGAGAACTCTCCACAAGCTTCTGCAAAAAAGAATACAGTGAGCACTTGAGAGAAGAGAAAATTTAATTCTCATAGAAGAAGACTTTTCTCGTTGAAATCCTAGGTAAAGAAAACACAGAGATCATATTGTCTCTCCTTTGCCTGCATAAGGGTTTAACCCTTCATATAAGAACTTAGTTCTTCTTCTGGTTGAGATTTGCAGAAGCAAATCTTCCCACAAGTTGAGAATTTAATTCTCATCGGGAAGATTTTGTTCTGCAGATTCAAAACTTAGGGGAAAAGAACTAGGTTCAAGAAAAAAAAAGAGAAGGAACAGGAACATATGGGAATTTAATTCCTCAGAAAGGAAAAATTAGGGTTTAACCCTACATAAAGAACTTGGTTCTTATAAAAGTATAAATGAACTTAGTTCTTCAATAAAAACAATGATGATGATCCAAGATCTTCAAAACCGAAATCTTGATGATTATCAATGACTAAAATTGTCATTAACAGAAATCAATATCTCTGAAAACAAATAACAAGAATAACTTAGCGTCTCATTAGTGCTTAGCACTGTTATGGAGCCTCATGTGTTTCCCACGTGAGTGCCTAAAACAAGCAAAAGAAAAGCTAAAGCTGTCTCACGTGTTTCCCACGTGGGCGCCTGAAGAGCAAAGAAAAACTCCTTTGTCAATTAAGCAGCCATCAAATAAAACCCCAAAAGAAAGTATTCACGTGAATACACATGAAACACTCTTGGAAAACCATGTTCTTATCACTTCTGTAAAAAAAGAGGAAGTGAACAAATGAAACCCAATACTCAGCACTCACGTGCTTCCCACGTGAATACCATGCAAAGTGCTCAACACTTTAAGATTAGTCAAAATGTCTAAAGTACTTTGCACTGATTGGGGAAACGATCATATCTGAGCGCCACACGTGAGCGCCACGGGACTCTAGTGCTTAGCACACGTGAGCGCTGTATGCCCCAGTGCTTTGCACTTTTGGGTAATTATGGAAACTCAATCTCAGCCCAAAATTGGCTAAGTTTTCTGAGGTTAAACATTTTTGTTTTTAAATCAATCGAGCCCATATGCTCTTGATTTCTAAGGTCTCAAATATGACCAAAAATTCTTAAGTCCACAATAACCCTTTTTCCCTCAAATACAGGATTTGGTTCAAGGGTACATCTCTTCACACCTCTGATACATGTAGTTGTAATTCCTCAACGTCTTCAGAGAGGTGGCGGGTCCCGACGACCAACAACTTCTTTCGTTGATACACTTCCAAATTGACGTGCATGCCTCAAATCGGATCGTGCCCCAAATTGGGCACATTCCATATCAACATTGTTCACTTCGTCACGTAACAAATACGCGTGTGCGCCAGATGAATGTCGGACCGAGAAGTTGTTAAATTAATTATTCGTCCCAAACATGGCGATAATGGACCGAAATGTCCCTAAACTAATATTCGTCCCCAAAATAGGAATGTTGGACCGAAATGTCCTTAAACTAATATTCGCCTCAAACATGGCAATAATGGACCTTGATGTCCTTAAACTAAAATAATTGGGCCCAAATGCTCATATGTTTAAGTTGACTTTAATCTCAAATCAGATTAACGGTCCTTAAATAAACCAAACCCAAATCTAAAAATATACGGATTTGGGCTAATCCGCGCCCTACGGGCGACGACATAAACTAGTCTCCGTATAAAATCCATGGGCAACAAAAACACACACGACACGAAGTGAACTGCTGGAGAAGGAGAAAGTAGTTGTCGCAATGCGGTAATGTAATTAACTGCAGGGGCTTGCGCCTGCAGGGAAGAGCGTCCCCACAATCAAAACCCCCTCATAAACTAGGGGAGATCTGATAAAGTCTGCTACAACGGCTACATCCGTCCAAACCTCCAATATATGGTGCCATAAATCAACTTAGTATTTTCGGAGAGGTGGACGGATAAATCCAAATAGTATCTGCCCCCTTCATATTCAGGCAAGACGATCCATCCCAGTTCGTCTTCGTTTCCGGCGGTAAACAACGTTCTCTTTAGAAGTCGTGAGGACTTCCAAGTGGTGTTTTCCTTTGCAAGTCGTAAGGATCTTACAAGAGTGTTTTCTCCTTATAAGTCGAGAGGACTTACAAGTGTCATTCACCATATTGGATATTTCTCGCCATTGGTAGAACTTGGTAAGGGAATATTTATTCGTGCCCGTGGATTGTATACAAGGGTCAATATGAACCGCCTATAGGGCAACTTGGGGGATATAACGGCTTAAGAACAGTTTCAGATCCCTGTAGCTTATGTCTTTGTATCTTATGAGCCATGAGGGTCTCATAAGTGGAATTCTCCTTACGAGTCGTGAGGATCACGTAAGTATAATTTATCCTTAGGAATCATGAGGACTCCTAAGTGCATTCTTCCTTTATGAGTTGTAAGGATCTCACGCGGGTGTTGTATCCTCACAAGATGGAGAGGACCTTGCGAGTGCACAGGAATTTTTTATTTTACGAGTTTGCGCCCTTTCCGGGTTTTTACAAACTCGCCGGCAGTCCTGCTGTTTTTACTCACGACTCCCTTTCGGGTTTTCATCCGTGCCGATTTTGCTTGTGGACATACCCCTTTTTTTTTGAACGAGATCGCGCCATTCCGGGTTTTCACAAATTCTCTAGTAGCCCTACTTTTTTTTACTCATGGTGCCTTTTCGGGTTTTCATCCGTACCCATTTCGCTTGTGGGTATACCCTTTTTTTTAATGAGATCGCGCCCTTTCGAGTTTTCATAAACTCGCCGGTAGCCCTGCTGTTTTTACTTACGGCGCCCTTTCGGGTTTTCATCCGTGCCCATTTCGCTTGTGGACATACCCTTTTTTTTTCCTCAAATGATGGAACTCTTGAAAGTAGCTTCGTCGCGAGTGACCCATCTATTTACTGGTGGGATTTGGGGATGGCTTCATCGCTAAAATAGCTACGTAGCCAGTGGAACTTGAGTTGCAAGCTCTGCCGTTAGGAATTTGATTGCAATATAGATCTCAAGGGAGTGGATTGCCGTTTTGGGGCGATGCGCTAGTTTAGGGACGTTCCGGTCCTATATTGCCATATTTGAGGCGAAATTTTAGTTTAGGGACATCTCGGTCCTGTATTGCCATATTTGAGGCAGATAGTTAGTTTAAAGACTTCTCGGTTCTATATCGCCATTGTTGGGGTAAAAATTTACACCCCGGTTAACCAAGTCAAAATCAAAGTCAACCCCAAGCCAAGCGGGCCCAAGCCCAGGTCAAGTGGGCCAATGCCCGGGTCGAGCCCAAACATGAAGCCGCCGACCTCCCCCATACCAAAATAAAAATTTTGTAATAAATAATTTTGGTGTATTTCCTTTTTTTTATTTCATGAATAAATGTAAGAAAAATGGGCATAAAGCCAAATTTTTGTAAAACCCATGGCTCATGTGCAAAAGAAATGAGCACATGAGGTATGGGATGGGCAAAATGCCATTTTGTAAAGGTCAAGGGGCTATATGTAAAGTGTGTAGCCTATAAAATGTAACAACCCTAAATTCCCTGTACAACTTTCTGTGCAAATTTTTCAAAATTTAAAGAAAGGGGTACTTTTGCCTGAGCACAAGTTAAATATTTGTTAGCTCTTTAATTACAAGAAGGAGCTTGTAGCTCATTGGTAATACTTTGCACTGCTGAACCAAGCTACCAGAGTTTAAATCCCATACCCCATATTATTTTTAATATTGTTTTTTTTTGAACCTTTAGAATACCAAGGGTTTACACGTGCATATCTCACTAAAACCCCACTACACCCAAAAATGTAACATTGCCAGAGGATAGATGAACCGTCGGAGGGGATTTCGGCCGCCTGACTCGGCCGGAAATCGGCCGACTCGGCCTCGACTCGGCCGACTCAGGCCTTCTACCGAGTCACGGCCGAGTCATTGTCGAGTCGGCCGATTCCGGCGACGACCCCAACACAAAAATTATGTCTTTTGGTCTCCCTTGTACACCTGCAAAATTTTGTCCTCAGACCATTTTCAGAGCTCTTTTAAAACCCCAATTACTCCACTTTTAATACATTTTAATATAATTTATTACATTTTTTCATTTTAACCTTTCACCTACCCTAACCCTAGCCTAACCCTATAATACTACCCCTAAACACTACCCCCTCACCCCAAAATTCTGAGCAAACTCTCAAGAAATTACTAGAAACCCTAGTGTACTTTGGAAGAAGCGAAAAGCGAAGCTCCGGCGAATTTTCCGGCCATTTTCCGACGACGATCCTAGGAACTCCCGACTACGAAACGACGCACCGTCGAATCCTCTCGTCTACCCTTCCTCTCTTCTGTTAACTAAACCCGTAAATCCCCATCCCTCTTCTCTATTCTTTTTCTAAAAATACGGAATTACAAAACCCGACGGAATCGGAATAAATCCGATTTCCGATTCGGTTTCTTCCTAAAACCTCATTTTTCTTTAATACAATTATGCTAAAACCAATTCATGTTGACTATTAAACATTAACTAATCATATTGAACAAGTTCTATATCAAAAGTAATTGCTATTTCCATTTTACCGTATTTTTTTCATTAAAATACCATATAGTTTCTTTTCTACATTTAAACCATCAAAACCTTGCTATACCTTTAAGTAGATCACGAGGTAATGACCTACCTCCTCACACACTCATATGCAACATAGCACAATACCCCCGGGAACATAGAATACGGGAAAACGACACATTTTCAAATAAATACCATTACTAATAAAACCATTTTTCTTAATGATTAGTATTTTACACAAATCTTTGCAAAGCGCCGCTACAACCAATTTGGGGAACCCGTTCGGGATGGTGCGGATTATCGCACATCCTTGGGCTTACTAGTGTGAGATGCAGACCTCCGCAAGGAGCATTTGGTCTCGAAAGGTTTAAAATACGACATCTTAAGAAAATGAGATTTTTAGAAATATAAAATATATATTAAAATTATTTTTATATAATTATATATATATGTAACATTAAAATATCTATTTTGAAATAATATAAATATTACAACTCTTTTCAGAAATCACAAGAATCATTTTACGTTAAAATACCATGAATTCCATACAAAGTCAATATTACAAATAAATATCTTTTATTATGAAGTTAGGATATTTTCACTAGAAATATCACAATTATAAAATCCACAGCTATGATAATTCTAAAGACGATAACTAATACTTTGGGTGTATTTTGAAAACTATACAAAAGTATTTTTACACAAAACCCCCTCAAGTTCTATAAATTACCCTAAGGACCCTAGTAAACATAGGTTTAAGCGGGACCAATCTCTTGAGCCTCAGGGAGCCGGAGAAGTGGGTGCTTGCCTATCTAAGGTAGACAATTAACAAACGGTGTTATCAACACGGTAATCGTTTTTGAAAAAGACATAAATCCTGTCGCCCATGTGCAGCGGTTACCGATAACATCAAAATAATCAGGACTTAAATTTCTTTTCTAGTTGTTCTGACTCAGAATGAGTCTCACTATAATCCGACTTGAATATGATTCAAGTACAATCTACAATCTACAATCTGCAATCTACAATATTACAATTCAACATGAATCCATTCAATCTATATTGACCGAACCGAACCATGGATATACTTCCATTTACATGATTCTACAGTTACATCCATTTACATGATTCTCCAGTTACATCCGTTTACATGATTCTCCAGTTACATCCGTTTACTGATATCATGGTTTCGGTAAGTCACCCAATTATACAATCTATACAGTTTACAATACAATACAATACAACTATACAACAATACAATCAAGATAATACGGAGTTTAAGGGGTAGATTGGTATGGAAGGTGTTAGAAGTGGCACGAGACTGCAACCATAAGACACCTAACCTATATTCCGTTGCTGTTGTACCGTGGCCCAACGGTTCCTTGAGTTTCTGATACCTTAGTCTCCGGGGCAAGTGAGACTCCTCTCGTACACACTGGCATCTTTTTGTACCAAGCTACAAATAACAGCGTTAACACAATATTACAACAATATAATATAACTTTAAAAGCTACCTCTTTATTCTGTCTATTCTATTTCCCTCTTATCTTTGGAATTACCGAGCGATTTGTTCGCTGACGACATTCTCTTTCTTTCTTCTTTGAATGTCGTCAGGTGATTTGGACATCCCTGAGATAGAGCCTAGCGCTGAAGACTTGGACCAGTTCAGTGAAGACCCCGAGCTCTAGTCATTGTACACTTTCCATTTCAGTACTTTTCTTTTCTATTATGCCATTGTTTAGGCATTGCTTTTTATTTCAGTTGTATTTACTTTCCATGTATTGTACAGAAAGAATGTGAATAAATAAAGTTGCTGTTTATTATATCCTGTCTCTTGTGCTTTACTTTTATATTGCTTAGATACGCTTAGCGTATTTACTTCACAGTAAATACGTAGCGTCCTCGTCCCGTCCCCTTCGCCGTATACCGGGAAGCGGAGCGTGACATAAAGGCAAAGATGATGAAAATATCTGAAGATCTTTTTCTTTCTCTAGAAAAAATCTCTAAGGCCTGTGCCTCCTTCTCCTTCCTCAAGGTTCTAAACCTTCTTCTTTCTTTTGAATTAAATCAAGAGTTTTACTCTTCCTTTTCCAAAACTAAATAGTTTTTCACCGCAAAACCCACAAAGGGGAGCTTGGATCTTCCATCAGATCTTAAAAAGGAGAGATTTTTAAAATCTCACCCCTCTTGTTCTCCAAGATCCGGCCAACAGAAGAGGAGGAAGGAGACACATCTCCAAAGATCCCATTTAGGAAAGATCCAAGGCTTAAGAGAGAAGAACCTCTGAAAATTTTTAGGGAGTTCAACTCCAAGACCCAAATCCTCAAAGGAGTTTAACTCCTAATCCAGATCTTTTGGAGTTTAACTCCACTCAAAATCCTCTTTTGGTGTTTAACTCCTATTCCCGGAGGTAAACCCCCTTTCTTTCGTTAGCGCCCAGCGCTTAAGCGCCCATGTGCCAAGCACGTGAGGCGCGAGCGCCCAAAGCGCTAGCGCCCGAACGCCCATGTGCCGGGCACGTGAGGCGCTAGCGCCCAAAGCGCTAGCGCCCGAGCACCCAAAGCGCTAGCGCCCGAGCGCCCATGTGCCGGGCACATGAGGTGCTAGCGCCCAAAGCGCTAGCGCCCGAGCGCCCATGTGCCGGGCACATGAGGTGCTAGCGCCCAAAGCGCTAGCGCCCGAGCGCCCATGTGCCGGGCACATGAGGTGCTAGCGCCCAAAGCGCTAGCGCCCGAGCGCCCATGTGCCGGGCACATGAGGTGCTAGCGCCCAAAGCGCTAGCGCCAGAGTGCCCACGTGCCGGGCACGTGAGGCGCTTGCGTCCAAAGCGCTTGCGCCGGCGCCCAAAGCGCGTGCGCCGGCGCCAAAGCGCGTGCGCCGGCCCAATTGACCTAGCGCTGGCGCTCACGCGTCCTTTGGAAGCCATTTTCCCCCTCATTTTACATGCACTCCATACTAAAAATACCTCCCCCGTTAGAAAAAAATTTCTAACGGGACGCTGCCCAGCACCCCGCAAGGGGGCTGCTAGCCCCCTTGACCTCCAGCCCGTTATCTGGGTAGCAGGACCCCTGTAAAAACTCTGCGGGGACCTCGATATATCCAAAACCCCTTCAAAACACAATACTACACATTGAGTTCGCATGACCAGATTGACCCGTCAATCGAAGGTTCTCTCGCTTCAAAGCCGAGGGGTAATTAACGGCAGCTTAGTCCGCGGCTGCCGGAGATTCGGATACCCACAATCAATAAACCTCCGCCTGCCCTGGGCAGGGGGAATCTGTAATGCGCCTGACAAGCGCGCGCATTCCCATCTCAATGGGGTGACGAAAAACACCCTACAGATTCTGGCACGTCCGGTGGGACCTTTCTCTCCTCCCATATCTCGGGTCAAGCGTTCATGTGAACTCATTTAACATATACACCGATGTTTGTACTGAAGTAATGTTTCTTTTATGCAGCAATCAACTTTCAACGACAATGTCTCTTAAGATGGATCCAGCTTCTGATGCGACCCCGATTCCGTACATGGTCAAGATCAATGCTCGTGTGGTTCTCCCCGCAAGCCTCGGTCGATAGTGGGAGGAACTGCCCCGCCAGTTTGGTTCCGTCATCATTTACCCTGCCGGAAGCGCTCATCTGACAGAAATCCAGGCAAAACAGGTGGCCAAGCCGGTCTCAAGAGGCAAGAGGCCGAATGTTATGATCGCTAAGGCACCACGACTGAAACTTGAGACGGTGTCTGAAAGACTCTCTGGTGCTCCAGCTGGGGGCAAGACTTCCGGTACAAAGGGCAACATCAAATGTTGCGGACGAGCTCAGGCGATGACTCCAACAAATGCACAATCAAGCATATCTCTAAAGTCCTCCATCGCCCGGTCTACGGCGGCTTCCCGAAGAGCCGTAACCAGCCAAGTGCTCAAAACAGAAAGGTTGAGACAGAAGCGGCTCAGGTATCGAGCCAACAAGAGGGCCAGGACTCCGGCCAAGTGGAATCTTATGAAATTCCAAGAGCAGAGTCATCCTGCGACGACGGCTGTGTTGACCGTAAAAGTCAGCAATTCTTTCGAACCTCTGAAGTGGGTTCAGAAAAACGCTATGATCGCCAGAATTAAGAAGACGGCAGACCGAAGTTGCTACAAAGAGACGTGTCCCAGCCCCAACAGAGAAGGTATGGCACTGTCTCTTCAAGTGTCTATCAGGCGCTCTGTGCCGCGCGAAAACAGCGGGGCAAAACCAAAAAAGAACCGTCGGCACCATTCAAGAATCCGTCCAGGCCAGCCGCCTTCAGTCGATTGCCCGTTACCAAAACAGGAGGGTCAAGACAACGATCCATGAAATCCATCGCCGATAATAAAAAGACGGCTGGATATGTTATCCATATGGTCTATATGGCGGGCGGGCGCCCCAGCGACAACCTTCACAGCAAAAGCAAGGATGGGGCCACCATATCCCAAACCCAATCTGGCTTGAATGTGGTTGCCGCTTCCCAAGAACAGCCGCTTCCGCTGGATGATGAAAACCGGCTCAATGAGGATGATAGGCAGAAAGACCCCTCAGTCTATGTGGAGTCAAGCTCGGACAGCAAGAAAGAGCCGACTTTCTGTCCCAGGACCGCGGAGCAAGAGCTGCTTCAAGAGCTTTGAAAACAGCTCAGGAGCAAAGATAAAGAGTTGGCCAAGCTCTATTCGAAAATTGACGACCAAACGAACGTTGTGATGCAGCTTACGGCTCAAATTGCTCGAGCGCCTCCCAATCAAGCACAAGTCGCTACTCATGAGCCGGATGATGACAATCCGAAGCGGCCGATGCCTGTCCCTTTGGGTCCAAGATTGGTCGAGCCGCACGAAAGCCGGCCACATTCCGCTTCTGGGGACGCCTTGGCCCCAGATAGCACTATCCCGCTAACACAAGATCGGATAATGGATTTGGTCACCAGCAAGGTTAAAACATTGGTGGCCGAAGCTGAAGCTCAGAAAGAAATTGGCAGTAGTTGGCGGCCATATCCCGTATAGTACGATCCGATTGAGTTCCCGAGCGGCTACGTTATTCCTAAGCTCGGAAGATTTGACGGGACGGAAAATGCAAATCAGCACGTCGCCCACTTTAAAGCATCGTGTGGAAATACAGGGGGCAATGATGCGCTCCTTCTTCGTCAGTTTGTCAACAGCCTGACCGGTGTCGCTTTTGACTGGTATGCGAGTATACCAGACGGGTCTGTCATTACCTTTGCCCAAATGGAGTCTCTGTTTCGGCAAAGGTTCATGAGTGTCAGTGATAAAATCTCCATTGCTGACCTTGTGAGGACCAAACCGGGGAAGAATGAAAGAAACACTGAATTTATCGCCCGATGGCGTAATCTCAAGGTCAAGTGCGAACCGCCGCTGGAGCAGGACTAGTCCGTCAGACTCCTCATTGGGAATCTCAGTAATTGGATGGTCCCGTTCTTATGTACAGCAGGCCTCAAGACATTTCAAGAGCTAACCAAGAAAGTCCAAATGCTGGAACGCTCGAAGCAAGAATCTATCCCAGACTCTCCGAGAGACAAGAATTAGAAAAGCAAGAAGGACGACAACCGTAGAAGCGGGAATTCCAGCAGTACCAGTGTCTTCAATGTGTCCGACAATGAAGACAAGCGAAAGGCAGGAAATTCCAAAACCAACCGGCCTCGAAAGCCATTGCTGGGAGGAGAAGGGCCTTCCCTAGAGGAGAAAAAGAACAAGGTTTACTCTTTCAGAAGGGACAAGGTCCGCAAGATATTCAAGGATGCCTTGAACAGTGGTCTACAATTGCCAGAGTCGAAGAGACCCCACGAAGCAAAAATGACCGACAATCCCATGTATTGTCCGTACCACAGAGTAGTGAGCCATGCGATCGAGGATTGCTATATCTTCAAAGACTGGGTCGAGAAGCAGTACAAGACTGGAGAGATCGAGCAGTCCAAGAGTGTGTTGGTGAACAATCAAGTTGCAACCACCAACTTTATAAAGACAGAAGCCGAAGCCTTCTAGGAGCAGACAGCTGAACCCGCTGCCCTGAGAAATGAAACTGACTCATCGCAGTCTCCATGGAGTATGCACATATCTAATAAGACGAAAAAGATGCTAAAGCTACTTCAGAAGGAGCCCATAACGGAATGGGAAGGGCAGAAGAAGCCTACCACTCCAGCTGCCAATTCGGCTCCATCAGGCTCAAAATCCAAAAAGCTCAAGAAGAAGAAAAGTGCAGCTCGACTCGAAAAAGAGTCTGCAGGGAGATCGACCATTCAAAAATATATCGATTTCCTCGAAGACTATGAGTAGAAGGAAAGAACTCTGATTCAATTGAAGGAGTTCCTCCCTATAGAAGTGGCTGAAATTCTGGAGGAGTTAGAAGAAGACTCCAATGAAGAGATCCCTATAGTGACCTGCTACGCCATCCATCTGGGTAGCGACTTTGAGGAGGAGCTCTGTTTTCCCGAAGAGGGCGAGGAGCTCGCCACAAAGGCCAACCAAATCCAGCTTAGAAGCGGCAGGGCTCTACCGCCAAATCAGGGCAACGCCCTAAAAGGGAAAGAAAAACAAGTCGCTAATGAAGAAAATGGCAGAGAACTTACTCATGAAGATTCGAGTCCTTCCCCAGTAATGTCTTGGCTCATCTCCGAAAGCTTCCGTCTCTCCTTAGCATCTACGATGCCTTGGTTCTATCTAAAGAGCTTAGAGATGTTCTCATTCACGCTTTACAAAACCCCGAGCGGTACCAGGCTCGCTTTGCAGAAATTAATATGAAAGAAGCCTAGTACACCCTGCATACCGCCACGGTCACGTTTAAGGACGAAGTCCTTCTACTGGGAACAGCTGAGCATAACCGGCCGCTTTACGTGACCGGGTACAGCGACGGAGATCGGATTAATCGCATATTGATTGATCCGGGGTCCTCAGTGAACACATGAACTTGCGGACTCTGAAGAGTTTGTCAATGGAAGTCCGACACCTGTCAAGGGAAAGGATTGTCATTCAAGGCTTCAATCAAAACTGCCAGCAAGTTCTGGGGTCTATTGCTTTGCCAATCAAATTTGGGGATCTGCAAACTGAAGCTAAGATATACGTGATCGACGCTGACACGTCTTATAAAATTCTCTTGGGACGGCCGTGGCTCCACGATTATGACATAGTTCCATCAACTCTCCATCAATGCATGAAGTATACTAAAAATGACGAAGAAAGACACATTGACGGAGACATCCAGCCGTTCGGTGTGCATGAAGTCCGATATGAAGATTCTCAGTACTTTGTGAACCTCCAAAGTGCTGAGCCACAGCTGACCAAAGACAGAACAACCTCGAAACTCAAAAGCAAGTCTGAGCCGGCTGTCGGTTTCAAAAGCAGAAACCCCCATGTGCATCCGCGTTTCGGCAATGACACTGATGAGTCCAACGCTGGAAGTCCGTCCTTCCGTGAAACTCGCCCTCATTTCGGTAGCGATACGGACGAATCTGATATTGAAGGCCCATCCGACAGCAAAATCCGCCCTCGTTTAGGCAGTGACACTGAAGAATAAGAAGAAGAGGATCCGTCTTGCAACAGCTGTGCAAATCGGGCTATCGTGTGAACAGCGAAGCTAAGAGAGACCTTCGAAGTTGCAGAAGGGTCCCTAGCCATCACAAGGGTGCCGGAGCGGATGTGCAAATAGCTCTATGCATTGTCAGTCTCTACCGTGGACCAGCTGAAAACATTCTACGTTTCCGGGAGGAAAAGTGGACAGAAGGGCATCCTGTTTTATGGATCAAATCCTGTTGTGCACTCGGACGATTTGTCTGTCGCGTGCCTTCCTTATAAGAGAGGCATAAGAGCCGTCCTCAATCCCAGATACTATGCGCCCGAGATGCGGGAATATTTCAAAAGGTGCGGATGCCGGTTATATCAAACGGAGTCCGAAGCAAAGTTTTATGAAGGGCTATGGCATCCACCTCAGGTCCGAGCACTCATCGATGGACGAATTCCAGATAGACGGGGCATAGGTTTCATTCAACCTGATTCCAAGGCATGCTACATGATCCATGTTGGTGAAGCCAGCGAAAGATCAAATGATGATGACGAGATGGCCGAGCCAGAAGAAGCTCCTCAAGAGCTCGAAGATGGCGGACAAGCAACCTTCGATGAGCTAACCGAGATTGATTTGGGAACGCCCGATAATCCAAGGCCGACCTATATCAGCTCACTCTTGTCAGAGGAAATGAAAGAGCAGATGGTAGCCCTGCTGCATGAATTCGCTGACTGCTTCGCATGGACGCACAAAGAAATGCCTGGCCTCTCCCCTGAGGTAGCTGTGCATAAGCTGGTTATTTCTCCAGATATCAAGCCAGTCAAACAATCTCCCCGAAGAATGAGAAGGGAGCTAGAAGAAAAGATCATCGAGGAAAATAAGAAACTTATCGATGCTGGCTTCATCAGAGAAGAGAAATATGCGGACTGGATCGCATGCATAGTCCCAGTGAAGAAGAAAAATGGGCAGATACGAGTTTGTGTCGATTTCAGGGACCTCAACAAGGCATGCCCTAAAGACGACTTCCAGCTACCGGTCATGGAAATGATGGTCGATGACACCTCAAATTATGAGCTGTTCACCTTCATGGATGGCTCGTCTGGATATAATCAGATCAAGATGTTGCCTAAGGATGAGAAACACACAACATTTCGAACCCCGATCGGAATATATTGCTACAAGGTAATGCCGTTCGGACTGAAGAATGCAGGTGCTACATACCAAAGGGCAATGACCAATATCTTTGATGACCTAATTCATAAAGTCGTCGAATGTTATGTTGATGATCTGGTCGTTAAGACTAAAGCCAAGGCCAATCACATCCAAGATCTTAGAACCGTTCTCACCAGACTGAGGGAGTACGATCTTAAAATGAATCCTCTGAAGTGCGCTTTTGGCGTGTCATCGGGAAAATTCCTGGGCTTCATAGTCCGACATCGAGGGATTGAAGTTGACCCATCCAAGATAAAGGCCATCATGGAGATGCCCCCTCTGAAGGATCTGACGCAGCTAAGATCTTTTCAAGGAAAGCTTGCTTATATACGAAGGTTTATCTCAAATTTATCGGGAAGATGTAGGCCCTTCTCAAAGCTCATGAAGAAAGGAGCTCCTTTTGTCTGGGATGCCGAATGTCAAGAAGCGTTCGAAAGCATCAAACAGTACCTATTGCACTCTCCAGTGCTTGCTGCCCCTATTCTAAATAAACCGTTGATTCTCTATACTGCCGCGCTAGATGAGTCACTCGGTGCACTCCTTGCCCAGAACAACGAGAAGGGAAAGGAGAACGCCCTCTACTACCTCAGTCAAACTTTAGTCGGGGCGGAACACAACTATTCTCCAATCGAAAAGCAATGCCTGACTCTGATATTCGCTGCGAAGAAGCTGAGGCACTATCTGCTCACTCATTAGGTTATGCTGATCTCTAAGGTCGACCCGCTCAAACACTTAATGACCAAATCAAGCCTAGCCGGAAGAATGTCAAGATGGGCAGTCATGCTAGTTGAGTTTGACAGAGTTTATACTCCTCAGAAAGCAGTAAAAGGGAAAGCTCTTGCAGACTTCCTTGCTGCTCATCCTGTATCAGAGGGGTCACCGCTTAATTGCGAGTTACCCGACGAACAAGTGTTGAACCTCGAGGAAGATGAGCCATGTTGGGAGCCCTACTTCGATGGAGCCTCATCAATAAGGACCTCCAGTAAATCAAGCATCCCGGAGATAAAAGCAAGGATAGGATTGGTGTTCATCATGCCATCGATGGGAACCCTACGGCGTTCTTTTGCTCTCACCGAGCCTCGCACAAACAATGAGGCTGTGTATGAAGCTCTGATAGCGGGTTTGGAGCTCGCCATAGAAATGGAAATCCTTCGGGTACGAGTCTATGATGATTCCTAGTTTGTCGTCAACTAAGTAAGCGGCGACTATAAGATATACAAACCCGAGTTAGCTCGATATAGAAGCCGAGTGGTGGAACTCATGAAACGGTTCACTCACGTTGAACTAATGAGAGTCCCTAGAGCGTTGAATGGAAAATCTGACATACTCGCTCGCTTAGCTAAAGAGCTAGCTAATCCTGACATGGACGAAATTCTAATCACAGTCAGAAGCCGGCAAATTCTGCCTCCAGCCTCTTTGCATGAAGAAGAAAGCGTAGAACAGGAGAACAATGCTGTCGAAGAAGCTTCTGTCGAAGAAGCTTCGATCATCCAAGACAAGCCCGATTAGAGAGAACCCTTCATAGAGTACCTCCGATACAACAAGCTGCCCGAAGGAAAATCTGCGAGAATTCAGCTGAAGAAGAGAGCTCTCCGATATGTGTTTGTAAATGGCATGCTATACCGCAAGTCATATGACTAACTCTGACTCAGGTGTCTGTCATTGGCCGAAGCCCAAAAGGTCATGAAAGAAGTTCACTCGGGCGTTTGCGGTTCTCACCAATCTGGCCCCAAGATGCGACTTCAAATTAAACGGCTTGGGTATTACTGGCCCACCATGATACGGGATTGCGGAGAGCATGCAAAGAAATGTCATACCTGCCAAATTCACAGTGATTTCATTCACAAGCATCCCAATCCGTTGCATCCTACGGTGGCGTCGTGGCCCTTCGAAGTCTGAGGCACCGACATAGTTGGTCCAATTGATCCTCCGTCATCCAAAGGCTACCGGTTCATACTGGCTGCAACAGACTACTTCTCCAGAGTGGCTGAAACTGTCCCGCTAAAAGAAGTCAAGACAGAAGATGTTCTGACATCCTTCCGGTATAATATTCTATACTGCTTTGGTACACCAAGAAGAATCATTTCTGACAACGGGCCTTCTTTCAAGAGCTTCAAAGTCTCAAAATTCGCTACTCAACACAAGATAGACTGGAGATATTCCTCTATCTATAATCCAAGAGCCAATGGGCTAGCCGAAGCCTTCAATAAGACTCTATGCAAGCTCCTGAGGAAAAATGCTTCAGCCAACAAGAGAGACTGGAATCTCAAGCTTCATGAGACGTTGTGGGTATATCGTACTACATACCGTACTCTAACTCAGTTCACTCCATACTCATTGCTCTTCGGAGTGGAGGCGGTCCTCCCCCTCGAAGTCGAAGTTCCAAGCTTAAGAATGGCCGTTCAGCATGAGTTGACGGAGGAGGAAAACGTGCTCCTTCGGCTTGAAGTGCTCGACGCCCTCGAAGAAAAGAGGCTCGCGGTGCAGCAAAATCCGGAGCTGTACCGAGTCCAAATGTCACGGGCCTATGATAAGATAACCCGTCTCCACGCTTTCAAGAAAGGTGAATTGGTATTGGTCCTCAAAAGACCGATCATCCCCAATTGACATGCCAAGGGAAAATTCGATCCAAACTGGGAAGGACCATACGTCATTGAGAAAGTGTTTGATGGAGGATCCTACCAGCGGATAAATGCCGAGGGAGAAAGGCCCATGCCACCTATCAATGGCCGATATCTCAAGAAATACTACGTGTGAATGCTTCAAGTCGCAGGCGAATTGAGCACACCGACCCTACGGTCTGGATCATACATCCTGCAAAATCGTATACAATCCACGGGCGTAAACAACCCCTATCTCTCCCAAGCCCTACCGGTGAGACTACTTTTAAAGTCCTACCAGCGAAAAAACGGTATGTCCGCAAGCAAAACGGGCACGGATGAAAACCCGAAAGGGCTCCGTGAGTAAAAAAAGCAGGACTGCCGACGAGTTTGTGAAAACCCGAAAGGGCGCAAACTCGTGAAAAGAGATAAAATACACTCGCAAAGTCCTCTCGACCTTGTGAGGAGAAAATCCCTGCGTGAGATCCTTACGACTCACAAAGGAGCAACACACTTAGGAATCCTCACGATTCCTAAGGAGAACATACACCTACAAGATCCTCTCGACTCGTAGGGAGAAAATGCTTTTATGAGACCCTTACGGCTCATAAAATTGAAAAGCCTTCGGTGATAGGGATCTAAACCTGTCTCCTGAGCCATCGCCCCCAACGGGCAACGACAAATGATGAGTCGCTCCTGGCGTTACTCTTCAGTGTTAGCAGTGATGATGCCGACCCAAAAACCAAATCCCAAGTCCTCCCGGGGCAAATGATGAGTTTCTCCTGGCATCATTCAAGTGCAGCAATGCTGATGCCAAACAAGATCCAAGTTCCAAGTCCCCAAACGGCGAATGATGAGTCGCTTCTGATATCACATTCCAGTGCAGCGATGCAGACGCCAACCAAAATCCAATCTCCCAAAATTCTCCCGGCCCGACGGTTGGTCCACAAGTTGACTACCATATACAATCCACGGGCTCAAATAATTCTCAGCATACCCATGCCCCCACCGCAATCACCGGTTACGCGGATGGTCTCCGCCCTTGGGATTATGCTCCATTTGGGAAGACCCACTCATGTGTCCTCACGATACATGAGGAGAACAGACTTACGGGATCCTCACGACTTGTAAGAAAACACCTTCGTGGGATCCTTACGACTCACAAAGGAAAAAAACACACCTGGGAGTCCCTACGACTCCTAAGGAGAAAGCACACCTACGAGATCCTTTCGACTCGTAGGGAGAAAATGCTTTAATGGGACCCTTACGGCTCATAAAATTGAAAATCCTTAGGTGATAGGGACCTAAACCTGTCTACTAAGCCATCGCTCCCCAACAGGAAAAGACAAATGATGAATTGCTCCTGGCACATGTGCTTCAGTGTTAGCAACGTTGATGCCTACCCTAACCCCAAAATTCTAAACTCCAATCCAATAGGCCCCTAAGTCTTTAAACTGGGAATAGATGACCTCTAAGTCGTTAAACTAGGAACAGATGACCCCTAAGTCGTTAAACTGGGAACGGGGTAAATCTCCTCATGACAAATGATGATTCGCTCCTGGTACCATATTCCAGTGCAGCGATGCTGATGCCAATCCAAAAAAAATCCCCAAATCCTGTCATGGCAGATGATGATTCGCTCCTGGTACCATACTCCAGTATAGCGATGCTGATGTCAACCCAAATCATATCAAGTCAGCAAGACAACCAACGACCTCCCTGGAGGAATCAAGCTCCACCTAAAAAAAAAAGACAAATCCCGACACCACAAGAAGTGGAGCAAGTCAAATCGAATTCTAACACCGCAAGAAGCGGAGCAAGACAAATCAAGCATCGACCGTCCACGTCGCTAAAATGGCAGAACCGACCGTCCAAGTCGCAAAAAGGGCAGCACCGACCGTCCAAGTCATAAAAAGGGCAGCACCGACCGTCCAAGCCGCAAAAAGGGCAGCACCGACCGTCCACGTCGCAAAAAGGCAGCACCGACCGTCCAGGTCGCAAAAAGGACAGCAACGACCGTCCAAGTTGCAAAAGGGCAGCACCGACCGTCCACGTCGCAAAAAGGGCAGCAACGACCCTCCAAGTCGCAAAAAGGGCAGCACCGACCGCCCAAGTCGCAAAAAGGGCAGCATCGACCGTCCACGTCGCTAAAAGGGCAGAACCGACCGTCCACATCGCTAAAAGGGCAGAACCGACCGTCCAAGTAGCAAAAAGGGCAGCACCGACCGCCCAAGTCGCAAAAAAGGTAGCACCGACCGTCCAAGTCGCTAAAAGGGCAGAACCGACCGTCCAAGTCGCAAAAAGGGCAGCACCGACCGTCCATGTCGCAAAAAGGGCAACAACGACCGTCCAAGTCGCAAAAAGGGCAGCACCGGCCGTCCAAGTCGCAAAAAGGGCAGCACCGACCGTCCAAGTCGCTAAAAGGGCAGAATCGACCGTCCAAGTCGCAAAAAGGGCAGCACCGACCGTCCAAGTCGCAAAAAGGGCATCACCGGCCGTCCAAGTCGCTAAAAGGCCAGAACCGACCGTCCAAGTCGCAAAAAGCGCAGCACCGACCGTCCAAGTCGCAAAAATGGCAGCAACGACCGTCCAAGTCGCAAAAAGGGCAGCAACGACCGTCCAAGTCGCAAAAAGGGCAGCAACGACCGTCCCAGTCGCTAAAAGGGCAGAACCGACCGTCCAAGTCGCAAAAAGGGCAGCACCGATCGTCCAAGTCGCAAAAAGGGCAGCACTGACATTCCAAGTCGCTAAAAGGGCAGAACCGACCGTACAAGGCGCAAAAAGGGCAGCACCGACCGTCCAAGTCGCAAAAAGGGGAGCACCGACCGTCCAAGTCGTCGAAAGGGCAGCATCGACCGTCCAAGTCGCTAAAAGGGCAGAACCGACCGTCTAAGTCGGAAAAAGGGCAGCACCGACCGTCCAAGTCGCAAAAAGGGCAGAACCGACCGTCCAAGATGCAAAAAGGGCAGCAACGACCTCCACGTCGTCAAAACGGGAACCTAATTAAATCAACCTCCGCGCGAAAGAAGATCCATCAATTTCATGCACACAACCCACATATGTGGTGTGCATTTATTGATGGGGGCAGTTTGTTAGGGTAAAAATTTACACCCCGGTTGACCAAGTCAAAATCAAAATCAATCCCAAGCCAAGTGGGCCCAAGCCCAGGTCAAGTGGGCCAATGCCCGGGTTGAGCCCGAACATGAAGCCGTCGGCCTTCCCCATACCAAAATAAAAATTTTGCAATAAATAATTTTGGTGTATTTCCTTTTTTTATTTCATGAATAAATGTAAGAAAAATGGGCATAAAGCCAAATTTTTGTAAAACCCATGGCTCATGTGCAAAAGAAATGAGCACATGAGGCATGAGATGAGCAAAATGCTATTTTGTAAAGCCCAAGGGGCTATATGTAAAGTGTGAAGCCTATAAAGGCATAGATGATGAAAATATCTGAAGATCTTTTTCCCTCTCTAAAAAAAATCTCTAAGGCCTGTGCCTCCTTCTCCTTCCTCAAGGTTCTAAACCTTCTTCTTTCTTTTGAATTAAATCAAGAGTTTTACTCTTCCTTTACCAAGAATAAATAGTTTTTCACCACAAAACCCACAAAGGGGAGGTTGGATCTTCCACCAGATCTTAAAAAATAGAGATTTTTAAAATTCCACCCCTCTTGTTGTCCAAGATCCGGCCAACAGAAGAGGAGGAAAGAGACCCCATCTCCAAAGATCCCATTTGGGAAAGGTCCAAGGCTTAAGAGAGAAGAACCTCTGAAGATTTTTAGGGAGTTCAACTCCAAGACCCAAATCCTCAAAGGAGTTTAACTCCTAATCCAGATCTTTTGGAGTTTAACTCCACTCAAAATGCTCTTTTGGAATTTAACTCCTATTCCTGGGGGTAAAACCCCCATTTCTTTCGCTAGCGCCCAGCGCTCAAGCGCCCATGTGCCGGGCACGTGAGGCGCTAGCGCCCGAGCGCCCATAGCGCTAGCGCCCGAGCGCCCATGTACCGGGAACGTGAGGCGCTGGCGCTCGAGCGCCCAAAGCGCTAGCGCCCGAGCGCCCATGTGCCGGGCACGTGAGGCGCTAGCGCCCAAAACGGTAGCGCCCAAAGCAATCGTGCCTGAGCGCTCTATGCCGGGCCCAAAGCGCCAGCGCCAGCGCCCAAGCGCCTAGCGCTAACCCAAGCGGTGGCGCTCACCCATCCTTTTGACGCCATTTGCCGCTCATTTTACATGCACTCCACACTAAAAATAACCCCCCCCCCCGTTAGAAATTTTTTTCTAACGGGGCGCTGCCCGTAAAAACTCTGCGGGGCCCCCGATATATCCAAAACCCCTTCAAAACACAATATTACAGATTGAGTTCGCATGAGCAGCTTGACCCGTCAATCATAGGTTCCCTCGCTCTAAAGGCGAGGGGTAATTAACGACAGCTTAGTCCGCGGCTGCCGGAGATTCGGATACCCACAATCAATAAACCCCCGCCTGCCCTGGGCAGGGGGAATCTGTAATGCGCCTGACAAGCGCGCACGCATTCCCATCTCAATGGGGTGACGAAAAACAGCCTATAGCCATATTTGAGGCAAGTAATTAGTTTAAGGACATTTCGGTTCGGTATCGCCGTTTTTAGACGAAGTTTTAGTTTAAGGACATCTTGGTCCTATTTCGCCATATTTGAGGCAAGGTTCTAGTTTAAGGACATCTCGGTCCGTTATCGTCATGTTTGAGGCAAATAATTAGTTTAAGGACATCCCGGTCCGTCATCACCATGTTTGGGGCGAATTTTTAGTTTAAGGACATCTCGGTCCGTTATTGCCATGTTTGAGGCGAATTTTTAGCTTAAGGACATTTCGGTCCGGTGTTGCCATGTTTGAGGCAAATTTTTAGTTTAAGGACATTTCGATTCGTTGTTCCCATGTTTGAGGCAACTGAGCTTCTTTATATACTACTCTCAGAGTTTTTGACTCAGGAAGATAGCGAGCGGACATGAGCGTCGTCATCTATCATTGACCTAGGTCATGACTCGTTAGGCATAGTATTTTTTGAGGAATCGGCCGTTTATTGGCCGGAAGGGTCTTTCGCCATGCATATCCATGAGCAGGTAGGCTCCACCTTAGTAGACTTTGTTTATGATATACGGGCCTTCATAGTTTGGCTCGAATTTCCCCCGTTTTGCACGATTGGGGATCATCGGTCTTTTGATGACTAACACGAGCTCTCCTTGGCGGAATGTTCTCGGCCTAGTCAATCTTTCGTATAACCGTGTCATCCTTGCTTTATAAGCTTCCAGGTTTTGCTGTGCTTTAAGGCGAGTTTCGTCGAGGGCATCGAGCTCCTCAAGCCGAAGTTGAGCGTTTTATTTATCTGTTAGCTCATATCGAACCGCTACTCATAGAGAAGGGAGTTCTATTTCCAGGGGAAGCACTGCTTCCGTGCCGAATATCAACGCGTATGGTGTTGTATTCGTGGCCGTTTTGAACGTTGTTCGGTATGCCTAAAGAGCTTCATGCAGTCTTTAGTGCCAGTCTTTTTTGCTTCTGGACACCGTTTTCTTTATAATCTTTGTCAAGGTCTTGTTGAAAGCTTCAGCTAGACCGTTGGTACGAGGATTATAGACTGAAGAGTATCTCCAATCTATCTTATGCTGTTGTGCAAAGCGGCTGATTTTATGGCTTCCGTAGGATGACCCATTATCCGAGATAATTCGTCGCGGAGTGCTGAACCGATAGATGGCATTTGTCTTGAAGAAATGGAGGATATTCTCCGTCTTCACTTCCCTTAGTGGGACTGCTTCTACCCATTTAGAAAAGTAGTCGGTCGTTGCCAGTATGAACAGATGTCCTTTGGACGATGCTGGTTCAATGGGTCGATTATATCGGTTCCCCACATTTCGAACGGTCAGCTAGCTACTGTTTGGTGTAGCGGATTTGAATGCTGGTGGACGAAGTCCCCATGAATTTGGCACGAGTGATGCTGCTTCGCATATTCGAGGCAGTCCTGAATCATTGTGGGCCAATAGTAACCTATTCTTTTGATCTTCAGCTTCATCTTTGGCCCAGCTTGGTGAGAACCACAGAGTCCAACATGAGTTTCTTAGATGACTCTTTTCGCTTCTCCTGGTCCCAGGCATCTTAGCCACAGACAGTCGAACAATCTCTTATATAGAGTATCATTGACGAAGGCATCTTTGGGCATTCGTTGGGATTTGAAGTAGTCTATGAAGACGTCCCTCCAATCCTTGACCTTTTCTTCGTCCTCTATTTGGAGGGCTACTTGTTCGATCGTTTCTTTTTCTTTGGATGGCTCTGTTAAGTCCCCCGAAGATATTTCTATCGGCGCGAGGATCCTGTGACTTTGCATGATGATCTTTACGTCATCGAGCTCTTTGTCGGCTAACTCCTTAGCCAATTTGGCCAACGCATCTGCCTTGCTGTTTTCCGCACACAGTATACTCTCCAGGATGTAGGAGGGGATTTGTGTCAACAGTTGTTGCACCCTTTCGCCATACCTTATCTGCTCCGGCTTGCATGTCTGATAGTCTCTATTTACTTGGCTAATGATCAGCTGGGAGTCTCCATGTATGAAGAGGTCTTTGATTCCCATATCGACAACGATCTCGAGACATGCTATCAAAGCTTCATATTCAGTTTCGTTATTAGTCCTCGGCTCTGTTAAGGAGTGGGCATAACACAATATGCCTAAACAGTGGCATAACAGAAATGAAAAGTACTGAAATAAAATGTGTACAATGAATGTACAGCTCTGGGTCGTAATCTAGCTGGTCCAAGTCTTCGGTGGTGGGCTCGATCTCCAGTGAATCCGGATCCCCTGACAACATTCCAAAGAAGAAAGAGAAGGAATGTCGTTAGCGAACAATCGCTCGGTAATTCCCAAAGATGAGGGAGAAATAGAATAGACAGAAAGAGAGTATATTTTTATAATATTGTATTTAGTGTTAACGCTGTTGTTTGTAGCTTGGTACAGAAGGATGCCAGTGTATACGAGAGGAGTCTCTATATGCCAGAGACTAAAGGCAATGGAGTACAAGGAACCGTTTATGCCACGGTACAACAGCAAATGAATTCAGGTTAGGTGTCTTAAATCTTGCAGTCTCGTGCCACTTCTAACACCTTCCGTACCAATCTACCCCTTAAATCCCGCGATGTCTTGATTGTATTGTTGTATTATATTGTAAATTGTATTGTCTTGTATAGATGGATGATTTGCCGAAACCATGAAATCAGTAAATGGATGTAACTGGAGAATCATGTAGATGGAAAGTATATCCATGGTTCGGTTCGGTCAATACAGATGAATAGATTGAACAGATTGATTATATGGATTCATGGAATCATATTGATCTGTAGTTTGTACTCGAATCATATTCAAGTCCGATTATTTATAATGAGACTCAGTCTGAGTCAGAACAATTAGAAAAGAAATTGAAATCCTGAATTAGGTTTCGGTGTTATAGGTAACCGCTGCACATGGGCGGCAGGACTTGTGTCTTTTTCAAAGATGATTACCGTGTTGATAACACCGTTTGTTAAGTTGTCTACCTTAAATAGGAAAGCACCCATATCTCCGACTCCCTGAGGCTCAAGAGACGGGTCCCGCTTAAACCTATATTTACTAGGGTCCTTATTGTAATTTATAAAACTTGAGGGGTTTTTACGTAAAAATAATTTTGTATAATTTTTAAAATACACCTCAAGTATTTTATTATCGTCTTTAAAGTTTTCATAGATGTAGATTTTATTATTGTGACATTTCTAGTGAATAAATCCTATTTTTCATAATACATGGCATTTAATTGTAAAGTATTGAAATTGTATAGAATTACATGGTATTTTCATGTAAAATGATTCTTTTTTATTTAGAAAAGTTGGAATATTTATAATATATTAAAAAAAGATGTTTTGATAATACATATATAAATATTTATAAAATAATTAAATTTATTATTTATCTAAAAATCACATTTTCTTAAGATATTTGTATTTTAAATCTTTCGAGACCGATTGCTCCTTGCGGAGGTCATCATCTCGCACTACTAAGCCCGAGGATGTGCGATAATCCACACCATCCCGAACGGGTTTCCCAAATAGGTTGTAGCGGCGCTTTGCAAAGATTTGTTTAAAAATACGTAATCTTGTAGAAAATGGTTTTTATAAGTTAAAGGTATTTAATTGTAAATTCGTATTCCCGTACTCTATGTTCCCGAAAGGTATCGTGCTATGTTGCATATGAGTGTTGTGAAGAGGTATGTCATTACCTCGTGATCTATTTAAATGTATAGCAAGGATAATGATGTTTAATGTCAAAACTAAACTATATGGTATTTTACTGAAAAAGTACGATAAAAATTATAATATGAAATATTTTACTATGAAACTTGTTCATGATATTTTGTTAATGTTTAATAGTCAAGATGTGAGGGTTTGGTATGTTTGTATTTAAGAAAAGGTTGAATTTTTAAGAAGAACCGAATCGAAAGTCGGATTAACTCCGCTTCCGTCGGGTTTTAGAAATACGAGTTTTATGAATAGAAAGGAGAAGAGGGAGGAGGGAATTACTGGATTAGTGCTTAGAAAAGAGGAAGGGGGAGTGTAAGTAGGTTCCGGTGTGTCGTTTCGTCACCGGGAGCTCCTAGGGTCGTCGTCGGTAAATCGCCGGAGCTTCGCCCTTCGCTAACTCCACTTGTACACAAAAATTCTAGAGAGTTTTCTTGAGAGTTTGGACAGAGTTTGTGAGTGATGGGTGTGTGTTTTGGTGTGGTATTTATAGGGTAATCTAGGGTTTTAGGGTAGATGAAAGGTTGTATGAAAATTGTATTAAAATTGTATTTAAAATAGAGTAAATAGGTGTTTTTATTGACTCTGTAAATGTGCAGGGTAATTAAACTATGCAGGGGTTTCCAGAAGACCAACAGCCACAACTTTCATGAAGGCAACTCGGCGATCCGACCGAGTTCGGCCGGCGGCGCCGACCGAGTTCGGCCGGCGGCGCCGGCCGAGTCAGCCGCGCCGCCGACCCGATCCGGCCAAGTCAGACCGAGTCAGGGGGGCCTCGTGTCCCTCGTCTCTTGGTGTATCCCCTGGGTTAGTTTGTTTTATATGTGACTTTTGGTTTTTACGAGTTATGTACGTGTAGGCTCTTGGGCTTCTAAAAATTTAAAAGAAAACAATATAAAAAATAATGTGGGTGATGGGATTTGAACTCTGGTGCTTTGTAACAGCAGTGCAAGGTCTTACCAGTGAGCTACAAGCTCCTTCTTGCTATTAAAAAGCAAAACAAATACTTATAGTACTCACAGGAAATGCAAATACCCCAAGTATACATTAACTTTTAAACAAATTTTTGTATACTAAAATTGGAGTTGTTACAGTCTACCCTCCTTACAAAAATTTCGTCCTCGAAATTTACAAATTTATTTGAAGGACTAGTTTACAAAAAGGTAGGGGTATCTTGCACGCATCTCATCTTTCCTTTTCCATGTCGATTCTACTGGAGTGTCTTTTCTCCACATCACTTGAACCAAGTTGACTTCCTTGTTCCGAAGTGATTTTACTTTCCTGTCTAGAATCTCAACAGGTTGTTGCTCACAAGATAAGTCGGGCTGTACAGTGAGCTCGGAATGATCGAGAATGTGGCTGGGGTCACTCACATACCTTCTGAGTTGGGATATATGGAACACATTATGCACCCCTTCTAATGAAGGTGGAAGTGCCAAGCGGTATGCCACTTCAATGACTCGTTCGAGTATGTCGAACGGTCCAATGTATCTTGGACTTAGCTTACCCCGTCTTCCAAATCAAATCACTCCGCAGTACGGAGATATCTTTAAGAATATGTGATCTCCTGGCTGGAACTCTAAGTGACGTTGCTTTGCATCAGCTCAGTGCTCCTGTCAATCTTGGGCTATGCACATTCTTTCTCTGATAGTACGAACCACATCAACAGTTGCTACTATCATCTCAGGTCCAAGGAGTTCCCTATCGTCGATGTCGTCCCAACTTAATGGCGATCGACACTTCCTTCCATAAAGCGCTGCAAAAGGTGCCGTTCCTATGCTTGCTTGGTAGCTGTTGTTGTACGAGAACTCCACAAGATGTAGGTGATCTTCCCACGATCCTTTGAAGTCTAGCATACACGCTCTGAGCATATCCTCCAAGATCTGAATAGTTCACTCAGACTGACCATTCGTTTATGGATGATAAGCCATGCTGAAGTTCAGACTTGTTCCCAAGCTTGCTTGGAGACTCTGCCAAAATTGCGATCTGAACCTGGTGTCACGATCGGAGACAATATAGACCGGTACTCCATGAAGTCTCACAATTTCCTGTATTAGTTCATGGGGTATTAGAGATAGTATATATTTGAAGAGTTTAAATCTTAAATAGATTCTTACCTCCATGTACTTCTTTGCTAATGTCTCAGTTGATTGGCCAACTCGAAATGGGATGAAGTGAGCCGACTTTGTGAGTCGATCCACAATGACCCATACCGCATCGTTACCCTTTGTGCTACGAGGGAGTGCAGTCACAAAATCCATCATGATGTGTTGCCACTTCCATTCTGGGATAGGTAACGGTTGAAGTAATCCAGCCGTCCTGTGATGTTCAGCCTTTACTTGCTGACACACCAAGCATTTAGCGACACTTCTGGCTACTTCACGCTTCATTCCATTCCACCAGTAATTATGACGTAGATCTTTGTACATCTTTATACCTCCAGGGTGTACTGAGTAGGGAGAGCTATGAGATTCTTTCATTAACTCTTCCCGAACAGAACCTTTTGGTACACATAATCTGCTGCCGTATCTCAAAGATCCGTCTTCATGGATGATGAAGTCTGTTCTGAGTCCATTCTCCACTTGTTCTCTGATCTTTTGCAACTTAGCATCAGTTGCTTGAGCTGCTTTGATCTGATTGACAATGGTAGATTGAACTTGTAAATTCATCAAACTTGAAGCGTTACCTGGCATGACTACTTCAATCTCCATCTGATGCAAGTCCTGTTGAAGCTTCCACTGAGCGGTGATATGCATTGCTAATGGTTGAGGACTAAGAGCATCTGGAACCACATTCACCTTCCCTGGGTGATATTGCAGGTTGATGTCGAAGTCCGCCATGAGTTCTAACCATCGTCTCTGCCGCATATTAAGTTCCTTCTGAGTAAACACATATTTCAGACTCTTATGATCTGTGTATATGTTCACTCGTTCACTAAGAAGATAATGGCGCTAAATCTTAAGAGCAAAGATAATGGCTGCCAACTACAAATCATGTGTCGGATAATTGCGCTCATGAGTCTTCAGCTGTCTTGAAGCATAAGCCACAACTTTACCGTGCTGGTGTAGAACACATCCTAATCCCTTACCGGATGCATCACAATGCACTTCGAAACCTCCAGATTGGTCCGGTATAGGCGCTGATGTCAACCTTGACTTGAGTTCTACGAAAGCCTGTTCGCATGCTTCTGACCACACAAATTCTTCATCTTTACGTGTGAGCTTGGTCAGGGGTGTCGTTATCTTAGAAAAGCCTTCAATGAACCTTCTGTAATATCCAGCTAAACCCAAGAAACTCTGAATGTTCTCCACTGACTTTGGTGTTGGCCATTCGCTTACCGCTGAAACTTTCGCTGATCCACAGAGACTCCTTCGCCTGATACGATATGCCCAAGAAAACCAACTTGATTTAGCCAAAACTCACATTTGTTGTACTTGGCATACAGTTGATGTTGTCGTAGAGTTTCCAGGACAATTCGTAGGTGCTCGGTATGCTCTTTCCGACTCTTAGAATACACCAGGATGTCGTCGATGAAGATGACAACAAACCTATCTAAGTACTCCCGGAAAACTTGAATCATCAGGTTCATGAATATTGCTGGTGCGTTGGTCACTCCAAATGGCATCACTAGAAATTCGTAATGACCATAGCGAGTTCTGAAAGCCGTTTTGTGAATATCAGCTTCCTTGACCTTCACCTGATGATAACCTGAATGAAGATCTAATTTGGAGAAAACACAAGATCCACTTAGCTGATCGAATAATTCGTCGATGCGCGGAAGTGGATACTTATTCTTTATTGTTACTTCGT
The DNA here is from genome assembly GCA_030015575.1 of Agapanthus africanus. Classification (NCBI taxonomy): domain Eukaryota; kingdom Viridiplantae; phylum Streptophyta; class Magnoliopsida; order Asparagales; family Amaryllidaceae; genus Agapanthus; species Agapanthus africanus. Next base: position 45,790,068 of record JASDDO010000001.1, on the reverse strand, counting down.
TCAAGGCTTTATAATCGATACACATTCTATATGAACCTTTCTTCTTCTTCACAAGCAGTACCGGTGATCCCCAACTTGAAGTGCTGGGACGAATCCATCCTTTCGCTAATAATTCGTCCAACTGAGTTCGGACTTCCTTCAAACCTTCCGGACTTAATCAATAAGGTGCTTTGATCACCGGTTGTGCTTCTGGTACTAAATCAATGCTGAATTCAAGAGCTCGATCGGGAGGCAAACCTGATATATCGTCAGGAAACACATCGTCGAACTCTCGAACCACTTTTGGCTTTGATCCTTTCTCTGCTTGAGTTGCTGCAATTACTGCCTTCTTTGGCTTCGCCTTGTAAGTACTTGGCTCCAGGATACGGTCTCCACTTTTGAAATAGAAGACCGGATGGTCTGGAATCTCGAATACTACCCTCCTTTGACGACATTCGATGGTATCATAGAATGTTCCGAACCAATCCATACCTAGAACCACATCGAAGTTCGGTATGTCCAGCACCTTGAAGTCAGCATAGAATTCTCTGCTGCAGACGACTACTGGACACAAGCTGTATCCCATTGTTACCTTTAGAACGCCATTCCCTGAACTGACATTCCAGCTGGATACAAGCGGTGTGACCAGAATCGCATGAGTTCGGACGAACCGTTGCGACATAAAGCAGTGAGATGCTCCAGTATCGAAGAGTGCTAGTGCAGGAAGTGAGGCTACTATGATTGTAACTAAGGTATGTGGGATATGTTTTAGGTATAGGAAAATATGTGGATATGTATTAAGACTGAAAGAAAGAGTGAGAAGAAAGGATTACCAGTGATAACTTGGCCGGTAGCTTCAGCTTCTTCCACGGTCATCATGAAAGCCTGTCGCCGTGGTATATTCCTCCTGGCCGGAGGAGCATTCCTCGGAACGTTCCGTTGAGCTTGATGGAACTGGCGAGGAGGAGATGCAGTCGGTGGTCCTCTAGGTGGTAAAGCAGGTAGTGCAAGTCTCAGAGAAGGTGCTTGGATGGCTGGGCGCTGCGGGTAAGTGATTGCTGGCCTGGGTGTAGCATATGAGTTTTGTCTATGAGGACAAGACACAATATCATGAGTAGCTGAGCCGCAGACTAAGCAAAGTTGGTTTGCACGCCGGCAGTCCTTTATCAGATGCCCATCTCTCTTGCAGTAGTTACAAAAGGCTAGTCTGGGACGATTGATTGGTACTCCCGGTCTCCTTGGTACAAATGGTGGCCTTGACGAGGCTCCTCGTGTCATCTGGTTGACAGGGCGCTTAACTCCTGCAGATTGAGGTCTGCCCCTCATCTTTACCACTGCCTCATAACGGCGGGCAGCTTTCAGAGCCGATTCATGAGTCGGAAAATCTCATGTGGCCAGTGCAGCTTGGATTTCTGAATCCAAAACTTGTTGAAATCGACGGGCTCTGAACTCATCCGTCGGTATCAGGTGTGCCGCAAATCTGTTAAAGTATTGTGTTAGCTGTGTAGTATTTGATATATTTAACAATTCGAATTATTGAGACATATCTTACCGACTGAGCATGGTGAACTCAGCGTCATATTCATCTACTGACTTGGTCCACATTGAACCTTGTTGCAGATGGATGAACTGCTGTTCTATGTCGAACCTGGCAGTCTCAGGTAAGTACTTTGCGTCGAACATGTCTCGGAAAGTCTTCCATTCGATGGGTTGTTCAAGACTGCTTTCTTCCGCCTTCCACCAATTCCGTTCATTGTCCGTGAGCTGCAGTTTCGCAACACGGACCCAAGCTAGCTCTGGCACTTGTGCCGCTGCCAGATCATCTTCAATGCTCTGAACCCATTCCTCAGCTTCCAGTGGGCTCTCCTTTCCTGAGAACTGTTTGGGGTGCAAAGCCCGGAATTGCTTCACCCCAGGTGCTTCTGCCTCGGGATGGTTCATTAAAAGACCAGTCTGCTGCTGCTGACCTTCTAGGAGGCTGCGGATCGCCTCAAGCAGAACCGTATGCTCGTTGATCGGAGCAGGGACAACAGGTGTGATCGGTAGTGGAGGTGGAGTGTTTTTAAAGTTGGTGCTGGTGTTGTTCGGGGAATCCATAACCTTGAATGAAAAATTGAGGTTAGGACAGATTCAAAGTATATGAAATTGTAAGATTCAAGGAACATGAATTGTAAAGAATGTTTTCAGTTGCTGGTTCTTGTGTTATATTGCTTAGGTTGTTCACGCAGAACAGAACTGCATGGTAGGGTTCCATACAGCTCTGACCTGTATGGGCCACCAACAAAACCTGTCACGCCCCACTTCCCAGTATACGGGCAGAGAACGCGACTGGCCGCTACGTATTTACTCTGAAGCAAATACGCTAAGCGTAACTAAGCAATATAAAAGAAATGCACAAGAGACAAAAGATATAATTGAACAGCAACTTTATTTATTCACATTCTTTTTACAATACATGGAAAAGTAAATACATGGAATAAAGCGATGCCTAAACAGTGGCAAAACAGAAATGAAAAGTACTGAATTGAAATGTGTACAATGAATCTAAAGCTCTGGGTCGTAATCTAGCTGGTCCAAGTCTTCGGTGGTGGGCTCGATCTCTAGTGAACCCGGATCCCCTGACAACATTCCAAAGAAGAAAGAGAAGGAATGTCGTCAGCGAACAATCGCTCGGTAATTCCCAAAGATGAGGGAGAAATATAATAGACAGAGAGAGAGAGTATATTTTTATAATGTTGTATTTAGTGTTAACGCTGTTGTTTGTAGCTTGGTACAGAAGGATACCAGTGTATACGAGAGGAGTCTCTACATGCCAGAGACTAAAGGCAATGGAGTACAAGGAACCGTTTATGCCACGATACAACAGCAAACGAATTCAGGTTAGGTGTCTTAAATCTTGCAGTCTTGTGCCACTTCTAACACCTTCCGTACCAATCTACCCCTTAAACCCTGCGATGTCTTGATTGTATTGTTGTATTATATTGTAAATTGTATTGTCTTGTATAGATGGATGACTTGACCAAACCATGATATCAGTAAATGGATGTAACTGGAGAATCATGTAGATGGAAAGTATATCCATGGTTCGGTTCGGTCAATACAGATTGAATAGATTGAACAGATTGATTATATGGATTCATGGAATCATATTGATCAATAGTTTGTACTCGAATCATATTCAAGTCGGATTATTTATAATGAGACTCAGTCTGAATCAGAACAATTAGAAAAGAAATTGAAATCCTGAATTAGGTTTTGGTGTTATCGGCAATCGCTGCACATGGGCGGCAGGATTTGTGTCTTTTTCAAAGACGATTACCGTGTTGATAACACCGTTTGTTAAGTTGTCTACCTTAAATAGGCAAGCACCCATATCTCCAGCTCCATGAGGCTCAAGAGACTGGTCCCGCTTAAACCTATATTTACTAGGGTCCTTATTGTAATTTATAAAACTTGAGGGGGTTTTACGTAAAAATAATTTTTTATAATTTTCAAAATAAACCTCAAGTATTTTTTTATCGTCTTTAAAGTTTTCATAGATGTATATTTTATCATTGTGATATTTCTAGTGAATAAATCCTATTTTTCATAATACATGGCATTTAATTGTAAACTATTGAACTTGTATAGAATTGCATGGTATTTTCATGTAAAATGATTCTTTTTTATTTAGAAAAGTTGGAATATTTATAATATATTAAAAATAGATTTTTTGATAATACATATATAAATATTTATAAAATAATTAAATTTCTTATTTATCTAAAAATCACATTTTCTTAAGATATTTGTATTTTAAATCTTTCGAGACCGAATGCTCCTTGCGGAGCTCTGCATATCGCACTACTAAGCCCGAGAATGTGCGATAATCCGCACCATTCCGAACGGGTTCCCCAAATGGGTTGTAGCGGCGCTTTGCAAAGATTTTTTTAAAAATACGTAATCTTGTAGAAAATGGTTTTTATAAGTTAAAGGTATTTAATTGTAAATTCGTATTCCCGTATTCTATGTTCCCGAAAGGCATCGTGCTATGTTGCATATGAGTGTTGTGAAGAGGTAGGTCATTACCTCGTGATCTATTTAAAGGTATAGTAAGGATAATGATGTTTCATGTCAAAACTAAACTATATGGTATTTTACTGAAAATGTACGATAAAAATTACAATATGAAATATTTTGCTATGAAACTTGTTCATGATATTTTGTTAATGTTTAATAGTCAAGATGTGAGGGTTTGGTATGTTTTTATTTAAGAAAATGTGGAATTTTTAAGAAGAACCGAATCGGAAGTCGGATTAACTCCGCTTCCGTCGGGTTTTAGAAATACGAGTTTTATGAATAGAAAGGAGAAGAGGGAGGAGGGGATTACTGGATTAGAGCTTAGAAAAGAGTAATGGGGAGTGGAATTAGGTTCCGGTGCGTCGTTTCGTCGCCGGGAGCTCCTAGGATCGTCGTCAGAAAATCGCCGGAGCTTCGCCCTTCGCTAACTCCACTTGTACACAAAAATTCTAGAGAGTTTGGAAAGAGTTTGTGAGTGAGGGTGTGTGTGTTTAGGTGTGGTATTTATAGGGTAATCTAGGGTTTTAGGGTAGATGAATGGTTGTATGAAAATTGTATTAAAAATTGTATTTAAAATAGAGTAAATAGGTGTTTTTATTGACTCTGTAAATGTGCAGGGTAATTAAACTATGCAGGGGTTTCCAGAAGACCAAATGCCACAACTTTCATGAAGGCAGCTCGGCGATCCGACCGAGTTCGGTCGGCGGTGCCGGCCGAGTCAGCCGCGCCGCCGGCCCGATCCGGCCGAGTCAGGCCGAGTCAGGGGGGCCACGTGTCCCCCGTCTCTTGGTGTATCCCCTGAGTCAGTTTGTTTTATATGTGACTTTTGGTTTTTATGAGTTATGCACGTGTAGGCTCTTGGGCTTCTAAAAATTTAAAAGAAAACAATATAAAAAAATAATGTGGGTGATGGGATTTGAATTCTGGTGCTTTGTAACAGCAGTGCAAGATCTTACTAGTGAGCTACAAGATCCTTCTTTCTATTAAAAAGCAAAACAAATACTTATAGTACTCACAGGAAATGCAAATACCCCAAGTATACATTAACTTTTAACAAATTTTTGTACACTAAAATTGGAGTTGTTACAATATGCTATCGAGAACTCCATCAGGAGGAGGGCCCATTTGGCAAGCCTTCCTGTTAGTATGGCCCTTGACATCAAATATTTGAGAAGATCCACCTTTGATATGAGATGGACCTCATGTGCTAAGGAGTAATGCCCGAGCTTCATTGTCGCGAAGATCAGTGCCAGGCAATGCTTTTCGATGGGGGAGTAGTTGTTTTCTGCCCCCAGGAGAACTCGGCTCAAATAGTACAAAGCTCTCTCATTTCCTTGATCGTTCTCTTGTGCCCATAGCGCGCCTAGAGAACCCTCAAGGGCTGTCGTATATAGGATAAAGGGTTTTCCTTTAATCGGAGCGATCAATACCGGCGGATTTTGCAAATATTTCTTTATTTCATCTAGTGCATTTTTGTACTTTTGATCCCACACGAATGGGGTCCCCTTCTTCATCAGATGACTGTAGGGACAGCATTTTCCGGAGAGGTTGGCTATGAACCGCCGGATATATTCGAGCTTTCCTTATAGGGATCGCAACTGTTTGAGGGTCCATGGCGTGGGCATTTCCGTAATCGCCTTGATCTTTGAGAGATCGATTTCGATACCCCGGTGTCATATGATGAATCTTAGGAATTTGCCTGAGGAGGCTCTAAACGCGCATTTCTGAGGATTCATCTTTAGATTGTACTTCCGAAGCCTTGGAACACTACATTTAGATGTTCCCAATGTTCCTCGTAAGACTTGCTCTTCACCACCAGGTCGTCGATGTAGCATTCGACAATCTCATGGATGTGGTCATCGAAGATCTTCATCATGGCCCTCTGATAGGTAGCCCCAGCGTTCTTTAAACCGAAAGGCGTCACCTTGTAGCAGAATATACCCAGTGGAGTCTGGAAGGCGGTATGTTTTTTGTCTTCAGGATGCATTTTTATTTGGTTGTATCCTGAAGATCCATCCATGAAGGAGAAGACCTCATGGGTAGACGTATTATCGATTATCAGCTCGGTAACAGGTACTGGGAAGTCATCCTTCGGGAAAGCTTTGTAGAGGTCCCGAAAGTCTACGCAGATGCGCACCGTCCCATTTTTCTTCATCACCGGAACGATGTTAGCGATCCAGTCGGGATATTGAACTTCTTGGATGAAGCTGGAGTCGATTAGTTTCTTGACCTCAGCATTTATACTCATCTCAAGTTCAAGCCGCATTCTTCTTGGCACCTGTTTGACTGGCTTCATGTCCGGCGATATGGCCAGTTTATATACTGCTACCTTTGGATCTAGACCCGGCATTTCAGAATAGTTCCATGCGAAGCAGTCTTTATACTGCATGAGCATGTCTTTTAATGTGGCTACCTGTTTTTCAGATAGTAGTTCACTAACGAATGTTGGCCTCGGATCGTTTTCCGTCCCTAACTCAATTTTCCTTAGGTTTTTCACCGTAGTGTGTATCCTGTTTTCCAGCTCTTTTGGTGCTGGTGGAAACTCTGAGATCATCTCGTCCTCATCTTCATTTGTGAAGCACTTGAAGGGGTCATCTATAGTCTCGTGCCATCTTTCCTTTGAGAGTGTTATCGCATGGCAGGTACGGGTTCGCTTCCATCCTTGATGTTGAGCTGGTCCTATCCTCATGGTATAGGTCCTTTTTGTCTCATGCTTTTGCGGTGGGGTTACCCTCCAGCTATCGGATAAAGCGAACCTGCCTTATTGATACTGGTCTTCGACCCAGTCTTTGAAGGTGAAGCAGTCGTCAAGGGGATGAACTATTGCTCGGTGATAGGAGCAATAATCCGGGTGATGGACCTCGTTTATTTGTTCAGTGTGCCAAGACTCCAGAAGTGTCATCATTTGGTGCTTCATGAAAAGGTTGAATATTTTCCTCATCTTGTCTTGGGGGAAAGAGTATTCCCGACCTATCTTCTTTATAAAGGACGGTCTCCACTCAACTTTTCCTCGTTTGTACAGCTTCTTGGATCCGTTTTGTTATTTTCGAACGTTATTTGCGCTCTTTGTCCTGTTTTTGCCTTTATTTTGGGATTTTTCCTTTTTGCGAGGACATACAGCAGGCTGGGGATGGAGGGCATTGTAGTCTTCCTTTTCCACAGACTACTGATTGAGGCGTTGCATCCTGGATTTTTCATAGATAGCCATTTCGCGGCTGTGATCGTTTCGGCTTCTTTGACAAGCTTCTTTTATTAGCTTGTCTATTTGTTCTTCGAGCGACGGACTTAACGTTCTTAGAGCGGGATTTTGCTCTGTTTCAAAGTCACGGCCATTTGGAAGAGCATTTTCCTCTTCTCTGGCACTGTTTATGACGCGACAGCTATGGAACTGCTCCCGTTTCCCGGACCGAACGTATCCGAGCCCGGTTGTCTCCATCTTCCCATTGGGTATTTTTCGCTGAGTCCCAGGGATATCCCAAATCTTTTTGTAGAATTGGCCTTGCCGAACAGTTTGTTCGAGGGGTACACCTTGGTATCTTAACAGCCTTTTCAATCCCTCCGTGTAGTATCTTGGCAGACGTTGGTTGTAGCTTGTCGAGTGCAAAATCGGCACCGTGCCAGACTTCTTTCGCTACTCTGGTCTCCGTATATTGGTAAAAGAGGATCGCCTTTTCACCTCTTCGCCTGGGAGGCACGTAGACAGTATGTAGTTCCTGTATACTGTATGTATCGAGCGCATCAAGTTCCTTGTAATGCCGAGGCAGAACCATTTTGATTTGCAGGCTCTGATCTGCTTCGTCGAGGGTTTGCACTGGCGGACGGATGGAGAACACTGCGTTGGTCTCATCCTCAGAGTTGCTGCCAAAGAGCAAAATGGGAGTAGATGGCCCGGGCTTGTTGTCTTGGGTTTGCCTCAAGTAGACTATTTCTTCATCTTCCTCGGTATAGCTCCCAAAGATCGGGATGGTGGCTATGGACTTCTGTTTATCCTCCGGCTTATGACACCTTTCCGTATCTTCGAAGTATGGTAGGAAGTACTTTGCGTCTTCATATTTCCGAACCTCGTTTACGGAGAACGGGTTTAGCTCTCCCGTGACGGTGTATTCCAAGCCGTCCTTGAAATACTTCATACACTGATGTTGTGTAGAAGGGATGACGTTGTATTCATGTAACCAAGGCCTGCCGAGCAAAGCGTTATAGCAAGTCTTGGCATCAATGACGTGAAATTTAATATCAGTGACGAGCAGCCCGAAGCGTAACTTCAGTATTATAGACCTAAGCGTCCGTAATGATTGTGAGTCGGACCCGGAGATGGTAATTTTGTCTCGGGCCAAGTGCTGAACGTTCATGCAAATCTCCTTCAGCACTTTCACGTTGAGAAGGTTGACGGAGGATCCGTTGTTGACAAGGATTTCCCTATTTTGATGTCGTGGCAGTACCCGGTGACGTATAACGGGCGGTTATGCTCGCACGTTCCGAGGAGGAGGTCTTCATCGCTGAATGTAATGTCTGCTGTGTGAACCTCCGCCAGCTCATCCTTCATCTTCTCTTCTGCAAGGAAAGCTTTGAACTGATTGGGCTCTTGTAATGCCTTGATCAGAGACTCTCGTGCCTCTTTGGACAAGAGGAGATCATCCAATATGCTCAACTGTGAGGGTATTTTCCTCATATGTGCTAGGACATTGTATTCCACCTTGTTTTTCCTAGGCGGGTCCTTGGCTGCGAGCTCTATGACAACTCCATCATCAAGGGCAATTTCTTCAGGGATTTTTTCTTTTCCTTTGTATCTTTTGCTCGAAACTTTGTTTGTAGGTCCGGGGTTCTTCTCAGGCAGCGTGAGGTTACGCAGCGGAATGTTCTCACAGTTCTTCTCCTCCTCTTCTTTTTAGGAGGTAGAGTCCTTGAAGAGAGGGCTGAGGGTTATTTCATTCTCAGAATCGCTACTCAAAGTAAGAACTTGGGGTTTTTCCCTTTCCGAACTGGTATAAACAATATGACAGTTGCCGGTCTTTTTTTTACGCGTACTTGTCGCACTCTTTTGCTGTCGACGAGCTTCGCGCTTCATCCTCTTGAAGTGTTTTTGATGGGCAACATATCCCTGCCACCACTTCTTGAAGGTACTGCATTCTTCGGTGGGGTGGGTGACCCTCCGATGATATAGGCAGTAGTTTGGATGTGAATCCTCTCCGTCGAGGCATATGACTCCGGGAGTGTTTCCTACCAGAGGTGGCAGCTTCATTCCCATTGACAGGGCTTTGGCGAACCGCTTCTCTGTATTGATCCTGGTCTTATTTGTGGCAGGGGTGCTTCGGTTTGGTTGGAGTATTTTACGACTCATCCTTGCCGCAGCTTCTTCATCCTGACGCTGACGCTTAGCCTTTTCGTATATGGCTGTCTCTTATTCTTGGTCAGCTTTGCTTTTTCGAAATGCTTCGTTTAACAGTCTATCGATCGGGTCTTCTGGCAGTTCCGGGGATTTTAGCGTCGATTCTGCCCCCAGTTCCTCTGCGCTGTTTTCTGACACTGAGTGAGCTTCTTCACCATTTAACGGCGAATGGGAGACCATGTGGCAACTTTCTACATAGTCTTCGGTTTCTTCTGTTGAGTCATTTTCCTCATCGTTGTCACTATCTTCGTTCTCAAGAATATGCTTGAGGAACTCTTCGGGGTGATGGTATCAACGCCTTCTGGTTCTACTCCTCCAACGCGTCGATGTACTTTTGTATGTTTGTGCTCTTGTCGTCATACTCGGCAGGCTGCAAAGGCTTCTTGGTCTTCTTCTTTTTCTTCGAAGACTTTGAAAGCTTGACTTTAGGATTTTGCCCTTTGTCAACAACTTTCGGTATGTGATGCGGTTTCAGCATCCCTTCGATGATTTCGGGTTCAAGTGGGCTTTTCCACCTGACTGCTGGACATGCCTATAGATCTTTCATCATTCTTTTGGTTTTTGCTGAAAGAACGACTTCCCATAGAGTTTCTTCCACGAGCGAGCGTGATAACCCCGGTGCATCCACATTTTTGGGAGTGTGCTTCTGTGGTGGGTTCACTCTCCAGTTCTTAGAAAGCGCGAACTTCCCCTGTTGATACTGATCCTCAACCCAGTTCTTAAAGACGTAGCAATCTTCAATTTGGTGGCTCACCATTATATGATAGGAGCAGTAGTTGGGGTTGTTGACGTCGCCGGGTTGCCGTGGACGCCGTGGGTCAATGTAATGAGTTTGTTATGCATTGCTAACTCAAATAGTCTCCTTGTCTTATCACGGGGAAACGAGTAAGCGCGTCCGAGCCTTTCTTCCAGGGATAGGCGTAGACGTGCATTGTTTTGGCGAACAGCCGGTTTTTGGTCGCTCGGTTGTTGTTGAGTGTTGGCGATGAAGGCCGCTTTCCCTTTACCCTTGGCATTTCGAGGGTCCTTGTTTGAGGAGAAAGGCCCATGGCCCATCTGGTCCATTTGGGCCAGCTTATTGATCAGAGCCTGGAAGGTCGTCGCCTTGAAGAATGTCATGAACTGGGAGACAGTCGTTTGCGGATCTAGGGTCCCGATTCTTCGATGCGTTGTTCGTACTTTGACCACAGGTTCCGCCACCAGATCGCGTATTGGACCCAGGTTTCTCCCGGCTTTACCCTCACATTGATTAATGCCGTGATCGGGATGCGCTCGCTTGTGCTGGCGAAACACTGTGTGAACAGCAGCTCCATCTCTGTGAATGTCCACACGGAGTCATTTGGGATCTCCGAGTACCATTCAAAGTCTGTCTCTGACAGGCTGCCAACGAACAGGCGAAGCAACAGTTTGTCGTCGCCTCCAGTGTTGCCGCATAGAGCTCTGAATTGCGCGACATGCTGGTGTGGGTTGCATGTCTTCTTGTACACATAGAACTTGGGGATCGTATATCCCGGCGGGTACTTGATTTGGTCATACCAGCCTGGATATGGTCGTCCTGTTCTGACAGTTTGGCTGGCCTCTTCATTTGCTTGATGAGCTCATATTTGTGGAGTGATGTAATCATCAAGAGCTTCCTTGGAGATCGTTTCCTCCTTGGCCACTGATAAAGCCACAAGAGGGTTTGATGTTTCCCCTCTGTCATCCTCAATGATTATCGGTGGATCCTCGGCTGGAGGTTCTGGCTGAATCATCATTCCAACCATGTCCTGGAACAAAAGAGCCATCTGCTTTATGTTGGCAGCCTGCTCAGCGGCTTCCTTATCTTTTCTTTCAAGCACCCTTCGCAGAAACTCTGTATCGGTCTCCTGCTGTTGACGTTGTTCAGATGCTGGTTCCGGACTTTCTTTCTGTCCGGTGAGTGCTGCCATTTTGGTCAGCATTTCCTAAAGCTTTTGTTGTTGCTTCTGAGCTTTTTTTAGCGACCAAGTTTGCGGTCGATGAGCCACGGAAGCACGGCTTTGCTCTTTCCCGGAAGCCATGTAAAACGTATGCACGATCATGCCCCGAGCCTTGGGGCATTTGGGTCCATCGCCTTTGGAATTTGCCACAGGCGGTGGGATTTTCTCCGGCCTCCTTCTTTTATGGGAGGTTGAAGTTGAAGGAGCCGTTGTAATAGGCACCCGTGTGGAAGAAGTCCCTCGTTGTATGGTGGAGGGATGGTTTTCCTTTTACTGAGCTTTCGATTTCTTCGGTCGACGAGAGTAGTTTTGATCAATCACGGAGTCCTGGACTTTTCACCAGACTCTATGAATTTGGGAGGAGAGCCATTGACGGGGCTGCTCCAGCTTTGCCTGCACTATGGTTTCTGCAGGCGGGGGCGATTTCTTTAGCATCGCCGTTGGAGAGTTCTTGCATACCCTCCCGAGCAGATCAAAGTTGTTCCCGGTTGGAACAGAAGCATCAACTTCCACCGTTGGAGCCAACGGAGTAAGTCCAGAGGGGGAGTTTCCCCTAGCTTTTCTCACCCGGCGCCAGTGGCGACGTCGAGCGTGTCTTGCAGAGGGAACCGCCTCAGTTTTGGAAGCGGCTTCTTCATGTCCCTGTCTTTGGTGAGGGACTGTTGCTGGTGTCAGCCTATTGAAGACTGACATCCTTGATAGGGTTTGCGGAGGAACGACCAATCTTCCGAAGACCGATCTTCTGGTAAGGGAAGCACTTTTGACGACTTCACCTGCAGGAGGAGTTGGGAGGGCTATCCGTTTTGGGGCAGCCCCTTCAGGTATGACGAGCCTCTTTGCGAGCCTGTTATGGTTCCAACTCAGCCTTGTTGTTTGTTTGGGACAAGTTATTCTTGTTGTTTGTTTTCAGAGATATTGATCTCTGATAATGACAATTTTAGTCATTGATGATCATCAAGATTTCGGTTTTGAAGATCTTGGATCATCATCAATGTTTTTATTGAAGAACTAAGTTCTTTTATACTTTTATAAGAACCAAGTTCTTTATGTAGGGTTTGTTCCCTTATAGAAACTGAATAAAGAATATAGAAAAGCAACAGGGAAAGCCCCCAAATGGAGCATCACGTGTCCACACGTGATAGGCACTGCGCTTGACAAAGTAAGGTTGAAACTGAAGCTAAAACTGAGCCTCACGTGCAGACACGTGACTTTTATATACAAAGTATATAAGTGCCTGAATAAAGCAAACAATTGGACAAAAGAAAAACACTCACATGATAGCACGTGACACCTTTTGGTGGGCTTAACTTAGTGGAGTCACGTGCTATACGTGATAGACTCCTATGCCTTCTGAAACGATAGAAGTAAATTCTAATTAAAAGGGACCAAAATGCCTTATTCGGAAGATATTTTCTTGGATCTTTCTAAACAAGAAAGATTACGCTCTGTAAAATAGAGCACCGTTGGATTAAAGATCCAATGGAGATTAAAAATCACCAATCTATAGAAAAATTCTGTGTAAGGAAATATCTTCCTAAACTTGTTAAGAACAACAAAAGATATATCTTCTGTAAAACGGAAGTCCTTGGATTAAAAATCCAACGGTGAATAAAATTCACCGAGCAATCTAAAGGATCATGTTGGTTGATTAGAAAATCAATCAAAATCTCTCAATGAGAGATTTTCTAAACAAATTGATTCCCCTCCTTCTCCTATAAATAAGAGCAAAGAAATACACAAAAAAGAAGATAGATAGACGGAAGAGAGAGAAAAAGAGAGAAGGAACCCCCTCATCAACTTCGAGTTAAAAGAGAGAAAACAGAAAGAAAAACCCAAGGTAAGAGAAGGAACAAAACGCAGAGAATATCTCATTCCTTTTTCACCTCCATAAGAGTTTAACTCTTCTAATAAGAACTTAGTTCTTCCTCTTGTTAAGATCTGCAGAAGCAGATCTCCCCACAAGTTGAGAATTTAATTCTCATCGGGAAGATTTTGCCATGCAGATCCAAAACCTAGAGGGAGATCTAAGTTCAGAGAATTTAATTCCCACAAAAAAGAATATAGGAATTTAATTCTCTGATAAAACAAGGGTTTAACCCTTCATATGAGAACTCGGTTCTTCCTTATGGTGAAAGATCTGCAGAAGCAGATCTCCTTACAAGTTGAGAATTTAATTCTCATCGAGGAGATTCTGCCATGAAGATCCCAAACCTAAGAGAAAAACTAAGTCCTAAGAACTTAATTCTCAAAAAACAGTGGGCTTGAAAGTCTTGAAACTCAAGATCTCCATGCACGTAAAGGGATCGGTACCCAACATGATAATAACCGATCACGTGCTCCCACGTGAGCATCCTTGTTGAACAAAAGAGGACAACTGAGACTGGCTCACGTGATCCTACGTGATACCCCCCAAGTAGTGCTTAGCACTTATAAAAAGGAGAATAAAACAAAGGCATCTTCATTCTTCAGAGCGCCTAACGTGATCCCATGTGACCCAATAGTGCTTAGCACTCAGAAAAGAAGAAGGGAATAATTCCAAAGGAACTGTACCAACTTTCAAGCGCCTCATGTGACCCTACGTGAGCGCCTTAAGCTCTTAGTGTTTAACACTATTTTAAGGCCTCACGTGACCCTACGTGAGCGCCAAACATATGCTAGTGTTTAACACTATGATAGGCTAACCATAGCTTAAATCGGCTAAGTCTCAGCGCCAAGCGCTCCACGTGCCCCTCACGTGGGCGCTGAGGGAATACAAAGTGTTCTTTAGATAAAGCCCCGGCGCCATAAAGAGTGTTCAACACTCAGAAAAAGGGGTGTGAGAACCCAAATCAATGCTCAGCATTGTTGAATAAAAAGGGACTGAGCCCAAACAAATGTTCAACATTTTATTCACAACTGAATGAGCTTAGTGCAAATTGGCCACAAGTCCCTAAGACGGATTAACCGAGCCCATGTAATCGTTCTTGGTCCCAAACTTAACTACAGATATCCCAACCAAAATTGGTGCAAGGGTACATCTCTTCATACCTCTGATATGTCGTTGTAATTCTTCAACGTCTTCAGAGAGATGGAGGGTCCCAATAACCAATAACTTTTGGCGCATTCTCAAATTGTGAAACCAAAACACCAGACTATGATATCTTTAAACCAGACTATGATGTCTTTAAATCTTACGGACTATGAAGTCCTTAAACCATGGACCGTAACGTCCCTAAACTAAACCCCACAGACTATGACGTCTTTAAACCGGACTATGAGGTCCTTAAACTCATGGACTATGATGTCCTTAAATTTTACGGACTGTGAGGTCCTTAAACTCATGGACTATGATGTCCTTAAACTTTACGGACTATGAGGTCCTTAAACTCATGGACTATGATGTCCTTAAACCTAATGGACCGCAACGTCCCTAAACTAAGACAATAGAGTCCAAATGCTCTTTTGTTGGATCTAAAGGATCCCAAAATCCTGTTGAGTAGATCTTAGTCTAAAATCAGACCAACGTATCCTTAACAAACGTTTAAGTCGATCTTAATCTAAAACAAGATTAACGATCCTTAAACCAACCCAAACCAAAATCTAAGAAAATACGGATTTGGACTAATTCCCGCCTTACGGGCGACAACATAAATTAGTCTCCGTATACAATCCACGGGCAACCTAAAATAAAACAAACATACACGACACGAAGTGACCATCTGGAGAAGGAGAAAGTGGTTACCGCGATGCGGTAGCGTAATTAACTGCAGGGGCTTGCACCTGCTGGGAAGAGCGTCCCCACAATCAAAAACCCCTCACAATGAGGGGGAATCTAACAAAGTCTGCTACTTCGGCCGCATCCGTTTAAACCTTCGATATATGGTTGCATAAATCAACTTGGTATCTTCGGAGAGGTGGACGGATAAAACCAAATAGCATATGCCCCCAAAATTCAGGCCGGACGTCCCAACGTCCTGATCGCGTCTTTCGGCGGAGAACAGGGTTAAACCCTAATTTTTCCTTTTTGAGTAATTAAATTCCCATATGTTCATGTTCCTTCTCTTTCTTTTTTTTCGTGAACTTAGTTATTTTCTCCTAAGTTTTGAATCTGCAGAACAAAATCTTCCCGATGAGAATTAAATTCTCAACTTGTAGGGAGATTTGCTTCTGCAAATCATAACCAGAGGAAGAACTAAGTTCTTATATGAAGGGTTAAACCCTTATGCAGGCAAAGGAGAGACAATATGATCTCTGTGTTTTCTTTACCTAGGGTTTCAACGAGGAATTTTTTCTTCTATAAGAATTACATTTTCTCTTCTCTCAAGAGCTCACTGTATTCTTTTTTGCAGAAGCTTGTGGGGAGTTCTCTCCTCTGTCGATGTATCTCTCTCTGTCTATCAAGACTTGAAGTGTCAGGTCCTTTATATAGGTAAAGAAGATTGTTAATTAGTTTTTTTGAGAAAATCTCTCATTGAGAGATTCCAATTGATTTAATTGGTCTCAAAATTGATTTGGGGAATTTTACCCACCATTGGATCTTTGATCCAAGGACTTCTGTCTTTACAGAATATGAATTTTGGTTTTTAACGAGCTTGGGAAAATATTTTCCTTATACAGAGTTTATTCTATAAAATGATGATTTTTTAATCACCATTGGATTTTTAATCTAAGAGTTCTCTATTTACAAAGAGCAATCTTTATTGTTTAGAAAGATCAAGGGAATATATATTCCAAAAATAGAATTTTACTCTACCATTGGACATTTGATCCAATCGAGAGTATCTTCCTTATTTTAGAAAGATTTGGCAATGTTTTCTCCCAACAGAATTTAATTCTGTATTTTGATGATTTATCATTCCCGTTGGATTCTTGATCCGACGGCTCTGTTTGACAGAGAGTAGAATTTAATTCTACTTGGGCGCCGGCGCTCACGTATTGTACACGTGGGAGCCATTTAAGACTTTAATTCTAAAGATGGGTGTTTATCGCCGAAAGACGCGACCGGGATGTTAGGACGTCTGGCCTGAATTTTGGGGGCAGATGCTATTTGGGTTTATCCATCCACCTCTCCTAAGATGCCAAGTTGATTTATAGCACCGTACATCGGAGGTTTAAAAGGATGCTGCCATTGTAGCAGACATCGTCAGATTCCCCCTCATTGTGAGGGTTTTTTTGATTGTGGGGACGCTCTTCCCTGCAGGCGCAAGCCCCTGCAGTTAATTACATTACCGCGTAGCGATAACCACTTTCTCCTTCTTCTGATGCTCACTTCATGTCATGTGTGTTTGTTTTATTTGTGGTTTCCCGTGGATTGTATACGGAAACTAATTTATGTTGTCGCCCGTAGGGCGGGGATTAGTCCAAATCCATACTTTCTTAGATTTGGATTTGTTTGATTTAAGGATCGTTAATCTCATTTGAGATTAAGATCAACTTAAATGTTTGTTAAGGACACGTTAGTCTAATTTCAGACTAAGATCTACTTAACGAGGTTTTAGGATCATTTAGATCCAAAGAAAGAACATTTGGGCTTTATCGCTTTAGTTTAAGGACGTTATGGTCCATTGGGTATAAGGACATCATAGTCCGTGTTTAAAGACATCATAGTCTGTAGGGTTTTGGTCTAACAGTTTGGGGATGCGCCAAAAGTTATTGGTTATTGGGACCCTCCATCTCACTGAAGACGTTGAAGAATTACAACGACATGTATCAGAGGTATAAAGAGATGTAGCCTTGAACCAGTGAATGTTCATCGAGGATTTGATGATCTTGTTTGGGACTGAGTCCAATTCAAAAGCATATCGGTTGGGTTAGTTTGGGATTTGACTAACTTTTGGCTAAGCCCACTTGATTATTTATTTGGGCTTGGTACTCTTTCTGCATCAACAGTGCTGAGCACTGAAATGGGTTATGACACCCTTTATTCTTTTTGTTTTATTTGTGTTCTTTTATATGGAGTGTTAAACACCTGATAGCGCTCACGTGAGGAACACGTGGAGCGCTTGGTGCCGAGCATCAACCCATGAGTGCAGAGCACTCTTTATAAAATAGTGCCCACGTGAGGAGCACGTGGAGTGCTTGGCGCCAACCAATGAGTGTAGAGCGCTCTTTATAAAAATAGCGCCCACATGAGGAGCACGTGGAGCGCTCGATGCTGAGCGCCAGCCAATGAGTGCAGAGCACTTTTTATAAAAATAGCGCCCACGTGAGGAGCACGTGGAGCGCTCGGTGCTGAGCGCCAGCCAATGAGTGCAGAGCACTTTTTATAAAAATAGCGCCCACGTGAGGAGCACGTGGAGCGCTCGGCGCTGAGCGCCAGGCAACTTTTTGTTCTGATCAGTTCTGTGCTCTGAGAATTAAATTCTCGTTTGTGAGAGACTTTGTCTCGTGGATCTAAGAACTAAGTTCTTCTCCTTTTTTTGATGAGATGCTACGATATCTTTTACTTTTATGAGAGACTTTTGTCTTATAGATTTATGATCTAGAAAAAGAACTAAGTTCTTCTTCTTTTTTTAATGAGATGCTATGATCTCTTTTTACCTTGAGAAGAAATTGCTTTCGTCTTTGAAGTTTGAAGTTTATGGGAGGGGGGTTCTTCTGTACAAGACTTGGAGTCTTAGGTCCTTTATATAGGGGAGGTTGATTTGTTGAATCAGTTAAGGAAATCTCTCATCAAGAGATCTCTGATTGATTTGGGGATGTTTCCCACCATCGGATCTTTGATCCAAGGATTTCTGTTTTACAGAAGTCATTTTTCTTGTTTTTAACAAGATTGGGAAAATATTTTCCCATACAGAACTTATTCTGTATCTTGGTGATTTTTAATTACCATTGGATATTTGATCCAACGGTGCTCTGATTTACAGAGCACAATCTTTCTTGTTTAGAAAGATTCGAGGAATATTTCCTCAGCAGAATTTGATTATGTAATTTGATGATTCATCATCTTCGTTGGATCTTTGATCCAATGGTGGAGAACTTTTAGTTCTGACGCCAGCGCTCTCGTGCTTTGCACGTGAGGCGCTGCCTTAGAGTTTTTGACTCTTGGCGTTCTCGTGCTTTGCACGTGAGGTGCTGCCTCAGAGTCTTTGACTCTTAGCGCTTGGCGCTCTCGTGCTTTGCATGTGAGGCGCTGCTTCAGAGTATTTGACTCATGGCGCTGGCTCTCTTGGCGCGAGCGCTCTTGTGCTTTGCACGTGAGGCGCTGCCTCAGAGTCTTTGACTCTTAGCGCTGACGCTCTTGGTGCGAGTGCTCTCGTGCTTTGCACGTGAGGCGGTGCCTCAGTTCAAATATCAAATTTTGAACAGAGCTTTGCTCTCTGATTTGGGGAAACAAATGCCCCTCCACCGCTGCGCTCACGTGGCTCACACGTGAGTGCAGCAGTGGCAGCCTTTCCACCGTTGGATTGTTTTGGAAGTCGGATCGAATTCCAACGCCTATAAATAGGGTCTTTGGCCCTTGAGATGATTGTTGTTCATCTTCTTGCTTTCTTGTTCTTGAGAATTTAATTCTCCTTCAGAGCTAAGCTCTCTGCCTTAAGAAACTCTTCTAGAGTCAGAACCTTGCCAAAAATTTTGGTAAGGATCAAATCTTTGAAGGAATCATTTCGTATTCTAGGGTTTTACCCATTAACAGAGTCTTGCTCTTCTTAGAACATAGATCTTAAAGTGGATTTTAGGGTTTCTTAACCCGTTAAATGAAAACAGAGCTTTGCTCTTCTTAGATCATAGATCAAAAAATCTTCTTTTAGGGTTTCTTAACCCATTAATGAAGAAATCTTAGAGTTCGTTTTTAAGATCTTAGAAATCTTGGAGTTTTTAATTCAGTAAAAGCTTTCCTTTTTAGGGTTTTTGATGGATTACTCCATTATTTTCACAGAGCATTGCTCTTTAGAATTTTTAGAGGAATTTTTATTCCTTTCATCATTAATTTTTACAGATGTCATTTCTGTTGCAGAGCGCTGCTCTCAAGGGAGTTTACTCCTTGACCCAATGAGCGTCTCATTAAATGAGAATCCATTTAGGATTCCCTCCTTATTGAGTGATTGTCTCATCAATGATGAGCCGTCACTTTGATTTTGTGGGTCCCCTTTGGTCCCTTTCCATTGCATTGCAGTGTGGTACAAATATAAGGTACCATGTATTAACTCTTGTTCCTTTTCGCGCAGGTACTATGTCTTTCGACACTTCTTTCCCCTTCATTCGTCCGGAGAGCGCATTTGCTGGCGCGCCCATAGACCGGGAAGTTTTTGCACTGATCAAAGATCACGACCTGGAGTAGAAGTCTCTTCATTTATGGGGGTTGTGGTACAACCAAATCATTTAGGGTCGACACAGCTTCTCTTGTGCGACTCCTTCATAGCCGATCTCCGCTATTCACTACACCGACTCACCCCAAGTAAACTATGCCGTAAAGGAGATCAACTGGACTTCGGAGGGTCGCCTTCAGCCCTATATGGCTTCAATACCCGTATAGCCTCCAATGGCTTTGGATATCTTAGGACGGCGCATATGTCAGGGCGAGTCGCCCCTTGGGGACAAGCATACATGATTGGCTTGACTCCTCGCCATTCAGCCGGATATCTGCAGTGGGCTTGATACATCTTGTCGGCCAAGAAATCACCACTGCTGAAGCTCGGGTTATACCCCGCGATTTGTACGTCTCTCTTCCAGTATTCCACGCCCCCTGTATGGTGGGTCAAAGCTTTCTTAGAACAATGGAACGTCCCGACTCATACCTTTCTTCTATCAGATCGGGAAGTTTCAATCTCTTTGGAGGAATTCGTGGAGATTTCCGGCTTACCTGTCAGAGGGGAACATTACGAGGAGATATTACCCCCTGACGAGTACATCTTTGCCACCAAATCGGTAGTGATGGGCCTTACTCCGAAGAATGCTATTCAACATCGATTCCCGAGTCTGATCAAGGTGTTGAATATTTATGAGAGTCTGTTCCTCGAATTCGGAAGACACGGGGTCAGCTTCACAGATTTCATCGCCCGGAAGTCTTGTCGAAACAAGGTGCGAAGTTCGCCAAGCTTGACGATCCTTTTGGCTTTGGTTCGGACAACCAGCCGGCAGCGGAAGCGGATTAGAGGAATTTGTTTCTCTCGAACACCCCGGTCATCTCTTTTGCAGAGCTCGCAGCTTCCGACGTCGACGAAGAGACGTTCTTTTTGGGGTTCCTCGGACTATGGCTAAGCTGGTTTGTACTCCCAATGCACCCTCACTATATGAGGCCGTCCGTTTTCTACCCGGCTTACCGAATGGTTGAAGGGACGCGGGTTGCCGTCGGGATCGCTGGGCTGGCTCATTTGTATCATGGCCTCAGCTCAGCGGCAGACACCACTCAGCCAGGGGTACATCCCGTAAATCTCCCGATGCATTATTTCACGTCGTGGATCGAGTTGCATGTGCTCTGCGCTTTTAGAGTCCATAAACGGCCTCGTTTCTACGACAGTTATAATTTCCCTCGGGTCATGTCCCTAGTTGACGCTTCTGCTTTAGATCCGTCACAGCGAGAGGCTCGGGGCCTGGTCTTTCGCCCGCGTATGGTCGGGGATGGCTTGACCTTCGTCGATAGGGTCCTGAATATCGGCAAGGAGTCCACTAAGGTGGTACAACCGCTGCGCGACACCTTTAAAGACGTGGCTCCTGCGTTGAAGGCTCGGGAGATCTTGCATCTGTACTCGATCAGGCCGGGCTTCTTAGTGTTCAGGAAAAACGACTCGGCGCTTTTCATGAGGTACAACCCGCACAGTTTTGCCCAACAGTCGGGTTACAACCAGGGTGTTCCCCTCGAGGCCTTCCTGGCAGAACCGGTTGCTACTGAAGAGGGTATCCGGAGCGCATTGCACCATTTCATGCGGCTAAACACCGGGTCCAACTTTTTGATCAGTGAGCCGAGCTGTGTTCCGAAAGCCACGAACGCATATGTGGCATAGTACCAGCATGCGATGGGTGCTATCATTATGGAAGAAAAGCGGTTGCTGCTTGATCGTAAGGGTGCAGCCCCTGCTGGTAATCCAGCTGTTCTCCTTAAGCGACGGACCATTGTTCGTCCTTCCCTAAGAGAAGTTGCTGCGGTTGCGCTCCTGCATGCTCTTCCTGAGAAGCCTCTCCCCCGTGTTCCTGTGGAAACGGCAGCTGCAGTGTCTCCTGAGTCTGGCGTTGGTACGGAGATCGGGACTCGTCATCCAAAATTGCCTGCCAAGCACAAGCTCCTGTCATCGGCTGCTGGCGCTCGCTCACAAAAGAAGAAGTCGCTATTTTCTACCGACGTCGTACTCGGCCAGGAGCCTCATGCTCCCTATAGCGAGGGTTTGTGCGAGTATGGGACTAATGAGGGCTTATTCATCGCGCCTGCGTATGATACTGATCTCTAGGCTGCCCTTATGGCCTCTGAGACACTGGCTCGCGAAGAAGCGGCACTGATCACCATCGCGAAGTCAGGTATGCTTCAGTTGTATTTTTCCGTTCATTCCTTCCTTATTATCATGCTTTTATTGACGCTTTCTTCTTCAACAGGCATCTCTGTCGAAAAGGCTCTCGCGACTTCCCTCAAAACATTCGATGAGGAAGAGAGGCTCCGTGCTTCTTTAGGCCTTGGTATAATTCAGCTCATTGTGTCTTCATTCCCTTTCTCTTTATTTATGGTCTGACCCTCTCCTTTACTTTATTGCAGGGACTGCCCTGACTCAGGTTATCCCGAGTGCGGTGTCGATCCCGAGTGATGATGCGGCGACGCTTCCAGAGCCAGCTATTGTGGCCCCAGCTCTCCTAACTTTACTGTAGGAGGCTTCGCTAAAGCGGCCGATGGCAGATGCCGTAACGGCTCTAGAGACAGAGCTTGGTTCGGACGATGACGTCCCTTTGACGGAGGTCTTGAGGAGATCGCTTCTCACTGCTAAGACCGAAAAGAAGTGTAGGAAGTGTGCGACGAGGGAACGCGATGCTAGTTTGGCCGTGGGTGCAGGCTCAAGGGTCATTGCGATTCCTGATACTCCTTCGGCAGATGTTCTCCCTGCGTTGTCCACCACCCGTAGACAAGTAGCGCGTGCAGCTCGGATTTAAACCGAAAAGTTGCTCCAAGGTAACGTAACACTGAGAGTTTTTTTTATTAGAACTAAATCTTCGAGTTTTGACATATGCATTTTCTGCAGGTCCAAGTCTCGGCGATGGGATGACAGGTGAAACCCTGGCGGTCACCGTGCTCGAACTTGCTACCCTCTCTCTGGAATCTGGGACTGTCCAGACTGCTGCCCTTTCTCCCTGTGGTTCCCCGGTATCGGCGGGCGTCGCAAGCGTCACAACGGCCCTCGTCGAATCAGGGGACGAAGCCATGGGCATGGAATCTACTTCTTTGAGAGAGAGCGAAGAAGCCGTTGCACCCGGTGATGCCTCCGCCATGGTTTCGGCCCCTGATCTATCAGGTAATTGCCGAGTCGCTATTTTCAATCTTTTCAATCTTTTCCAGTCTTTCTAATGATATGTTGTTTGCCTTGAGTACAGGTGCGGTGAATCCCAAGGTTGTGTCATTTGAAGAAGCGCCACCAGTCGCTGCTCTGACGGTAGCTGTCCTTTCGTCTTCTCCCGTGTCCTATGAAATATTGGAAGGTATGGGTTTGCGACTTATTTGGTTAAACTATGGATACCATCTTCCTTGTACTGACAGTATATTTTCACAACTTTGCAGGAGTCCTTTTTGACCATCCATATCAGGTGCTGAA
This sequence comes from Agapanthus africanus, assembly GCA_030015575.1. Taxonomy (NCBI): domain Eukaryota; kingdom Viridiplantae; phylum Streptophyta; class Magnoliopsida; order Asparagales; family Amaryllidaceae; genus Agapanthus; species Agapanthus africanus. The sequence continues at coordinate 45,766,978 of JASDDO010000001.1, read as the reverse complement.
CCCGCATTTCTCCTTCTAGTCGGAAGTCGTTCCGCTTGCTGGTATCGGTTTGTATATCCTTCAACTATTTTCCTCCTTTTTTATAAATAGCCGTATTGTCGCTGAGTCTTCCTTGTATTGATCACAGCGTCACAGATTGGAGGAGGGGATGAGAGAATAGCAGCGCCTCCGGTACTCCCAATTTTGCCATCCGCCACAGCCGGTATAGTAGACTCTATTACTCGTGTATTTCTTTATCTGCCGAGTCGATATTTTACCACAATTTGTTTTTACAGCAATCACACCGGCTCCAGCTCCCTTCGAGTCTCGCATCCCAATGCCGGCAGGGCCCTTTGCTAAACGCCCATCTTCCAGGGGCGCTGCGACTAGCCTGTGAATGTTGAGCGAATTCGTCGAGGATCTTGACGCCGAGGCACTCACATTCGCTGCAGATTTTGCTGCTGAGGTTAATCCCATGCTGGCGACGCTCGTGAACTTTCATGACGAAGGCGTCGTCGAGTCTTAGGTTAATTACTGCAGGAAGATCGAGGCCTGCCTGCATGAGATTGAGCTCAAGCATCCTGCTCCTGAAGTATCAACTTTGAACTCCCAGCGGGCTGCATGGGTTGAGCAGAGTGTTCCCTTCCTTCACCATTTTGAACAAGAGATGACCCTAAGGCGAAAGGAACGCGAAGTAGCTTCAAGCGAATCTGCCCGGTTGCGCACCGAGGTCGAAGCGAATGCTGCGCAGTTGAAAGCTGTCTTTGACAATCTGCAGCGATGCATTTTAGATGGGTTGACGCTAAGACGGACGCTTGACTCTACGGAGCGGGTCGTGCAGGACTGCGGAGCAGCCATGCTAGGCACCGATGAAAAGCTTTCGTCTTGTCTGCGACAGCGGGCCCGAGTCAAAGCGGAGTTGGCTGCGGCGGCCGATTGCGAGAAAGGATTGAGAAGAGCGCGCGAGCAGCTGGCTGATTTGTTGAAAACGCCTCCTTCTAAGTAGCCATTTTTGTATCACTGAAAATTTGTAATTTATGAATAACATGCTTTCATTCATCATTTTTTTATTCTTTTATATGATGTATCTTGTACTCAATTAAATTCATGAATAAAAGACACATTTTTTTATCTTGTACTATCATTTTCTTCTCTTTGCTATGTCATTGTCATGTTAGTCTAGCAAATGTGGCCTGTAGATAGTATATAGCAGTCCATCTTAACCTCTTTGTAGGGTATCGATGGCTTAGGAAACATGTTCAAGTCTGCTGCCTAAGACTTTTCAACTTTATGAGCCATGAGGGTCTCATAAAGACTTTTCTCCCTACGAGTCGTGAGGATCCCGCAGGTGTATTTTCTCCTTAGGAGTCATGAGGATTCCTAAGTACGTTTTCTCTTGAGAGTCGTAAGGATCTCACAAGAGAATTTTCTCCCTTACAAGTCGAGAGGACTTGTAAGTGGTTGGTGAGTTAACTTGTTTCCAAATCGAAGCATTGCTCCGACGGGGAGGTCAAGGGTTGACGTATTTCCGAGTCGAAGCGTTGCTTTATGACGGGGAGGTCAAGAGTTGACGTATTTCCGAGTCGAAGCGTTGCTTTGCGACGGGGAGGTCAAGGGTTGACGTATTTCCGAGTGGAAGTGTTGATTTACGACGGGGAGGTCAAGGGTTGACGTATTTCTGAGTCGAAGCGTTGCTTTACGACGGGGAGGTCATTGGTTGACTTGCTTCGCTCTCTGCGGTGTCGGGGTTGACTTGCTCCGCTTTTGACGGTGTCAGGGTTGACTTGCTCCGCTCTTGACGGTGTCAGGGTTGACTTGCTCCACTTTCTGCGGTGTCGGGTTTGACTTGCTCTGCTTTTGACGGTATCAGGGTTGACTTGCTCCGCTCTTGACGGTGTCAGGGTTGACTTGCTCCACTTTTTGCGGTGTCGGGTTTGACTTGCTCCGCTTTCTGTGGTGTCGGCGTTGACTTGGTCCGCTTTTGATGGTGTCAGGGTTGACTTGCTCCGCTCTTGACGGTGTCAGGGTTGACTTGCTCCGCTTTCTGCGGTGTCGGGGTTGACTTGCTCCGCTTTCTGCGGTGTCAGGGTTGACTTGCTCCGCTTTTGACGGTGTCAAGGTTGACTTGCTCCGCTCTCCGCGGTGTCGGGTTTGACTCTAGGTTGTCTGTGAACCGTGGAGTCTTAGAACTAGGGACTTTGCCGTGGCTCCGATTGGTGGTGTCGCGTTCGTATCCTGCTGGAATGAGGAGGAACGCCGTTGCTGATCTCTAGGCTGTAGATGTTGCCGTCGAGATCTGGCTTCCTTTTGACAGAGTTTGGTGGGGAAATGTAGTTCCCTTTTCGTTTATGCCCATGGATTGTATACAGGGGTCAGTATGGACTCGCCTGCAGGGCAAAAGTTTCATCTCTTTTTTTTCCTTTTTCTTTTCCGCGATGCTTTGTCATTTCAGCTTTTTATATCGCGAAAGTCGCGATTGCCCAATCATTTCGGCTATATTTTTTTTTACTCGCTGCTTTTTATTGCGAGTTGCCCAACCATTTCGGCTATTTTTCTTTTTACTTGCTATTTTATATTGCAAGTTGCCCAATCATTTCGGCTATTTTTTGTATGCATATCTTTTACTTGCTGATTTTGTTGCAAGTTGCTCTATCATTTCGGCTATTTCATATGCATTTATAGCTCGCTGACTTTTTGCTGCGAGTATGGAACTTGGAATCTGATGCCAATCTTAGCATCAGCATCGCTGCGGCTGGAATATTGCCAGGAGCGAATCATCATTTGCCATGAAAGGACTTGGAATTTAATACCGATTTAGACATCAGCATCGCTACCACTGGGATATTGCCAGGAGCGAATCATTATTTGCCTATGTCGATTCGAACAAAGGTGGCTTAGCAAACAGGGTTAGGATCTGTCGACTAAGGCTTTTGACTTCATGAGCCGTAAGGGTCTCATAAAGGTGTTTCTCCTTACGAGTCATGAGGATCTCGTAAGTGCATTTTTCTCCTCAGAAGTCGTGAGGACTTCTAAGTGGTGTTCTCTCTTATAAGCCGTAAGAATCTTGCAAGAGTGTTTTCTCCTTATAAGTCGAGAGGACTTACAAGTGTCGTTCACCAAATGGGGAAATTTTGCGCCATTGGTGGAACTTGGTGGGGGAGACGTTTATTTGTGCCCGTGGATTGTATACAAGGGTCAACATTGAACCGTTTATAGGGCAGTCTGGAAAATGTGATGGCTTAAGAACAGGTTCAGGTCCCTGTAGCCTAAGGATTTTGAATCCCTATGAGCCGTGAGGGTCTCATGAGGGGATTCTACTTACGAGTCGTGAGGATCTCGTAAGTGTAATTTCTCCTTAGGAATCGTGGGGATCCCTAAGTGTGTTGCTCCTTTGTTAGTTGTAAGGATCTCACGTAGGTATTTTCTCCTTACAAGGTCGAGAGGACCTTGCAAGTGTCTTTTAACAAGATTGCTCCTTTTCGGGTTTTCACAAACTCGCCGGTAGCCCTGCTGTTTTTACTCAAAGAGCCCTTTCAGGTTTTCATCCGTGCCCATTTCGCTTATGGACGTACCGTTTTTTTATTTACTTTTATTTTTTTGTTTATTTTTTTTGCCGCATTAGCCTAAGGATACTGCGGTTCATAGTATTGTAAGGACGTTACGGTCCGTTGTTAGTTTCAGGACATTGCGGTCCATTGTTAGTTTTAGGGACGTTTCGGTCCGCCGCTAGTTTAAGGACATCTCGGTCCGTTGTTAGTTTCAGGACATTGCGGTCCATTGTTTTCCGTGTTTGGGACGGGGTATCGTTGGATACTACTTTTAGAGTCTTGACTCAAGAAGATAGCGAGCAGACATAGGTGTTGTCGTCTATTATTAACCTGGTTCGTGACTCGTCAGGCATAGTACTCCTTGAGGAATCGGCCGTTTATTGGCCGGAAGGGTCTTTCGCCATGCATATCCATGAGCAAGTAAGCCCCACCTTGGTAGACCTTGTCTATGATGTACGGGCCCTCATAGTTCGGCTCGAATTTCCCCCGTTTGGCACGATTTGGGATCATAGGACTCTTGACCACTAGCACGAGTTCACCTTGGCGGAATGTTCTCGGCCTAGTCAACCTTTTGTATGAGCGCGTCATCCTTGCTTTGTAAGCTTCTAGGTTTTGCTGCGCCATAAGACGTGTTTCATCGAGGGCGTCGAGCTCCTCAAGCCGAAGATGAGCGTTCTTTTCGTCTGTTAGCTCGTAATGAACCGCCACTCGTAGAGAGGGTAGCTCCATCTCCAAGGGTAGTACTGCTTCAGCACCGAATACCAATGCATACGGCGTTGTGTTTGCAGCTGTTTTGAACGTAGTCCGATACGCCCAGAGAGTTTCATGCAGTCTCTCATGCCAGTCCTTTTTATTTTTGGACACCGTCTTCTTTATGATCTTCATCAAGGTCTTGTTGAAAGCCTCAGCTAGACCGTTAGCTCAGGGATTATAGACCGAAGAGTATCTCCAGTCTATATTATGCTGTTGTGCGAAGCAGCTGATTCTGTGACTTCTGTAGGCCGGCCCGTTATCGGAGTAATCCGTCGCGGAGTGCCGAACCGATAGATGACGTGCGTCTTAAAGAAATGGAGGATGCTCTCCGTATTCACTTCACTTAACGGTACTGCTTCTGCCCACTTAGAGAAGTAATCAGTTGTCGCCAATATGAACCGATGTCCTTTGGATGACACTGGTTCGATGGGCCCAATTATGTCGGTTCCCCACATTTCGAACGGTCAGCTAGCCACTGTCGGATGTAGCGGGTTTGGATGCTGGTGGATGAAGTCTCCATGAATTTGGCACGAGTGACACTGCTTCGCGTATTCGAGGCAGTCCTGAATCATCGTGGGCCAATAGTAGCCTATCCTTTTGATCTTCAGCTTCATCTTTGGCCCTGCTTTATGAGAACCCCAGAGTCCGTCTTGAGTTTCTTGGACGACTTTCCTTGCTTCTTCTGTTCCCAGGCATCTTAGCCACAGAGAGTCGAACGATCTCTTATACAGAGTGTCATTGACGAAGGCGAAAGACAGAGCTCATTTCACGAGCTGATTTCTTGAGGATGCATCTTCAGGTGTTCAACGAGATTTGAAGTAGTCTATAAAGATTTCTCTTCAATCCTTAGCCCTTCCTTGGTCCTCTATTTGCAGGTTTGTTGGCTTGGTCGCTTCCTTTTCTTCAGACGACTCCGGAGATATTTCTGTTGGTGCAAGAACCCGACGGCTTTGCACAACGATCCTTACGTCATCGAGGTTTTCGTCAACCAGTTCTTTAGAGAGCTTGGCTAATGCGTCCGCCTTGATATTTTCCGCACGCGGTATGCTTTCCAGGGCGTAGGAAGGGATTTGAGTCAGCAATTGTTGCACTCTCTCACCGTACTTCACCAACTCTGGTTTGCACGTTTGATAGTCGCCGTTTACTTGACTAACGACCAGCTAGGAGTCTCCGTATATGAGGAGGTTTTCGATTCCCATGTCAACAGCAATCTCAAGACCTGCTATCAAAGCTTCATATTCTGCTTCATTATTTGTCCTCGGCTCTGTTAAGGAAAAGGCAGAGCGCATTATCCCTCCTTATGGAGTCACGAAGATGAGGCCTACCCCATATTTGATTATGGGGGAGATATGCTTTCGCTTCTTCATGGAATATGCTCCATCGAAGTAGAGTTCCCATCGGGTATCGCTCCCTCCTCTTTCCCCGTCGATCGTGTCAAACGCGTGCTCGTCTGGCAATTCGCAATTTAGGGGAGAATCGGAAAGTATTGGATCCTCAGCGAGGAAGTCGGCGATGGCCTGGCCTTTCACTGCCTTGAGAGGTCGATATGTTATCGAGAATTCCATTAAGAGTAGGGCCCATTTAGCGAGCCGTCCCGTAAGTATGGCTCTTGACATCAAATATTTGAAAGGATCCACTTTTGATATGAGTGGACTTCATGCGCCAAAGCATAATGCCGAAGCTTCGTTATAGCGAAGATTAAAGCCAGGCAGTGTTTTTCGATAGGGGAATAGTTGTTTTCTGCCCCCAGGAGAACTCGATTCAAATAGTAGAGGGCTCTCTCTTTCCCTTGGTAATTCTCCTGTGCCCATAACGCGCCTAAAGAACCTTCAAGGGCGGTTGTGTACAGGATGAGGGGCTTTCCCTTGACCAGAGCGGTTAGTACCGGTGGATTCTGCGGGTATTGCTTGATCTCGTCCAGTGCGCTTTGGCATTTGCGATCCTAAATGAACGGGGTTCCCTTCTTTATCAGGTGACTGTAGGGGCGGCATTTGCCGGAGAGGTTAGCTATGAACCGCCGGATATACGCGAGCTTCCCTTGGAGAGACCGCAGCTGCTTGAGAGTTTTTGGTGGAGTCATTTCCATAATCGCCTTGATCTATGACAGGTGTATTTCGATACCTCGATGTCGTACGATGAATCCTGGAATTTGCCCGAGGAAACTCCGAACGCGCATTTCAGAGGGTTCATATTCAGATTGTATTTCCGAAGGCGCTGAAACACGATCTTCAGATGCTCCCAATGTTCCTCGTACTATTTGCTTTTCACCACGAGGTCGTCAATATAACATTCGACAATCTCATGTATGAGGACATCGAAAATCTTCGTCATAGCCCTCTGATAAGTAGCACCAGCGTTCTTCAGACCGAAAGGCATCACTTTATAGTAGAATATGCCCAGAGGAGTCCGGAAAGCAGTATGCTTCTGGTCTTCGGGATGCATCTTTATTTGATTATACCCCGATGATCCATCCATGAATGAGAAGACTTCGTGAGTGGACGTGTTGTCTATCATCAACTCAGTAACTGGTACGGGAAAATCATCCTTCGGGCAAGCTTTGTTGAGGTCCCGAAAGTCCACGCAGATGCGCACCGTCCCATTTTTCTTCATCACTGGGACGATGTTAGCGATCCAGTCAGGGTACTGAACTTCTTGGATGAAGCCGGAGTCGATTAGCTTCTTAACTTCGGCATTGATGCTCATTTCAAGTTCGAGCCACATTCTTCTTGGTGCTTGTTTGACTGGCTTGACGTCTGGAGATATCGCCAATTTATGCACCGCCATCTCTGGATCTAGCCCCGACATCTCAGAATAGTTCCATGCGAAGCAGTCTTTATATTGCATGAGCACGTCTTTTAGCGTAGACACCTGTTCTTTAGACATCAGTTCATTAACGAACGTTGGCCGCGTGTCGTCTGCTGTCCCCTAGTCGATTTTCCTTAGGTTGTCTGCAGTAGTATGTATTCCATCTTCCAATTCTTTTGGCGCCGGTGGAAACTCTGAGATCAAATCATCTTCATCCTCATTTTCGAAGCACCAGGAGAGGTCGTCCATATTCTCGTGCACTCCTTCTTCCAACAACGTTATCATGTGATCGTTTCCAAGACCGGTGTTGATCTGGTTCTACTCCTGCTATATACGTTGCTTTTGGCACATGCTTTTGCGGTGGGGCTACCCTCTGATTGTTGGATAGAGCGAACCTGCCGAGTTGATTTTAGCTTCAACCCAGTTTTTGAAAGTGAAGCAATCTTCAAGAGGATGACCTTTTGCTCGGTGATAGGAGCAATAATCCGGCTGATAGACCTCGTTTGCTTGTTCGGGATGCTTGGACTCCAGGAGTGTCATCATTTGATGCTTCCCGACGAGGTCGAAGATTCTCCTTGTCTTGTCTCGAGGGAAAGAATATGCTCGACCCATCTTTTTCAAAAGAGACGGATTCCGGCTGACCCTTTCTTGATCGCGTGGCCTTTTGGATCTGTTTTGCTGCTGTCGAACGTTTTTTCCGTTTGCTTTCGCCTCCGCGTCCGGCCTTTTTCTTGTCTTAGGAATGCATTGCGGGCTTACGGCGAAGGGTGTTGTCATCCTCCGTAGCCTGCTGAAGGAGGCGTTGCGTCTTGGCTTTCTCGTAAATGGCCATTTCGCGGTTGTGGTCATTCCGAACCCTTTGACTCGCTTCCCTCACTAGATTGTCCATCTGTTTTTCAAACGACGAACTCGGCATTTTTATGGCAGGACCACGTTCTGGTTCAGCGTCAGAGTCTTTTAAAAGAGCATCCTCTTCTTTATCAAGGTCCTTTATGACATGGCAGCCATGGAACTGCCTCCGTTTCTTGGACTGGATATATCCAAGCCCGCTCGCTTCCATTCTTCCATTGGGAAATCTTCGCTGAGTTTCGGGGACGTTCCAGATCCTGTTGTAGAATTGGGCCTGTCACGCGGTTTGCTCATAGGGTACGCCTTGGCATCTCAATAACCTTTTCAATCCCTCTGCGTAATATCTGGGCAGACGGATAGGTTGGAGCCTGTCAAGCGCAGGTTCGGCCCCACGCCAGACTTCTCTTTCGACTTTAGTCTCCGTGGATCGATAGAATAGGATCGCCTTTTCACCTTTTCGTCTGGGAGGGACGTAGAATGTCTGCAACTCTTGCACGCTATATGTTTCAAGCGCATCAAGTTCTCTGTAGCGCTGTCGTGGAACCATGGCGATTTGCAAACTCTGATCATCTCTAGTGAAGGCCTGCATTGATGGTCGGACCGAGAACACTGCATTGACTCCGTCTTTAGTGTCACTGCCAAAGACCAGAAGAGGGGTAGATGGTCCCGGCCTGTTGTATTGGGGCGGCCCCGAATAGACTATCTCTTCCTCCTTCTTGGAATTTCTCCCGAAGACCGGAATAGTGGTGATAACTTTTTGCTTGTTTTTCGGTTTATGGCATCTTTCTGTATCCTCAAAGTCTGGTAGGAAATACTTTGCATCTTCGTACTTTCGGACTTCATTCATGGAGAATGGGTTTAGTTTCCCCGTCACGGTATACTCGAGACCATCTTTGAAGTACTTCATACACTGATGTTGTGTAGAAGGGATGATGTTGTACTCGTGTAACCAAGGCCTGCCGAGCAAAGCGTTGTAGCAAGTCTTGGCGTCAATGACATGAAATTTGATGTCAGTGACGAGCAGCCCAAAGCGTAACGTCAGTATCACAGACCCGAGCGTCCGTGATGACTGGGTGTCAAACTCAGAGATAGTGATTTTATCCTGAGCGAGGTGTTGAACGCTCATGCAGATTTTTTTAGCACCCTCACATTCAGGAGATTGACAGAAGACCCGTTGTCAACTAAGATCTTCCCTATCTTGATGTCATGGCAGTATCCGGTGACATGCAGGGGACGGTTGTACTCGCATGCTCCGAGGAGGAGATCTTCGTTGCCGAAAGTGATGTCTGCTGTGTGTACTTCTTCCTGCTTGTCCTTCATCTTTTCTTCGGCAAGGAAAACTTGAAACTGCTCGGGCGCTTGTAATGCCTTGATTAGAGAATCTCGTGCTTCTTTAGACAGGAGAAGGGCATCCAAGATACTCAATTGTGAGGGTATCTTCCTCAGATGTGCCAGGACATTGTAATCCACCTTGTTTTTCTTAGGCGGGTCCTTGGCTGCCAGCTCTTCGACGACTCGATCATCGAGGGCGATATCCTCAGGGACTTTTTCTTTCCCCATATCTTTTTTGTTCGATCCCTTGTTTGTAGGTCCGAGATTCTTTTCGGGAAACGTACGGTTGCGCAGCTGAATATTCCCACAGTCCTTCGTCTCTTCCTCATTTCCTGAGGTGGATTCTTTGAAGAAAGGGCCGAGGGCTGCTTCTTCATCGGAATCGCTTCCGAAGGTGAGAACTTGCGATCTCCTGGTATCAACCATGTGACAGTTGCCGGAAGTTCTTTTGTGCTCATCCGTCGTATTTCTCTTCTCCCGACGAGTTTTGCGCTTCATCCACTTGAAATGCTGTCGATGAGCAACGTATTCCTGCCACCACTTTTTAAAGGCCATGCACTCTTCGGTAGGGTGTGTAATCTTCTGATGGTATAAGCAGTAGTTAGGATGAACGTCCACTTTGTCAAGGTATATACCGCCAGGAGTATCTCCTTTGAAAAGTGGCAGCTTCATTCCCATTGACAGGGCTTTAGCGAACCGTTTCCTCGTTTTAAGCCTGCTTTTGTCTGCCGCGGGCGTGCTTCAATTTGGTTGGAGTGCTTCAACCTTTTCATCCAGTCGCCGACGTTTAGCTTTTTCGAATATGGCCATTTCACGGTCTCGATCAGCTTTGCTCCTTTGACGGGCTTCATTCGGCAGCATGTCAATCATCTCGTCTGACGGTTCCAAGGATTTTGGCACCGATCTTGCCCCCAGCGCCTCTATATTATCTTCTGATACCGAGTGAGCTTCTTCGTCGTTTATTGGTGAATGAGAGATCATGTGACAACTTGCCACATAATTCTCAGGTTCTTTTGACGAGTCTTCTCCCTCATCATTGTCGTCATCTCCGCCCTCAAGGATGTGGTTGAGAAACTCTTGGAGTGTGACCAGGGTTCGCGCCTTCTGGTTATATTCTTCCAGCGCGTCAATATGCTTTTGCAGCTCCGTGCGCTTGTCATCAGGCTGTGTGGGCTTCTTGGTCTTCTTCTTTTTCTTCGAAGATTTTGACGGCTGGGCCTGGGTGTTTTGCCTTTCTCTACCAACTCCCGATGTTGGGCACGGTTTCAGCATCCCCTCAATAATCTATGGATCTAGCGGGCTTATCCACCTGATTGCCGATCATTCTTGGAGATCTTTCAGCATTCTTTTAGTTTTTGCCGAAAGAACGACTTCCCATTGAGCTTCCTCTATGAATGAGCATGATGCCCCCAGCGTGTCCATCTTTTTCGGAGCATGTAGTTGTGGCGGGTTTACCCTCCAGTTTTCAGACAGCGTGAATTTACCTTGCTGGTACTGGTCTTCAATCTAGTTTTTGAAGACAAAGCAATCTTCGATTGTATGGCCCAATATTCGGTGGTAGGGACAATAGATGGGACTGTTGACATCACCGGGCTGCAGTAGGCATTTCGGATCCGGCAGGGTAATAAGCCTGTTGCGCGCCGCTAGTTCGAACAGTCTCCTCGTTTTATCCCGGGGAAACGAGTAAGGACGCTTCAACTTTTCATCGAAGAATCGAGGTTTGTTGCCTTGGCGAGCAACCGGTTTCGGGTCACTCGGCTGTTGCTGAGCGTTGGCGACGAAGGTCGCTTTCTCTTTCCCTTTTTCATTCCGAAAATCCGCTTTCGAAGAGGACGGCCTATGGCCCATCTGATTCATCTGGGCTAGCTTGTCAATCAAGGCCTGGAAGGTGGTCGGCTTGAAGACCATCATAAATTGAGATATGGTCGCCTGAGGATCGAGGGTTCCCACAAACATGCCCACGGCAGGAGCTTCCTCTATGCGCTGTTCACACTTTGACCATAGGTTCCACCACCGAATAGCGTATTGAACCTAGGTTTCTCTCGGCTTCACTCTGGCGTTGATCAATGCCGTGATCGGGGTACGTTCGCTGGCGCTTGCGAACCTTTGTGTAAACAGTAGCTCCATTTCCGCAAATGTCTTGACAGAGTCATTCGGGAGCTCAGAGTACCATTCGAATGCTGTCTCCGACAAGCTGCCAACAAACTGGCGAAGCAGCAGATTATCATCACCCTCAATATTTCCGCACAAGGCTCTGAATTGAGCAACATGTTGGTGTGGATTTCCCGTCCCCTTATACACGTGGAATTTAGGGATCGTATATCCCGGCGGGTACTTTATTTGATTGTACCAACCCGGATAGAGTCGTCCAGTTTTGACAATTTGGCCAGCCGCTTCGCTCGCCTGATGAGCTCGTATCTGTTGATCTATATAGTCATCAAAGGTAGCTTTCGAGATCGTCTCCTCTTTGGCTACTGAAAAAGCAGGAAGAGGGTTTGATATTTCCCCTCTATCGTCTTCAAGGATAATCGGAGGGTCTTCAGCTGGGGGATCTTGCTGTATCGTCATCCCGACCATATCTTGAAATAGAAGCGCCATTTACTTTATGTTAGTCGCTTGTTCCGCGGCCTCTTTGTCTTTCTTCTCGAGCATTCTTCGGAGGAATTCGGTGTCGGTTTCCTGCTCCTGGCGCTGCTCCGACGATGTCTCCGGGCTCTCTTTTGGCCCAGTGAATGCGGCCATCTTTGTCAGCATCTTCTGGAGCTTTTACTGTTGTTTCTCCTGAGCCTTAGTTACTGATCGCGTAAGTGGTCGATGACCCGTGGAGGTACGGCTATCCTCTTTTCGGGATGCCATTAAAATGGTGTGCACTACCATGCCCCCAGACTTGGGGCGTTTGGATTCAGTGCCCTTAAGATTTGTCGCAGACACGGGATCTTCTCCGGCCTTCTCCTTTTATGGGCGGTCGAAGTTGAGGGGGCTATTGCAGCAGATGCTTTCCGCGGTACGACGGCGGTGGGATGGTCTTCCTCTTGCCGAACCTTCATTTTCTTCTGTCGGCTGGATTAGTCTTTGTCGATTACAGAGTCTTGGACTCTTCGCCAGACCCTGTGGATTTTGGAGAACAGCCGCAGAGGAGGCTGCTCCGGCTTTGCCTTAATAACATTTTCAGCGGGTGGAGGAGACTTTTTCAACACGGTTGTTGGATAGTTCTTGCGCACCCTCCTGAGCGGCTCAAAGCTGTTCCCAGTTGGAACAACAACGTCAATTTCCACCATCGGAGCTGATTGAGTCAGTCCAGACGGAGACCAGCCCCCAGCTCTCCTCACTCGGTGCCAGTGGCGACGTCGAGCATGTTTTGCAGATGGTACCTGCTCAGTTATAGGGGTGGCTTCATCATTCCCCCTGTCCTAGTGAAGGGTTGTTGTTGGTGCCAGCTTATCGAAGACTGACGTTCGCTGAGAAGAAACGTCCAACCTGTCGAAGACTGACTTTTGGGTAGGGGAAGCAACATTGGTGACTTCGCTTGAAGCGGGAGTTAGAACGGACAGTCTTGTGAAGACCGATCCTTTAAAGGGAGAAGCCAATTTGACGATTTCATCCACCTGGGCTGGAATGGCAATCTGCTTTGTGATGACCCCTTCAGGTATAGCGGGCTTCTTCGTGGGCCTACTTAAGCTTCGGCTCAGCCTGTCGAAGACTGAGGTGCTGGATTTGGACGACCCGTTGAGAAGGGCCGCGGTAGTTGCAAGACGATCAAAGACCCACTTATTCGGAGTTTCTTGTGACGGCATCAGGGCGTTGAAGCTGGTTGGCGGGATCATAGTTGTTCATATCAGATTTTTGCATTTTCATATCGCCCAATTTTTGTCACATTGCATATCGGTAGATACTCTTGAGCCGTGTTTGCTAGTCAATTGCAGGATACAGGTTCTCGGTTCTAAAAACGGTGAAATTCATGGAAAACACGACAAAATCCGGGTTCCTGCCAACCACTGAGAAAACACGGTCTCCGCTCTTCATCCGTATGTTGCCAGATATCAGTTTAGGAAGACAAAATGGCAAATCAATGTCGTTTTCATGCACAAGGCTCAATGGCAGCACAAGATCCAAGAAATCTACGCGGAGCTCAAGAAAATCATGACAAAAGACAACACATCCAATCACCCTTTTGGTCAACAGAAATTCTGGAAAAATTGTGAAGAAATTTCCAGAAAATACATATACCAGAATAAAGGGGACATCAAACCAGGGAAACACAAGAAAATTGGGGAGCCAACTCCTCTATTAGGCCGCGGATTCGCGGCCTAAGCATGCTTAGGCCGCGGATCCGCGGCCTTATGGTGGCGGCAGACAGAGAGTTTTCAGGGGTAGAATTGTCTTTTCATTTGGGTTCTGGTGGTTGCCCTAGGTTTTCATTTTTTAGCCTATAAATAGCCCAGAACTTTATGAAGGAAAGGGTCCATAATCTTGTATTCTCATTTTCTAGGTTTAGTTGTTTTCTTCTTCCTCTTCTCATCTCTTCTCCATTAAAACTTGTAATGAGCTTGGTGAGTGAAGAATGGTGAATAAAGAAGATCATTTTATTATCATGCTTGTCTTGCTCTTTCTATAATTGTTGTAATTTTCATTTGTTAACTAGTTGTTGTTATTTCGTGTTGTTTCTTTCTTCTCTCTTTTTCTTTATCCTTAACACAACCATGATGCTTACGCTTGATCCTTGCCAAGGTGAGGTCGCAAATAGCTAGTTGTTATCTTCTAATCTCTTTCTTTCTATCTTCCTCTTTTGTTTTGTTTTATTTTTCCGTATCATGATGTGTGAGTAGTTTCATACTTGTTAGGGTAGGATAAGGGAAGTTTGAGAGAAGGAAATCTCTCTCACTCTTTCCTTGCCCAACAGCTTAATTCGACTCCCGTTAATTGAACCACAATCCGCTCCTTACGGCACCCTATCCTACATGATAGCGGTGATTCCGTAGTGAGACCGGTTGTGTTGAATTAACCGGAGGTTATGGCTAAAAGCCAAGAACGGACGGACAAGCACCAAAAGGAAGAACTTATGCGTTGGAAAGCCTAGCTTGTACTCGCAAGTTCCTTCCTAGTCGTGCTAATCCCCGTTGTTGCCGATTACCGTAACACCGATATTAAGAGGGGCAACAAAAGATGTGGAGACTCCTAACTCAAACTAACCTAATCCTAACCCTAACAAGCTCTCTTTACATATCATTTTACCACTTATTTAATCACAACAAAATCTGAAAAATTGGACTTAACTCGTTAAAACACATAGAAAAAGACTCCCATCTCCCTGCGGACGACCCGTACTCAACCGGCTAGCTACAAGCGAAACCGTCTTGATTGCGGTATTTAACTAAAACTTGAACACGCAGAATCGCTAACAATCAAATGGCGCCGTTGCCGGAAAGACGGTAGTTTATTTCTTTGTGTAATTTCGGGTTAACTTGTGAATATAAATATAACCAAAACAAAAAAAAAATATACATTGTAAAAAAATCATTTTGTTATTTTTGATTAGTTTTTGTGCAAGTGTGCAGGAAAATACGAAGTTCGAGTTCAGTGGCCAAGACGTAAAATATACGGAGTTCAAGTTCAGTGCCAAAGACGTGGGAAGATAGACCCACATTTCGCGGCTACACCGCGACGGACAAACGAGGCAAACGGTCTACTTTAAGATTCTGGAGCAGTTCCTGTGAGCAAATCCAGATTCAGGGTCTTAAAAACAGCAGAGGACACCCAAAACAGCCCACACCAGAAACCTGAAGACCCAACTCCACAGAATTGCCGCGGTTCCGCGGCATAAGTAAGCTTAGGCCGCGGATCCGCGGCCACTTGGTTGATTCAGTGGGCCAAAATCTCTCTGTAAGTCTCTCTCCTCTCTCCCACTCCTCTGAACTCCACTGAACTGTGTTTTCTGCAGCCTTCTTTGCGCAAACTCTCTTCCACCTTCCAATAAACTGTTCTTGTGCAGGATCCTTTGCGCCGCGCCAAAAATAAAAATTGTTTGCTGTTGATTTGTTACCGCTTTGCATTCTTTAATACGGACTTAAGGGGCTTGAAACCAATTCAGATTGGGTGGGGATTTCATCACCCTTCCCAGGACCCCAAAAATCACAAAAGCATATGCATTGTCCATTGTAATTAAAAAATACTAGACTTCAGCCCTAAGGACTTCGAGCTCATTAGGAGAAGTTAAACCGTGTTTGGAACCTCGCTTAACGGTATATTGTTTACGGGGTGTCTAGGAAAGTGTTAACGGCGCAACCGCCAAAAGAGAAAGGGTTATTTAATTAAGGAACTTCGCGAAAGCGTTGGAAAACCTCCCCTTATCTCTGCACTTACCTGGCCTCGTGATCAGTGTATTTTTAAGCCCGTTTCTCGACACAGTTTTGCTTCGACAATCAAGTTCTGGAGCAGGTCTAGCAGACCTAGGAGACACTAGATCTAGGTGTGATTGTGCATATCTTGTTTGTGATTACTTAAGCCGTATATCCGTACATATTTCTGTAAAGCTCTTTCTAAAAAAAAAAGAAAAAATCAAAAACTTTTATAAAAACTTGCCCTTTGTCGCCAAATCCATTTTTCACCCACCACCCATCGCCTTTCTCCATTGACGTTTTCTTACCCTCACCTTCTCCGCTTTGACTATACTAAACTCGTTTAGTGTATGTCCGCTTGGACTCGGGACACTAGCGCCCGTCTAGTCCGCGTTACGTTAGTCGCTACCGACTACGCGATCGACTCAGACGTCGATACTCCGTCCACTCCTCTTTCACCCCTTCCTTTGCCGGCCAACTCCGACGTTGACCGGAATTCTGTTCATACATCTTCGCCTTCACCTTCACTTTCACCGACCTCTTCTTCCGCGATGTCAGGATTTAATCCGAACATCTCTTTGACCACCCCTGGATTGGCTCCACCTCCTACGGAGACCAATATTCCACCACCACCGCCTGTTGTAGCGCCGCAACGAATCGCGCTCCAGGATCGTTTCTATCCCATCCGTTCTGCACTCCCCACCTGCCTTTCTCTTCCACCGACCAATGGGGATAATTTTGAAATTAAGCCCCACTGCATCAACATGCTTCCACGATTTCATGGGCTTGAATATGAAGATGCCTATATCTTCATCAACAAATTTCAAAACGTCTGTGCCATGATGAAAACCACCCAACTGTCGGACGATGCTATACGCCTACGGGTCATTCCGTTCACTTTATGCGATCTTGCTGAAAAATGGCTGTATAGCACCGCTTCCCACTCCATAACCAGTTGGGACGAGTTTGTAAAAGCGTTTCTAAAGAAATTTTATCCGAATCATAAAACCGCAAGGATTCGCAATGAAATCAACCAATTCTCTCAGCTTCCTTCTGAACCCTTCTGGAAGTGCTTTGACCGGTACAAAGACCTTCTTGTTCAGTGTCCTCACCACGGTATAGAGAAATGGCAGCTTTGCCAAACCTTATACGAGGGCCTGAACCCAGCAACGAAGCAGTTGTTGGAAACCATCTGTCAGGGCCAATTCCTATCGAAATCTGACGAGGAAGCGTGGCAATTCTTTGACAACCTTACGGAGCAAACGCTACAATGGGAGAGCACCAGACCGACTTCTTCTTCTTCTACCTCCACTTCTACCGGTCAGTCTAGGGTAGGAATTCACCAACTTGATGTCTCTATTGCGATGAAAGCTGAAATGGCTGCAATAACAAGAAAGCTTGAAGCGATAGAGAGCAAATTTTCTTCTCCTGCTCCTGCCCCTGTTCTCCCCCTTCGTACCATCTGCACTTGTTGTTCCGATCCTTCTCACTTGACCGAAGAGTGTCCTTACAATCCACCCTCGCAAGGACAGGATCAGGTCAATGCTGCATTTCAGCAAAGACCGAGGAATGATCCATACTCTTCCACCTACAATCCCGGTTGGAGGAACCATCCCAATTTCGCCTGGAATCAGAATCAGAATCAATTCCAAGGCAACAACTTCCAAAGGCCCCCTCCACCGCAACAACAAGCGCAACAACAAACTCAACATCAATATCAGCAGCCCTTCCAACCCCAACCTTTCCAAAATCAGACGAACAACTTTGCACCCAACAATTCTTTTCCACCAAACAACTTTGTTCCGTCAAACAACGATAAGGTTTCCTCGCTCGAACGAAGTCTGGAGGCGTTCGTTAAACAATCGAAACAATCCACCGCAAACATCCAGTCTTCCATTCAGTCCTTAGTGCAACACACTGCTGCACACGGGCAAAGCATCAAGACCATCGAGGCCCAGATTGCACAGCTGAACGCGGCCTTAAGCGAGCGAGAGAAGGGGAAGCTCCCGTCCCAGCCACTCCCAAATCCCGGTCACCCACATAATGCACATGTTGCTCTTGAACAACAGAACCATAATGTGAGTGCCGTGACCACATTGAGATCGGGAAGGATGCTGCAAAACAACATTGGCAAACGGATCAACGATGACACCCCGGCCGCTGCTTCTTCTTCTTCTTCGTCTTCTGAGCCTATTCTCCGTTCTTCACAAGGCTCTCCTTCCTCTTCTTCTGCTCTGAACGGACCCACTTCTCACTCCACGAAAACACCTGTTCTGGAATCCGTTCCAACTCCACAATCTCCTCCTCCAGCATTAGACTCAACCAATTTTCAAAATGTTCCATTTCCAAACCGGTTGAGGTCTAATAAACAAAATCCTCAAATGGAGAAGATTCTGGAGTTATTTAAGCAGGTTAACATTAACATTCCTCTTTTAGATGCTGTCCAACAAGTCCCGTCCTACGCGAAAATCTTAAAGGACTTGTGCACGAAAAAGAGGAAGTCTCAGGTACCCAAGAAAGTTTTCTTGGCTAGTGCTGTGAGTGATGCCCTTACCCAATCTTTACCACAAAAACGGAAGGACCCTGGCTGTCCTACGATTTTAATTACTATTGGGGATAAGAACATCAATCGCGCACTATTAGATCTTGGTGCCAGTGTTAACCTGCTTCCGTATTCAGTATACGAGCAATTAGGCGTCGGAGAGCTGAAACCCACACACTGCACTCTCCAAATGGCCGACCGATCGATCACCCATCCTAGGGGTGAGCTAAAGGATGTGTTAATCAAAGTCGGGGACTCCATATTCCCCGTTGACTTCATTGTATTAGACACACAGCTTGTAGCTAACCCCCGGAATCAAATTCCGGTGATACTCGGTCGCCCATTTCTCGCAACCTCAAATGCTGTGATCAATTGTCGCAATGGTTCGATGAACCTCTCTTTTAGAAATATGACGATTGAACTCAACATTTTTAGGTTGGGGAATCAGCCCGCCGAACCTAATGCTCATATACTGGACGTCTGCTCAATCCAGGAGATCACCCCAGAAGAGTGTGAATTCGAGGAGTTTCTGTTTGATCACAATAATCTTGACGCCACTAGTGCGTTTCTCTTCGAACCTGCTGCTGTTTCTGCGCCCGACAACGACTACGAGTGTTTCACGTTCTCGAACGATCTTAGCCGCGCACAACCCGAGTTTGAATCCTTCGACTTTCCGGATGAGTTACCTGAACCATCCAACTCGGTTGCCTACACTCGTTTTGAACCTTTGCTGGAGTCCTTTGAGTTCGAGACCTTTGCACCAATCTTGCCTTCCATCGTTTCAGCTCCAACGCTCGAACTCAAGCCTTTGCCGTCTCACCTTAAGTATGCTTACTTAGGTGAGAACGAGACCCTCCCTGTCATCATTTCGGCTTCTTTAGCTCCCGAGCAAGAGAAAGCCCTTCTCGCGGTCTTGCACAGCAATAGGCAAGCTTTTGGCTGGTCCATGGCGGACATCAAGGGGATTAGTCCCCTAATTGTTGAGCATCACATTCATCTGATGGATGATGCCAAACCAGCCCGGGATCCACAAAGACGTCTCAATCCAGTCATGAAGGAGGCTGTGAAGAAGGAGATCGTAAAATGTCTAGATAGTGGCATCATTTACCCTATCTCTGATAGCCAGTGGGTTAGCCCCATTCATGTTGTCCCCAAGAAGTCGGGCATCACGGTCATAACCAACGAGGCGAATGAGTTAATCCCTACTCGTACCCAAACTGGGTGGCGAGTTTGCATTGATTACAGAAAACTCAACGCCGCAACACGGAAAGACCACTTTCCGCTACCTTTCATTGACCAGATACTTGAACGATTGGCCGGACACGAGTACTACTGCTTTCTTGATGGCTACTCCGGCTATAATCAAATTCCCATCGCCGAAAAAGACCAGGACAAGACCACATTCACTTGTCCTTTCGGCACGTTTGCATATCGTCGCATGCCCTTTGGGTTATACAATGCGCCCGCTACCTTCCAGCGGTGTATGATGGGTATCTTCTCGGACATGGTGGAAAAATTTCTGGAGATTTTCATGGATGACTTCTCCATCTTCGGCGATTCCTTCAACGAGTGTTTGCTGCATCTTGACGCTGTCCTTACCCGATGTAAGGACAAGAATCTCACTTTGAACTGGGAGAAATGCCACTTCATGGTGCGCGAAGGTATTGTCTTAGGACATATCATCTCGCAAAATGGCATAGAGGTTGATAAAGCAAAGATTGAGGTCATTTCCAATCTGCCTCCTCCCCGATGCGTCAGAGATATCCGAGCCTTCCTTGGCCATGCCGGTTTCTATAGACGGTTCATCAAGGACTTTAGCAAGATTGCTAGGCCCTTAACTCTTTTGCTGGCCAAGAACACGCCATTCGACTTCAACTCGAGCTGTGTGACTGCATTCGAGTTACTAAAACGCTCACTCACTTCTGCTCCCGTTCTTTCTTCACCTGACTGGACGCACCCATTCAAGATTATGTGCGATGCATCCGACTTTGCCATTGGTGCTGTCCTTGGACAACACATCAACAAAATGCCGCACGTAATCTATTACGCGAGCCGAACCCTGAACGACGCCCAACTCAACTATACAACAACTGAGAAGGAATTCTTAGCTGTTGTATTTGCTTTAGAAAAGTTCCCTCATCGGCTCTCCAGTCATTGTCTACACTGACCATTCTGCTCTGCGCCATCTTTTTGCGAAGAAAGATGCAAAATCTCGGTTAATACGTTGGATCCTCTTGCTTCAAGAGTTTGACCTTGTCATTAAGGACAAACGAGGATGTGAAAACGTAGTTGCCGACCATCTCTCATGACTTCCTTCTTCGCCTTCGCTTCCAATTCCGATCAACGACGTTTTCCCGGATGAACAACTCTTGACGGTATCTTGCGAACCCTGGTTCGCGGATATTGTGAACTATTTGGCCACAGGATTACTACCGACTGAATGGTCAAGTCAGGACAGACTTCGCTTCTTATCCCAAGTAAAACACTTTTACTGGGACGAACCCTACTTGTTCAAGTACTGTCCCGACCAGATTATTCGTCGGTGTGTCCCTGATGAGGAATTCAAGAGTGTGCTGTCATTTTGCCACGATTAAGCGTGTGGCGGGCATTTTGGCCCCAGAAAGACAGCTGAGAAGATCTTGCAATGTGGTTTCTACTGGCCACAACTCTTCAAAGACGCTCATGACTATTGCAAGACTTGCTCCCGGTGCCAACACATGGGCCGGATATCCCGGAGGAACGAGATGCCGCTCCAACCGATCTTGGTTGTGGAGATTTTCGATGTTTGGGGGATAGATTTCATGGGGCCATTTCCCAGCTCTTTCGGGAACTTGTACATCCTTCTCGCTGTTGATTACGTCTCTAAATGGGTCGAGGCTGTGCCCAGCCGAACTAACGACAACAGGGTTGTCGTTAGGTTCCTTAAAGAAAACATTTTCTCTCGTTTTGGGCACCCCCGAGCGATCATTAGCGACAATGGAAGTCATTTCTGCAACAAGACTTTCGAGGCCTTGATGCGGAAATATTCCATCAATCATAAGCTTTCTACGCCCTACCACCCCCAAACCTGCGGGCAGGCCGAAGTTTCAAATCGGCAAATCAAGCAGATACTGGAGAAGACGGTTTCCAAGAACCGTAAGAATTGGTCGCTGAAACTCACTGATGCCCTTTGGGCATTTCGAACCGCTTATAAGACCGACCTTAGCATGTCTTCCTATCGGCTTGTGTACGGAAAAGCCTGCCACCTACCTGTCGAAATTGAGCATCGCGCATTTTGGGCGATAAAGGAGATGAATCTGTCTCTCGAGGATGCGGGCAGCCATCGGAAGCTGCAGTTGAACGAACTAAGCGAGCTTAGGGATGAGGCTTACGATAACGCGGTTGTCGTTAAGAACCGAACGAAGGTGTTTCACGATAAACACCTTTTGCGCAAAACCTTCGTACCTGGTCAGCAGGTACTGCTTTACGACACCCGACTTCACTTCCATCCTGGAAAGCTTAGATCTCGCTGGAAAGGACCGTATTTTGTGCGGAATGTGTATCCGCAGGGCGCTGTGGATTTGGAAAATCCAAAGGATGGTTCATTTTTCAAAGTGAACGGACACCGATGCAAACCGTACCTTAGCGCCGAACCAACAGAGGAGCTCCTGTTCTTACAGGAGCCGGTTTACCCTGCCTGATCTTCCTCTGCCTACCGCCAAACTTCGGTTATCCAGCCAAGAACAGTGAACACTGTTCCAAATAAGTTTGGGGGTATGTATAAACCGTTTTGTATATATTTGTGTATATTCTTTTTCTTTTTCTTTTTCTTTAAAAATAAAAACAAAAAAAAATTGTGTATCGCTAACCGACAATTTTGACCCTTCAAATAATCTCTTCATGCAACGACAGTGAGGACACTGTCCAGTTTAAGTTTAGGGGTACGCTCGGTACGCATTTCTTATCTTCGCATTCATATGTATATTTTGCATCTGCATATTAAAATCCATAAAATCCATAAAAATCTGAAAATTTTCTTAAAAAATATAAAAACTTTTCTGTCAAGTTAGCTTGTGGAAGAACTCTGATTCAACATTTCGACGGTTTTTGTTGGAAAAAAATAGGAATAACTAAATCTTATGTTTAGATTTTGAAAACCTAAAAGATAACTCTCCTTTGAAGTTAACTATAGCTGATATACGTCTTTACATCACACTACACGTGTCGTGAGTTTTTGGGAATTAGATGACAAGTCTTTTATATTTAAAAACTTTTAAATAGATAAATGATTTTCTGAGGATCAAATAGGTTTGTTCTAAAATAAGTAATGTCAAGAAAAGTTTATGAAGTGAAGCGAATATGAAGGAATATTATTGATGCCATAATTGGAACTAAGTCTGAAAAATAACCCATCTGAAACTTGATTGGAATGATTACACACCGAACCCACTAAACACGTCTTTTATCCAAAAAAATAATTGAACTGCCGGTTATATCTCCGTTCGTATTAAATTATCTGATTTTCACGCCAAACTGTCTTTTGTTTTTGGACCCAGGTAACTTGAGTAATTAAGTCCGCTGGGGTGTTTCTACACCTAATGCCCTAAAATCAACTGGTTTGGGTGCATTGGCCCAAATCTCGCTAAGAAGCCTAGAAAGTCCAGATTAAAACAAAGTCAAGCAAGTGTTCTCTCCGAGTTAAAATTCCTAACGGTTCTTTGTGTGAGAATAATCTTATAAAAGAAAGGCTTTTATAAAAAATTTTAACGGAGATATGAAGGTTTTATTCTATGATAAAGACTATTGCACGTTCACAGAGGTGTGTATGAAATGAAAACAAGAAAAAGGTGGAGTGAAAAATTCGACTTAGTTTCCTGTTAAGGAAGATAGAAATTCTGAAGTTGAAACCTTACTGGAAAACGAAACTTGAAAAATGCTTAACTCTTTATAAAACTTATGTGATCCTTTTAAAATTGTTATCTGGGCTTTATTGTGCGACATGATGACTTTATTCGACCTTTCGGGAACTTAACGATACTATTTGCACTGCACGTAAAGACATATAAAATCTGTAGTTAAATAAGAAGCGAGGTGTGAAAAATAAAGGTTCGATAGTCTAGGCTTAAGATTATAGAATTGTTATTTTCTGAAACAAAATTTTAGGGTTTGAATCTTAGTTATTTTACAAAACCAACTTGACCGGATTTTGTGGGTAGTATCCGCTGAAAACCCTCAGGAGACAACACTCCTCCTACTAGGGACACCTAGAGGTTTAACGGCTTGTTGCACATGCTCAGTGCAATCGCGTTCCCTGCGAAAGTGAGGTTAGAAAATTTTTTGTGAATAAGTTGGCTTTGCTCGGGACGAGCAAATGATAAGTTTGGGGGTATTTGTTCATATCAGATTTTTGCATTTTTATACCGCCCAATTTTTGTCACATTGCATATCGGTAGATACTCTTGAGCCGTGTTTGCTAGTCAATTGCAGGATACAGGTTCTCGGTTCTAAAAACGGTGAAATTCATGGAAAACACGACAAAATCCGGGTTCCTGCCAACCACTGAGAAAACACGGTCTCCGCTCTTCATCCGTATGTTGCCAGATACCAGTTTAGGAAGACAAAATGGCAAATCAATGTCGTTTTCATGCACAAGGCTCAATGGCAGCACAAGATCCAAGAAATCTACACGGAGCTCAAGAAAATCATGACAAAAGACAACACATCCAATCACCCTTTTGGTCAACAGAAATTCTGGAAAAATTGTGAAGAAATTTCCAGAAAATACATATACCAGAATAAAGGGGACATCAAACCAGGGAAACACAAGAAAATTGGGGAGCCAACTCCTCTATTAGGCCGCGGATCCGCGGCCTTATGGTGGCGGCAGACAGAGAGTTTTCAGGGGTAGAATTGTCTTTTCATTTGGGTTCTGGTGGTTGCCCTAGGTTTTCATTTTTTAGCCTATAAATAGCCCAGAACTTTGTGAAGGAAAGGGTCCATAATCTTGTATTCTCATTTTCTAGGTTTAGTTGTTTTCTTCTTCCTCTTCTCATCTCTTCTCCATTAAAACTTGTAATGAGCTTGGTGAGTGAAGAATGGTGAATAAAGAAGATCATTTTATTATCATGCTTGTCTTGCTCTTTCTATAATTGTTGTAATTTTCATTTGTTAACTAGTTGTTGTTATTTCGTGTTGTTTCTTTCTTCTCTCTTTTTCTTTATCCTTAACACAACCATGATGCTTACGCTTGATCCTTGCCAAGGTGAGGTCGCAAATAGCTAGTTGTTATCTTCTAATCTCTTTCTTTCTATCTTCCTCTTTTGTTTTGTTTTATTTTTCCGTATCATGATGTGTGAGTAGTTTCATACTTGTTAGGGTAGGATAAGGGAAGTTTGAGAGAAGGAAATCTCTCTCACTCTTTCCTTGCCCAACAGCTTAATTCGACTCCCGTTAATTGAACCACAATCCGCTCCTTACGGCACCCTATCCTACATGATAGCGGTGATTCCGTAGTGAGACCGGTTGTAGTTGAATTAACCGGAGGTTATGGCTAAGAGCCAAGAACGGACGGACAAGCACCAAAAGGAAGAACTTATGCGTTGGAAAGCCTAGCTTATACTCGCAAGTTCCTTCCTAGTCGTGCTAATCCCCGTTGTTGCCGATTACCGTAACACCGATATTAAGAGGGGCAACGAAAGATGTGGAGACTCCTAACTCAAACTAAGCTAATCCTAACCCTAACAAGCTCTCTTTACATATCATTTTACCACTTATTTAATCACAACAAAATCTGAAAAACTGGACTTAACTCGTTAAAACACATAGAAAAAGACTCCCATCTCCCTGCGGACGACCCGTACTCAACCGGTTAGCTACAAGCGAAACCGTCTTGATTGCGGTATTTAACTAAAACTTGAACACGCAGAATCGCTAACAATCAATAGTCTCGAAGAACAACCCAGTGGCGGCCTGCGTCACCTGTTCCACCGGTATTGCGAAAATGGAGGCCGCTTGAGGCCCATAAGTTACTCTTCCAGACGGGACGGAGCGGGAGTCGTTGTTGCAGTTGGTGCGGCTGGAAGCCATTGATCTTCTCTTCTCTGCACGGAGCAAGAGACCAAATCTTAGTACCTCAAATCCAGGGGCAACCATATTAAAGTACGATTTGTTCGCGAACACGACACACGAAGTGTGGAATGTAAAGAGAAAATGGTCCCACCGGGCGTGCCAGAATCTGTTTACCGCCGAAAGACGCGACCGGAACGTTAGGACGTCTGGCCTGAATTTTAGGGGCAGATTCTATTTGGGTTTATCCGTCCACCTCTCCGAAGATACCAAGTTGATTTATGGCACCGTCATCGGAGGTTTAGACGGATGCGGCCGTTGTTACAGACTTCATCAGATTCCCCCTCATTGTGAGGTTTTTTTTTATTGTGGGGACGCTCTTCCTTGCAGGCGCAAGCCCCTGCAGTTAATTACGTTACCGCGTAGCGATAACCACTTTCTCCTTCTCCAGATGCTCACTTCGTGTCGTGTTTGTTTGTTTTATTTATAGTTGCCCGTGGATTGTATACGGAAACTAATTTATGTTGTCGCCCGTAGGGCGGGGATTAGTCCAAATCCGTATTTTCTTAGATTTGGGTTTGTTTGATTTAAGGATCGTTAATCTCATTTGAGATTAAGATCAACTTAAATGTTTTTTAAGGATACGTTAGTCTAATTTCAGACTAAGATCTACTTAACGAGTTTTAGGATCATTTAGATCCAAAGAAAGAGCATTTGGGCTCTATCGCTTTAGTTTAAGGACGTTACGGTCTATTGGGTTTAAGGACATCATAGTCCGTGTTTAAAGAGATCATAGTCTGTAGGGTTTTGGTCTAACAGTTTGGGGATGCGCCAAAAGTTATTGGTTATTGGGACCCTCCATCTCTTTGAAGTCGTTGAAGACTTACAACGACATGTATCAGAGGTATGAAGAGATGTACCCTTAAACCAGTGAATGTTCATCGAGGATTTGATGATCTTGTTTGGGACTAAGTCCAATTCAAAAGCATATGGGTTGGGTTAGTTTGGGATTTGACCAACTTTGGGCTAAGCCCACTTGATTATTTATTTAGGCTTGGTCCCCTTTCTGCATCAACAGTGTTAAGCACTGAAATGGGTTATGACACCCTTTATTATTTTTGTTTTATTTTTGTTCTTTTATATGGAGTGTTAAACACTTGATAGCGCTCACGTGAGGAACACGTGGAGCGCTTGGCGCCGAGCGTCAACCCATGAGTGCAGAGCACTCTTTATAAAATAGCGCCTACGTAAGGAGCACGTGGAGCACTTGGCGCTTGGCGCCAACCAATGAGTGCAGAGCGCTCTTTATAAAAATAGCGCCCATGTGAGGAGAACGTGGAGCGCTCGGTGCTGAGCGCCAGCCAATGAGTGCAGAGCACTTTTTATAAAAATAGCGCCCACGTGAGGAGCACGTAGAGCGCTCGGTGCTGAGCGCCAGCCAATGAGTGCAGAGCACTTTTTATAAAAATAGCGCCCATGTGAGGAGAACGTGGAGCGCTCGGCGCTGAGCGCCAGGCAACTTTTTGTTCTGATCAGTTCTGTGTTCTGAGAATTAAATTCTCGTTTGTGAGAAACTTTGTCTCATGAATCTAAGAACTAAGTTCTTCTCCTTTTTTTTGATGAGTTGCTACGATCTCTTTTACTTTTAAGAGAGACTTTTGTCTTATAGATCTATGATCTAGAAAAAGAACTAAGTTCTTTTTTTTTATGAGATGCTATGATCTCTTTTTACCTTTAGAAGAAATTGCTCTCGTCTTTGAAGTTTGAAGTTTATGGGGGGGTTCTTCTGTACAAGACATGAAGTCTTGGGTCATTTATATAGGGGGCTGATTTGTTGAATCAGTTAAGGAAATCTCTCATTGAGAGATCTCTGATTGATTTGGGGATGTTTCCCACCATCGGATCTTTGATCCAAGGGTTTCTGTTTTACAGAAGACATTTTTCTTATTTTTAACATGATTGGGAAAATATTTTTCCATACAGAACTTATTCTGTATCTTTGTGATTTTTAATCACCATTGGATCTTTGATCCAACAGTGCTCTGATTTACAGAGCACAATCTTTCTTGTTTAGAAATATTTGAGGAATATTTCTTCAGCAGAATTTGATTCTGTAATTTGATGATTCATCATCTTCGTTGAATCTTTGATCCAATGGTGGAGAACTTTTAGCTCTGGCGCCAGCGCTCTCGTGCTTTGCACGTGAGGCGCTGCCTTAGAGTCTTTGACTCTTGGCGCTCACGTACTTTGCACGTGAGGCGCTTCCTCAGAGTCTTTGACTTATGGTGCTGGCGCTCTCGTGCTTTGCTCGTGAGGCGTTGCCTCAGAATCCTTGACTCTTAGCGCCGGCGCTCTTGGCACAGGCGCTCTCGTACTTTGCACGTGAGGCGCTGCCTCAGTTCAAATTTTAAATTTTGAACAGAGCTTTGCTCTCTGATTGGGGGAAATAATGGGTATTCCTGTGCTTTGCACATTGGCGCCCGCATGAGGAGTACGTGCGGCGCCATTTGAGAGTTTAACTCTTTTTTAATAGATTTTTTGTGCTTTGCACATTAGCGCCTGCGTGAGGAGCACGTGCGGCGCCACCAAAGGATTTAATCCTGGCGTTGGTGGCTTCACGGAGAGCACGTGAGGCGCTGCCTCTTTTAATTCAAACAGAGCTTTGCTCTTTTATTAGGTTAAATATTGGGGAAACAATGGGCTCAATTTACTTTAACTAAGGATACGTTAGTCTTATATAAGACTAAGATCAACTTAGAAACATGGTTAAGTATCATTAAATCTTTGTAAGATCCATTAACAGAGGTGAGCATATGAGCTCGGTTATGATGAGTGATATGGGCTTAAGGAGCATGAAGTTTCAAGGGCTCAGCCTATATTGGGGTTCAGTCTTGGGCTTTTCATCATCCAGCAGTGCTAAGCACTTAGTCTTTTGACTATGGATATAATCCAAATTCCGCTATGGCGTCCACGTGGGTATCACGTGAGGCGCTTAGGCTTGGGCGTTGCCCTATCAGTGCTATGCACTTTCCTTGCGCAATGCTCACGTGAGTATCGCATGAGCCGCTCAAGCTTGGTATTTTTTAAAACGCTCACGTGTATATCATGTGAGGCGGTCAATCTTGGCATTTTTAAATGCTCACGTGTATGTCACTTGAGGCGCTGGGTCCTTACTTATGGGCGCTCACGTGTGTGGCACGTGAGACGCTGTCTTCATGGGCCTTCTGTGCGCTCACGTGGGTATCATGTGAGGCGCTCTCTTCATAAAATCTTTTGAGCGCTCAAGTGGATATCACGTGAGACGCTTTGTCTTTAGCGATTAAATCCCTGCTTAAGTTTTGAGAGAAGTTAAACTTTTTTTATTAGTATTTTGGCTATTAACGATTACCAAGATCACTGTTTTGAAGATCTGGGATCGGATTTTTGAGAACGAAGTTCTTCTGTTCCTTTTTTTGTGATAACTAAGTTCTTTGAAGGGTTAAACCCTATTTTTAGTGGAAATAAATTCCTGGAATGTAAATTCCATTTCTTTCTTTCATATTTCTTTTCTCATATTTAGTTTTCCCCTAGATCTTGAGTCTGAAGAACAAGATCTTCCCAATGAGAATTAAATTCTCAACTTATGGGAGATTTGCCTTGCGGATCTCAGATCCAGAGAAAGAACTAAGTTCTTTATAAAAGGTTAAACCCTTGTATCTATATATGATATGCAAAGGAGACGTTTTGATCTTTGCTTTTTTTCTTTACCTAGGGTTTGAGAGGAGGAAGAAGATTTTTTTCAGAAAGAGAATTAAATTCTCGGTTGTAGCTTCTATCTCTTTTTGCAGAGGCATATAGAGGGTTTTCTCTTTTTGAGACTTGAAATCTTACATTCTTTATATAGGTGAGGAAAAATTGTTGATTGGTTGAGAGGATCTCTTATTTAAGAAATCTCAACCTGATTTCATAATTAGGTTGTAATTTTTAATCACCATTGGATCTTAGATCCAAGTCTTTTTGTCTAACAGAATGTATATATATATTTTGTTTTTACCAAGATTAGGAAAATATTTTCCCATTAGAATTTAATTCTATTTTTCAATTCAAACGGTGATTTTTAATCACCATTGGATTTTTAATACAACGGTTCTCTATTTAACCGAACAAATCTTTCTCGTTTAGAAAGATTAGGGGGATATTTTCCCATATAGAATTTAATTCTATCTTTTGATGATTTTTTAATCACCAATGGATCTTTGATCCAACGGCTCTCTATTTAACAGAGAATATCTTTCTTATTTAAATAGATCAGGGAGATATTTAATATAATTTAATTCTACCATTGTGTAAGTCAATGTCTCACACTCCACAAGGCTTGTGGAAAGACGCAATTTACAAAAAACGATTTTTATGCAAGTAACATCGACAAAACTTCCAAGATCATTCATAAACCTTGGCAAACTAAACCCATAAAGGTTCTAAACTACTGTATTAGTGGTTTATACCTTAATGATTCTAGTCCATCGGGTCTTCTTGTCCCCTTATTAAGCTCCAAGATGGTGTGGAACAAGCTTGGTCGTCGGCTTTCTCGTGTCGAAGACTATCCATCCGAGAGTCTATGGTTCAAGCTCTAACCTCAAGAATGAGGTAACTAAAGTTTCTAGTTTGCTAATCAAGGTACTTTAGGAGACGTAGAGAGTTAATTAGACTAATTTATCTCAAAGAACCCTAGGTTTCACAACACATGTGAGGGTTAGGGTTTGAGCAAGAAGGAGAGCAATGGAGAGAGTGCAAAGTGTAGAATGAAGTCTTGAATGAGCAAGTGAAGAATGGCTAAGTCTTTTACCAATCATCAAGCATGCATTATTTTTCCAAAGAAAAATGCAACCATGCTTGAAAAGTAAGTGCAAATGAATAAACAAAAGAATTAGCCATGCTTCATCCCATGCCACAAATATCTCCATTCATCCACCTCATTATCTATTTTCCAAAAATAGATATATGCAAAATGAGGTGTCTCCTTCTAGAAGCACTTCTTGCAAAATTACAAGAATGCCCTTAACGTATATACATACCCGTATTCGTACTACAAAAAATACGAATACCAAGAGATAAAGATAATGCAATAATATAATGCCAGAATGCAGCTTAATCCTAAGCCCGCTAGTATTATCCGTCCGAACAAAATCTGTGTAGCTAGTACACGTATATGATCGGAACCCTGCACTTAAAACCATACGGCCTCTACATCGTTTCGCCTGAACTTGGGAAACCCTCTATGTAGGACTCTAAAGACTCGACAGTATGCTGGCAGTGGGTTTAACCACAAGTGCGTCAGCGGTACTAGCTGTACGTAACGGCTATCCAGGTACCTGTCGAAAAGAAGGCCGACGAGCAAACTCATCCGAACCCCTACTGAGCATGTCCGTGACAATATCCGTAGAGTCCGATCTGTTCGTCTGAGAGTATCGCATATCGGGTCTAGGGGCGGTTAACGTCAGATCCCTACTAACCCTGATAAGTCGTGTTGGTATGGCTCAAGACCATCCGAGAAATTACTGATCTAACTATCAGTAATTCTCAACTACCCTGGCCAGAGGCTTATGGCGTTGACCAACCAAACACAGTGCGACATCGACTCCCAATACCGGGAGAGACGAATCCCTAAACATCACTCACCGCCTCTATGTGGCTCGGGACTGTATCCAATTAAAATCTGCTTGCACGACTCCTTTGAGCCGTGGTAGGGTAGTAATCAAAGCATGCTGGGAACTCACACTAGACAAATGATGATCTTAGGTCTACAGACTAGCTGTACACATGCCATATGAGAACTGCCCTCTGACGTTAGGTATAATACCATCCAGCAGTTCTCGGTGAGTCCGTCCAGTGTATCCATCCACAGTAAGCACCTGTACACAATCTTAGGTGAAACACACCAATGGCTGTGAGACTAACCATCGCCTATCGTCGGGGTCTAGAAATATATACACCAGTCTACTCTGGAATAACGATGCCCTGTCTCGATATTCCTACGACTGGAGACAATTTTAAGGGTATGCTTATAGACTACCCAGCCCTCACAAGTATGTCCACCATCACAAGCTGGTAGTCAAGCATATTCTACGGGCTTTATCAACATGTATAAGTAGATCTTACGTACACGTTAAGATAAAATCAAACCTGATACCATACTATCATTTCGAGCAAGATTGTCCTATATATATATATATATATCGATAGTATCCATTACAAACAATGGCCTCTAGGGCATATATATATCTTGATATAAACATATCTAGTACGCATTACAAATAATGGCCTCTAGGGCATATATATCCTACAATCTCCTACTTGCACTTGGGCTAGTTATTTGCATAACGCATCCCCAACATCTCGAACAGCTGCTCGAACTGTGGTTGAGATAAGGCCTTTGTGAATGGATCCGTTGTGTTGTCTTTTGTGTCCACTTTCCGAACCTCGATCTTCTTGCGATCCACGATCTCCCTGATCAGGTGATACTACCACAAGATATGTCTAGATTTCTGATGGGACCTTGGTTCCTTCGCTAAGACTACAGCCCCATTGTTTTCGCAATACAAGGGTATTGGATTGGCAATGGAAGGAACCACCTGAAGTTCAGAAATGAACTTTCTTATCCTGCCTGCCTCTTTTGCGGCATCGTTAATAGCTATATACTCAGCTTCTATCGTTGAGTCTGCGACAGTGTCTTATTTGGAACTCTTCCAACACACCGCCCCTCCATTGAGGGTAAACACATAACCCGAGACAGATTTAGAGTCATCCTTGTCACTTTAGAAGCTTGAGTTGGTAAAAGGCTCGATCTGGAGGTCCCCATTACCGTACACCAAGTACATCTTCTTAGTCCTTCTCAGGTACTTGAGAATGTTCTTTACTGCTATCCAATACTTCTCACCCGGGTTCGACTGATACCTACTTACCATACTAAGTGTGTAAGCTATGTCTGGTCTGGTACATAATATCGCATACATTATAGATCCTACCACTGAAGCGTAGGGTATAATGCTCATGCCAGCACTCTCTTCATCAGTCTTTGGAGACGTCTCTTTTAAGAGGATAATCCCGTGACAAGCGGGTAAATTACCACGCTTGAAATCTTCCATACTAAGCCTCTTTAGTATGGTGTCAATGTACCTGGACCGTGAAATTCCCAACATTCTTTTAGACCTATCACGATAGATCTTTATTTCCAGAATGTAGGAGGCATCACCCAATTCTTTCATGGAGAACTTCTGCAACAAGAAGAGCTTGACTGATTGCAGCATAAGAATGTCATTCCCTATCAGGAGTATGTCATCCACATACAGTATGAGGAAGACTATTGCTCCTCCTACAATCTTCCTATAAATGCTCGGTTCATCTATATTTTTGATAAAGTCAAATTCTTTGACCGTCTCATCAAAGCAGACGTTCCAACTCCGCGATGCTTTCTTTAATCCATAAATGAATTTAAGCAACTTACACACTTTTTCGCTGCTCCCACTGTCTAAGAAACCTTCTGGCTGGTCCATGTAAACACTCTCTTCTAAATTTCCATTTAGAAAAGCTATTTTCACGTCCATCTGCCATATGTCATAGTCATGAAAGGCAGCAATGGAAAGTAGGATCCGAATGGATTTAAGCATAGCCACTGGAGAAAGGGTTTTATCATAGTCTAATTCTGGTCTTTGACGAAAACCTTTTGCAACAAGTGTAGCTTTGTAGGTTTCCACTTGTCCATCTGCACCAATCTTCTTCTTGAAGATCCATTTGCATCCAACGGGTTTTACCCCAGGAGGAGCAACTTCCAAAGTCCATACTTTGTTGGTGTACAAAGATTCCATTTCGGATCTCATAGCATCCAGCCACTTCACCGAATCTTTACTCGTGATAGCCTACTGAAAATTAGTAGGCTCATTATCATTGATAACGCAATTCTTTCGATCCCCATTTATGAGAAACCCATAGTATCGCTCAGGCGATGAGAATACCTACTAGATCTACGGAGTAGCGTCGGTTCGTCGGGCTCTATTGAAACCTGAGGTTCTACTAAATCCTTAGCAGTAGTTTGTGGTTCTGGAATTTCTTCTAGTTCTACCGCGCTCCTACTAATTTTTTTTGCAAGAAATTCGCTCTCTAAAAAGACTATATGGTGAGCGACAAACACCTTTTGTTCTTCAGTGTGGTGGACAAGATATCCCCTTGAATTCTTGGGGTATCCCACAAACTTGTATAAAACTGATTATGCCTCGAGCTTGTCTGGATTCTGCTTTTTGACAAAAGCTGGACACCCACATACTTAAGATACTTGAGACATGGTCTCTTCCCACTCCACATTTCATATAGAGTGGTAGGCACGGACTTAGTTGGAACCTTATTCAATAGGTATGCTGTCGATTCCAGCACAAATCCCCAGAAGGAAAGTGGTAACTCAGCACTACTCATCATGGAACGCACCATACCGAGTAGCGTGTGATTCCTTCTCTCTAATACACCGTTATGCTGAGGTGTATACGGAGGAGTAAGCTGAGAGAGAATTCCATTCTCTTTTAAGCATTCAAGGAACTGGTACTTAATTATTCTCCACCCCGATCAGATCGAAGTATCTTGATACGTTTACCCGTTTGTTTCTCCAATTCATTTTTATACTCCCTGAATTTCTCAAAGGCCTTGGATTTATATTTCATTAAGAATACATGTCCATACTTTGAGAAATCATCAGTAAAAGTGATGAAGTAGGAGTAACCATTTCGTGCATGTATAGACATAGAACCACATACATCGCTGTGTATGAGTCCCAAAAGCTCAGTGGCTCTTTCTCCGTGTCCTGTGAACGGAGATTTGGTCATTTTTCCTTTGATACATGATTGATAAGTTGCATATGATATATATTCAAATGGAACTAAATATCCATTTTTATACAACAGAGTCAACCTTATTTCATTAATATGACCAAGTCTACAATGCCATAAGAAGTCTTGGTTTGAATCTGGAGCCTTTCTTTTGAGCGTGTTTTGGATGTTGAAAACTTGATGTTGATTGAGTAGGTATATGCCGTTTTCCAGTGTGCCAGACCCAATCAGTTCTTGATTTAGGTGAATGTTCATGACATTTCTTTCAATTGCAAAATTATATCCTTCATTAGATAATAAAGATACCGATATAATATTACATAGCATATTAGTTACATAAAAACATCTATACAACACCAAAATGTGTCCACTTATCAACCCCAGGTAATATTCCCCTACCACAACTGCATTAACGTTTGCTCCGTTGCCAACCCTGAGGGTCATATCACCTGCCTTCAGTACTCTACGATTTCTCAGAGCCTGCAAAGAATTACAGATGTGAGAATCAGAACCGGTATCTAGTACCCATGATGTAGAGTTTACTGAAAAACGGTTTTTGATTATGAACACACCTAAAGCAGAAGCATCAGCTTGCTTTGTGTCCTTGCCCTTGGCTTTGAAAGCTTTGCAATTCTTCTTCCAGTGCCCCTTCTTGTAACAGTAGTAGCACTCATCCTTTTCTGCTTTTGCTCTCCCTGATTTATTCGTTCCTTGCATCTTTTTGACACCTCCTTTCGGCTTGGTGATGGTCTTCTTCTTCTTCCCTTTAGCTTTCGCTTTGGATTTAGAAGAGGAAGATTCCCCAACAATAAGAATGGGTGTCTTCTCCTTTTTCAAGGAGCTCTCCGCTACCCTCAATATGTTGAGGAGTTTTGGAAGATCAACTTCCATTCCGTGCATGTTAAAGTTCAACACGAATTGAGAGAAGGTGTGAGGAAGGAACTGTAGAATCAAGTTAATGTATAACTCTTTCTCTAACACGCATCCCAGATTTGTTAGTTCCTCAATGAGACTGATCATCTTTAGGACGTGCTCTCTGGAATAATTTCCTTCAGGTTCCGTACCTTGTGATACAAGAGTGCTCTCCATACAAATCCTTGCAATGTAGAAAAATGGATTTGTTGTCCATATTCTCGTGCTGCTTCTGGAGTTCATTATTCATGGACGCCAGCACTATGCACTTAGCTTTCTCGCAATCCAGGTCCAATGTTTTGCAGACCTTGATGTCTGCAACTGAGGAGTCTGGTCCTGGGATAGGGGGAGCAGTACTGGTGAGGACGTATGCTACTTTGTCATAAGTAAGTGCAATGTTGATGTTCCTCAGCCAATCTTTATAGTTTGGCCCAGTCAGCATATTTTTTCAAGTAGTAGTTTAAGTCTCATCATGGTTGCTACCAGAGACAGAGACAGAGAGAGAGAGAGAGAGAGAGAGAGAGAGAGAAGAAACACTTAGTGTATGCTCTTGCAAGATTAGATTGGTTTATTATCTTATCTAACTAGGATGGATCCCACCGTTTCCTCGAATTCTCCATCAAACCTTAAAAGGAGATCTAATCGGGATCATTTACACTATACAAGTTCGTTAACCGTTCAGCCAGGTGGGTGTTGGTACTCCGAGGGAGGTTCCCCGTGCTCTCACACAGACCTAATTAAAATAAACCTCGTTTCCGCAGAGACGTAACCCCGTTAACACTTTCTAGACATCTAATAGGTTAGCTAATTTTGAAGTGAAAAGTATCTTCCAAGAGTAATCCTACTCATCAGTGAGATTAGGATCCAACTATCATTATATGATGACCTAGATGGAAGCCACTATAGTCATCACACTCCAGAAGGTATGCTAAAACTGCAAGTTTCCTTTGTGTTTGAAACTCCCGTTATGAATTTTTCCCCAAGCTCTTATGACCTTGACGAAGGCCAACAAATCATAAGATGCAAGTCATGATCTTCCCGTCATTGTCCTGATTAATTTAGACCCACCCGTACTCGCCCTTAACGAAGGTCAACAAGGCTGTACGACTGTCCTAAACCAATATATCTATCTATGCTACAAACAAGCAACACACTGCTACCATTCACTATATCCTGATGAAGGCCAACAAATATAGCATGAATACGATGTGCTACTCATTTGAAACGATGGAGGGCTACGGCTAGTTTTTAGCGAAAACCTTGAACTTAATGAACTTGATATCGTTGAAGAAATGATAGCTTTGAAAAGGAGTGGTTCAAGCTCCGCCTTTTAAACGAGTGTTTTGAAAAGAACCGAGTGGGTTTTCAAAATGTTCTAACAACATCTTTTTAGGTTTCTTATCTTACATTAATGAGGATTAATGCGGTCCCATCATTTAACTCCTATCACACCAGAAAAGAACGAAAATAAAATGTACGTATATGCCGTCCGCATTCACCACGGGGCTCCGTCATGCACCGTTAGGTTACTTAACTAACGGCAGAGCGGGGGCAGGACTAGCGTGGATGCAAAACATATACAACATCTAATAGTGTGTGTGTATATATATAACCATTCACCCTAGGCATGATATAAGCAACATAACAGACAACTAATAAGCAACAAGAACAACGGATAATTTTGGAACTACGAGTTTCATTTAATCCATAAAATGAAACTCGATGTTCCCTGTCGTGTGGATAGCCTGTGCAATGAAGATCCTAAACCCCTACGAGTGCGGCAAGCTACCCGCCAATCCCGAAAGCGAGGCAGCCCCAATCAACAAAGTGAATGGGCCACCCAGCGCTTCATGGAATCCGGTAACTTGTGCACGCCACCGTGGGTCATCCTATACCCCCTACGAGTGCGGCGAGTAGCCCGCCAATTCTAGAGTAAGGCATCCCGGTCTCAACACCATGTGATGGGGCCTCGTTGCCCTCTAGAATCCAGATACTCGAGCACTCCTCTACGGGGTAATCCTAGTACAAAAAAAGAAAATATATACAACGGTGACATCGACCTCAACCCGGCCGTGCCCCGATAAAAGAATATACAAACGGGCGGAAACGACAGTCCATATATCGGACGCTCGTCCCGCAATAATGAATATACAAACAAATCAACACTGTACTACAACCATTGCACAATAGGCCACCCACCACGATAAATTATCCATAACAACAGTGCAACACAGAACATCAACATGAATATCAGGTTCGTAAACCCGTCTGATTATACATATAGCAATCAGTCGGCTTATACCGCTCAACGATATTCACGGTCGCAGAAACAAATACATTGATAAGCAAGAATTTAGAATTTCGATCGATTAAAAATTTCCGCATTTACCCCATGTACAAACCAGTACACAAACAAATCTGGGCAAAAACCAAATATACTAAAAATCACATTTCCATGAACCTGAACCCCAGAAAAATTTTGGAGCACCTTAGCCACAATTAGGCCATGGATCCACGGCCAAATGACCTATTTGGCCGCGGATTAGCGGTCTAATTAGGAGCTCATGTGCTCAAATTTTTTTCCTGCACATAATTTTAAGGTCACTGAAAATATTTTTTGAACAATTTTAAAAATCGAATAGCAAGCTAGTTTCATAGATGCGATTTGAATAATTTATGTCGATCAAAGTTCTAAATACGTGCTAATTAGCTAGTTAAGGTTTATGGACCGGTTTTGATACCATGTAATTCGATGTCACACACTCCACAAGGCTTGTGGAGAGGCGCAATTTACAAAAAACGATTTTTATGCAAGTAACA
This sequence comes from Agapanthus africanus, assembly GCA_030015575.1. NCBI lineage: Eukaryota > Viridiplantae > Streptophyta > Magnoliopsida > Asparagales > Amaryllidaceae > Agapanthus > Agapanthus africanus. Next base: position 45,729,207 of record JASDDO010000001.1, on the reverse strand, counting down.
TCGACAAAACTACCAAGATCATTCATAAACCTTAGCTAACTAAACTCATAAAGGTTTTAAACTACTATGTTAGTGGTTTATACCTTAATGATTCTAGTCCTTCGGGACTTCGTGTCCCCTTCTTAAGCTCCAAGATGGTGCGAAACAAGCTTGTTCGTCGGCTTCCTCATGTCGAAGACGATCCACCTTAGAGTCAATGGTGTAAGCTCTAACCTCAAGAATGAGATAATTAAAGTATCTAGTTTGCTAATCTAGGTACTTTAGGAGATGTAGAGAGTTAATTAGACTAATTTATCTCAAAGAACCCTAGGTTTCACAACACATGTGAAGGTTAGGGTTTGAGCAAGAAGAAAGAGAGCAATGGAGAAAGAATGCAAAGTGTAGAATGAAGTCTTGAATGAGCAAGTGAAGAATGGCTAAGTCTTTTACCAATCATCAAGCATGCATTAATTTTCCATAGAAAAATGCAGCCATGTTTGAATAGTAAGTGTAAATGAATAAACAAAAGAATTAGCCATGCTTCATCCCATACTACAAATATCCCCATTCCTCCACCTCATTATCTATTTTCCAAAAATAGATATATGCAAAATAAGGTGTCTCCTTCTAGAAGCACTTCTTGCAAAATTATAAGAATGCCCTTACCGTATATACATACCCGTATTCGTACTGCAAAAAATACGAATACCAAGAGATAAAGATAATGCAATAATATAATACCAGAATGCGGCTTAATCCTAAGCCCACTAGTATTATCCGTCCGAACAAAATCCGTGCAGCTAGTACACGTATATGATTGGAACTCTACACGTAAAACCATATGGCCTCTACATCGTTTCTCCTGAACCAGGGAAATCCTCTGTGTGAGACTCTAAAGACTCGACAGTACGCTGGCAGTGGGTTTAACCACAAGTGTGTCAGCGATACTAGCTGTACGTAACGGCTATCCAGGTACCTGTCGAAAAGAAGGCCGACGAGCAAACTCATCTGAACCCCTACTGAGCCTGTCCGGGACAATATTAGTACAGTCTAGTCTGTTCGTCTGAGAGTATCGCATATCGGGTCTAGGGGCGGTTAACGTCAGATCCCTACTAACCCCGATAAGTCGTGCTGGTGTGGCTCAAGATCATCCGAGAAATTATTAATCTAACTATCAGTAATTCTCAACTGCCCTGGCCAGGGGCTAATGGCGTTGACCAACCAAACACAGTGCGACATCGACTCCTAATACCGGGGGAGGTAAATCCCTAACAATCACTCACTGCCTCCATGTGACTCGGGACTGTATCCAATTAAAACCTGCTTGCACGACTCCTTTGAGCCGTGGTAAGGTAGTAATCAAAGCACGGTGGGAACTCACACGAGGCAAATGATAATATTAGGTCTACAGACTAGTTGTACACATGCCACATAAGAACTACCATCTGACGTTAGGTATAATACCATCCAACAGTTCTCGGCGAGTCCGTCCAGTGTACCCACCCACAGTGAGCGCCTGTATACAATCTTAGGTGAAATACACCAACGGCTGTGACACTAACTATCGCCCCTCGTCGGGGTCTACAAATGTATACACCAGTCTACTCTGGAATATCGATGTCCTGTCTCGATATTCATACGACTGGGGACACTTTTAAGGATATGCTTATAGACTACCCAGCCCTCACAAGTATGACCACCATCACAACGCTGGTAGTCAAGCATATCCTACGGGTTTTATCAACATGTATAAGTAGATCATATATACACGTTAAGATAAAGTCAAGCCTGATAGCATACTATCATTTCGAGCAAGATTGTCCTATATATATATATATATACATATCGATAGTATCCATTACAAACAATGGCCTCTAGGGCATATATATATATATATATATATGTATATATGTATATATATATATATATATGTATATATGTATATATATATATCCATAGTACCTATTACAAATAATAGCCTCTAGGACATACATATCCTACACATTGGATCTTTGATCTCACGGCTCGTTGTTTAACAGAGAATATATTTCTTATTTAGGGGAATATTTTCCTATGTAGAATTTAATTTTACCCGATGCAAAACTGCTTCAACTTTGGGCGTTGACGCTCACGTGCTATGCACGTAGGTGTAACCATAGGATTTAATTTTTACTGAAACAGGTACCTACGTGCTATGCACGAAGGCGCTCACATGCCTGACACATGAAGCGCTACCATAGGATTTGATCCTATCATAGACAAGTGTACACGTGCTTTGCACGCGGGCGCTCACGTGCCCAAAACGTGAGGCGCTGCCTTAGGATTTAATCTTATCTATTGCAGGAGCTTACGTGCTTTGCACGCAGGCACTCACGTGTTTAAAACGTGAGGCGCTGCCGTATTTTTTATGAGGGAACAAAGGCCCTTTACCGTTGTTCTCACGTGACTTGCGGGTGAATGCAACGGTGTCTAGCCTTTTAGTCGTCCAATCCGTCTTGAGATTTGGGGAATTTGAACCGACCCCATCACTTTATAAATAAGGCATTAAGCCCTAGGTGATAGCTGCTCCTCCATCTCTTCTTTTTCTTTGAGAATTTTATTCTCCATTAGAGCTTAACTCTGTCGTGAAACTTAGTTCTTCCTTTTTTTCACAAATTTGTATTGCAGGATCACTTTGCAAAAATTTTCTTGGTAAGAGTCTTCTTCAACAGAGATTTGCTCTTGCATTTGGAACATTGTTCTTTAGGAATTTTGGAGTTCAACTCCATTTTAGTCACAGAGCTAGGCTCTAGCATATTCCCTTTGGGGATTTCTTAAAATTTTTGACTTCGTCTGTTGTCATAGAACTTAGTTCTGACTTCTGATTTTAGATCATATTCCCTTTGGGGATTTTCTGTAATTTTGAATTCACTTGTTATCATAGAACTTAGTTCCAATTTCAATTTTAGATCTTATCTTCTTTGGGGATCTCTTCATTTATTTTAATTCAACAGAGCTTTGCTCTGATGATCTTTAATGTCAAATTCCCTGTTTTAGGGAATTCTAGGGTTTAATTCCTCTTTATTCTGTAGAGCTTAGCTCTAATCTTGATCATTTTTCCTTTTAGGGAAATTTGTGGTATTTTATACTATTTTATAAAACAGAGCTCAGCTCTGAAAATTTTTATTATTAAAAACAGCCTTAGAGAATCATTTTGGATTTCTCTACTGGGCACATGTTTTAATCATTAATGAGCCGCCATTTTGATTCTGTAAGGTCCACTAGCTTTTGGATTTAGTGATTCTGGCATTTCCTGCTAATTTTCCACCTGGTTTCTTTTCAGGTACCATAGCTTCGATTTCCCATTTTCCCTATGTTCGTTCAGAAAGTGTTTTCACTGATGCGTCCACTGATCGTGAAGTCCTCGCTTTGATTCGGAATAACGATCCAGAACAGAAATCCCTTCATTTATGGGGAGCACATTATAGTCACATCATCCAGGGACGTCAAAGCTTTACTTGTAAAGTACCGTCAGAGCCAATCCCTCCGATTCATTACACGAACCTTCCGCCGACTGCTTATGTGTTGGAAGAAACTAATTAGGCTGCGAATGGCCGTCTTTGTTAGTAATATGTATGCCCTAGAGGCCATTATTGATGATATAGTAGATGCTTGGACATATATATAGAGGACTTTCTTGCTCGACATGATAGTATGCTATCAGGTTACCTATATCTTAACATGTAGACTAGTATTTATACTGTCTGTCTCTTACATGTTGATAAAGCCCTTAGGATATGTACTTGACTACCAGGACTATGATGAGATCATACTAGTGGGGCCAGGATGGTCCACAAGTACATCCTTTAATCAGTTTCTAGTCGTGGGAATATCGAGACCAGGGCATCGATATTCCAGAGTAGACTAGCGTATACGCTTCTTGACCCATATGATGGGCGATGGATGATCCTACATCCATTGGTGTTTGACATCAAAGATGGTATACGGGTGCTCAGTGGAGACTGGGTACACTGAACAGGACTCGCCGAGGACTCTTATGTGGTAGTATACCTATCGTCAGATAGCAGTCCTCTGGTGACACTGGTACAGGTTAGTCTGTAGACCCAAGATCGTCATAGAGTCTTGTGTGGCTCCCACTGTGCTTTGATTTTCTTCCTACCACGGCTCAAAGGAGGCGTGCAAACAGGTGGATTTTGGGTACAGTCCTGAGTCACATGGAGGCAATGAGCGATAGGAGGGGTTTCGTCTCTCCCGGTATTGGGGGTTGATGTTGCGCAATGCTCGATTGGCTAGAACTGGAAGTCCCTGGCCAGGGCTGCTGCCGAGATTTACTGATAAGTGTTATCAGTAGTTTCTCAAACCGTTATAGGCCAGACATCGGCATGACTTATCACGTTACCGGGGTCTGACGATTTCCACCCCTAGACATGATATGCGACATATCAGACGAAGAGACCGGACTGTATGGTAGTGTTACTGATAGGCTTCATGGAGAGTATGGACGAGCTTGCTTGTTGATCTTCATATAGCTCAATACCCGGGTAGCCGTTACGTCCAGCTAGTACCGCTGACGGCTTGTAAGTGACTGATGTGATCATCACCTACTGCTGGCGTATTGACGAGTCTTTAGAGTCCCACATGGAAGTTTCCTGGTTCAAGAGAAACGAAGTAGGACACATATGTGATATGTGTGCGGGCCTGATTAAATACGACTATGTGATACCGTATTGTAATCTGGCAGATATTTGTTATCAGTCAGGTTATATGTGATATAACCGGATTATCGAATCAAATGTTGGTTTGATAATGTGATATTCAGATTAATTATATTAGTCGGTTATATATGATATAACCGGATTATTAGATCAAGTATTGATTTAATAATGTGATATATATTATATGTGATATAATTATATCTTAACTAATATCATTAGCTCACTAATTGCTTTATTTATATATATATATATATATATTTATATATATATATATTAACGTATATTTGATATATATAAATATATATATATATTATTATATGAAGCATGGCATGTTTTTCTATTTTTTAGAAAATAGAAAAATGAGGTGTAAATTGTGGCGATATTTGTGGTATGATTCAAGGCATGGGTTTATATGTTTTTATATTACTCTCGACTCACTATTCAAGCTTGGTTGCAATTTTAATTGCATTTTTATTCCATGCTTGAATGAGTGAGGAAAGAGATGATTCATATTATTCATTCTACACTTGCTTCATGGTTCATGCCTTAGCCATTTTTCAAGAGCTCTTTTCTTCTCTTGCTCTCTACAATTTTCTTCACCTCACCTCCAAGCTCAAAACCCTCACATTAGATGTGAATCATTGAGCTTGTGAGACCTTAGTGAGCTTTACTTATCCCCTACTTCATCATCCCACACCAAACTAGCGATTTGGTGTGGTGTGTTTCCTACACTAAAAGTGTTTAGTGTAGTGAAAAGCTTGTGCTTGTGGACTTCGGGTGGATCGTCTTTGGCACGAAGATCACGAAGGAGGTTCGTTCAACTCAGAGAGGAGCCTTGAAGAGTCGCGTAAACTTCATCCCGGAGCATTTGAAGAGAAGGACACGAACTACAAAGGTTGTATGCTCTTAAACTTTCTCTTAAGCTTAATCACATCACAAAGGAAAAACCTAAAATTCTAGTAGTGATCTTGTTAGTCTAGTTTAGCACCTAGAAAAATTAAAATTTGGCATGCTTGATACCTCTTGAACCCCTTGACGGTGCTAAGGTCGACTTTCATGGTATTAGAGCCAAGCTAGAACATTAGAATTACTTGTAGCGACATTAGAAATCCGCAGTTTTTATCGCGCAAAAACTGCCGAAAAAACAGTTTCGAAATTGATGTTTTGAGTTGTTTGCACACCGCGGGCTCACGGTTTGAACCGAGAAGCTGAGGGGTGGAGTGTGCGCACCCCGGGGACACCCCGAGGGGGACCGAACGGCTAGGTCCACTTCCCAAGACCACCACAAGGTGGTCTTGGCGGTGGGGACCCGAAACTGCCCCACCTTAGGCAGTTTCGGGTCTGCCTCACTCCCTGGCCACCTCGTGGTGGCCTCAGGGGTAGGATACCCCTTCTACGCCCCCCTTTCGACACTTATTTTTGGTTCTTCGCCCCCGCGAAGATTCGGGCGGGTTTCGAGTTCGTTTCGACTCCCGGATTAGCTTAAAACGATCGGTTTTGGAACTTTAGCTCACTGTTTTTCAAGTGTTGGAAAAATTGGTTTAAGTTTGCTAATTGTGTGCAGAATTCTAATGTCGCGGTTACTTTACAATCTTTGTGATGTGTGATACAATTATTAGAATCCAGATCAATTAGTTTTAAGAAAACTAGTTAGTAAACCTAGCCTTTTAGTCTCTATTGATTGATTGCATCGAAGTTTTGATTCGGATCAAAATTCCGTCGCAATTGCGTATTGTACGCGATTGTTCCCCTCCGAAAGACGCGCAAGATGACGTGAGGACGTCCTGCCTGAGATTCGGGGCAGATACTATTTGGTTTCATCCGTCCACCTCTCCGAAGATGCCAAGTTGATTTATGGCACCGTGTATCGGAGGTTTAGACGGATGCGGCCGATGTAGCAGACTTCATCAGATTCCCCCTCAGGGTAAAGGGGTTTTTGATTGTGGGGACGCTCTACCCTGCAGTCACTAGCCCCTGCAGTTAATTACGCTACCGCATCGCGGTAACCACTTTCTCCTTCTCCAGATGGTCACTTCGTGTCGTGGGTGTTTGTTTTGTTTGTGGTTGCCCGTGGATTGTATACGGAGACTAATTTATGTCGTCGCCTGTAGAACGTGGATTAGTCCAAATCTGTATTTTCTTAGATTTGGGTTTGGGGTTTTGGTTTAAGGATACGTTAGCCCTATTTAAGGCTAAGATCAACTTAAACTTTTGTTAAGGATACGTTAGCCTAATCTCCAGACTAAGATCGACTTAACGGGATCGTTTGGATCCGACAAGAGGGCAATTGGCTCTATTGTTTAGTTTAATGACGTTGCGGTCGATTTCTAGTTTAGAGACATGGTGGTCCATCATTCCCATTTGGGGACGAACATTAGTTTAAGGACATTTCGGTCCAACGTTCCCATTTTGGGACGAATGTTAGTTTAAGGACATTTCGGTCCAACGTTTACGGACTCCGCAGTCCGTATTGATGTATGGTTGTCGGGACCCGTCACCTCCCTGACGTCGTTGAAGGATTACAACGATAGGTGTCAGTGGAGTTCAGAGATGTACCCTTGAACCGGATGTAAATTGATTTAAGAGAGCAGTCTTACTCAGTCAATTTAATTTGAGGACTTACGGCCATGATTGGGCTAAGTCCATTTGAGAATATTCAACGTTTTTATCTTTGGCCTATTAGGCCTGTGCTAGGGTTTTGCCCCTGTTTAATAATGCACTGCATTTCATTCTGGCCTGCTAGGCCTTTTTGATTTGGGCTCTGTCCCTTTATAAATGATGCAGAGCATCTGTTTGGGCTCTGCCCTTCTTTAAAATAATGCATTGCATTTAATTTGGCATGTTTGGCCTTTTTTTAATTGGGCTTGGCCCTTCTGTAAATAATGCAGTGCATTAATTGTCTGACATTAGCTTGTCAGGCGCTTTGCGCCAATTATTGAGCGCAAGCGCATGTGGAGGTGACATGTGTCACGCTAGCGCAGTGCGCTGCGCTGTTGCGCTGTGACACGTGGCGCGCTCTGGTGAGTTGCGCCAACTTTAAAGAGCAATGCTCTATTTTAAAAGCGCATAGCGCAAGTGGTTATGGTGCTGACACGTGGTGCTCTCTGGTGGTTTGCACCAACCCAGGAGCGCAACAGTGCAGCTTTTGCAAGTGCAAGGTACTGTTTCAATAACTTGATCCAATTTTGGATTCAAGAAAAGAATTTTAAGATTCCAGAACCAATGGTTCATAAAAAGGTGCAAGGCACTGTTATTATTTATTTTTTATTGAAGATCATTGATCTTGTTCTTAGATCAATGATCTATTCAGAAGAAATTCTTCTTTTTTTTTATAAAGGTTTTTACCTTTTTCCTCTTCTTGAGTTTTTTCTCAAAATTCTTCAGAGTTCTCTCTATTCTCTGTGCTGTTTTTTTTTTATCTTGATGTTGATGATCATGTTGATTGGGGTCTAGGGGCCTTTATATAGTGTCCATTAATTTGTTAAATTTGTTAAAGAGATCCTTCTCTGAGTGATTTGGGGATTTTTTTCCATCGTTGGATCTTTGATCCAAGGGCTTCTGTTTTACAGAAGACAATCTTCTTGTTTTAACAAGAACAGAAAGATCTCACTGGAATTTTAATTCTGTTTGGCGCAAACGCATCTGCGCTTGACACGTGTCGCGCAGTGCAGAGCGCAGCGCAACGGTGCTGACACGTGTCGAGCAACGCAGAGCGCAGCGCAACTACGCCGACACGTATCGCGCCGCGCGAGGCGCCGCGCAACTGTGCCGACACGTGTCGCGCAGCGCAGAGCGCAGCGCATCTGAAGCGTTGTTTTTTTAATTTTGTTTTTAAATAGAGCCTTGCTCTGATTGGACGCGCTGCCTTGGATGCTGCGCTCCCTGCGCTGGCGTGTCTGAGTTTGACACGTGGCGTTCTGCACGCAGCGCAGGGGATCTGAAGCGTCGCTTCATTTATTTTAACTTTAATTTTCACTTCAATTTCAAAACAGAGTTTTGCTCTGATTGGGGGAAACAGAAACTTTGCTTCGTCTTCCGCCTTGGAATTTGAACAGAGCTTTGCTCTGATTGGGGCAAACAGCGATCATCTAGTCGGGAACCTTGTTGAATTATCCAACACATTATTGAAAAGTGTTTTCAATTTGAAACTAAAATGCATGTTTTACATGTTAGGCATGAAATTCGGAATATGTGATATTCCGGGTTTATGATGTCTAAGGATAATACGGATTCTAATCATTGTAGTTTTCTGTTTCTTTTCTGCGACCGTAAGTGTAATATGTGGGGTATCCCGATCTCGTTGCTATATTTCAAAGAGTTTTCGGGATACGCATATTTACTTACGTTGATGACATGAGATGCTATGTGTTGCCAATGATATGATTTATTGGATCGTCGTGATTGAATAGCCGGGGGTTTTATGTGAGTTGAGAGTTTTTACATTTTCATTCGTGTAAAATTCAATATAATATTCTTTTATTGGGGCACTTCCGGTCTGAGGATGCTGCCACCACTGTTGTATATTATTTATTTTTCCGCATTAGGATAGACCCAAGATGGGTAGCACAAGTAACCGGGTTCTAGATTCCACTGGGAGACCATCTCAAGGAGTTGAGACCGGGTTTCCTAACTCTAGAATTGGTAGGGTAACTTGTCGCTCTCGTAGGGTCTATGGGATATGGGTTTGGCTATTCATCACGACTGTAGAATCCGTATTTTACATTACTGGCTAAATTTAAAACATGGAAATTGTATATCCAATATTTCATATGTTGCTTCTGGTGCTTGTTTCTGTATTGTGATCATGTTATATTATATATATGATAAATACTAAACGTTGCTTATGTTTTTCACCCGCGCCAGTCCAGCCCCCGCTCTGCCGGTAGTTAAATAACCTAACGGTGCATGACGGGGCCCCGTGGCGAATGCCGATGGCATAAACGTACATTCTATTTTCGTTTCTATTTCTGTAATGTTTAGGAAACGTTAAATGATGGGACTTCATTAATATGATTAATGAAAAGAAAGAAACTAAAAGATATTGTAGAATCAAATTTTCAAAAAGGGTAGCTCTAGTTTTTGCTTTGCATAGTGGTATTCTTTTATGAATATCCAGCACCTCATTCGATGAGGAAAGAGCCGAGATCCCTTCACCGGGAGTGACCTCTTTAGCAAAACTAGAAAATGCTACGACACTCGGTTTTGTTTTGATAGCTTTTCTAGTTCTTGTTTTGCATAGTGGTATTCCTGAATATCCTACACCTCATTCGATGAGGAAAGAGCCGAGATCCCTTCACCGGGAGTGACCTCTTTAGCGAAACTAGCAAAAGCCTAAAAAACACTCCTTTTCAAAATCACTCGATTCTGCAACGATATCTAGTTCATTACGCAAAAGGTTTTCTTAAAAACCTGTCATAGCCCTCCATCATTTCAGATAAGTAGTATTTAATATTCGTGCTACGTTTGTTGGCTTTCGTCAAGGCGTAGTGTATGGTAGCTACTTACTGCTTATCTGCTGTATATGATGCGATTGGATTAGAGTAGTCGTACGACTTTGTTGGCTTTCGTCAAGGGTCATGCAGGTGGGTTTAATTCAATCATGAAATGTACGGGTTGAACTTGACTAGCGGACTCTGGTTTGTTGGCTTTCGTCAAGGTCATAGGACGCTAGGGGCAAAATATTATCGGGAATTTCAAGTGTTGAAATTTGCAATGAGATTGCATACCTTCTATGAGATAGTTGGATCCCGATACCCACTACGAGTAAGAGTTACTCCTGAGAGAATTTTACACATCATAATTAGCCGATCAAGTAGGTGTCTAGAAAGGTGTTAACGGGGTTACACCCCTGGAAAAACGAGGTTTATTTTAATTTGGTCTGTGCGAAAGCACGGGAAACCTCCCTTAAAATACCAACACTGGCCTGGTCGAAAGATTGGCGAACTTGTAAGGTGTAATTAATCTCGGCTAATTTTACCTTTTAGGGTTTGAAGGAAGATTTGATAAAAACAGTGAGAGCCATCCTGATTAGATAAAAATAACCAATCTAATCTTCCAAAGAGCGCACACAAAGTGATTATCCTTCTCTCTCTCCTGGTAGCGACCAATGACATGCCTTATTCAAGATTATAATATGGATGTATTGACCGAACCTACTTATTATACCGGGCTAGGTTCTTCTCTATCTTATGATTTTCATAAGTCTGAGCAAGGAATAAGGGAATATTCGGATTCCCACGCCACCCAAACGAAGAAAAAGCATGTTGATGCATTGTCTTCAGGTGTGTTCGTTACCAAGAACTGTTTCTCAGTTTACCTCTACGTCCTGGATATTGGTTACCGGATCAAGATCCCACACATGTAATTTGTTACATGGGCTATAGACAGGTGGAGAACTGGGAAAGGATGATATATCTCTATTAGTAGAGATGGTGCAATTGTTGCAGCCAAAGCAGTTGGCAAATATCACCTAGTTTTACCAACTGGTAATACAATGATTCATAGCGACTGTTATTTCATTCCAACAAATATTATGAATATTTTCCTAAATCAAGTGTTGATTGGGTAAGGTATGTTGTATAACAGTGTACACGTTCTGAATCAAACTACAGTTCTAAAACTACACACATAAGAGAAACAGTTCAGAAATGAACGAAGTCTTCTTGTGGCATTGTAGACTGGGTCATATCAATGAAACAAGACTAGCTAAAGTTCCATAAGAATGCATATTTGAATCCGTTCGAATTTACATCTTATGAAACTTGCCAGTCATGTCTCAAAGACTAGGTGACCAAATCTCCGTTTACGGGAAATGGAGAAAGAGCTACTGATCTCTTGGACAGATACATGGTGATGTATGCGGTCCTATGTCTACACATGCCAGGGATGGTTCCTCGTACTTCATTACATTCACTGACGATCTCTTAAGATTCGGTCATGTGTTCCTATTGAAACACAAGTCTGAAACTTTTGAGAAATTCAAAGAATATAAGCATGAAGTTGAGAACTATACGGGTAAAAATATTAAAATCCTTCGATCTGATCGGGGAGGAGAATACTTGAGCACGGAATTCCGTGACTATCTAAAAGAGAATGGGATTCTCTCTCAGCTTACTCCTCCGTATACACCACAGCACAACGGTATATCGGGGTAGAGGAATTGCACCCTATGAGATATGGTGCGCTCTATGATGAGTACCGCTGAGTTGCCTATTTCTTTTCACGGACATGCACTTGAGAAGCTGCATACTTATTGAATAGAGTCCCGATCAAATCTGTTGCCTACCACTCCATATGAGATATGGAATGGGAAAAGACCATCTCTTAAACGAGTTAAGATATGGGGTTGTCCGGCTTATGTTGTAAAGCAAAATCCGGACAAGCTCGAGGCAAGGTCAGTTCTGTGCAAGTTTGTAGGATATCACAACCATTCCCGAGGGTATATGTTCTACCACACCGAGGAACAAAAGATGTTTTGTTTCTCAACATGCCACCTTTTTAGAAAAGAAATTTCTTGTGAAAGAAATTAGTGGCGATGAGGTAGAACTGGAAGTAGTTCCAGCAAAGCAAACTATAACTGACGATTTGGTGGAACCGAAGGATTCAATAGTCCCTGACGAACCGAAGCCACTCAGCAGATCTAGTTGGGTTCCTCATCCACCTGAGAGATACTACGGTTTTCTCGTAGACGATAGGAGCGAAGATTGCATCATGGAGATGATGACCCAACTAGTTTTGAGCAGGCCATCACAAGTGGAGACTATGTGAAATGGCTGGATGCTATCCGATCTTAGATGGAATCCATATACATCAGCAAAGTGTTGACTTTGCATGTTGCTCCTGAAGGGGTAAAACCCATCGGGAGCAAGAGGATCTTTGAGAAAGATAAATTGGTGTAGATGGAAAAGTTGAGACTTTCAAAGCTAGACTTGTCGCTAAGCTTAAGTCCATTAGGATCCTACTTGCCATTGCTGCATACCATGACTATGAAATCTGGCAGACTGCACGTCAAAACCGCTTTTCTAAATGGTGATTTAGAAGAGAGCATGTATATGACACCGCCAGAGGGCTTCGTAAACAGTAGGAGCAGCGGAAGCATGTGCAAGCTTCTTAAACCCATCTACGGGTTAAAGCAGGCATCGCGGAAATGGAACATCTATTTAATGAAGCTGTCAAAGAGTTTGACTTCATCAAAAAGATAGATGAACCATGTATAAATAAGAAGGTTGTAGAGAGTATGGTTGTCTTTCTCGTGTTGTACGCGGATGAGATACTCTTGATAGGAAAAGGTGTTCCTATGCTACACTTGGTCAAGCACCTCTTATCACACAAGTTCTCCATGAAAGATCTAACTGATGCCTCTTATATTCTGGGGTTATAGATCTATAGAGATAGATCTAAATAGATTTGGGATTTTACTAATCCGGGTACATAGACACCATGCTAAAAGGGTTTTAGGATGGATGATCCTAAGCGTGGTAATGTACCCGCTTATTCAGGAATCACTTTCTCCAAAGAGATGTCTCTCGAGACTTATTTGGAGAGGGCTCGCATACAAGGTTTACACTATGCTTTGGCAGACTGGTCAATCATGTATACGATGTTATGTACCAGACCAGATGTAGCTTACTCACTAGGTGTAGTGAATAAGTATCGAAAAGATCTTTGGGAAAACCACTGAACAGCTGAAGAACATTCTTAAAGTGCTTGTGAAGGACTAAAGAGATGTTCTTGGTGTATAGTAACGGTGAACTCCAGATGGAGTCCTTTACCGATTCAAGCTTCTAGAGTGATAAGGACGACTGAAAGTCAGTCTCGGGTTTTGTCTTCAACCTCAGTGGAGGGACGGTTTGTTAGAAGGGTTCCAAGCTATATATCGTAGCAGACTCGTTGATAGAGGCTAATTACATCGCTACCAACGATGCTGCCAAAGAGGTTGTCTGGATGAATATAGTTCATGAGATGAACTAGGTTCCTACCATTGGGCATCCAATACCTGTGTATTGTAATGACAATAGAGTTGTTGGTTTGGCCTAGGAACCCCGGTCCCGTCAGCGATCCAGACATATTCTTGGACAATATCACCTGATCAGGGAGATAGTTGTATCTCCGGGAGATCGAGGTCAGGAGAGTTGACACAGAGGATAACACAGCGGATCCACTCACCGAAGCCATCCCCCAGATGCTATTCGAGAGACTTTTTGGGACGTTAGGTATGAGATAATACAACAACTAGTCTTAGTGTAAGGGGGAGATTGTTAGTAATATGTATGCCCTAGAGGCCATTATTGATGATATAGTGGATGCTTGGACATATATATAGAGGACTTTCTTGCTCGAAATGATAGTATGCTATCAGATTACCTTTATCTTAACATGTAGACTAGTATTTATACTGTTTGTCTCTTACATGTTGATAAAGCCCTTAGGATATGTACTTGACTAGCAGGACTGTGATGAGATCATATTAGTAGGGCTAGGGTGGTCCACAAGTACATTCTTTAATCAGTTCCTAGTCGTGGGAATATCGAGACCAGGGCATCGATATTCCAGAGTAGACTAGCGTATACGCTTCTTGACCCATATGCTGGGCGATGACCCATATGATGGGCGATGGATGATCCCACATCCATTAGTGTTTGACATCAAAGATGGTATACGGGTGCTCAGTGGAGACTGGGTATACTGAACATGACTCGCCGAGGACTCCTATGCGGTAGTATACCTATCGTCAGATAGTAGTCTTCTGGTGACACTGGTACAGGTTAGTCTGTAGACCCGAGATCGTCATAGAGTCTTGTGTGTCTCCCACTGTGCTTTGATTTTCTTCCTACCACGGCTCAAAGGAGTCGTGCAAACAGGTGGATTTTGGGTACAGTCCCGAGTCACATGGAGGCAATGAGCGATAGGAGGGATTTCGTCTCTCCCGGTATTGGGAGTTGATGTTGCGCAATGCTCGATTGGATATAACTGGAAGTCCCTGGCCAGGGCTGCTGTCGAGATTTACTGATAAGTGTTATCAGTAGTTTCTCAAACCGTTATAGGCCAGACATCGGCATGACTTATCACGTTACTGGGGTCTGACGATTTCCACCCCTAGACATGATATGCGACATATCAGACGAAGAGACCGGACTGTACGGTAGTGTTACTGATAGGCTTCATGGAGAGTATGGACGAGCTTGCTTGTTGATCTTCATATCACTCAATACCCGGGTAGCCGTTACGTCCAGCTGGTACTACTGACGGCTTGTAAGTGACTGATGTGATCATCACCTACTGCTGGCATATTGACGAGTCTTCAGAGTCCCACATGGAAGTTTCCTGGTTCAAGCAAAACGAAGTAGGACACATATGTGATATGTGTGCGGGCCTGATTAAATACGAGTATGTGATACTGTATTGTAATGTGGCAGTTATCTGTTATCAGTCAGTTTAAATGTGATATAACCGGATTATCGAATCAAATGTTGGTTTGATAATGTGATATCCAGATTAATGATATTAGTCGGTTATATGTGATATAACCGGATTATTAGATCAAGTGTTGATTTAATAATGTGATATATATTATATGTGATATAATTATATCTTAACTAATATCATTAGCTCACTAATTGCTTTATTTATATATATATATATATATATATATATATATATTAATGTATATTTGATATATATATATATTATATGAAGCATGGCATGTTTTTCTATTTTTTAGAAAATAGAAAAATGAGGTGTAAATTGTGGAGATATTTGTGGTATGGTTCAAGGCATGGGTTTATATGTTTTTATATTACTCTTGACTCACTATTCAAGCATGGTTGCAATTTTAATTGCATTTTTATTCCATGCTTGAATGAGTGAGGAAAGAGACGATTCATATTATTCATTCTACACTTGCTTTATGGTTCATGCCTTAGCCATTTTTCAAGAGCTCTTTTCTTCTCTTGCTCTCTACAATTTTCTTCACCTCAACTCCAAGCTCAAAACCCTCACATGAGATGTGAATCATTGAGCTTGTAAGACCTTAGTGAGCTTTACTTATACCCTACTTTATCATCCCACACCAAACTAACGATTTGATGTGGCGTGTTTCCTACACTAAAAGTGTTTAGTGTAGTGAAAAGCCTGTGCTTGTGGACTTCAGGTGGATTGTCTTTGGCGCGAAGATTACGAAGAAGGTTCGTTCAACTCGGAGAGGTGCCTTGAAGAGTCATGTGGACTTCATCTCGGAGCTTTTGAAGAGAAGGACATGAACTACAAAGGTTGTATGCTCTTAAACTTTCTCTTAAGCTTAATCACATCACAAAGGAAAAACCTAAAATTCTAGTAGTGATCTTGTTAGTCTAGCTTAGCACCTAGAAAAATTAAAATTTGGCATGCTTGATACCTCTTGAACCCCTTGACGGTGCTAAGGTCGACTTTCAGTCTTCAACCGTCTATGGCATCAATACCGGTCCAACCACCGATGGCCAATGATATTTTGGGGTGTCGCATATGCCAAGGAGAAGCGCGACCGTGGGTTCAGGTTTATACCATAGGAGTGACCCCACGACATCCGACGGGTTATCTCACTTGGGCTCGTTATGTCCTATCCGCCAAGAAGTCATTGCTGCTGAAGACTGGACTATATCCGGAGATGTACGCGTCTCTATTTTATTATCATACCCCTCACGTATGGTGGGTCAAGTCAATTTTGGAACAATGGAATATCCCGACCCACACCTTTCTATTATCGGACCGGAAAGTGTCGATTTCTCTGGAAGAATTTCTAGAAATCTCTGGATTACCCGTTAGGGGAGAGCACTACGAGGAGGTACTTCCGCCTGACGAATATACTTTCGCCACAGAATCGGTTGTCATTGGCCTTACACCCGAGAACGCCATCCGACATAAATTCCCGAGTCTCATCAAAGTGTTGAATATCTACGAAAGCTTATATTTAGAATCAGGAGGACATAGGGTCAGCTTTGTCGATTTCATCATCCATTTCCTTCACGCAGACGTTTTGTCCAAGAAGACTACGAAGTTCACGAAACTTAATGACCCCTTTAGGTTTAGTTTAGACAAACCGCCAACTGCTGATGAGGATCTAAAGCAATTCTATATTCCAGATATCCCAGTCACTTCCTTTGAAGAAATTGCTGCCCCGAACATTGATGAGGAGACGTTTCTTATGAGCTTCTTTGGTTTATGGCTCAGCTGGTTCGCGCTTCCCACACATCATCGGTTCATGAGACCGTCTGTCTTTTAGCTAGCTCATCGTATCGCGAAGGGAACGTGTGTGGCCGTTGGTGTTGTGGGATTATCCCATTTGTATAATAGTTTAAGCATGGAAGCTGACACCGCCCAGCCAGGTGTGGAGCCCGTAAACTTCCCACTCCATTATTTTACATCGTGGATCGAGATTGATGTGCTGGGTGACTTCGGTGAGCATAAGGGACCCAAGATTTATGATGGATATAACTTTCCGCGGGTCATGAAGTTGGTCAACGCTTCATCTCCCGATCCAGCGCAACGGGCGGCTCGGCGATTGCTCCTGCGCCCACGCCTTATGGAGGATTGCATGACCTTCATCGACATGGTTCTGACCATTAGCCAAGAACCTTCGAGAGTGGTCCATCCACTGCATGACGTGCTTAAGGATAGGGTTTTCGTTTTGAAGGCTAGGGAAGTCGCGCATTTGTACTCCATCATGCCTGGGTTTTTAGTATATAGACGAAATGATTTTGTGCTTTTCATGAGGTACAACCCACATCGTTTTGCCTTGCAATTAGGCTACGAACAGGGTGTTCCCCTTGAGGATTTTCTCGTCAATCCCATCGCTTCAGAGAAGATCATTTGCAATGTTGTCCATCATTTCATGCAGATGAACACGAAATCTCATTTCTTGATGGTCGAACCAGATTATATTCCGAAGGCCTTATCTACTTATACTGCCTGGTATCAACATGCGATGGGCGCTATTATGAAAGAAGAAAGGCAAATGTTTCTCGATCATAAGGATTCTGTTCCAGCCAGCAGTCTTGCGGTCCCGCTGCAACGACGAATAGTCGTCCGCCCTTCCTTAAGGGAGAGCGATGCGGTGGTGCCTCCGCGTGTTTTTCTGACGGCGTCGACGATTAAATCAAGGCTCGATATGAGCACCCATGGTGGCGCAATGGCTGCAGCGTCACCTGAGTAAGACATTGGCTCCGAAATTGGAACTCGCCGTCCAAAGATAGCCGTAAAGAGAAAACACTTATCGTCAAGCGCTGCTCTCGGCTCCCAAAAGAAGAAGAGATCGATGTTTTCTGCTGACGTTGTGCTCGGTCAAGAGGCTCATGCTCCCTATTGCGAGGATCTGTCCGAATATGGAACAAAAGATAATCTTTTTCTTCCTGAGAGCTCCGCCGATGAAAATGCAGCGACCAGCTTCAAGCAGCCCTTGAAGCTTCTAAACGGTTAGCTCGTGAGGAAGCGGTGCTTGCAGCTCTTGCGGCGTCAGGTATATTTCATTCACATTCTTTATATATCCTAGAGCGAAATGATATCATGCCTTAGTTTTAACATTTTATATTTTTTTTAATAGACATCTCTGCTAAGGAGGCTCTCCTAGAGTCGATTAGGATGTACGAGGAGGAAGAAAGGCTTTGAGCTTCTATGGGTCATGGTATGACTTTGTCTTATGCGTTTTAGAATATATAACTCATTCCGTCCATGTCTTGACTCCTTTCCTTTATTCTCTTATAAGAACCTCCACGGCTAGCGTTGATTCGAGCGGGGCACGATTCTTGGGTGTTCATATAAAGGATGCTCCTCTTTCAACAACCGCTATAGAATCTTCGGAACCTCCGCTTGTTGATCAAGCCTCCTCCGCGCCGCTACGGGAGGCGTCGTTGAAGCAACCGATGATGGATGTTGTAGCAACTCCTGAGGCAAGCTCCGATTCGGATGAGGACCTTTCTTTATTGGTTGTTCTCGAGAGGTCTATGCGAACAGCTCAAGCGAAAGAGAAGCGTCGGAGGTATGCAGAAAGGAAGCGTCGTGCCAACCGAGCCGCAGGTGCTGGCTCAAGCGAGATTTACTTATTTTCCGGGTTTCCTCGTATAGCGATTTATTCGAATTTCAACATCCTTTTTTGTATGATGACATCTGATGTTGAAGCAGCCAATGAGGCGGCGGCATCTGGAGATTCTGTGACGGAGGTTCACAACCCAAAATCTATTATTGTTCCAATCGCCACTCCTTCCCCCAGTGGATCTCAGGCATCTGCGGGCGATACTAGCATGGTGAAGGCCTTTGTCGATTCAGGAAATGAGGGTGTGGATCTTGAATCTTCTCCTCCATGGTAGTGGAGACTGAAAAAACTGCTGAGGCTAGTAACGCTCTGGATACAGTCGTGGTTTTTACTTTGCCGGCTCTCATGGGATCCACGGGTACATTGCGCGGTATTATTCTTATATTCATTTTTATTTTCGTTAGATATATAGGTCCTAAATTTTTGTCGGAAAATGAGTGGACGGCTGCCTACTCTCGTCTTCATGTGTGTCCGTCCCTCCTAAATTATTGCCCATTAGTAAAAATAGGAATTATTGTGCAATGGGTCATTTGCTGCAAGGAAAGCTTGATGCACAGCTGCAATTTGATCATATGCGTGCCCACCACCATGTTTAGGATCCGTATTTGATTTAAACCCCTCAATAACAAATATAATTGTGTTTTCTGCTGGATTTTGTCATTTTCGTCTTCAATTTGCTGCGGGCAGTGACACGAGGATCTTGATTTTTTTGTTGAGTTGGGCCAATGATTGCAGCAATATAGATTTTATTAAAGGATAAATTGCACAAATATATCCATCAACTTTCACGTTTTTTGGGATTGATAACATGAACTAATTTAATTACAAACAAGTATCATGCACTATCATCTCCGATTGCAACTAAATATTATCAACTTTTCTTCCGTGTGCAAATGTTATATTTAACCGCCACATCATCAATATTTGACTTGTTTTTCCCATTTTATCTTTATGTTCTCAATCAACCCCTAAATTTTCGAAGGGTATAATGGTCCATTAAGACAAAAAAGTTAACGTAGTACGGTAGTTATGTCAAAAAAAATAGTTCATGATACTCATATCTAATTATTATTTATCTGTAAATAATAATATGGTATCAAAATATTTTTGCCTAAGTTTCAATGGGGTCAACAGCCCCTGCTGGGCCTTATGTGAGTACTTTTTCCCGCCTCTCTAACTATTTTTATTAAGACCTTGTTATTGGTGCTGTATAAATCTTTAGAATGAAAAATTAGCTTTAATTTTTTATCACAGAATAAGAAACCTCCTTTTTTGTTTGAATTTGAATTCTAAAAGTTAGTGAGAGTGGAAAAAAACTATCTTTATTCATATTTTTAAACTTTGAATCAATCGTCATTATTTTTAAACCGTTATAATACAAGAAGCTACATGCTTGTCTACAAGCTTCATTCTCTCTTTCAAAATATTTTTAAAATATAAAACAATAAAAATAAAATAATGATGACGCGCGACTGCAAATGATTCTCAAAGCAAACAAAAGAAGAAAAGAGAAACAGTACCGATTGTTCTTTGACAACCACTTTTAAAATCGACAATTTTTTTTGAAGTAAAATAAATCAGAAAAATAAAATGAACAAGACAAAACCTGTGTGCATCGAAATAAACCAACCATAAGTGTTCGAACTAATATCTTATGATTTTGTTTATGGAAAGACGATATATTCATTATTTTTCACACAAATGCAACTACAAGATATAGGTTCTACACCATACAATAAGAAAATCCTCGACTCATCATATAAAAAATTACATACGCCAAAGAAAAATCCACTATTATTTATATTAAATATCGTCGGCCGCTCAAGCTCCTACCTTCTTTACTTCTTTAGTTCTGTTTTTATCCAATGGAAAATTAGCATTGAGTTCAAAATGAATAACCAACTGTTGCCTTGCGAAAATGATATCCGTCGTCCAGAATCTGAAAATTATCATTCTTCTGTTTGGGGGAGATTACATCATTCGTCAACAATTTCCGCCTTCAAACTTTCTGGTTTGGTTCTTGCTCAATATTATTGCATTTCATGTTATTGTTATGGAAATTGAATTGAGAACCTCTCACTTTGAAAATGGAAGTTATACCGGTTAAGCTTGGCCCAGTTGGTTTCATTTCCTGCTAATCACGCATTTTTAAATTTATGCTGTACTACTGTTTGATTTGATATGGATTTATATTTTAACTTCATTTTCACTTGACTCTTGTTAATATGTTGCTATTGAAATATAGAAAACAAAGTTTAATTTTTACCATTATCATTATATGCACATTTGATTCAGCGGCGGATGAAGGATTATATGTTAGTTGCGGCAAAAATTTTAAGGGCTAAATTCACTGAAGTATGGTTAGGATTTCGAAAAAGAATTACCTTAGTTTCCTACAAACAGACTAATTGAATAACTAATTAAAAAAGAATATTAACGTAGGTAAATTTTTTCTCTGTTGAGTGAGAAATCATATTCTAACTTGGAGTTTCTTCCTAGAGAAGACACCAAATTTTTTAAATTGCAAATAAGTACTATCAAGTTTTTCTTTTTGTGTTTTCCTTTGCCGATTTTATACCTTCTAACATTTATTTTTTTGGAAAAAAAAAGAGTTCATTGAAACATATTTCATTCATAAAGATATAGTCAAGGTATTAATTTGCAAGTTACTGAATGCAATGTATTTTATGTGTACTATAATAATTTAGCCAAGATTCCAAATAGTAAAAATTGTTGAGGAAAGATTCAAACTCAAATCTACTTCAATTAATATCGTCTTGGTCTTGAGCTTCAAACCACTGACCTAACTAAATTGTTATTCCATGTAACCAAAAATTTGTTTAAAAAATTCTTGTTAATTTCATTTCTCCGAAACATATTTTGATATCATCAGAAGAGGGTTGATGATCAACAAAGTGTCTAAAAAATTTCCGATATCTTTGATGATATCCAGCTACATATTGAATTCAATGCTTAGATGATGGCGGTTAAGGGTATAAATTAAAATGAACAAAAAAGGGTTAGATGATAACCAGGAGTATAAATATAAGAGATAAACAATGGAGGGAAAATGGAATTATGGTCATCTTTCTTTAAATTCTAGCAACATTTTCCTAATGTCAGCTTATAAGGATTTGTGCATTCTGATTTAGATCCTGAGAAAGTTGACATTCATTAAATATTATAATCACCATTAATATAATTTAGTATAAAAATGCTTTGAAAATCCTCAGTGAGCAAATCAAAAATAAGTTATCTTTTCAAACAGGGCCCAAAAACAATTTTCCCTAATTCGAACCTTACAGTTTTCCAGAATCCAACAAAGAAAGTTATAGTTCTCGAAGTTTTGAAATTTTTTACCGAGGATAAAAGTAGAAGATGGAAGGCGAAGGTTTTTGCTGGGGTTGGACTGTAATTGGCCCGTTAAGTCACTCATGCTGTTTTGTTAATTTTTGACTCTTAACTATCCGTCTCCCGTCATTTTCATTTTTCTATTCTCACCGTTCTTCTATTGTCCTGGCAAACACAAACTTTCAACTACAGGATTCACTTTTCAATTTCGGCAGAAGAAACATACCATGAAATCATTTTTTCCCCACAAATCTTGATGCCCCTGCAGAAATCTGAAGGATTGAGACATTTTGTAGACACATCCATTTGATGGAGAGAACGTTTTTCATGGGCTGCTAGTCAAGACAAAAAGAGATGACTATGTTGTTTGTTGGTCACGTCACTTCAACACGTTCCACGTGGATTCTTATTTTAATCACCGCGGTTTGAAATAAGATAATAAATCAAATTTTATAAAGCACCATCAAGTTTTTTTTTGATTTTTTTGGATGTCACAGAACTTTTTAATTAGCATGAACCTCTCCCTCTTGAAGGGTTCTTTTGCCAGAATATTTTCTTCAAAAAAAATATCATATTTATATTATTTTCATGTTATGCAATGCTTGTAAAAGACCGGTTTCCGGTTTGGGGTTATTCAATCCATTTATATCTTAAACAAGTTAACGGGGCTAGTTATTAAATGTTGCCGAGAGGGATCATTCCATTTTTAAAGTTCAGAAAACTCTGAAAATTAAATGTTGCTTCGTTAAATTTACTCCAAAATAATCTCATGTATATACATGTGTATGTAGTACCTCAGCCTTCTTGAATTTGGCCATATTTGTTTCTACTAATTGGGACAATGCGGGTGTTTTGTCAATTATCATCAGTCCTATATTATTTTTTTTGGAGGAAAAAAGCTGGACAAGTCATCATGCTTAATAGAATTGTTAGGGGTTTTCGCTCTGCATGCGAGAAAGACGAGTAAAAATAAGAATACGTAACACCAATATTTAACACGGTTCAACCAACGGCCTATATCCATGGGGTAAACATGATAATCTCTTTATTAATGATCAAGAATATCGGTACATTTTATTCTCTCTCATCTCGCTCATATCTCAACACTCATATAAACACAAACACTACTCTTGATAAATCCATCCGCCTTCATCCATGAAGGAGTACCCTTCGCCTTTACCTTCGTCTTTTTATACAAACACAAAGAATTAAAGAATGCCTTCGTAACCCTCGTACTCTATCCTTATGAATTCAGCATTCACTACGGTGTAAGGGATGCTCTTCTTGATGTCATCAATTGGTGGTAATCCCGCAGATGAGTAGTCATGGCCTCTTGGGGATGCGAATGAAAATCCCGACATTGGCTGTTTTTTTAAAGAACGATGAGTAATTGGTTTTAAACTTATGAAAGAAACTATCTATATAGCTAATTGGTTTAAGGCACGTCACGTATCTAGATTAGAATTAAATGGTCAATTGGTTAATAGATTATTAACTATGTAGATTAGAACAACTGGTTTTCAGTTTAATTGATGTTTAATTGGTGACTTAATCTAGGTATGGTATATAGTTAAGAATTAAAGAGTGTAGGCAGTGTACTGGATATCGACGTATATCGAGCTATGGTGATTTAGTCTAAATTTAATAGTTAAGAATTAAAAGGGATAGAATGGTGTATTGGAGACGTATATATAATGGGAAGAAAGAGTGAGCAATCACGCCGACGTCAACCCTATAATCACACAAATTTTTTAATTACAATTTTTTTTAAAACCTAGGACATACTCTGGTTTTTAAAGAAAAATAATAATTTTAAACTTGGTAGGAATTTGTACACTCTTTGATCATGCAACATTTGATATTTGTAGTTACAACTAATCAATCGACAATTTGCTACTAAAGCTACATTCATTAAGCATGGCTCTTCTCATGCTTAGCTTAATTCAACATTTTCCTTCTCTGTAAATAACAACAATTCTTATAGCAGCTAGACCTCAACATCAAATCCAATATATTATTCATATCAAATATGAAAATTTCATTCATTTCATCCTCTTTTTCGCATTATTTCCCTCAAAATATGCCTATGATGATGATCAAGGCTTCTAAATATGCATCATTCATGTTGAGCCAAACTCTAACCCAAATATCACACAAATCTTCCAATATAACGAAATTTTAACTAAAATTAACAACAAATAAACTTTGAAAATTGAAAGTTTAGAAAATTTATTCATCTAATTCATCGCTGATTTTGCGTCGAAATAGATCAGTGGAGGAGGGGTTCGGTGGAGGAAGGGTGATCGGTGAAGAGAAAGGTCTTGGTGAAAGCGGGTGTTAGTGATATGTATACCCTAGAGGCCATTATTATAAATTATAGTGGATACTTGGACACACACATACAGGACATTCTTGCTCAACATGATACTATACTATCTGGTTACTCCTTATCTTAACATGTACATTTGCTTTAGTTTACTATTTCACTGATACATGTTAATAAAACCCTTAGGATGTTTTTCTTGACTACCAAGAATATGATGTAGATCATACTAGTGGGGTCTGTGTAGTTTACAAGCACATCCTTAAAGTGTTCCTAGTCAAGAGAGTTTTGAGACAGGGCATCGATATTCTAGAGTAGACTAGTGTGTATGTTTCTTGACCCTATATGCGGGCAATGGTTGATCCCAAAACTATCGGTATTTGACACTGTCATGCCCCGCTTCCCAGTAGATGGAAACGGTGACGTGGAAAGCCCGCGGCATATTTATCCAGAGAAGGTCATTCCCTAAATAAATATACTAAGTATATTGAAACAGTATTACACAATACAAGAATAAATGGAGACGGTAAAAATTTACAACAAATATCTTTATTTATATTCAACTTCCAATATTTACAAATACATGAGTTTATGCTGGAAAGTAAATACAATGAGAAAAATGCCTAAACAAGTGGCATATATAAACTGAAGAAAAAAATGAAGCGGAGCTAGCCCTGAGTAGTGATCTGGTTGTAGTCCTCCTCTGTGGCTTCAACCTCTTCCGTCTCGACGTATCTGACGAACATTCCAAGAGAAGAAAAGTGAGTGGAATGTCCGTCAGCGAACCAGCTCTCGGTAAGTCCTAAAGATAGGTAGGAGTAAAAAAAATGACAAGTGTAGAATATATATGATGAGTAAGAATATATGACCATGGGTAAATATATTCTATAGGTCTCTATATGGTCACTATGTTAACGTTAAGTACTAAGTGTAAATGTCAACGCAGCCGTAGAAGTATGCACGAGCTCAAGAGTGGCCCTCAGGAGCCAGAAAACACGGGCTTATTTCATGTGTTAGCATCGGGGCTCTAGGCTGTGGATGAGTCAACCCGACTGATATTCGAGTAAAAATAAAAAAGAGGTTAATACGAGACTCCGGAAACTCCGTTGGATTCATACAAAAAACTATCCCAAACACCCCGAGTATAATATATATAACTGGTTAATATACCTAATTGATTTGATTGATTGATTAACATATCTTGATCGAAACCAGAGATTGCAAAAGGTGTAGAGCGTATTCGAGTGTGTCGAGTAATATGCGAATCATGACAATTGCAATCTTGATTCGAGTCAAGTTGGTTCGAGTAGTTTGGATTTGAATACATATTCGAGTTTCGATTTGAGTTATGTTAGAGTTCGAGTTTGTGTTCGAGTTTAGATTCGAGATTAGATTCAAGTTTAGGTCTTTTCATGTGAATTGATTTAAATTGTTAAAAATCTTATATTCGGGAGAAATCGGAATCTGCTGCACATAAACGGTAGGATTTGTGTTTTTTTCCAAGACAATTGCTATTGATAATTCCGTTAAGTTGTCTAACCTGAATAGGCAAGTACTCACTTTCTCCGGCTCCCTAGGACTCAAGAGAAATGAAACCGCTTAAACCTATATTAATTCTAGAGTTATTAAAATATTGTTTGCATATCTCGAAGGGGTTTTATGAAATATACTTTAATATAGTTTAAAAATAAATTTCGAGGGTGATTTGTAATATTTAGGGTTTTCATGAACATGTATTTTAATGGTTATGGTATTTTGGTGATAAAACCTAATTTTTTTTTGAAATTTTATGGTATTTTTTTTAATGAAAACTAGATCTTTTGGTAACTTGATAGTATTTTATTAAAAGATTCTAATCTTTCATTTTAAAAATATAGTTTCTTAATATGTTTGTATTAAAAATACGGATTCATAATTTTTATAAAATTTTTCAAAATTAGTTTTGTTTAGAAAAGTCGTGTTTCTTAAAAACCGTATTTTAATTCCTTTCGAAATCGAATACTCCGTGAGAAGTTCTGCATCTCGCTCTACTATCCCAAGGATGTGTGATAATCCACACCATCTATTAGCGTGTCCCCTAACGAGAGTTGTAGAGGCGTAATTTCCAAGGATTTCGAAATACCGATTAAAAGAAACCCGTTTTTTGTAAATGTGTGGTATTTTAATGTAAAGCTATTCTTTAAATGAAATATAGATATAGGATACCATGCAATGGAGCCATAGTGTGCGTGTGGGGTAGGTCGTTACCCTATGATGTTTTTCTGAAGGTATTTAAACTAATTATCGAGAAGCGTTATACTAAAGTTCATGGTATTTTACTGAAAAAGTTCGTTATATGTTAGTTTCATATGAAATTTTTGTTAAAATAAAAATTAAATGATGTGAAATTATGTTAAGATTAATGTAGCATGTTAGTTTGCTTTAATTTGCTTATCACATACGTTACAAATATTAAAAATAATATGATATCGGAGATAACTCCTCTTTTGTCGAGTTATTTTAAAAAGTTGTTTTGAAGTGGAAAAAGATAGAGATGAAAGGACATACTCATTGTGTGTCGTTATGAAGGAGTTAAAGAAGAGAGAGGGATTCCCATGGCGTCGCGGAAGCTCCGGAAACGGCTTCGATCTTCGAAGGAAAAAACTTGGTCGCTAACTCCACTTGACTCCACTTGCACTTAGAAACTTTTGAGGTGGTTTTGCTAGAAATTTTCTGAATAGAGGGGAGCTAGGGCATGGGGTGGTATTTATAGTAAAGAATTAGGGTTTGGGAATTAAAAATATAGATAAAAATGCATTAAAAATGTGTTAAATGGTGAATTGAAGAGTCTCTGTTTGATTGCAGGGAAATCAAACAGTGCAGGGGAGTTAAGGGGAGTCGAAGGGACAAGTGTGCAAAGCACGGAGGCAAAAAATCTCATCTTGACCGTCGGCGCCGGCCCTAGGAGCAAAACGGGCGGTCGAATCTTGAGGTCTTGCCTCGAGATTCGTGCCACGTGTCCAGATGGGTGTGTACACCTCATTGCACCTGTTTGATTTTTTTGAAACTTTTCGTTTCTCCGTGTATTGCACGTGCAACTCTTGGGCTTCCAAAAATTAAAAAGAAAAAATCTAAAAATTAATTGGGTCTAATGGGATTCGAACACACTGGCTATTTAACAGCAGTGTAGAGGTTTTACCAGTGAGTTACAAGCTGCTTCTTGTTTTTATTTAACAAAAGTAACTTTTAACTCTTACATAGGCTGTAATACCCTTTACTATGAAAATACAATAATTTCTGTACCGTGATTTCAAAGTCGTTACATTCTACCCTCCTTATAAAAATTTCGTCCTCGAAATTTACAATTACATAGGGACTAATTTTCAAAAAGATAAGGGCATCGTGTACGCAATTCTTCTTCTCTTTCCCAAGTTGATTCTCCTGGCGAATCCTTTCCCCACATCACTCAGACCAAGTTTACCTCCTTGTTCCGTAATGTTTTCATCTTTCGGTCCAGGGTCTCAACTGGTTGTTGCTCGCAGATTAGGTCAGTCTGTAAATTGAGCTCTGAGTGATCAAGTATGTGGATGGGGTCGCTCACATATCATCGTAGCTGGGATATATGGAACACGGTGTACACTCCTTCTAATGAGGGTGGTAGTGCCAAGCGATACGCCACTTCTCCAACTCGTTCGAGTATGTCGAACGGTCCTATGTATCTTGGACTTAGCTTACCCCTTTTGCCAAAATATATCACTCCTCTGTTTGGAGAGATCTTCAAGAGCACATGGTCTCCGGGTTGAAACTTCAAGTGGCGACGCTTTGCATCTGCCCAATGTTTCTGTCGGTCTTGGGCTATGCGCATCCTTTCCCTGATCGTGCGAACCACGTCCACAGTTGCTACGATCATCTCTGGTTCAAGGAGTTTACGATCTCCAATGTCGTCCCAACTCAACGGGGAACGATATTTCCGTCCGTAGAGTGCTGCGAATGGTGCCATCCCAATGCTTTCCTGATAGCTGTTGTTGTATGAAAACTTCACAAGGTGTAGGTGATCTTCCCACGAACCTCCGAAGTCTAACATACAGTCTCTTAGCATGTCTTCTAGGATCTGAATTGTTCGCTCGGACTTTCCATCTGTTTGTGGATGATACACCGTACTGAAATTCAGACTCATCCCGAGGCTAGCTTGCAGACTCTGCCAAAATTGTGATCGGAATCTTGTATCACGATCGGAGACGATGAAAACATGTACTCCATGTAATCTCACGATCTCCTACATGAGTTTATGGGTATCAAGACAAGTAGGGTACATCTTGAAGGTTTAAATCTTACTTGATATTTTTACTCACCTCCATGTACTTCCGTTCTAACGTCTCGGTTGACTGGCCAACTCGAAATAGAATAAAGTGAGCCGACTTAGTGAGTCGATCCACAATAACCCAAATTGTATCATTACGCTTCATGCCGCAAGGGAGAGGAGTCACGAATTCCATGGTAATGCACCTCCATTTCCATTCTGAGATTGGTAACGGCTGAAGTAGACCGGCAGTTCTGTGATATTCATCCTTCACTTGCTGACACTCTAAACACTTTTCTATGCTTCTAGCTATTTCGCGCTTCATTCCATGCCACCGGTAGTGTTGCCGTAGATCCTTATACATCTTCGTACCACCGGGGTGTACCGAATACGGAGAGTTGTGAGCTTCTTTCATTAACTCTTCTCGAATAGGTCCGATTGGCACGCATAAACGGCTTCCATACCGTAAGGATCCATCTTCGTGGATGATGAAGTCAGTTCGTATTCCACTTTCTACTTGTTCTCAGATCTTTTGTAGCTTGGCATCGTTTGCTTGAGCTGCCTTGATCTGATTTACAAGAGTGGACTGGACTTGTAAGTTTATCAAAGATGAAGCGTTACCTGGCGCAGCTACTTCAATCTCTAATTCATGCAGTTTTTGTTCTAGTTTCCACTGAGTGGTGAGGTTCATTTCTAATAGCTGGCGATTAAGTGTATCAGGAACTACATTCACCTTCCCAGGATGATACTGTAGGTTAATGTCGAAGTCCGCCATGAGTTCTAGCCATCTTCTCTGCCCCATGTTGAGTTCCTTCTGAGAAATACATACTTCAAACTCTTGTGGTCAGTGTATATATCAACTCGTTCTCCCAAAAGATAGTAGCGCCAAATCTTGAGTGCGAAGATGACGGCTGCCAATTCTAGATCATGTGTTGGATAGTTGCGCTCATGAACCTTTAGTTGTCTTGATGCAAAAGCTACAACCTTTCCATGGTGGTGTAGAACACATCCTAATCCTTTACCGGATGCATCACATTCACAACGAATCCTCCAGATTGATCCGGTATTACAAGGATAGGTGCGGAGGTTAATCTTGACTTGAGTTCTACAAAAACCTTTTCACATGCTTCTGACCACACGAATGCTTCGTCTTTACGTGTGAGCTTAGTCAGGGGTGCTGCGATTTTTGAGAATTCTTCGATGAATCATCGGTAGTATCCTGTAAGCCCAAGAAAATTCTTATATCTTTTACTGTCTTTGGTGTCAGCCACTCACTGACAGCTGACATCTTAGTTGGATCCACAAAGATTCCTTCGCCTGAAACAATATGTCCGAGAAATCCGACTTGATCTAGCCAAAATTCACACTTGCTGTACTTGGCGTAGAGCTGATATTGTCGTAATGTCTCCAGGACAATCCGTAAGTGCTCGGCGTGTTCTTTCCGATTCTTTGAATACACTAGGATGTCGTCGATGAAGATAACAACAAATCTGTCTAAGTACTCTCGGAAAACTTGGTTCATCAAGTTCATAAAGATGGCAGGTGCATTGGTCACTCCAAATGGCATTACAAGATATTCATAATGACCATAACGAGTCCTAAACGCCGTCTTTGGAATGTTGGACTCTTTGACCTTCACCTGATGATATTTTGAACGAAGATCTAATTTTGAAAAGACATAAGATCCACTTAACTGATCGAAAAGGTTATTGATGCGCGGTAGTGGATATTTGTTTTTAATTATCACTTCGTTCAAAGCTCGATAATCCACACACATTCTGTAGGAACCTTCCTTCTTCTTCACCAGTAGCACCGGAGATCCCCAGTTTGAAGTACTGGGATGAATCCAACCTTTTTTCAGGAGTTCGTCCAACTAAGTGCGGATCTCCTTCAATCCCTCCGGACTTAATCGGTATGGAGCTTTTATTACTGGTTGTGTGCCGGGTTGTAAATCGATGCTGAATTCAAGAGCTCGATCGGGAGGCAAATCTGATATATCTTCCGGAAATATATCCTCGAACTCTCGAACTACCTCTGGCTTTGATTCTTCCGCTTACAACGCTGCAACCTCTGCCTTCTTTGGTTTTGCTCGATAGATGCTAGGCTCCAAGGTTCGGTCTCCACTCTTGAAATAGAACACTGGATGATCTGGTATTTCGAACACTACCCTTCTTTGGTGACAGTCGATGGTAGCGAAGAAAGTTCCCAGCCAGTCCATACCCAAGACTATGTCGAAGTTCGGTATGTACAGCACCTTGAAGTCCGTATAAAATTCTCGACTGCAGACGACCACTGGACATAAATCGTATTCCAAAGTTGCTTTTAGAACATCGTTTCCCGAACTAACGTTCCCCGAACTAACGTTCCCCGAACTAACGTTCCAGCTGGATACGAGCAGTTTAACTGAGATCGCATGAGTTCGGACGAACCGTTGCGACATAAAGAAATGTGATGCCCTAGTGTCGAAGAGCGCTAGTGCAGGTAGGGATGCTACTAAGATTGTACCTAAGTCATGTGGGATAGGCTTAGATATAACAAATATAAGATGGCTACAATTTAGCCATTAATTTATACTAAGAGAATCAGAAATCGAATACGGGAAAGTGGATATGTATTATGTTCACTTAATATACATTTTATATTGCTACCTAAAAGTTTAAGCTTTTAGTTGAGTGGTTCTTGGTAGGGTATTATAAGATCTATTTAAATTTTGAATCATAGCTACCTAATAAATTCAATATATGTACCGGTTTGTTAATATTTCACCAATCAATATCGTAGCATAGGAATAAGATTTCAATCGAGACTCCTTGAGCGTAGGTGTGATCAGCATTGAGCTTGTCATGGGTGTATAAGCACTGACATCACTAACAAACAGGACGACCAAAAACTTTTACGTCGGTGCATCGCTAACTAACAGAAATATCACAGAAAGGCCCATTGCCAGTTTTAAAACTAAAAAGTATAATGAGTATTATAAGGGTAAATCATCGACGACGATCTTAGAGCAATAGTTTGGATCTGTCATATGAAAAAGTTAGACATATAGTTTTTAGGCTTATTTACTGAAAACTCCAAACAGGTTTTGGTCATTTTAACAAAACCCACATTACCTTTAAAACTACCAAGAAACTACTAAATTTAACGGTGACAAGTCAGCACCGTTTATTTCACATCAACTAAGTTGCCACGGCAGTAGTTTTTTTATTAAAAAAAAACCCAAAATACCTCTCATCTAACGGTAAACTTACTTTTTTAAAAATAAAATAACAATAACCACTTCCTCGCTTGCACCACCCTCTCACCACGCTCTCCTTGCCCCTCCACCATCATCAATTCATCTGCCTCCTCCTTAACATCATCATTCTCTTCTACCACCACCACCATCATCCACCCATCTTCTTCTTCCCCATCACCACCTTCATCCCTTTTGCTGCCTCTATCCCTCTTTGGCCTTTGTTGCCAATCCCGACCCTTTCTGTAACGACCATGTTTTACTATAATTCTTTTTAATAAATAAAAATATATTTGTTTCGAAATAATTCATTTTGTGTAAACAAGATTTTGAAGATTTTTTTAAAAAGATTTATTTTGATTTCTTCTAATATAAAGAATTTATTCGATTTTGTTTCGATTGGAAAATTTTGAAAAGATAATTTGTTTTATTGAAAGAAAAAAGAATTAGTTTAAGAAAACAATTTATTCCGTTTATATTTTAAATTATTCTCTTTTTAAAACTCTGTATATAATTGTTTCTATTTAATTAAATGTAATAGTAAGCTTGTATCCAATTGGTTAAGTCATTGCATTACTAGTTCATAAGCCACGTGTTTGAATCTTGGGTCTTCCAATTATTTTTATCAATTTTTTAAACCTTTCTTGATAAACATAATTTATTGCAATTATTTCAGTATTATATCCCTATCTTTTGTTATTTATTTTAATTAAAAGTGCTACTATATGCGTGTGTTAGTGTAAGTAAAGATTACAGGTCTACGTGCGAGAAATGGTCAAATCAGGTCTAATTGGGAGTTAAAATTTACTCATACGAAGAGATTGTTTATCCCAATCAGAGCAAAACTCTGTTTAAATACCAAAGTGGAAAAAGAAGCAATGCTTCTGTTCTTTCTCCAATAACAGCAAAGCTAACAAAAAAAAAAAAAAAGTGCGCAGCTGCGCAAGTGCGCAGTTGCGCGACACGTGTCACGCAGCTGCGCAGTGCGCAAGTGCGCAGTTGCGCGACACGTGTCACGCAGCTGCGCAGTGCGCAGCTGCGCAGTGCGCAACTGCGCAACTGTGCGACACGTGTCACGCAGCTGCGCAGTGCGCAACTGCGCAACTGTGCGACACGTGTCACGCAGCTGCGCAAGCAAAAAAAAAAAAAAATTTATTGCAAAAACAGAATAAAGATTTGAGAAAATCTTTTCTGTTTTTGTTAAAACAATAAGATTTCTTCTGTAAAACAGAGACCTTTGGATTAAAGATCCGACGGTGGGGAAAATTCCCCAAATCACTTAGAGAATAATCTCTTTAACAAACTTTAACTAATTTATGGGCACTATAAAAAGGACCCTAGACCTCAATTCAAAGGCATCAACATCTTGCTAAAAAAAAAGAGAGAAGAGAACTCTTGAGAACTCTTGAAGAATAAAAAAAAGAGGTAAAAACCTTTAAAGGAAGAGAAATTTCTCTTATGAACAGATCATAGATCTAAAAAACAAGATCAATGATCTTTAATAAAAATAAAATAAAATAAAATAGTGCTTTGCACTTTTATGAACCTTTGGTTCTCTGAGATAAGAAAAACAAGAAAAACTTGTTTTTTCTTAGAAATAAATCAAATAGTGCCTTGCACTTGTTTTATGAACCACCGGTTCATGAACCTAAAAGGTTCTTAAATTAATAGTGCTTTGCACTTCTTATGAACCACTGGTTCTTTAAAACAAGAAAAACAGAAATAAAAAAAAAAGATAGTGCTTTGCACTTTTATGAACCTTTGGTTCTTGAAATAAAAAGAAAAAACTTGTTCTTCGTTGATCTAAATTAGATCAAGAAATCAAATAGTGCTTTGCACTTCTTTTATGAACCATTGGTTCTTGAATCTAAAAGATTCTCAAATTAATAGTGCTTTGCACTTATGAATTTGCACTGTTGTACTTTTTTATTGGCGCAAAGCGCTTGATAAATGCAATGCATTTTCTAAAGGGCCAAGCCCAAACCAAAAAGACCTAGTAGGCCTAATTAAATTGCAAGGCAATAAATGGGCAGAGCCCAAATAAATTGATGCTTTGCATCCTTTATACAAGGGCAGAGCCCAAATAAAATTAATGCCTTGCAATCATTCCTGAAAGGGTAGAGCCCAAAACAAATTGATGCTCTGCATCCTTTCTGGGCAAGGCCCAAATAAAAATAAAAAAAGAAATGCAATGCAAAAGCAAATAAAATGTTGAACATTTCAACTGGACTTAGCCCAATTTTGGCCATAAGTCCTTAAATTAAATTGACTGAGCAAAATTGCTCTTCTGAATCAATTGACATCCGGTTCGAGGGTACATCTCCGAACTCCTTTGACATCCGTCGTTGTAATTCCTCAACGACGTCAAAGAGGTGACGGGTCCCAACGACCACACATCGATATGGACTGCGGGGTCCTTAAACTCGTGGACCGAAACGTCCTTAAACTAATATCGGACCGAGACGTCCTTAAACTAATATCGGACCGAGACGTCCCTAAACTAATATCGGACCGAGACGTCCCTAAACTAATATTGGACCACCACGTCCCTAAACTGGAATATGGACCACCACGTCCCTAAACTGGCACAATAGAGCCCAAATGCTCTTTTGTCGGACCTAAACGGTCCCGTTAAGTTGATCTTAGTCTCAAACTGGACTAACGTATCCTTAACAAACGTTTTAGTCGATCTTAGCCTCAAAAATGGCTAACGTATCCTCCAAACATACTTTAGTCCCAAATTGGACTATGAATCTCCCAAACTGGAACAATAGAGCCCAAACGCTTTTTTTTCCGGATCTAAACGATCACGTTAAGTTAATCTTAGTCTCAAACAGGACTAACGTATCCTTAACGAATGTTTAAGTTGATCTTAGCCGCAACGCGACTAACGTATCCTTAAACTAAAAACACCAAACCCAAATCTAAGTAAAAACGGATTTGGACTAATCAACGTCCTACGGGCGACGGCATTACCCAGTCTCCGTATACAATCCACGGGCAACCACAAACAAAACAAACACACACGACACGAAGTGAAATTCTGGAGAAGGAGAAAGTTGTTACCCCGATGCGGTAGCGTAATTAACTGCAGGGGCTTGCGCCTGCAGGGAAGAGCGTCCCCACAATCAAAAACCCCTCAAGCGAGGGGGAATCTGACAAAGTCTGCTACATCGGCCGCATCCGTCTAAACCTCCGATACACGGTGCCATAAATCAACTTGGCATCTTCGGAGAGGTGGACGGATAAAACCAAATAGCATCTGCCCCGAACCTCAGTGCTAAGACGTCCTAACGTCTCGGCCGCCGTTCGGAGGGGAACAGAGATGTCGTTAAGCCAACTAAGAGACCACTCTAAACTAGGAAATTGACTACTTCAATTACTTGAAAGTACGCTTGGGTCAAGAAAACGAAGAAATAAATATTTAATAAAAGCTACGGAGAGGAGTCGAAGACGTCACAGAAAGATGGGCCCTTCCGCTGAAAATCCAAGGCCGTTCGATGTGAACTTTTTCGACATGGATCCAATAGCTATTATTTATTTGAATTTTAGGTTATTCTATTTATACCGTGTTTCTACAGAGCAGAAAACTCTCGCCACTTTTATTCTCTCTAAAAAACCCTAGTTTTAGGTTGTTTATTTTGGATCATTGGTGTGTGCATAATTTTATAAGTAAGTTTATTTATCTTTGCATATAATTTATCATGTCTTTCAATTGTTATGTTGCTTTCTTTTATTTTATGTCTTCGTAATTTTTATTCATATCTAGGATGATGAATCTAGAGACGATGATGTATTGATTTATTTTATTTGCTTTTCTATGTGCTGAAATTACTGATCTTGATTTGCTATCTAATTTTATATCATTTTTTTTTATGTCTTTGATGAATTATGATGCTACTACATACTTATAGTTCATACTTAGGGTATGCAAGGGTATAGATGTGATATGTTAGATTAACATTAATAAAAATTAGATTTTTATGTCATAGATCTTGGTTTTGTAGATAACTTTGATAGCCAGCTATGATGCAATTCATATATTCTATGTTTAGGAAAACAAGGTTTAGGTTTTATGATATAATTATTTAATTTCTATCGTTTAATAGTGATATTTGAAGAAGATTGATAGATAATATAGAACGACTTATAATTTATGCTTTTAACCGATTGATGGACTATTTAAGGTATCGTATCATTTATTCTTTCATGTCTACATTATCATTATTAATTAAAGGATATAATCTAGAAAAGAAATTATGAGGTAGATTGCACATTATGCTAACTAGAGAATTCAACCCTAGGTATGCTTTTCTTTATTAATTTAAAAATTTTAAATTTAAATTTGCCTGTTAGTTATAAAAACCCTAATAACTTGATTGGATAATATTAGGAATTAGAAATTATGCCTAGCCCTGTGGATCGATCCGTAACACGTACTACAACTACCGTGCACTTGCGGTATTATTATTTTCTACACATTATTTCACAAATCAAGTTTTTGGCACCGTTGCTGGGGATAATGAGCCAAATCACTCTCATGAAAATCACGCTCATGATAACGTGTCAATTTTTAGTTCTTTTTATTGTTCTTCAAGTTATAATTTTTGTTATTTTTCAGTAAGTTTTAGACTGCGGAAAACATGAAATTTATCAAAGAGGAAGCAGCAGAAAAAATTGGGGGCAGAACAGTCGCAAAAATTAGGCGGAAAGTGGGGAAATTCCACCTTTTCCGTCGACTTCTTTAAGTATTTTTGTCCCAGGTTTTTCTCTGTCCTTCTTTCCTTATCGAATATCCTATAATTCTAATGATTTATGCAGGATATCCTTGCGTACAACTAAGTCTATTTAAAATTTTATCTTTTGCTTGGTTGTTAGCAAGTTAGTAATTTAGTTAAATTAGTTTTAATTTTCTGCTCATAAAAAAAAATTAAAAAATTTAGTCATAAAAAAATATTTTGTCTTTAACTGTACATGAGCAGTTGGATTAGGGATTCAAATCATCGATTAGTTAGATTATATAATTTAGATTCAACCATGACGGACCAACCAACTGATATTCAAAAAGCTCAAGCTCCAGTTTCATTTAGGGATAGATTGTCACGCCCCGCTTCCCAGTATACGGGCAGAGGACGCGACGAGACCGCTACGCATTTACTCTGAAGTAAATACATTAAGCGTATCTAAGCAATATAAATATAAATTCACAAGAGACAAGATATAATAAACAACAACTTTATTTATTCACATTCTTTTTGTACAATGCATAGAAAAGTAAATACATCTGAATGAAGCGATGCCTAAACAGTGGCATAACAGAAATGTAAAGAACTGAAAGGAAATATGTACAATGAAGCTAAAGCTCGGGGTTTTCAGCAAGCTGGTCCAAATCTTCAGCGCTGGGCTCGATCTCTGGAAGATCCGAATCACCTGACGACATTCAAAGAAGAAAGAAAGAGAATGTCGTCAGCTAACAAATCGCTCGGTAAGTCCCAAAGATAAGGGAGAAATAGAATAGACAGAGAGTAAGAGAGAGTGTGTAGTTTTTAAAGTTGTATTATATTGTTATATTATAGTATTTAATGTTAACGCTGTTGTTTGTAGGTTGGTACAGAAGGATGCCGGTGTATACGAGAGGAGTCTCTATATGCTAGAGACTAGGGCAAATGGAAATACAAGGCTCCGTTATACAATCCGGAACAACGGCAATTGGATTCAGGTTAAGTGTTTTAATCTTGCAGTCTCATGACACTTCTAACACCTTCCGTACCAATCTACCCCTTAAACCCCGCGAAGTATTGATTGTATTATTTGTGTTGTGTTGTAAATTATCTTGTATAGATGGATTGTATAATTAGATAACTTGCCGAAATCATGATATCAGTAAATTGATGTAACTGGAGAATCATAGATGTTACTGGAGAATCATGTAAATGGAAGTATATCCATGGTTCGGTTCAGTCAATACAGATTGAATAGATTGAATATATGGATTCATGGATTCATGTTGAATTGTAATATTATAGATTGTACTTGAATCATATTCAAGTCAGATTATTATAATGAGACTCAGTCTAAGTCAGACAATTTAGAAAAGAAATTGAAGTCCTGATTGTTTTGATATTATCGGTAACCGCTGCACATGGACGGCAGGATTTGTGTCTTTTTCAAAAACGATTACCGTGTTGATAACACCGTTGTTAAGTTGTCTACCTTAAATAGGCAAACACCCATATCTCCGGCTCCCTGAGACTCAAGAGACTGGTCTCGCTTAAACCTATATTTACTAGGGTCCTTAGGGTAATTTATAGAACTTGAGGGGTTTTATGTAAAAATACTTTTATATAACTTTCAAAATACACCCTAAATATTTATTAATCGTCTTTAGAGTTGTCATAGATGTAGATTTTATATTTGTGATATTTCTAGTGAAAATAACCTAATTTTCATAATACATGGTATTTAATTGTAATGTTGATTTTGTATGGAATTCATGATATTTTAATATAAAGTGATTCTTGTGATTTTAGAAAAAGTTGGAATATTTATATTATCATAAAATAGATATTTTAATTATACATATATATATATATATTTATAAAAAATATTTTTTCATATATATTATATTTCTAGAAATCTCATTTTCTTAAAATTTTGTATTTTGTAAATCTTTCGAGACCGAATGCCCCTTGCGGGGGTCTGCATCTCACACTACTAAGCCCGAGGATGTGCGATAATCCGCACCATCCCGATCGGGTTCCTTAAATGGGTTGTAGCGGCGCTTTGCAAAGATTTGTTTAAAAATACTAAATCTTGTAAAAATGGTTTTATTAGTAAAGGATATTTATATGTAAATGTTCATTTTCCGTATTCTATGTTCCCAAAAATTATTGTGCTATGTTTCATATGAATGTTGTGAGGAGGTAGGTCATTACCTCGTGATCTACTTAAATGTATAGCAAGATTGTGATGATTTAATGTAAAAGTAAACTACATGGTATTTTAGTGAAAGAAATACGATAGAAATTGAAATAGACATCCTTTTGATATGAAACTTGTTCATTATGAATTTTTAATGTTTAATAGTCAACATGTAATGGTTTAATAAGACTGTGTTTAAGAAAAGTTGGATTTTTAGAAAGAAACCGAATCGGAAATCGGTTTGCCTCCGATTCCGTCGGGTTTTATTAAAAGATGTTTTTAGAGTAGAAAAGGAGATAAGGAGGCGGGACTTACGATTTTAGAGCTTAGAAGAGAGGAATAGGAATCGGGAGGAGGCACCGGTGCGTCGTTTCGTTGCCGGGAGCTCCTAGGGTTGTCGTCGGAAAATTGCTGAAGCTTTCGCCTTTTGCTAGCTTAAATTGCACACAAAGATTTCTAGGGATTTCTTGAGAGTTTGGACAGAATTGTGAGTGAGGGGTGTGTGTCTAGGGGTTGTATTTATAGGGTAAGGCTAGGGTTAGGGTTAGGTGAAGGGTTGTAGAGAAAAAATGTATTGAATTCTAATAAAATGGAGTAATTACGGTTTTAAAAGGTCTCTGGAACTGATCCAAGAGAGTTAAGTGTGCAGGTATACAGGGGAGGTGAAGAGGCAACTTTTTCGTGTTGGGGACTCGGCGGTCCTGCCAAGTCCGGCCGGCGGCACCGGCCCGAATCGGCCGAGTCGCCGGCCGACTCGGCCGAGTCCGGTGTTCATTGGGCACCCCGCCGTCTCAACTACCCCCTGGGCCATTTACATTTACATGTGTAGTTGGGTTTTATGGGTTTAGCACGTGTTGACTCTTGAACTTCTAAAATTTTAAAAGAAAAATAATATTAAAAATAATGTGGGGTATGGGATTTGAACTCTGATGGGTTGGTTCAGCAGTGCAAGGTATTACCAATGAGCTACAAGCTCTTTCTTGCTATTAAAAAGCAAAACAAACTTATAAGTTGTGCTCAAGCAAAAATACCCCTTTCTGTAATTTTGAAAATTTTTTACAGAAAGTTGTACAGGGAATTTAGGGTTGTTACTGTTGGGGTCGAAATTTACACCCCGGTTGACCAAGTCAAAATCAAAGTCAACCCCATGCCAAGTGGGCCCAAGCCCAGGTCAAATGGGCCAATGCCCAAGTCGAGCCCGAATATGAAGTCGCCGGCTCCCCCATGCTAAGATAAAAATTTTGTAATAAATAATTTTGGTGTATTTCTTTTTTTTTATTTTATGAATAAATGTAAGAAAAATGGGCATAAAGCCAAATTTTTGTAAAGCCCATGGCTTATGTGCAAAAAGAAATAGCACATGAGACATGGGATGGGTAAAATGCCAATTTTGTAAAGCCCAAGGGGCTATATGTAAAGTGTTTAGCCTATAAAGACAAAGATAATGAAAATATCTCAACAACTTTTTCTCTCTCCAAAAAAAAATCAAGATCTGTGATCTTCTCTTTCCTTAAGGTTCTAAAACCTTCTTCTTTCTTTTGAATTAAATCAAGAATTTTACTCTTCCTTTTCCAAAACTAAATAGTTTTTCACCACAAAACCCACAAAGGGGAGCTTGGATCTTCCATCAGAACTTAAAAAGGATAGATTTTTAAAATCTCACCCCTCTTGTTATCCAAGAGCCGGCCAACAAAAAAGGAAGAAGGAGACCCGTCTCCAAAGACCCCACTCTGGGGAAGATCCAGGGCTTAAGGGGAGAAGCCACTTCATCAGCTTCAAAATACCCGAGGAGTCTAACTCTTCATACACACACACACACACAAAATAATAAGTATTTCTTTCTAGGAGTACAACTCCCATTGCAGGGACCAAGTCCCTTTTGGCCGCCCAAGCGCCCAAAGCGCGAGCGCCCACGTGCCTGGCACGTGTGGCGCTAGTGCCCAAAGCGCTAGCGCCCGAGCGCCCACGTGCCTGGCACGTGAGGCGCTAGCGCCCAAAGCGCCCGAGCGCCCACGTGCCTGGCACGTGAGGCGCTAGCGCCCAAAGCGCCCGAGCGCCCACGTGCCTGGCACGTGGGGCGCTAGCGCCCAAAACGCTAGCGCCCGACACGTGGGGCGCTAGCGCCCAAAACGCTAGCACCCTAGCGCCCGAGCGCCCACATGCCCTGCACGCGGGGCGCTAGCACCCTGGCGCCCAAGGCGCTAGCATCCAAAACGCTAGCGCCCTAACGCCTGTACGCCGACGTGCCTGACATGTGGGGCGCTAGCGTCCTGGCGTCCAAGGTGCTAGCGTCCGAGCGCTCACGTGCCTGGCACGTGAGGCGCTAGCGCCCTGGCACTTTCTCCCACGCATCCTTTGGATGCTCTTTCCCCTTCATATATATATATATATATATGTATACACACACACACACATACACACATACGCTACAGCACTGTCCCCTGCTAGAAAAAATTTCTAACGGGACGCTGCCCCGCACCCCGCAAGGGGTCTGCTAGCCCCCTTGACCCCCAGCCCGCTATCCAAGTAGCGGGACCCCCGTAAAAACTCTATGGGGCCCCCGATACATCCAAAACCCCTTTCAAAACACGACACATGTATACTGCACATTGAGTTCGCATGAATAGTTGACTCGTCAATCGGAGGTTCTCTCACTCCCAAAGGCGATGGCTAATTAACGGCAGCTTAGTCCGAGACTGTCGGAGATTCGGATCCCCATAATCAATAAACCCCAGCCTACCCTAGGCAGGGGGAATCTGTAATGCGCCTGACGAGTGCGTGTGTATTCCCATCTCAATGGGGTGACGAAAAACACCCTACAGATTCTGGCACGCCCGGTGGGACCTTTCTCTCCTCCCATATCTCGGGTCAAGCGTTCATGCGAACTCATTTAACATATATGCTGATGTTTGTACTGAAATAATGTTTTTTTCCGTGCAGCAATCAACTTTCAACGACAATGTCTCCTAAGATGGATCCAGCTTCCGATGCGACCCCAATTCCGTACGTGGTCAAGATCAATGCACGGGTGGTTCTCCCCGCAAGCCTCAATCGACAATGGGAGGAACTGCCCTGCTATTTTGGTTCCGTCATCATTTACCCTGCCGGAAGCGCTCATCTGGCAGAAATCCCGGCAAAACAGGTGGCCAGGCCAGTCTCAAGGGGCAAGAGACCGAATGTTGTGATTGCTAAGGCGCCACACCAGAAGCTTAAGACGGTGTCTGAACGTCTCCCTGGTGCTCCAGCTGGGGGCAAGACTTCCGGTACAAAGGGCAACATCAAACGTTGTGGACGAGCTCAGGTGATGACTCCAACAAATGCACAATCAGGCGTATCTCCGAAGTCCTCCATCGCCCGGTCTACAGCGGCTCCCCGAAGAGCCATAACCAGCCAAGTGCTCAAAACAGAGAGGCTGAGACAGAAGCGGCTCAGATATCGAGCCAACAAGAGGGCCAGGACTCCGGCCAGGTGGAATCGTGTGAGATTCCAAGAGCAGAGTCATTCTGCGAAGACAACTGAATCGGCCGTCAAAGTCAGCAATTCCTTCGAATCTCTAAGGTGGGTTCAGAAAAATGCCATGACCGCCAGAATCAAGAAGACGGCTGTACGAACGTCGCTACAAAAAGACGTGTCCCGGCCCCAACAGAAAACGTATGACACTGTCTCTTCAAGACTCTATCAGGCGCTCTGTGCCGCGCGAAAGCAGAGGGGAAAATCCAGAAAAGAAACGCCAGCACCATTCAAGAATCCGATCAGGCCAGCCGCCTTCAACCGACTGCCCGCTACCAAAACAGGGGGGGTCAAGACAGCGATCTGTGAAATCAGCCACCGATAAAAAGATGGCTGGATATATTATCCATATGGTCTATATGACGGGCGGGCACCCCAGCGACAACCTTCGCAGCTAAAGCAAGGAGGGGGCCACCACATCCCAAGCCCAATCTGGCTTGAATGTGGTTGCCGCTTCCCTAGAACAGCCGCCTCCGCTGGATGATGAAAACCTTCTCGAAGAGGA
Organism: Agapanthus africanus; assembly: GCA_030015575.1. NCBI lineage: Eukaryota > Viridiplantae > Streptophyta > Magnoliopsida > Asparagales > Amaryllidaceae > Agapanthus > Agapanthus africanus. Next base: position 45,686,327 of record JASDDO010000001.1, on the reverse strand, counting down.
CGATACGCAGAAAGACCTCTCGGTCCATGCAGAGTCAAGCTCGGACAGCGAGGAAGAGCCGACTTTCCACCCCAGGACCGCGGAGCAAGAGCTGCTTCAAGAGCTTCAAAAACAGCTCAGGAGCAAAGATAGAGAGATGGCCAAGCTCTATTCGAAAATTGACGACCTAACGAACGTTGTGATGCAGCTTACGCCATAACAGCTCCAGAGGTAGCTCTTGGTGCAGACGATAACGTCTACTTGACGGAGGTCTTGAGAAGATCAGCTCTCACGGCCCGGGCGGAAAGGAAGCGCAAGAGACATGTAGCAAGGGAACATAACGCCGCCTTGGCCATGGGTGCGGGCTCGAGCGCCATCCCGTCCGTCGCTGTTTCTTCCAAAAACTCCCCAGTCGCCCTGTCTACCGCTCATCGACGGGCGGTACGCGAGACTCGGGAGGCGACTGAGAATCCATCGCCAGGTAATGCAGCGCTTGGTCTTTTTTTATTTTTTATTCAACCCGCAAATTCTGATATACCATATCTTGCAGAGCCAAGCATTAGAGATGAAGCGGCAGGTGAGAAGACGGCGACCCCTGAGCCCGAAATGACTACTCACTCTCAGGAGTCTGGGACTGCCCCAATCGCCGCTCTTTCTCCTTGTGGTTCCCTTCTATCGGTGGACATCACGAGCGTTACGATGGCTCTCGTCGAATCAGGGGACAAAGCCATGGGTGCAGAAACCATTCCAGTAGAGGAGAGCGAAGAAGCCGCTGCTCCTAGTGACGCGCTCGTCGTTATTTCGATTAGTGACCCATCGGGTAGCTCTTGGGTCACTATTTTCTTTTTACTTTTCGATCCCGTTCATCCCCATCTGATGACGTTTTATTTGCAGATGTAGTGGATGCAGAGATTGCGCCATCCGAAGCGCCTTTGGTCACTGCCGTGATGGCTGTTGCCCCGTTGCCTTCTCCTACGTTATGTGGAATGCTGGAAGGTATAGTTTTGCGACTTACCAGTTTCATTGTAGGAAATATACTCCATGTACTAACATCGCATTGTTACACCCTTGCAGGAGTCCTTTTTGACTATTTGTATCAGGTGCTGCACCCACATTTCTCCTTCAAGTCGGAGATTGCTTCATCGAGTGGCGTTGGTGAGTGTAGTCTTTAGCGAATATCTTCTCTTTCCTTTTACGGGCAGCCAAGTCGTCTCTAACTCTTTTCTGTTTTGACTGCAGCAAAACAGATTGAAGGAGTAGATGAAAGAATAATTGCACCACCGGTACTCCTGGCCTTGCCATCTGCCGCAGCCGGTACAGTAAACTCCATTGTTCATGTGCCTTCTCTATTTCTTGAACCCTCATCTAAATATGACTTGTTTTGCAGCGGTGACACCGACTTCAGCTCCGTTCGAGCCTCGGATCATAATTCCAGCAGGGCCCTTTTGCAGACGCCCATCTTCAAAAGGCGCTGCGACCAGTCTGTGCATGTTGAGCGATTACATCGAGGAGCTTGACGTGGAGGCTCCTACATTCGCTACAGATTTTGCTGCCGAGATTAATCCAATGCTGGCGACGCTTGTGAACTTCCATAGGAAGGGCGTCATTGAGTCTTGGGTTAATCACTGCAGGAAAATTGAGGCCTGCCTACATGAGCTTGAGCTCGGACGTCCTGCTCCCGAGGTCTTGGCTGTGAACTCCCAACGGGCTGCGTGGGTTAAGCAGAGCACTTCTTACTTCCGCCATCTTGAACAAGAAGCGGCCTTAAAGCGTAAGGAGTGCGAAGAGACTTCAAGCGAATCTGCCCGACTGCATGCTCAGGTTGATGCAAATGCTGTACATTTGAAAGTTATCTTTGAGGGATTTCTACGATGTATTTTTGACGGGCTAACGCTGAGGCAGAAGCTCGACCTGATCGAACAAGATGCGCAAAATCGTGGGGCAGCTCGGCGGGTCATTGATGAGCAACTTTCATCCTATTTGCAGCAACGGGCTCAGGTTGAAGTGGAGTTGGCCGCGGCAGCCGACCATGAAAAGAAGCTGAAGGGAGTGCGTGAGCAGCTGACTAGTTTATTGAAAACGCCTCCCTCCCAATAGTTTTTTTTGTATCAATTTACATTTGTAATTTTTGAATAAAATGTATCCATTTTTATCCTTTCATATGATGTAACTTGTACTCAATTGAACTTAAAAGATACATTTCTTTCGTACTATCTTGTGTTATCTCTTGCTTTCTTCTCTTTTCTTTGTTGCCGGCATGTTACCTTAGTAAGCGTAGCCTGTAGATGATAGAGAGCATTCCGTCTTGAACTCTTCAAGAGGTAGTGATGGCTTAGGAAACAAGTTAAGATCTGCTGCCTAAGGCTTTTCAACTTTATGAGCCGTAAGGGTCTCATAAAGACTTTTCTCCCTACGAGTCGAGAGGATCTCGTAGGTGTATTTTCTCCTTAGGAATCATCTGGGGATTCCTAAGTGCGTTTTCTCTTGAGAGTCGTAAGGATCTTACAAGAGAGTTTTCTTCCTTACAAGTCGAGAGGACCCGTAAGTGATTGATGAGGTTGACATTATCCGTATTTCACGGGGTCAGGGGTTGACTTTATCCGCATTTCACGGAGTCAAGGGTTGCTCTGGACGCTTCCCACGGGGTCAGGGGTTGACATTACCCGTCTTCCACGAGACCAGGATTTGCTCTGGATGCTTCCCACGGGATCAGGATTGACATTAGCCGTGTTCAACTAGACCAAGATTTGCTCTGGATGCTCCCCACGGGGTCAGGATTGATATTAGCCGTGTTCCACAGGACCAGGAGGGGTTGACTTATTTTCGAGGCGGGGTCATTTGCTGAACGTGTTTCCGCGACGGGGTCATTGGCTGACGTATTTCCGCGACGGGGTCACCGGCTGACGTATTTCCGAGGCGGGGTCATTTGCTGAACGTGTTTCCGTGACGGGGTCATTGGCTGATGTCTTTCCGCGACGGGGTCATTGGCTGAACGTGTTTCCGCGATGGGGTCATTGGCTGACGTGTTTCCGCGACGGGGTCATTGGCTGACATGTTTCCGCGACAGGGTCACCGGCTGACGTATTTCTGAGGCGGGGTCATTTGTTGAACGTGTTTCCGCGACGGGGTCATTGGCTGACGTATTTCCGCGACGGGGTCATTGGCTGACGTATTTCCGCGATGGGGTCATTGGCTGACGTATTTCCGCGACGGGGTCATTGGCTGACGTGTTTCCGCGACGGGGTCATTGGCTGACTTGTTTCCGCGACGGGGTCACCGGCTGATGTATTTCTGAGGCGGGGTCATTTGTTGAACGTGTTTCCGCGACAGGGTCATTAGCTGACGTATTTCCGCGACGGGGTTATTGGCTGACGTATTTCCGCGACAGGGTCATTTGCTGAACGTGTTTCCACGATGGGGTCATTGGCTGACGTGTTTCCGCGACGGGGTCACCGGCTGACGTATTTCCGAGGCGGGGTCATTTACTGAACGTGTTTCCGCGACGGGGTCATTGGCTGACGTGTTTCCGCGACAGGGTCATTGGCTGACGTGTTTCCGTGACGGGGTCATTGGCTGACGTGTTTCTGCGACGGGGTCACCGGCTGACGTATTTTCGAGGCGGGGTCATTTGTTGAACGTGTTTCCGCGACGGGGTCATTGGCTGACGTATTTTTGCGACGGGGTCATTGGCCGACGTGTTTCCGCAATGGGGTCACCGGCTGACGTATTTCCGAGGCGGGGTCATTTGTTGAACGTGTTTCTACGACGGGGTCATTGGCTGACGTATTTCCGCGATGGGGTCATTAGCTAACGTATTTCCGCGACAGGGTCGGGGCTGACTCTGGGTTGTCTGTGAACCGTAGAGTCTTGGAACTGGGGACTTTGCCGTGGCTCCGATTAGTGGTGTCGCGTCCGTACCCTGCTGGCATGAAGAGGAACGCCGTTATTGTTCTTCTGGGATGCAGATATTGCTGTCGAGATCTGACTTTCCCTTTGACAGAGTTTGTTAGGACATGTGGTTCCCTTTTCGTTTATGCCCATGGATTGTATACAGGGGTCAGTATGGACTCGCCTGTAGGGCATGGTTTCATTCTTTCATTCATTATTTTTTATTTCTTTCCGCGATGCTCTATCATTTCAGCTTTTTTTATCGCGAAAGTCGCGATTTCCCAATCATTTCGGCTATTTTTCGCGGTGCCCAATCATTTCGGCTATTTTTCTAATAACTCGCTACTTTTTATTGCGAATATGGACTTGGAATTTGATACCGATTTAGGCATTAGCATCGCTACAACTAGGATATTGCTGGGAGTGAATCATCATTTGCCTTTGTCGGTTCGAACAAAGGTGGCTTAGCAAACAGGGTTAAGATCCTGTCGACTAAGGCTTTTGACTTCATAAGCCGTAAGGGTCTCATAAAGACTTTTCTCCTTACGAGCCGAGAGGATCTCGTAGGTGTATTTTCTTCTTAGGAATCATGAGGATTTCTAAGTGTATGTTCTCTTATAAGTCGTAAGGATCTTACAAGAGTGTTTTCTCCTTATAAGTCAAGAGGACTTACAAGTGTCGTCCTCCATATGAAGATATCCCTTGTCGGTGGTGGGACTCTGTTGGGGAAATGTTTATTCGTGCCCGTGGATTGTATACAAGGGTCTGCATTGAACCGCTTGTAGGGCAGAATCGGAGATTGTGATGGCTTAAGAACAGGTTCAGATCCCTAAAGCTTAAGGATTTTGAATCCTATGAGCCGTGAGGGTCTCATAAGAAGGTTCTCCTTACGAGTCATGAGGATCTCGCAAGTGTAATTTCTCCTTAGGAATCGTGGGGATTCCTAAGTGTGTTGCTCCCTTGTGAGTCGTAAGGATCTCACACAGGTATTTCTCCTCACAAGGTCGAGAGGACCTTGCAAGTGTCTTTTAACAAGATTGCGCCTTTTCGGGTTTTCACAAAACTTGCTGGTAGTCCTGCTGTTTTTACTCACGGAGCCCTTTCCGGTTTTCATCCGTGCCCATCTTGCCTATGGACATACCGTTTTCTTCTCTTTTTTTAATTTTTTTTGTGTCAGCCTTAGGATGCTGCGGTCCGTAGTAGTCTATCGACGTCTCGGTCAATAGCTAGTTTTAGGACCTAGTGGTCCATCGTTAGTTTAAGGACGTTTCGGTCTATTGTTAGTTTTAGGACATTTCGGTCCGTCATTAGTTTAAAGACGTTTCGGTCCGACATTAGTTTAGGGAAATTACGGTCCAACATTAGTTTAAGGATATTACGGTCCATAAGCCGGCTGCTACTTATAGAGTTTGGGCTTAGGAAGATAGCGAGCGGACATAGTCGTCGTCATCTATCGTTGACCTAGGCCGTGACTCGTCAGGCGTAGTATTTTTTCAGTAAGCGACCGTTTATTGGCCTAAAAGGTCTTTCACCATGCATGCCCATGAGTAGATAGGCTCCACCCTGGTAAACTTTGTCTATGATATACGGGCCTTCATAGTTCGGCTCGAATTTCCCCCATTTGGCACGATTAGGGATCATAGGTCTTTTGACCACTAGCACGAGTTCGCCTTGGCGGAATGTTCTCGGCCTAGTCAGTCTCTCATATGAGCGCGTCATTTTCGCTTTATAAGCCTCCAGATTTTGTTGCGCCATGAAACGGGTTTCATCAAGGGCGTCGAGCTCCTCAAGCCGAAGGTGAGCATTTTCTTCGTCTGTTAGCTCGTAATGAACCGCCACTCGTAGAGATGGTAACTCTATCTCGAGGGGGAGTACCGCTTCTGTGCCGAATACTAATGCATACGGTGTTGTGTTTGTGGCCATTTTGAACGTAGTTCGATACGCCCAGAGAGCTTCATGCAGTCTCTCGTGCCAGTCCCTCTTATTTCGAGACACCGTCTTTTTCACAATCTTCGTCAAGGTCTTGTTAAAAGCCTCAGCTAGACCGTTAGCTCGGGGATTTTAGAACGATGAATATCTCCAGTCTATGTTATGCAGTTGTGCGAAGCGGCTGATCTTGTGGCTTCTGTTAGCTGGCCCGTTAACGGAGATAATCCGTCGCGGAATGCCGAACCGATAAATGACATATGTCTTGAAGAAATTGAGGATATTCTCCATCTTCACTTCTCTTACCGGTATGGCCTCTGCCCACTTAGAAAAGTAATCGGTCATCGCCAATATGAACCGGTGTCCTCTAGACGATGCTGGCTCAATGGGTCCGATTATGTCAGTTCCCCACATTTCGAATGGCCAGCTAGCCACTGTTGGATGTAGCGGATTTGGATGTTGGTGGATAAAGTCCCCGTGAATCTGGCACGAGTGGTACTGCTTCGCGTATTCGAGGCAATCTTGGATCATCATGGGCCAATAGTAGCCCATCCTTTTGATCTTTAGTTTCATCTTCATCCTGGCTTAGTGAGAACTGCAGAGTCCATCGTGAGTTTCTTGGACGACTTTTTTTGCTTCTTCCGGTCCCAGGCATCTTAGCCATAAAGAGTCAAACGATCTCTTATACAGAGTATCGTTGACGAAGGCGAAAGACAGAGCTCGTTTCATGAGCTGATGTCTTGAGGACGCATTTTCAGGCGTTCGACGGGATTTGAAATAGTCTATAAAGACTTCTTTCCAATTCTTAGCCTTTTCCTGGTCTTTTATTTGTAGGGCCGTTTGCTCGGTCGCTCCTTCTTCTTCAGACGACTCCGGAGATATTTCTGCCGGTGCGAGAACTCAACGGCTTTGCACAACGATCCTCACGTCATCGAGGTTCTCGTCAGCCAGTTCTTTAGCGACCTTGGCTAACGCATCCTCTTTGCTATTTTCCGCACGCGGTTTGCTTTCCAGGGTGTAGGAAGGAATTTGAGTCAGCAGTTGCTGCACTCTTTCGCCGTGCTTCACTAACTCTGGTTTGCACGTTTGATAATCGCCGTTTACTTGACTAACGACCAGCTGGGAATCTCTGTATATGAGGAGGTTTTCGATTCCCATATCGACAGCGATCTCAAGACCCGCTATCAAAGCTTCATATTCGGCTTCATTGTTCGTCCTCGGCTCTGTTAAGGAGAAGGCAAAGTGCATTATCCCTCCTTGTGGAGTCACGAAGATGAGGCCTACCCCTGATTTGATCATGGGGGTGCTTTGTTTGCGCTTCTTCATGGAGGATGCTCCATCGAAGTAGAGTTCCCACTGGGTATCATTCTCTCTTCTCTCCCCGTCGATCGTGTCAAACGCGTGTTCCTCTGGCAATTCGCAGTTCAAAGGAGAATCAGCAGGTATCGGATGCTCAGCGAGGAAGTCGGCAATGGCCTGGCCTTTCACTGCCTTGAGGGGTCGGTATGTCACCGAGAACTCCATCAAGAGTAGGGCCCATTTAGCGAGCCGTCCCGTCAATATAGCCTTTGACATCAAATATTTAAGAGGATCCACCTTTGATATGAGATGGACCTCATGTGTCAACGCGTAGTGTCTGAGCTTCGTTATTGCGAAGATCAACGCTAGACAGTGTTTTTCGATGGGGGAGTAATTGCTTTCTGCCCCCGGTAGAAATCGACTCAAGTAGTAGAGGGCTCTCTCTTTCCCTTGGTCGTTTTCTTCTGCCCACAGCGCGCCTAAAGAACCTTCGAGGGCTGTTGTGTACAGGACAAGAGGTTTTCCTTTAACGGGAGCGGCCAGTACTGGCGGATTCTGATGGTATTGGTTGATTTCGTCCAGTACGCTTTGGCATTTGCGATCCCAGACGAAAGGAGTCCCTTTCTTCATTAGGTGACTGTAAGGACAGTACTTGCTGGAGAGTTTGGCTATGAATCACCGGATATACGCGAGCTTCCCTTGGAGAGACCGCAGTTGTTTGAGAGTCTTTGGCGGAGGCATTTCCATGATCGCCTTGATATTCGACGGGTCTATCTCGATGCCTTGATGTCGGATGACGAATCCTAGGAACTTGCCCGAGGAAACTCTGAACGCGCATTTAAGAGGGTTCATCTTCAAGTTGTATTTCTGAAGGCGCTGAAACACGATCTTCAGATGTTCTAGATGTTCCTCGTATGATTTGCTTTTGACTACGACATCGTCGATATAACATTCGACGATTTCATGTATGAGGTCATCGAAAATCTTCGTCATGGCCCTCTGATAAATGGCACCGGCGTTCTTTAGACCGAAGGGCATCACCTTGTAGCAGAATATGCCTAAAGGGGTCCGGAAAGCGGTGTGCTTCTGGTCTTCGGGATGCATCTTTATCTGATTGTGTCCTGATGAGCCGTCCATGAAGGAGAAAACTTCGTGAGTGGACGTATTATCTATCATCAGCTCAGTGACTGGTACTGAAAAGTCGTCCTTCGGGCAAGCTCTGTTGAGATCCCGAAAGTCCACACATATGCGCACCGTTCCATTTTTCTTCATCACTGGGACGATGTTGGCGATTCAGTCAGGATATTGAACCTCTTGGATGAAGCCGGAGTCGATTAGCTTCTTGACCTTGGCGTTGATGCTCATCTCGAGCTCGAGCCGCATTCTTCTCGGCGCCTGTTTGATCGGTTTGACGTCCGGAGATATCGCCAATTTGTGGACGGCTATTTCTGAATCTAATCTCGGCATCTCAGAATAGCTCCACGCGAAACAATCTTTATACTGTATGAGCACGTTTTTAAGCGTAGCCACCTTTTCTTCAGACAACAGCTCATTGACAAATGTCGGCCGTGGGTCGCTTGCCGTCCCTAAGTCGATTTTCTTGAGGTTATCTGCAGTAGTATGTATACCATCTTCCAGCTCTTTTGGTGCCGGTAGAAACTCTGAGATCACCTCGTTATCAACCTTTTTGAAGCACCAGGGGAGATCAGCCATATCTTCGCATACTCCTTCTCCTGACATCATTATCACGTGACAGGTGCGAGATCGCTTCCAAGACCGATGTTGATCTGGCTCTATTCTCGCTGCATATGCGGCTTTTGGTTCATGTTTTTATGGCGGGGTTACCCTCCAACTGCTGGATAAAGCGAACCTGCCTTGCTGATACTGGTCTTCTACCCAGTCTTTGAATGTGAAACAGTCTTCGAGATGATGTCCTATCGCTCGGTGATAGGAGCAATAACCCGGGTGAGAGTCCTCGTCTGCTTGCTCGGGTGCTTGGACTTCGGGAGCGTAATCATCCGATATTTCACGACGAGGTCGAATATCTTCCTTGTCTTGTCTCGAGAAAAAGAATATGCTCGACCCATCTTCTTTATAAGAGACGGATCTTGGCTGCTCGATTCTCGATCGCGTGGCTTCTTGGTCCCGCTTTGTCGCTGTCGAAAGCTTTTTCCGTTCTTGGGTTTATTTCTACCTCTGCGTCGGGTCTTTTGTATGACGGGCTGGCGACGAAGGGCATCGTCATTCTCCGTGGCCTGCTGAAGGAGGCGCTGCGTTCTGGCTTTCTCGTAGATGGCCATTTCTCGATTATGGTCGTCTCGAACCTTTTGACCCGCTTCCTTTATAAGCTTATCCATTTGTTCTTCGAACGACGGACTTGGCGTTTTCACGGCGGGAGCTCGTTTTGGTTCAGGGTTAGCGTCTTCCCACAGAGCATCTCCCTCTTCATTAAAGTCATGTATGACGTAGCAACCGCGGAATCGCTCTCGTTTCTTGGATTGAATATATCCAAGCCCGATCGTTTCCATTCTCCCGTTGGGTAACTTTCGCCGAGTTCCGGGGACGTTCCAGATCCTGTTGTAGAATTGGGCTTGTCGAGCAGTCTGCTTGTAGGGTACGCCTTGGCGCCTCAACAGCCTTTTTAATCCGCCTGTGTAGTATCTGGGCAAACGGATGGGTTGGAGCCTGTCAAGTGTAGAATCAGCACTATGCCAAATTTCTTTCTCCACTTTGGTTTTCCCGGATCAGTAGAATAGAATAGCCTTTTCACCTTTTCGCCTGGGGGGACATAGAATGTCTGCAGTTCTTGTACACTATAAGTTTCAAGTGCATCGAGCTCTTTATAATGCTCTTGCGGAACCATGGAAACTTGCAAGCTTTGATCTTCATAAGTGAAGGCTTGTATCGATGGCCGAGCAGAGAATACGGCATTGACCTCATCTTCTGAGTCGCTGCCGAAGAACAGAATAGGGGTGGACGGTCCCGGCTTGTTGCATTACGGCGGCCCTGAATAAACTATTTCTTCTTCCTCCTTAGTATCACTCCCAAAGACCAGAATGGTTGTGATAGCTTTTTTCTTGTCCTCCGGTTTGCGACATCTTTCTGTGTCTTCAAAATCTGGCAGGAAGTACTTGGCATCCTCGTATTTGCGGACTTCGTTCACGGAGAATGGGTTTAGTTCCCCCGTTACAGTGTACTCGAGACCATCTTTGAAGTACTTCATACATTGATGTTGTGTAGAAGGGATAATGTTGTACTCGTGTAATCAGGGCCGGCCGAGCAAAGCGTTATAGCAGGTCTTAGCATCGATGACGTGAAACTTGATGTCCGTGACGAGCAGCCCAAAGCGTAATGTCAGTATCACAGACCCGAGCGTCCTTGATGACTGGGAGTCAAACTCGGAGATAGTGATCTTATCCCGAGCGAGGTGTTGAATGCTCATGCAGATTTCCTTCAACACTCTTACATTGAGGAGATTAACGGAGGACCTATTGTCAACCAGGATTTTGCCTATCTTGATATCATGACAGTATCAGGAGATATAAAGGGGACGGTTATGCTCACACGTCCCGAGGAGGAGATCTTCATCGTCAAAAGTGATATCGGCCGTGTGCACTTCTTCCAGCTCGTCCTTCATCTTTTCTTCGGCGAGGAAAGCTTGGAATTGGTCAGGCTCTTGTAACGCCTTGATCAGAGAATCTCTTACTTCTTTTGATAACAAGAGGGCATCGAGAATGCTTAGCTGCGAAGGTAGCTTCCTCAGGTGTGCCAGAATGTTGTAATCCACCTTGTTTCTCTTGGGCGGGTCCTTGGCTGTCAGCTCTTTGACGACTTGATCATCTAGGGCGATGTCCTTAGGGACTTTTTCTTTCCCCTTATCTTTTCTATTCGACCTACTGTTCGCGAGCCCGAGATTCTTTTCAGGCAGCGTACGATTGCGCAGCTGAATGTTCTCACAGGTCTTCATTTCTTCCGTTTCGGATGTGGGTTCTTTGAAGAGAGGGCCAAGGGCTATTCTTCATCAGAATCGCTCCCGAAGGTGAGAACTTGCGATCCCCCGGCGTCAACCATGTGACAGTTGCCGGTAGTTCTTTTGCGCTCCTCGGTCGTATTTCTTTGCTCCCGACGAGTTTTGCGTTTCATCCGCTTGAAATGTTGTCGGTAAGCAACATATCCCTGCCACTAGTTTTTAAAGGCATTGCACTCTTCGGTAGGGTGCGCAATCCTTCGATGATACAAGCATTAGCTAGGATGTACATCCGCTTCATCAAGGTGCGTCCTATCAGGAGTGTTTCCTTCGGAGGGTGGCAGCTTCACTCCCATCGATATGGCTTTGGCGAACCTTTTCCTCGTTTTGAACCTGCTCTTGTCTGCCGCGGACATGCTTTGATCTAGTTGTAGTGTTTTAACCCTTTCGCCTAGTCGCCGACGTTTGGCTTTTTCAAATATGGCCATCTCGCGCTCTCGATCAGCTTTGCTTTTCAGAAGAGTTTCGTTCAGGAATGCATCAATCATTTCGGCTGATGGTCCTAGAAGTCCTGGCTCAGGATCTGCCCCCAGTTTCTATGTGTCAGGAGCTTCTTCACCGTTTATTAACGAATGAGAGATCATGTGGCAACTTGCCACATAATCCTCAGGTTCATCTGACGAGTCTTCTCCATTGTCATCATCTTCGTCCTCAAGGACGTGGCTGAGAAACTCTTGAAGTGTGACCGGGGTTCGCGCCTTCTAATTATATTTTTCCAGCGCGTCAATATGCTTTTGCAGGTCCGTGCGCTTGTCATCAGGCTTCACGGGCTTTTTGGTCTTCTTCTTCTTCTTCGAAGACTTTGACGGCTGGTATGGGCGCTTTGACTATCACTGCCAATTTTTTGAGTTGGGCGCGGTTTCAGCATTCCCTCGATGACCTCGACTTCCAGTAGATTTTTCCACTTGACTGCCGGGCATGTTTGGAGATCCTTCAGCATTCTTTTCGTCTTGGCTGAAAGAGCGACTTCCCATGGAGCTTCTTCGACAAAAGAACACGATGCCCCCGGTGTGTCCGCCTTTTTGAGAGCGTGCGGCTGGGGCGGGTTTACTTTCCAATTCTCGGACAGTGCAAGCTTGCCCTATTGGTACAGATCTTCGATCCAGCTTTTGAAGATGTAACAATCTTCGATCGGATGACCCAATATTTGGTGATAAGGGCAGTAATTAGGATTGTTAATGTCGCCTGCGTTGGGCGTCTTGGCTCTGGCAGAGTGATGAGCCTGTTGCGCAGTGCTAGCTCGAATAACCTCTTCGTTTTATCCCGAGGGAACGAGTAAGGGCGTCTCACTTTTTCTCCAAGGGATCGTTGTCTATCATTTTGGCGATCAACTGGTCTTGGAGTACTAAGCTGCTGTTGAGCATTGGCGACGAAGGTCGCTTTCCCCTTCCCCTTTTCGTTCCGCGGCTCTGTCTTTGAAGAGGAAGGCCTGTGGCCCATCCGGTCCATTTGGGCCAGCTTGTCAATCAAGGACTGGAAAGTAGTCAGCTTGAAAAACATCATAAATTGCGAAATAGTCGCCTGAGGGTCGAGAGTACCTACAAACATGCCTACCGCAGGCGCTTCTTCGATGCGCTGCTCGCACTTCGACCATAAATTCCGCCACCGTATCGCATACTGGACCCAAGTTTCTCCAGGCTTCACCCTGGCATTGATCAATGTCGTGATTGGGGTGCGTTCGCTAGCACTTGCGAAACGTTGGGTGAATAACAACTCCATCTTCGTAAAAGTTTTGACGGAATCATTGGGGAGCTCTGAATACCATTCGAACGCCGTCTCCGCCAAGCTGCCGACGAATTGGTGAAGAAATAGCTTATCATCCCCTCCAGTGTTGCCGCATAGAGTCCTGAACTGAGCGACATGTTGATGGGGGTTGCCTGTCCCCTTGTATACATGGAATTTAGGAATCGTGTATCCTAGCGGGTACCTTATTTGATCGTACCAACCCGGATAGGGCCGTCCAGTTCTAACGACTTGGCCAGCCGCTTCATTCGCTTGATGAGCTCGTATCTGCTGGGCTATATAATCATTGAGCGTGGCTTCAGAGATGGTCTCCTCCTTGGCTGCTGACAGAGCCGGCAGAGGATTTGATGTCTCTCCTCTATTATCTTCAATTATTACTGGAGGGTCTTCGGCTGGAGGTTCCGGCTATAACATCATCCCGGCCATGTCTTGGAATAAAAGAGCCATTCGTTTTATGTTGGCCGCATGTTCCGCGGCCTCTTTTTCTTTCCTCTCAACCATTCTTCGGAGGAATTCAGCATCAGTTTCTTGTTCCTGACGCTGCTCTGAGGTCTCTGGACTTTCTTTTGGCCCAGTAAGTGCGGCCATTGCAGTTAGCATCTCCTGAAGTTTCTGTTGTTGTTGCTCCTGAGCCTTCGTTATCGATCGGGTAAGCGGTCGATGGCCCGTAGAAGCACGGCTTTCCTCTTTTACAGAAGCCATATAAACAGTGTGCACCACCATGCCCCCAGACTTGGGGCGTTTAGGTTCGGTGTCCTTGCGGTTTGTCGCGGACACGGGGGCCTTCTCTGGCCTCCTTCTCTTATGAGCGGTTGAAGTTGAGGGAGCCGTTGCAGCGGGCACCCAGACAGGTGACATCTTCTGTGGTATCACGAGATGGTCATTTTCTTGCTGAGCTTTAATCTTTTTTGATCGGCTGGAATAGTCTTGGTCAATCATCGATTCTTGAACCTGTCACCAGACTTTGTAAATTTTGGAGGACAACCGCTGAGGGGGCTGCTCCGGCTTCGCCTTTGGGGTATTCTCGACAGGTGGAGGAGATCTCTTCAGCACTGCAGTCGGAGAGTTCCTGCACACCTTGTTAAGCAGTTCAAATTTGTTCCCGGTTGGAACAGCAGCATCGATTTCCACCGTTGGAGCTGGTGGAGTAAGTCCAGACGGAGAGCTGCCCCCAGCCTTCCTTACTCGGCGCCAGTGATGACGGCGAGCATGTCGCGCGGATGGTGTTGGTTCAGCTATGGGGACGACTTCATCATGCCCCTATCTTGGCGGAGGGTTGTCGTCGGTGTCAGCCTTTTGAAGAATGATGTTCGCCGAGAAGTAATGTCCAATCTGTCGAATATAGACCTTTGGGCAGAGGTGACTTTGTCTGGAGCGGGAGCCGGAGTGACCAGCCCTGTGAAAACTGACTTCTTGGCAGGAGAAGACTCTCCGACAATTTCGTCCGCTTGAGCCGGGATGGCTATCCGCTTTGGGATGGCTGCTTCAGGTATTGCGGGCTTGTTGGCGTTCTGGCCTAGTCTGTTGAAAACTGAGGCACTTAGTTTGGACGACCCGTTGAGAGGGGCCGCAGTAGTAGTGAGCCGATCAAAGACCGAATTCTTAGGAGCTTCCGACGGTAAAGGGGCGTTGAAGCTCATCGGCGGGATCATGGTCCTGAAGAATAGCCCAATGGTGGCTTGAGTTACTTGCTCCACTGGCATCTTGAACAGGGAGGCTGCTTGGGGCCCGTAGGTTACCCCTCCAGATGAGGTGGAATGGAAGTTGCAGTTGCAGCTGGAGCAGTTAGAGGCCATTGATGTTCTTTCTTCTGCACGGGAGAAAAACCAAATCTTAGTACCTCGAACCCAAGGGCAACCATATTAAACCGTGATTCGTTCGCGAACACGACACACGAAGTGTGGAGTGAAAAGAGGAAGAGGTCCCACCGGGCGTGCCAGAATCCGTTCCCCGCCGAATACGGAGACGGAACCGTGTAGGTCCGTCTTGCCTGAATTTGGGGCAGATGCTAATTAGTGCTATCCGTCCACCTTTCCGAAGATGTCAAGTTGATTTATAGCACCATGTATCGAAGGTTTAAACGGATGCGGCCGATGTAGCAGACTTCGTCAGATTCCCCCTCGTTGAGGGGTTTTCTATTGTTGGGACGCTCTTCCCTGCAAGCGCGAGCCCCTGCAGTTAATTATGTTACCGCATCACGGTAACAACTTTCTCCTTCTCCAGATGGTCACTTCGTGTCGTGGGTGTTTGTTTTGTTTTTGGTTGCCCGTGGATTGTATACGGAGACTAATTTATGTTGTCGCCCGTAGGGCGTGGATTAGTCCAAATCCGTATCTTCTTAGATTTAGGTTTGGGGGTTGGGTTTAAGGATACGTTAGTCTCATTTGAGAGTAAGATCAACTTAAACGTCTGTTAAGGATACGTTAGCCTAATTTTAGACTAAGATCAACTTGACAGGATCATTTAGATCCTAACAAAAGAGCATTTGGGCTCTATTGTTTAGTTTAAGGACATTGCGATCCAATGTTAGTTTAAGGACATTACGGTCCAAGGTTAAGGACATCATAGTCCGTGGGTTTAAAGGACCCCACAGTCTAAGGTTAAGGACATCATAGTCCATGGGTTTAAAGGACCCCATAGTCTGAGGTTAAGGACATCATAGTCCATGGGTTTTAAGGACCCAGTCCAGTTTAAAGACGTCATAGTCTATGAAATGTATGGTTGTCGGGACTCGTCATCTCTCTGAAGACGTTGAAGGATTACAACGACATATATCAGAGGGGTTCAGAGATGTACCCTTGAACCAATTTTGGTTGAGAGATCTGTAGTCCAATTGGGACTAAGATCTGAGATTTATAAGCATATGGGCTCAATTAATCTGAGTTGAGGACTTATGGCCAATCTTGGGCTAAGTCCAATCAAGTTAAAATGTTTAACATTTATTTTGGGCTGTTGAGCACTTATTTGGGCTTGGCCATTTTAGCAATGTTGAGCATTGATTTGGATTCTGACAGTATTTCTGTCTTTTGTTGAATGCTGAGCATTCATCATAGCTCTGGGGCTTATTAAAGAACAATTTATGTTCTATTAGCGCACACGTGAGAAGCATGTGGTGCGCTTGGCGTTTTGCGCCAGTCAAAGAGCGCAGTGCGCTTCTGCTGGGTAGCGCACACGTGAGGGACACGTGGTGCGCTTGGCGCTAAGCGCCAGATAATAAGCGCATTACGCTAATCTGTTATCACAAAGCGCTATTTGTTCAGTGGCACATACGTGAGGAGCACGTGGTGCACTTGGTGCTGAGCGCCAGTCCATGAGCGCAAAGTGCTAGTCCAAGAGCGCAGAGCGCTAACTGTTAAGTGGCGCACACGTGAGGGACACGTGGTGCGCTTGGCGCTGAGCGCCAGTCAAAGAGCGCAGTGCGCTTTATTTAGAGCACTAAGGCTCTTTAAAATTAAGAGCGCCAAGGCTTTGCAGCGCTTTGCGCTAGATGTGGAGCGCTGAGGCTCTTTTGAATTAGGAGCGCTGAGGCTCTTGTTTTATGCAACTTAGATCAGTTTGCGCCTCAAGAATTAAATTCTCAATCTTATAAGAGATTTTGTCTCATGGTTCTAAGAACAAAGTTCTTGTATTTATTGGAGATGTTTCAATCTCTTATGTTGATGAAAGGCTTTGCCTTTATGGATCTGTGATCCTAAGAGAATTGAATTATTCTCCCTCCTCTTATAATGAGATACTATGATCTCTTTTGTAAAAGACAGTTTGTCTTATATATCTATGATCTGTGAGAAGAATTGTGTTTTTCTTCTTATTTTATGATGAGATCTTTTGATCTCTTTGTGAAAGACCTTGGTCTTGTAGATCTATGATCTGTGAGAAGAATTGTGTTCTTCTTCTTAATGAGATTTTTCTTATCTCTGTTTTTTACCTTGAATAAAAGTTCTTCCTCTGCCGAGAGTTCTTCTCTCTCAATCTTCTTAAAGTTTATAGGGGGGTTCCTCTCTTTGAGACTTGAAGTCTTGGATCCTTTATATAGTAAAGGCTGATCAGTTCAATCGGTTGAAGAGATCTTCTCTTTATTTGATTTGGGGATGTTTCCCCCGTTAAATCTTTGATCCAAGGGCTTCTGATTTACAGAAGGCAATCATCTTGTTTTTAACAAGATTGGGGAATTTTCTCCGAACAGAATTTATTCTGTATTTTTGGTGATTTTTTTTAATCATCATTGAATCATTGATCCAACGGTGCTCTGATTTACAGAGCACAATCTTTTTTTTTTGGAAAGATTTTGAGGAATCTTTCCTTAACAGAATTTTATTCTGTTCAATTAATGATTCATCATTATTATTGGATCTTTGATTTAGTTCCAGCGCTAGCGCATTCGTACTTTGCACGTGGTGCGCTGCTTTAGAGCGCTGGCGCTCTTGGCGCACTTAGCGCTAGCACACTCGTGCTTTGCACGTGGTACGCTGCCTCAGAGCGCTGGCGCTCTTGGCGCTCATAGCGCTAGCGCACTCGTGCTTTGCACGTGGTGCACTGCCTCGGAGCGCTGGCGCTCCTGTGAAGTGCCGCTTCATTTCAAAGTTTGAAAATTTGAACAGAGCTTTGCTCTGATTGGGGGAAACAGGATCTATAGCTTTGCCAATCAAATTTGGGGATCTGCAAACTGAAGCTAAGATATACGTGATCGACGCTGACACGTCTTATAAAATTCTCTTGGGATGGCCATGGCTCCACGATTACGCCATCGTTCCGTCAACTCTCCATCAATGCATGAAGTATACTAAAAATGGCGAAGAAAGACGCATTGACAGAGACATCCAGCCGTTCGGTGTACATGAAGTCCGATATGAAGATTCTCGGTACTTTGTGAACCTCCAAAGCGCCGAGCCACAGCTGACCAAAGACAGAACATCCCCGAAACTCAAAAGCAAGTCTGAGCCGGCTGTCACTTTTAAAAGCAGAAACCCCCATGTGCGTCCGCGTTTCGGCAGTGACACTGATGAGTCCGACGTTGGAAGTCCGTCCTTCCATAAAACTCGCCCTCGTTTCGGTAGCGATCCGGACGAATCTGATACTGAAGGCCCATCTAGCATCAAAGTCCGCCCTCATCTTGGCAGCGACACTGAAGAGTCGGAGAAAGAGGACCTGCCTTGCAACAGCTGTGTAGATTGGATCCCCATGCAACAAGTGAAACTACGAGAGACCTTCGAAGTTGCAGAAGGGTCCCTGGCCATCATAAGGGTGCCGTAATGGATTTGCAAAGAGCTCGATGCATTGTCAGTCTCTACCGTGGACTAGCTGGAAACTTTCTACGTTCCCGGAAGGAAAAGTGGATAGAAGGGCATCCTGTTTTATGGGTCAAACCCCGTTGTGCACCCAGACGATTTGTCTGTCGCGTGCCTTCCCTATGAAAGAGGCATAAGAGCCATCCTCAATCCCAGATACTATGCGCCCGAGATGCGGGAATACTTTAAAAAGTGCGGATGCCGGTTATATCAAACGGAGTCTGAAGCAAAGTTTTACGAAGGGCTATGGCATCCACCTCAGGTCCAAGCACTCATCGATGGATGAATTCCAGATAGGCGGGGCATAGGTTTCATCCAGCCTGATTCTAAGGCATGCTACATGATCCATATTGGGGAAGCTAGCGGAGAGTCAAATGATGAAGACGAGCTAGCCGAGCCAGAAGAAGCTGTTCAAGAGCTCGAAGATGGCGGACAAGCAACCTTTGACGAGCTAACCGAGATTGACTTAGGAACGCCCGATAATCCAAGTCCAACCTACATCAGCTCACTCTTGTCAGAGGAAATGAAAGAGCAGATAATTGCCCTGCTGCACGAGTTTGTCGACTGCTTCGCGTGGACATACAAAGAAATGCCTGTCCTTTCCCCTGAGGTAGCCGTGCATAAGCTGGCTATTTCTCCTGATGCTAAGCCGGTCAAACAAGCTCCTCGAAGAATGAGAAGGGAACTAGAAGACAAGGTCATCGAGAAAACCAAGAAACTCATCGATGCCGGCTTCATCAGGGAAGAGAGATATGCGGACTGGATCGCATGCATAGTCCCAGTCAAGAAGAAAAATGGGCAGATCCGAGTTTGTGTCAATTTCAGGGACCTCAATAAGGCATGTCCTAAAGACGACTTCGCGCTACCGGTCATGGAAATGATGGTCGATGACACCTCAAATTACGAGATGTTTACCTTTATGGATGGCTCGTCTGAATATAATCAGATCAAGATGTCACCTGAGGATGAGAAACACACAGCATTTCGAACCCCGATCAGAATATATTGCTACAAGGTGATGCCGTTCGGACTGAAGAACGCAGGTGCTACATACCAGAAGGCGATGACCAATATCTTTGATGACCTAATTCATAAAGTCGTCGAATGTTATGTTGATGATCTGGTAGTCAAGACTAAAGCCAAGGCCGATCACATCCAAGATCTTAGGACCGTTCTCACCAGACCGAGGGAGTACGATCTGAAAATGAATCCTCTGAAGTGCGCTTTTGGCGTGTCATCGGGAAAATTCCTGGGCTTCATAGTCCGACATCGAGGGATTGAAATTGACCCATCCAAGATAAAGGCCATCATGGAGATGCCCCCTCCGAAGAGTCTGACACAGCTAAGATCTTTTCAAGGCAAGCTTGCTTATATACGAAGGTTTATCTCAAATTTGTCGGGGAGATGTAGGCCCTTCTCAAAGCACATGAAGAAAGGAGCTCCTTTTGTCTGGGATGCCGAATGTCAAGAAGCGTTCGAAAGTATCAAACAGTACTTGTTGCACCCTCCAGTGCTGGCCACTCCCATTGCAAATAAACCGCTAATTCTCTACACTGCTGCGCTAGATGAGTCACTCGGTGCGCTCCTTGCCCAGAACAACGAGGAGGGAAAAGAGAATGCCCTCTACTACCTCAATCGAACTTTAGTCGAGGTGGAACACAACTATTCCCCGATCAAAAAGCAATGCCTGGCTTTGATGTTCGCTGTGAAGAAGCTGAGGCACTATCTGCTCGCTCATTTGGTTATGCTGATCTCTAGGGTCAACCCGCTCAAACACTTAATGACCAAAGCAAGCCTAGCCGGTAGAATGTCGAGATGGGCTGTCATGCTGCTGGAGTTTGACATAGTTTATACTCCTCAGAAAGCAGTAAAAGGTCAAGCCCTCGCCGATTTCCTCGCTGCTCATCCTATACCAGAAGGGTCACCGCTCAATTGCGAGTTACCCGATGAACAAATATTGCACCTCGAGGATAGCGAGCCATATTGGGAGCTCTACTTCGATGGAGCCTCATCAATAAGGACCTCCAGTAAATCAAGCATCCCAGAGATAAAAGCAGGGATAGGACTGGTGTTCATCACGCCATCGATGGGAACCCTACGACATTCTTTTACTCTCACGGAGCCTCGCACAAACAACGAGGCTGAGTACGAGGCTCTGATAGCTGGTCTGGAGCTCGCCATAGAAATGGAAATCCTTCGGCTACGGGTTTACGGTGACTCCCAGCTTGTCGTCAACCAAGTAAGCGGCGACTATAAGATATACAAACCCGAGTTAGCTCGATATAGAAGCCGAGTGGTGGAACTCATGAAACGGTTCACTCACATTGAACTAATGAGAGTCCCTAGAGCGTTGAACAGGAAGGCTGACGTACTCGCTCGCTTAGCCAAGGAGCTGGCTAATCCTGACATGGACAAAATTCTGATCACAGTCAGGAGCCAGCAAATTCTACCCCCAGTCTTTCTACGAGAATAGGAAAGCGCGGAACAGAAGAGCAGTCCCGCCGAAGAAGCTTCGATCATCCAAGACGAGCCCGATTGGAGAGAACCCTTCATTGAGTACCTCCGATACGACAAGTTGCCCAAAGGAAAATCTGCAAGGATTCAGCTGAAGAAGAGAGCTCTCCGATACGTGTTTATAAATGACACGCTATACCGCAGGTCATATGACCAACTCTAGCTCAGGTGCCTGTCATCGACCGAAGCCCAAAAAGTTATGAAAGAAGTTCACTCAGGCGTCTGCGGGGCTCACCAGTCCGAGCCCAAAATGCGGCTTCAGATCAAACGGCTTGGATATTACTGGCCCACCATGATAAGGGATTGCGAAGAGCATGCAAAGAAATGCCATCTCTGCCAAATCCATGGTGATTTCATTCATAAGCATCCCAATCTGTTGCATCCTACGGTGGCGTCGTGGCCCTTCGAAGTTTGGGGCATCGACATAGTTGGCCCAATTGATCCTCCGTCATCCAGAGGCCACCGGTTCATATTGGCCGCAACTGACTATTTCTCCAGATGGGCTGAAGCTGTCCCGCTAAAGGAAGTCAAGACAGAAAATATTCTGACGTTCTTCTAGCATAATATTCTATACCGCTTCGGTACACCAAGAAAAATCATTTCTAACAACGGGCCTTCTTTCAAGAGCTTCAAAGTCTCAAGATTCGCTACTCAACACAAGATAGACTGGAGATATTCCTCCATCTACAATCCAAGAGCCAATGGGCTAGCCGAAGCCTTCAATAAGACTCTATGCAAGCTCCTGAGGAAAAATGCTTCAGCCAACAAGAGGGACTGGAATCTCAAGCTTCACGAGGCATTGTGGGCATATCGTACCACGCACCGTACTCCAACTCGGTCTACTCTATACTCATTGCTCTTCGAAGTGGAGGCGTTCCTCCCCCTCGAAGTCGAAGTTCCAAGCTTAAGAATGGCCGTTCAACACGAATTGACGGAGGAGGAAAACGTGCTCCTTCGGCTGGAAGAGCTTGACGCCCTCGAAGAAAAGAGGTTCGTGGTGCAGCAAAATCTGGAGCTATACCGAGCCCAAATATCACGGGCCTATAACAAGATGACCCGTCTCTGCACTTTCAGGAAAGGCGAATTGGTGTTGGTTCTCAAAAGACCGATCGTCCCCAATCGACATGCAAAAGGAAAATTCGAGCCAAACTGGAAAGGACCATACGTCATCGAGAAAGTGTTTGATGGAGGATCTTACCAACTAATAAGTGCCGAGGGAGAAAAGCCCATGCCACCCATCAACGGCCGATATCTCAAGAAATACTACGCGTGAATGCTCCAAGTTGCAGGCGAATTGAGCACACTTGCCCTACGGTCTGGATTATACATCTTGCAATGTATACAATCCACGGGCGTAAACGACCCCTATCTCTCCCAAGTCCTGCCGGTGAGACTACTTTTAAAGTCCCACCCGCGACAAAAAAAATACGGTATGTCCACAAGCAAAACGGGCACGGATGAAAACCCGAAAGGGCTTCGTAAGTAAAAACAGCAGGACTGCCGGCGAGTTTGTGAAAACCCGAAAGGGCGCAAACTCATGAAAAGAGATAAAACACACTCGCAAAGTCCTCTCGACCTTGTGAGGAGAAAATCCCTGCGTGAGATCCTTACGACCCATAAAGGAGCAACACACTTAGGAATCCTCACGATTCCTAAGGAGAACATACACCTATGAGATCCTCTCGACTCGCAGGGAGAAAATGCTTTTATGAGACCCTTACGGCTTATAAAATTGAAAAGCCTTAGGTGATAGGGACCTAAACCTGTCTCCTAAGCCATCTTTCCCCAGTGGGCAACGGCAAATGATGAGTCGCTCCTGGCATTTCGCTTCAGTGTTAGCAGTGCTGATGCCGACCAAAAACCCAAATCCCAAGACCTCCTAAGGCAAATGATAAATTGCTCCTGGCATTATTTCAGTGCAGCAATGCTGATGCCAAACAAGATCTAAATTCCAAGTCCCCAAACGGCGAATGATGAGTCGCTCCTGATATCACATTCCAGTGCAGCGATGCAGACACAAACCAAAATCTAATTTCTCAAAATTCTCCCGGCCCTACGGTTGGTTCCCAAGTTGACTACCGTATATAATCCATGGGCTCAAATAATTCTCAGCATACCCATGCCCCCACCACAATCACCAGTTACGCGGCTGGTCTCCGCCCTTGG
Source organism: Agapanthus africanus (assembly GCA_030015575.1). NCBI lineage: Eukaryota > Viridiplantae > Streptophyta > Magnoliopsida > Asparagales > Amaryllidaceae > Agapanthus > Agapanthus africanus. Next base: position 45,663,500 of record JASDDO010000001.1, on the reverse strand, counting down.
GACTATGCTCCATTTGGCAAGACCCGCTCATGTGTCCTCACGATACATGAGGAGAGCAAACTTACGGGATCCTCATGACTCGTAAGAAAACACCTTCGTGGGATCCTTACGACTCACAAAGGAAAAACACACTTAGGAGTCCTCACGACTCCTAAGGAGAAAGTACACTTACGAGATCCTTTCGACTCGTAGGGAGAAAATGCTTTTATGGGACCCTTACGGCTCATAAAATTGAAAAGCCTTAGGTGATAGGGACCTAAACCTGTCTTCTAAGCCATCGCATCCCAACGGGAAAAGGCAAATGATGAATTGCTCCTGGCACATGTGCTTCAGTGTTAGCAACGCTGATGCCTACCCTAACCCCCAAAATTCCAAACTCCAATCCAATGGACCCCTAAGTCTTTAAACTGGGAATAGATGACCTCTAAATCGTTAAACTGGGAACATATGACCCCTAAGTCGTTAAACTGGGAACGAGGGAAATTCCCTCACGACAAATGATGATTCGCTCCTGGTACCATATTCCAGTGTAGCGGTGCTGATGCCAAAGCAAAACTAAAATCCCCAAATCCTGTCATGACAGATGATGATTCGCTCCTGGTACCATATTCCAGTGTAGCGGTGCTGATGTCAATCCAAATCACATCAAATCAGCAGAACAACCAATGACCTCCCTGGCAGAATCAAGTTCCACCTCGGAAACAAGTCAACTTCATCCCTGACACCACAAGAAGCGGAGCAAGTCAAATCCAGAACCGACCGTCCAAGTCGCAAAAAGGGCAGAACCGACCGTCCAAGTCGCAAAAAGGGCAGAACCGACCGTCCAAGTCGCGAAAAGGGCAGCACCGACCGTCCACGTCGCAAAAAGGGCAGCACCGGCCGTCCACGTCGCAAAAAGGGCAGCACCGACCGTCCAAGTCGCTAAAAGGGCAGCACCGACCGTCCACATCGCAAAAAGGGCAGCACCGACCGTCCACGTTGCAAAAAGGGCAGCACTGACCGTCCAAGTCGCAAAAAGGGCAGCACCGACCGTCCACGTCGCTAAAATGGCAGAACCGACCGTCCACGTCGCTAAAATGGCAGAACCGACCGTCCAAGTCGCAAAAAGGGCAGAACCGACCGTACAAGTCGCAAAAAGGGCAGAACCGACCGTCCAAGTCGCAAAAAGGGTAGCATCGACAGCCCACGTCGTAAAAAGGGCAGAACCGACCGTCTACGTCGCTAAAATGGCAGCACCGACCGTCCACGTCGTAAAAAGGGCAGCATCGACCGTCCAAGTCGCTAAAAGGGCAGCATCGACCGTACACGTCGCAAAAAGGGCAGTACCGACCATCCACGTGGCTAAAATGGCAGCACCGACCGTCCAAGTCGCAAAAAGGGCAGAACCGACCATCCAAGTCGCTAAAAGGGCAGCACCGACCGTCCACGTCGCTAAAAGGGCAGCATCGACCGTCCACGTCGCTAAAAGGGCAACAACAACCTCCTCGTCGGAATTATGCTCCGCCTTGGAATCAAGTCAACCAGACACTCCAACTCGGAGACACGTCAAGTATCGACCGTCCATGTCGTAAAAAGGGCAGTGCCAGCTTCCTAAAAAGCGGGAACCGAATCAAGTCGCCTCTACGTGAAAGAAGATCCATCAATTTCATGCACACGACCCACATATGCTGTGTGCGTTTATTGATGGGGGGCACTTTGTTGGGGTCGAAATTTACACCCCTGTTGACCAAGTCAAAATCAAAGTCAACCCCAAGCCAAGTGGGCCCAAGCCTAGGTCAAATGGGCCAATGCCCAAGTCGAGCCCGAATATGAAGCCGCCGGCTCCCCCATGCCAAGATAAAAATTTTGTAATAAATAATTTTGGTGTATTTCTTTTATTTTATTTTATGAATAAATGTAAGAAAAATGGGCATAAAGCCAAATTTTTGTAAAGCACATAGCTTATGTGCAAAAAGAAACAGCACATGAGGCATGAGATGGGCAAAATGCCATTTTTGTAAAGCCCAAGAGGCTATATGTAAAGTGTATAGCCTATAAAGGCAAAGATAATGAAAATATCTCAACAACTTTTTCTCTCTCCAAAAAAGAATCAAGATCTGTAATCTTCTCCTTCCTCAAGGTTCTAAAACCTTCTTCTTTCTTTTGAATTAAATCAAGAGTTTTACTTTTTCTTTTCCAAAACTAAATAGTTTTTCACCACAAAACCCACAAAGGGGAGCTTGGATCTTCCATCAGATCTTAAAAAGGATAGATTTTTAAAATCTCGCCCCTCTTGTTATCCAAGAGCCGGCCAACAAAGGAGGAAGAAGGAGACCTATCTCCAAAGACCCAATTTGGGGAAGATCCAGGGCTCAAGGGGAGAAGCCCCTTCATCGGCTTCAAAATACCTTAGGAGTCTAACTCCTCACACACACACACACACACACACACAAAATAATAAGTATTTTTTTCTGGGAGTACAACTCCCATTGCAGGGACCAAGTCCCTTTTGGTCGCCCAAGCGCCCAAAGCGCGATATATTAGCATGCTTACCGTCTTGTAAAGTTTTGCCTCTTATAAATACTAATCACTATGAAATTAAACCACAATATATTAGCATGCTTCCCAAATTCCCTGGAATAGATTTTGATGATGCATATATCTTTATAAATGAATTTGATGAAGCGGGCTAAATGATAAAATTGTAACAACTTAGTGATGACGCTCTTAAACTTAGATTTATACCCTTTGCACTTAAGGATAATGCGAAAAGATGGCTATGTGGTCTCCTTGCTAATTCTATTTTCACATGGAAACAATTTATTAAAACTTTCCGAAACAAATTCTACCTTAATTATAAAACTGCCAAAATCAGAAACGAAATTAATTAATTCTGTTAAATTGGGAGAGAATCTTTTTAGAAATATTTTGAAAGATTCAAAGATCTTTTAATTAAATGTCCACCCCACGGTATGGAAAAATTTAGGTTATTTCAAATCTTATATGAAGGTCTAAAAGATAATTCTAAAACAATGTTAGAGTCGATGAATCAAGGGGACTTTTTTGCGAAAGATGCTGAAAGTGCATGGACATTCTTAGAAGAGCTAGCGGAGAAGACGATGCAATGAGAAGGATCAAGTGATAAGGCCACCTACTCAAGAGCGTACAACTAACAAGCTTCATCGATTGCTTCCGAAGATAAACTAGCTGCAGTGGTGAAAATATTAGAAGCGTTAGAGATGAAGGGTTCAAGTCAAGTCAGCCCAGTTAATCAAGTATCACATTCTTTGTGCAACAACTGTCAAGATCCTAGTCATCTATCTGAGAAGTGTCTTTTGGTGTAAATTAATTCTCAAGGTCTGGAAAACATTAATGTTGCTTTTAATCATAATAGACCTAGGAATGATCGTTATACTCCAACTTCTAATTCAGGTTGGAGAAATCACCCAAAATTTGCTTGGAATCAAAATAATAATTATAATAACAATAATAATGCAAACAACCAGTATCAAAATTTCCAAAATAATAAAGTAGGTCCACAACCAAATTCAAAATTTCAACCAAATCAAAATCTCAATCAAAATTTGAATTACGTTCCAAATCAATCTAATTTTACTATTAATGAAAGTGAAAAACGATTCTTAAATATAGAAAAAAACTTAGATCTTTTTATGAAAAACTCCATTCAATCAACTTTAAATTTATAGAAAACTTTGGCAACATTTATTCAGTCAACTAACTAATCCATTAACTCAAATAGTCAATCAATAGTTAGGTTAAAATTACAAATGGGTCAAATTGCTTCAACAGTGAGTGAGTGAGATAAAGGAAAATTTCCAAGTCAACCTGTAGCTAATCCTCAAATTCAAAAAAGGAAGTTTAAGTCAAACTAATGCAGTTTAAGAAAATCAAGTAAATCAAGTCAACGCTGTAACAACTTTAAGAAGTGGAAACAAGTTGACAACCAAGTAACTATACCAACTGACTTAAACAAACAACCATATAAAACACCATCTTCTGAATTAGTTCAACCTATTGAATTTGATCAAATAGATGAATCTAATAAACATGATGAACAAGATTCTTTAAATTCTAACTTAAATAACCATATTAAGCAAAGAGCTCCATTTCCAAATAGACTAAGGTCTAATAAACAATCCGCTAATATGAAAAAGATGCTAGAAATGTTCAAGCAGGTTAAGATTAATATTCCACTTCTTGATGTCATTCAACAAGTCCTTGCATATGCTAAATTTTTTAAGGACTTGTGTATCAGGAAGAAACAGACACATGTACCTAAGAAAGTCTTTCTAGCATCAAACGTTAGTAAAGTCTTATTTAGCTCTATGCCACTCAAATACAAGGATCTTGGTTGTCCAACCATTTCTTGTACTAAAGGACAAAAATTCATTAATCAAGCTTTATTAGATTTAGGTGCAAGTGTGAACTTGCTACCATATTCAGTCTATGAACAGTTAAGATTAGGAGATTTTAAACCAACGAAATGTATGCTATAACTAGCCAATCGTTCTGTCAAATTGCCTAAGAGAGAGATTGAGGATGTTTTAATTAAGGTGGGTGAATCTATATTCCTAGTTGATTTCATCATTTTAGAAAACGAACCAGTCTCAAACCCTCGAACTCAAATTCCTGTGATTTTAGGACGATCGTTCGTAGCTACATCAAATGCTTTGATTAATTGTCGCAATGGGTCCATGAAACTATCATTTGGCAACATGATTATGGACTTAAATATCTTTAATTCGAGTAACCAACATGGCGAAATATTTGATCGGGACTTTTCTATCAATTCAATTGAAGATGTATCAAAAGATGACACCATTGATATCAAAGAATTAAAGCTTGAAGAAATCTTCAATGATGAGCCTGAACTCTTGAATGATGTGAACCCACAATCTAACCAAGTCTCATACACATGTTGGTTCCATCATGAACCAAGGAAACAATTTCGTCTTTCGATTGAGGAGCCATCTATATTAGAACTTAAACTTTTACCTTCTCATTTGAAGTATGCTTATTTAGGTTCAAATGAAACGTTGCCTATGATAATTACCAACAATCTTTCAAAGGAGCAAGAAAAAGCTCTGTTAGTCATTCTTCGTAAAAATAAAGAAGCCATTGGGTGGACTATGGCCGATACCAAATAAATTAACTCTACTATTGCTCGGCATATGATACACTTGTTAGATGATATCAAAACCGCTCGAGATCCACAATGTAGGATTAATCCAATTATGAAAGAAGCGGTGAGAAATGATATTCTCAAATGTTTTGATAATGACATCATCTACCTTATATCCAATAGCTTATGGGTTAGTCCAATCCATGTGGTGCCCAAAAAGTCGGGAATAACTGTTATCACTAATGAAGCTGATGAACTCATTACAACCCGAACACAAACAGGTTGGAAAGTTTGCATAGATTATAGGAAACTAAATGCAGCCACTAGGAAGGATCATTTTCCTCTTCCATTTATCGATTCAATGTTGGAGTGTTTTGCTGGCCATGAGTTTTATTGCTTCCTTGACGGTTATTCAGGGTACAATCAAATTGCTATAGCTTCGGAGGATCAAGAGAAAACAACTTTCACATGCCGTTTTGGTATATTTTCATATCGTCGTATGCCCTTTAGGTTATGTAATGCGCCGGCTACTTTTCAAAGGTGCATGATATCTATCTTCTCGGATATGGTTGAGCGTTTCTTAGAAATTTTCATGGATGATTTTTCGATTTACGGTGACTCCTTTCAGCAATGTATAAATCATCTGGAGTTAGTCTTAAATCGATGCAAAGAAAAAGATTTGACTCTTAATTGGGAGAAATGCCACTTCTTAGTAAAACAAGGAATTGTTTTAGGTCACATCATTTCGAGTAAAGGCATTGAGGTAGATAAGGCAAAGGTAGATGTGATATCTAACCTACCTCCTCCCAAGACAGTGAGAGACAGTAAAGCATTATTAGTCAATGCTGGTTTTTATAGACGATTTATTAATAATTTTAGCAAAATTGCTAGACCCTTAACTACTCTCTTGGCCAAGGATATACCCATCTAATTTGATTCTAAATGTCTTGAGTCATTTGAACGCATAAAGAAAGAACTCATTTTTGCTCCTATTATTCATGCACCGGTTTGGGGAGAACCTTTTGAGTTGATGTGTGATGCATCCGACTATACGATAGGGACTGCTTTAGGAAAACGTTTTAATAAAATTACACATGTTATCTACTATGCAAGTCAAACTCTCAATGATGCATAACTCAATTACTCCACAACCGAGAAGGAATTCTTGGTTGTTATCTTTGCTCTTGAGAAATTTCGATAGTATTTAATTGGATCACCAATTACTGTATACACCGATCACTCTGCACTAAGATATTAAATGGCCAAGAAAGATGCAAAGGCACGATTGATACATTGGATCCTATTGTTACAAGAATTTGATTTAACAATCGAAGATAAAAAGGGATCAGATAATGTAGTTGCCGGCCATTTCCCGCGTCTTTAAAATGCACCAAATGTTGAAACTCTAATTAATGAACATTTTCCTTATGAACAACTATTTACAATATCAGGCGAATCTTGGTACGCCAACATAGTTAATTACTTAGTGATAGGTGAGACACCATCAATTTGGTCAAAACAGGATAAATGTAAATTTTTCTCCGAAGTAAAACACTTCTACTGAAAGGATCAATACTTATTTAAGTGTTATCCCGACCAAATCCTAAGGAGGTGTGTCCTCAATTTTGAAGTAAAGAGTGTTTTATCATTTTGTCATGACCAAGCCTGTGGAGGTTCTTTTGGGCCTAGAAAGACCGCTGAAAAGATTCTGCAATGTGGATTCTATTGGCCCACACTTTTTAGAGACGTTGTTGAATACTGCAAATTGTGCAATAATTGCCAACGTATGGGTAAAATAATTAGAAGAAATATGATGCCCTTACAACCAATTTTGGTTGTAGAAATATTTGATATTTGGGGAATTAATTTCATGGGTCCATTTCCAAATTCATTTGGAAATATATTTATCTTGCTGGCTGTGGACTATGTGTCTAAGTGGGTGGAGGCTGTACCTTGCAAAACAAATGACAATAGAATTGTTTTCAAGTTCTTGAAAGAGAATATTTTCTCTAAATTTGGCATACCTCGCACAATCATGAGTGATAATGGTACACATTTTTGTAATCATTCATTTGAGACGCTTATCTGTAAATATTCGATTACCCACAAGCTGTCCACACCATATCATCCCAAACAAATGGACAAGTTGAAGTGTCCAATAGACAAATCAAACAAATTTTAGAAAGACTGTGAGTCATAACCGAAAAGATTGGACATTTAAATTAGTGGATGCATTATGGGCATTCCGTACAGCCTTTAAAACCAATCTAAGGATGTCTCCATATCGTTTGATCAATGAAAAATCTTGTCACTTGCCTATTGAATTAGAACACCAAGCCATATGGGCTATTAAACAATTGAATTTTAATTTAGATGAGGCTGGTGGAATTAGAAAATTGCAACTAACTAAGTTGGAGGGAATTAGGAACGATGCCTATAAGAATGCAAAAATTTATAAAGATAAATCCAAAGTGTTCCATGATAAAAGTATTGTGCGAAAAATATTTCATGTAGGAAAAAAGTCTTCTTCTGTAACTCTAGATTGTACCTTTTTCCGGATAAACTAAAATCTAGATGGAAGGGCCTATACACGATAAAAACAGTATTTTATCATGGTGCAGTTGAACTTGAAGATCCGAAAACCGTTCAAAGTTTTAAAGTGAATGTACAAAGATTAAAACCATTTTAAAATTACACAGACGATTCGGAGCGTGTGCTCATTGTTCTCCACGAGCCGCAGTACACTTGATTCAATCATTCACTGTATTATCTATGTAAAATATGTAACATAACTTTTTCTGTAGTTTTCTTTTTGTTTTAGAGGTAAACTTGTCTTTACATTCCTAAAACCCTATTCCCTTCACTATAAATAGAACTGTTTACCGCCGAGGACGAGGAACTGAGACGATCCGAGATGGACTGTCTAGCCTGAATTTGGGGGCAGATGCATAGGTTTGATCCATCCACCTCTCCGAAGACATTAAGTTGATTTATAGCGCCATATATCGGAGGCTTAGATAGATGCGACCGATATAACCGACGTCAGATTCCCTCTCACGAATGAGAGTTTTATTGATTGTGGGGGCATATTTTCCCTACAGGCGCAAGACCCTGCAGTTAATTATATTGTCGCGTATGACAAAAACTTTCTACTACTCCAGGTTTTTAGCTTTGTGTGTCATATTTTAAGTTTTGTTTATTATGGGTTGCCCTTGGATTGTATACAGAAACTAATATTTTCGTCGCCCTCAGGGCACGGATTTGTCCAAATCCGTATATATACTTCATATGATTTGGGTCAAGCATTTGCTTGACAAGGTCCATGTTGGTAGCTTGGTTTGCTAACGGGAGTAAATTTAGGTTGCATTTCTCATATTTGTGAGGTCCATCGGTTCACATGAGAGCATAAGCTTTATTTAAGGACGCGTTAGTCTCCTTTGAGAGCTAAGTTCTACTTAGAGGGTTTTGGGCCACGTTGATAGCTTGGTTTCCCAAAGGGAGTGGACTTAGATTGCATTTCTCATATTTGTGAGGTCCATCAGTTCAGAAGAGAACATAATCTCTATCTAAGGATCGTTAGTCTCATTTGAGAACTAAGATCGAACTTAAACGATTTAATCATATCTTAAGAATATTGTTCTCTGTTGATCATTTGATCACAAATGAAGCTTAGGCTTCCAAGCTTTGGCTTGATATTCATGTGCATCAGCGCTCTGGGAACATGTGCGCTTGCGCACTTGAGATGTGCAAGTCGCTTGCTCACGTGTGTTCCACGCGATGCACATAGCAATCGGTGGGACCCATATTGGCACTTGTGCTTGACGCTTGCGCACGTGCATTTCACGTGGTACAACGTAGATCTTTATGGAGAGCGCTCCTGACATTGGCACACGTGTTATGCACGTAGCGCAGCACATTATATACACTTGCTCTATGCAAACTTTGCCGAAGCTTCTTTATGGGATGCGCTTGCGCTTTTATAGTGCGCCCAAGTTTATAGGGTGCGCCTTACCTTTCTATTGAGTTGAAACTTTGTTCCTTATATCTTTTATGGCACACTTGTGCTTTCTTGATGCGCACGTCTATATGGGGTGCACCCAAGGTTAGGGCAAGCCCTATTTTTTTATGAAAGTTAATAACTTTTCAAGAAAGTATTGCTTTCAATAGATTCAAAACTCTGTTCTTTTCTTCTATTCATAATTTGAAGCCAAAGCTTCAATCTTTATATGTCTAGACACCTTTCTTAATGGGAGTTTTTCTCCCCAAGGTCTTGAATCTTGAGATCAACATCCCATGAGAGTCGAAACTCTCGTAGAGGGGAGGTAAACCCCAAAATCTTTTGATCTTGCATATATGAGTCGAAACTCCAAAGAAACCAAAGCTTCAAGAGGAAGAAAAGGAGAAATTTTCTCTTTTTCTTTTTATTTACCTAGTCTTTTCGAGGGTTTTGGTTGAGAAAGATCTTCTTCTTGATGGAGATGGCTCCTTTCTATTGAGAATGAATTCTCTCTTTTCTTTTTAAAAAAAAAGGAGTAGCCACTGCTTATGATGATGATGATCACTTCTTCAAACTTCCAACTTCGAGATTTTTATCCCAAAGGCTCCTATTTATAGGAGAGAAGTAGTTAAGATAAATCCCTAACTGCCGAATTTGAATTGATTCATATCAATTCATGGTGCGCGTGCACCATCACATCTATGATCCCCGCATCTATTGTTAAGCAAGTTTAACAAGGAAGACTTTCTTCCAAAATAGAGCATCAGCTCTAACAGAAGCGCATGCTTCAGAAATATGTGCTTGCGCTATGTGCCTTGCACGTGTAGCGCAGCGCACGAAGGACTTGTGCTTGCGCATGTGCTTTACACGTGGTGCATCGCAAGTGAGGCCTTGCGCTCTAAGGGACTTTTATAGAACTTGCGCTCCAAGGAAGGTGCACCCTATTTAGGCGGGAACAAGAACCCTCACTCTCATTCAGCAAACCCATCCTATAAACCAATTATATTTTTCATTCTAAGCCGCTACGGTAGAAACAAAAGGAAGAGCTCTCAAAAGTTCGACGAAAAAGAAGGAAAACCACTACAATATTTCAGAAAAATGGAAAATACTATTTTTCAATATAAATAATAAAATAATAAATTTTATGGATATTATACAAATATGGAATTGAGTTTTTGTAGAATGGTATAATTATATACCTATATTTTTGGAAAATAATCGGGAATTAAAATGAATTATAAAGCATTTATTTGATTTGGGCTTTTTATAAATTAGTATATGATTATTTCCATACAAGTTTAGTGTTAAAATTAATTAATGTTTTCCTAATTGTGCATTAAACCAAGCTTATTTTGTTAACCATGTTTTAATGTACCATGACACATTTATTTGAGGGGTTAGCATTTTATTTTGTTTTTTGTGATGGTTTCTTTTTTAAAAGAAAAGAGAAAAAGGAAAAGAAAAAGATATGAGAGGAGACAAGGAAACATAAACATATAGATAGGAGAGAGAGAGAGAGAGAGAGAGGGGAATGGCAACCTTAACCATTTGCATCATTTTTCATCTTCGCTTTATCTTCTTCTTCATCTCCTCCACCTCCTCCACCATCTCTACCACCACCTGAATCATCTCAAAACACATTAAAACCTTCACTAAAAATGTTCTTAATCTCATCCTAAGCATCATGGTGGAATCAAGTTTTCGTTTTGAGGATCGTTTGCCATATTAGAAATTTCTTGAGTTGCTTTCTTGAGGTAAAACTATCACCTTTAATCAAGTCCATAGATTTCTTAACTTCACAAAGTAGTTAGAGTTAGTTTTAGAGCTTTAAGTGCATATTTTCAAAACTTGAGAATTCTAAAGTGAGTTGTAGTGAATAGAATTTGTAGTAGTAGTGTAGTATAAGGTTTAGAGAGTGATTACTAGCCTAGTAGTGATAGTATCCTTGGTCTAGATGAGTTTATAAGTTTCAAACATGAGTTTAGAATTTCGAATGCCAGTTTTGTTGAACTTTTGATGATCAAGTGGAATCTGGGACAATTAGGGAACTCTAAAAATTAAATAAAGGATACAGAGAGATATTTATACCAGTAGAAAGCCACCGTAGAAGCCTGAGCCCCTATCTCCATTCCCTGGCCGCAAATAAATTCCCCATGGCCGCAAATGTCGGGTCAAGTTTGGAGTTAGGGTGTGGTTTTTGTTCTGTAGCTCACTCACTAGATAACTAAGACTACTCTATACGCTAAAAAGTCCCAGATCACCTGAAGAAAAATCTGCAGTTGTTTTACTTGATTTTAGTGATGTTTTTGCGATATTTGAAACTTGGTTTTTGAATATTTGTGTCTTGACTCGATCGTTTGACGTTCGTACGTCGACATCGGGGGGTATTTTGTTGTTTTAGCATGCGTTGACCATAGGTTCTAACCTATGTGCGCTTCACTCGTGATTTCAAATTCGATTCGGAATTTTATGTGATTTTGGTTATGGATTCGACTGTAGGTACAATCGTGTGGACTTCCGAGACGACGAAGAAGAGTAAGGCGTCCGTCGACTTCAACTAGAGCGAGGATATTAGGTGAGTAGATGTATATCTACGGGAGGAGTTGGGTGGATGGCATATAGCACCTCCGCAACCGTAAAATTAGGATACTATATATATATTGGAATAGTATATTTAGTCTACAGGTTTTACTAAAATACTATATGCGTATATTCCTACACTTAGCAGAAGTGATACCCTAAATCTCTATTACTTGCCATTAGGCTATTCACACACATACACAAGGATATGATACGATATGATGACATGAGTAGATGGAGCATATACAAGGATAAGCCTCAGTGGGAGCTTTACTTCGATGGAGCATCCTCCATGAAGCGGCGAAAGCAAAACACCCTCATAATCAAAGACGGAGCGGGCCTTATCTTCGTGACCCCGTAAGGAGGGATATTGCGTTACGCCCTCTCCTTAACGGAGCCAAGGACTAACAACGAAGCTGAATATGAAGTTTTGATAGCAGGTCTTGAGATCGCTATCGACATGGGAATCAAAGACCTCCTCATATATGAAGACTCTTAGCTGATCATTAGCCAAGTAAATGGCGACTATCAGAAATGTAAGCCAGAGCTAGTAAATTATGGCAAAAGAGTGCAGCGACTGCTGACACAAATCCCTTTCTATACTCTGGAAAGCATACCGCGAGCGGAAAACAGTAAGGCGGATACATTAGCCAAATTGGCTAAGGAATTGGTCGATGAAGACCTCGATGACGTGAGGAACATTGTGCAACTCGCGCCAACAGATATATCTTCGGAAGACATGATAGAGCCATCCGAAGGAAAAGAAATAACCGAACAAGTGGCCCTTCAAATAGGGGATGAAGAAAAGGTCAAGGACTGGAGGGAAGTCTTTATAAACTACTTCATGTCACAACGAACGCCTGAAAATGCGTCATCTAGACATCAGCTCATGAAACGAGCTTTGTCTTTCGCCTTCGTCAATGATACTCTTTATAAAAGATCATTTGACCTCTTATGGCTGAGGTGCCTGAGACCGAAAGAAGCAAACAAAGTCATCCAAGAAATACACGATGGACTTTGCGGCTCCATCAGGCGGGTCCGAAGATGAAGATCAAGATAAAAAGAATGGGTTACTATTGGCCCACAATGATCCAGGACTGTCTCGAATATGCGAAGCAGTGTCACTCGTGCCAAATTCATGGGGACTTCATCCATCAACATCCAAATCCGCTACACTCGACTGTGGCTAGCTGGCCGTTCAAAATGTGGGGAACCGATATAATTGGTCCTATCGAACCGGCATCCTCTATAAGACATCGGTTCATACTAGCAACAGCCGACTACTTCTCTAAGTGGGCAGAAGCAGTACAGTTAAGGGAAGTGAAGACAGAGAATATCCTCCATTTCTTCAAAACCTATGTCATATACCGGTTTGGAACTCCACGACAGATAATCTCGGATAATGGGCCAGCTTACAGAAGACATAAAATAAGCTGTTTCTCACAACAATATAAAATAGATTGGAGATACTCTTCAGTCTATAATTCTCGGGCCAACGGTCTAGCTGAAGCTTTCAACAAGATCTTGACAAAGATTATAAAAAAGACGGTGTCCAAAAACAAAAAAGGATTGGAATAAAAGGCTGCATGAAGCTCTCTGGGCATATCGAACAACGTTCAAGATGGCACGAACACAACACCATATGCATTGTTGTTCGGCACGGAAGCAGTGCTTCCATTGGAAATAAAACTCTCCTCCATCGTGTAGCGATTCGATATGAACTAACAGAAGAAGAAAATTCTCATCTTAAGCTTGAGGAGCTTGACGCCCTTGATGAAACTCGCCTTGTAGCACAGCAAAATCTGGATGCTTATAAGGCAAGGATGACTTGGTCATATGAAAAACTGACCAGGCCGAGAACATTCCACAAAAGCGAACTCATGCTAGTTGTCAAAAGACCAATGATCCCCAATCGTGCAAAGCGGTGAAAGTTCAAGCCGAACTATAAAGGTCCATACATTATAGACAAAGTCTACCAGAGTGGAGCCTATCTGCTCATGAATATGCATGGTGAAAGACCTTTCCGGCCAATAAACGACCGATTCCTTAAAAAGTACTATGCCTAACGAGTCATGACTTAGGTCAATGATAGATGACGACGCTTGTGTCCGCTCGCTATCTTCCTGAGTCAGAACTCTGAGAGTAGTACCCAAAAAGCTCCGTCGCCTCAAAACCGGCGATATTGGACCGAAAAGTACCTAAACTAATAATGGACCGAAAATTACATAAGCTAATAACGGACCGAAAAGTCCCTAAACTAATGCTTTCCCCAAATACGGAAATAATGGACCGAAAAGTCCCTAAACTAATAATGGACCGAAATGTCCCTAAACTAATACGTTCCCCCAAACACGGGAATAATGGACCGAAAAGTCCCTAAATTAATAATGGACCGAAAAGTCCCTAAACTAATAATGGACCGAAACGTTCCTAAACTAATGCGTTCCTCCAAACACGGGAATAATGGACCGAAACGTCCTTAAACTAACAATGGACCGAAACGTCCTTAAACTACTATTCGCCCCAAATATGGGAATGTTGGACCAAGACGTTCTTAAACTAATAGTCGCCCCAAATATGGGAATGTTGGACCGAAATGTCCTTAAACTAACATTCGCTTCCAAAACGGGAATGTTGGACCGGAACGTCCTAAAACTAGCATTTCGCCCTAAAATACGACGATAATGGGCCTTCATGGTCTTAAACTAACACGTTTAGCCCTATGGTGAATCCTCATCCTGATTACCGTATACAATCCACGGGTATAAACGACTCATAACTCTCCCAGGTCCCACATGATGTAGTCCTTAGAAAATGATCCGGGCTTACAGTTAATAGTGCATTACCTTACAGGCCGCGTTAAAAAAAAGGTATGTCCACAAGCGAAAAGAACACGGATGAAAAAACCTGAAAAGGCGTCGTGAGTAAGAACAGCAGGACTGCCAGCGAGGTAGTGAAAATCCGAGAGGGCGCGAACTCGTAAAAAAAACTTACAAATCCCTCACGACTTTGTAAGGAGAAAGCACCTGCGTGAGATCCTTACGACTCACAGAGGAGTAACATATCCATACGATTAATCCACTTACGAGATCCTCATGACTCGTAAGAAGAAAATATTCCCTATGAGACCCTCACGGCTCAACGGATTCAAAATCCTTAAGTTAAAGGGATCTAAACCCGTTCGTAAGCCATCAAAACCCTACAAAACTTTCTTGCCCTACAGGTGGTCCAATATTGACCCTTGTATACAATCCACGGGCATAAATAAATATTCTCCCACCAATTCCACCAACGACGAGAAATTTCCCCATATGATGAGTGATACTTGTAAGCCCTCTCGACTTACAAGGAGAAAATACTCTTATAAGATCCTTACGACTTATAAAAGAAAAACACACTTAGGAATCCTCACGACTCTTAAGGAGAAAATACACCTACAAGATCCTCTCGACTCGTAGGGAGAAATACCTTTTTGAGACCTTTACGACTCATAAAGCCAGAAAGCCTTAGTCGACAGGATCCTAACCCTGTTTGCTAAGCCACCTTTGTCCAAAATAACAAGGGCAAATGATGATTCGCTTCTGACAATATCCCAGTTGTAGCGATGCTGATTACTAAATAGGTATCAAATTTCAAGTTCTCTCACGGCAAATGATGATTCGCTCCTGGCAATATTCCAGCGGTAGCGATACTGAAGCCAAGATTGGTATCAGATTTCAAATCCCCAACTCAAAAAAAAAGCCGAAATGGTAGGGCAACTCGAAATAAAAGGCAGCGAGTAAAAAAAACAGCCGAAATAATTGGGCACCACGATAATAGCCAAAATGATTGGGCGATCGTGACTTTCGCGACATAAAAGCTGAAAAGATAAAGTATCGCGGAAAGAAATAAAAAATAATAATAAAAAATGAAAATGAAACTTTTCTGCCCTGCAAGTATGTCCATATTGACTCTTGTATACAATCCATGGGCACAAATGAAAGAAAGGGAACCATATTTTCCCACCATGCTTCGTCAAAAGGAGAACCGTGTCTTGACGGTACATATACAACCTAGAGACCATCCTGGCGTTCCTTCTCATTCCAGCAGGAAGTAGACGCAACGTTATCATCAAAAAAGAAAGACCCAAGGGTCAAAACAAAAATGGAGTAATGGCAAAATCCTAGCTTCAAGTCTTGACGGTACATATACAACCTAGAGACTATCCCGACGTTCCTTCTCATTCCGGCAGGATGCGGATGCAACGTCATCATAAAAAAAACCCAAAGTTCAAAGAAAAAATAGAGTAATGGCAAAATCCTAGCTTTAAGTCTGGATGGTACATATACAACCTAGAGACTATCCCAGCATTCCCCCTCACTTCAGCAGGGTGCGGATGCAAGTATCAAATAAAATTTGAGCAATGGCATATTTCTAGTCCCGGACTTCAATTACAATACATACAGTATAAAGGTCCTACAGATGTCTACCCTACTTCAGCAAAGAATCGGCGCGATATCGTCAAAGCAAAAATGAAGTGACGGCATATTCCCAACTTCGGGTCTTGATGGCAGTACATACAAAGCCTAAAGACTGTTGGAGATCATCCCACTCTAGAAGGGTGTGGTTATGAGTTATCAGAGCTCCAAATTGAGCTTAACCTTAAGTAAAAAGCGTCACGGAAAATACCTAACGCTTATTCTTCTGAAGGTAATATAAATACTCCAACCTAAGAAGATTACTTGAAGACGTCTTGTCCAGCCTCAGAGGGGATCAGAGACACGACAGTCGCGAGACTACTCGAACAGCGGCTTAAAGACTGCATATCGAGAAACCATCAGTCAACGCGATGGTACCACAGACTAAAACCCTAGTACCACAAACCTAATGGACCTTTGTTATAAAAGAATGGGGGTTATCTATATACAACGTTAGGATAAGTTTGCCTGTAAACCCAAGGGAGGTAAACTAAAAAGACTCCGAAATGAGTACATAAACTAGAGACTCTAAAATGAGTGAATAAACTATAAACTCCGAAATGAGTACATAAACTACTTCGTGCCAGATCAAGACATCAAAAAAACAGAAGAGTGCATGTAAATAAAAAAATGTATATTCTTTATTCATGAATCAAAATGTTTGAAAGATACAATTTGTAAAGAAAAAAGTGGATGCAATTGTAGCCTCTAAGAGGGCGGGGCTTTTAATAAAGCGGCGACCCGTTCATTCTCGTGCCGCAGCTCATTCTCACGCTCCACTATTGCGGCTAGTATTTCTTTGACTTGAACTCGTTGTTGCAAGCACGAAGAAAGCTTCTTAGAAATTTCCTGCTTAGCAGCTTCGGAGTACCGCATTCCTCGCTCAGTAGAGTCAAGGTCCCGCCTCAGTGCCATTCCTTCATAAATGCATCGTTAAAGATTTTCAAAGATAACTTGGAGCCGCGCAGCATTCGCTTTTACCTGGGCACGTAATTGGCTTGACTCACTAAAAGCTGTTTCATGCTCCTTCAGCTTCAGGACCAGCTTCTGCTCGTAATATTGAATGGAAGCGGCACTTTGGTAGATCCATACAATCAATTGAGCCTTTGAGGATAATGCCTCAAGCGTAAGATGTTTGTGCTCGATCTCATTGAGGCAAGCCTCAATTTGCTTACAATAATCAACCCAGATGCGGACGAAATCTTCATTATGGAAAGTCACAAGAGTCGCCGGCATGGGGTTGACTTCATCCGCAAAGTTCTCAGCAGAAGTGAGAGCCTTGACATTAAGGTCTTCGATAAATTCGCTTAGCATGCGCCTACTATTTGCTGTGCCTGTGGAAGATTGGCGTTTAGCGAAGGGCCCTGCGGGTATAGAAATGCGAGACTCAAACGGAACAAAGCCAGTGGAGCAGCTACAAAATAAGAAATGTACAAAGAAAGGTCAGATTTCAACCTAAAATAAAAAAAATGAATAAAATCTAACCTATCAATAGTTGAAAGAGGCAAATCGGGGAGCATAAAGGCTCAGCTATTTCTTCGTCTTCTCCTTTGAGCCGTAAGACTATAGTCAGTACGGGAAAAAGATTATTAGAGAAGGATTACTCGTAGAAAGATGGAAAAAAATGAAAGATATACTAACCAATGCCTGAAGGAGGAACATATCCAGATTGGAAGGCGAAGTGCAAAGCTAACATTTGGCACAGATGGTTGAAAAGCACTTCTACAATATTGCAAAAATATACGTCAAGAAATTAATCTAAGGAGTAATATCAATACTAAAATGAAGAAATAAAAAAAATTGAAGGAAAATTACCTTCCGTCGCTGAGCCCGAGAAAACTCGGAGAGGTGCAAAAGAGATGGGTGGAACAGCAACAGTCATGATGATAGCTGACGGGGGTTCTTTAATCAGCAGATCGCCAGGGTTTACCGTGCCTATATCAGAAATAAAGAAAACCTTAGCAAATGTGTCTAGCAGAATTAAGAATCCAAAAGTAATAGCATGGAAGATACCTATGGGTTTCATGAGAACCAACGGTGCGGAAACCATGGTTGTATCTGGAGCGTCACTAGTTGCGACAGCTTCTTCGACTTCCATCACCATTGGGAAGACGGATTCAACATCTGCACCCTTATCTCCCGAATCAATAAGAGCTATCGTTATCCTAGCATCACCCACGGATACTGGGGATCCACCGGGAGAAGGAGTGGCAGCTGGAGCAATGTCGGACTCAAAATGAAGGCCTTTCGCCCCAAAATTTCCAGATGCTGGCACCTCACCCGCAGCGCTGGCACCTAAACTTGTCCCTGCTATGTCATTCAAGGAAAAATGTGTTATAATTCCAATAAACTGCTATGGAAAGAAACTTGGAGAAGTAAATAAGTCCTACCAGGTTTCGTTAAAGTATCGTGCACTGTCTCACCTTGAAATAAACGTTCAGCCTCTTATGCACACCAAAGGCATCCAACACATGCATCTCTATCCATGATATAAAATAATGTAGAGAGAGATTTACGGGCTTCAAACCCGGCTGGGTGGTGTCGGCTGCCATACTTAGGCCATTATACAATGAGCCAATCTTCCAATTCCAACGGCTATACGCGTTCCCGCCACAACACGATGAGACGGATAGAAAACGGACGGTCTCATGCAGTGAGGATGCATTGAGAGTGCAAAACAGCTCAGCCACAAGCCAATGAAGCCCACGAAAAATGTTTCCTCATCAATGTTCGGAGCAGCAATTTCTGCAAAAGGGACGATGGGGGTGTCCAAAATAAACAACTGCTTCAGATCCGTATCAGCAGTCGGCAACTTTTCCAAGCCAAACCCGAACAGATCACCAAGCTTGGCAAACTTCGCAGCCTTCTTCGACAAAACTTTCGGACGAAGGAAACGTGCGACAAAATCCGTAAAGCTAACCCCCTGCCCCCCAGACTCTAAAAACAAGCTTTCATAAATATTCAACACTTTGATCAGACTTGGGAACTTATGTTGGATAGCATTTTCCGGCGTAAGGCCCATGACGACCGATTCGGTGGCAAAGATATACTCGTCAGGAGGAAGTATCTCCTCATAATGCTCCCCTCTGACGGGTATGTTCACCGCTGAAAGACGGACCGGGACGTTGGGACGTCTGACCTGAATCCTGGGGGCAGATGCTATTTGGATTTATCCGTCCACCTCTCCGAAGATGCTAAGTTGATTTATGGCACCGTGTATCGGAGGTTTGGACGGATGCGGCCGTTGTAGCAGACTTCGTCAGATTCCCCCTCGTTTGAGAGGGTTTTTTTATTGTAGGGCCGCTCTTCCCTGCTGGCGCAACCCCCTGCAGTTAATTGCGTTATCGCATCGCGATAACCACTTTCTCCTGCTCCGGAAGTTCACTTCGTGTCGTGTGTGTTTGTTTTATTTTTAGTTGCCCATGGATTGTATACGGAGATTAATTTATGTCGTCGCCCGTAGGGCGTAGATTAATCCAAATCCGTATATTTTCTTAGATTTGGGTTTGGGTTGATTTAATGATCGTTGGTCTGTTTTGAGATCAAGATCGACTTAAATATATACGAGCAGTTGGGGCTCGGTTGGTTTTTTATTAAGGATACAATAATCCAATTTGAGACTAAGATCCACTTAACAAGGGTTTAGGATCATTTTTGTTTCAGATCCAACAAAAGAGCATTTGGGCTCTATTGTTTTAGTTTAGGGATGTTTCGGTCCGTTGTCACCATTTTGGAGGCAACGGTTTAGTTTAGGGATGTTTCGGTCCATTGATCACCATTTTGGAGGTGAACGGTTTAGTTCAGGGACGTTTTGGTACATTGTCGTTATACGCACGTGTATTTGTTACGTGGCGGAGGCAACGGTTTAGTTTAGGGACGTTTCGGTCCATTGTCGCCATGCGCGCACGTGTATTTGTTACATGGCGGAGGCAACGGTTTAGTTTAGGGACGTTTCGGTCCATTGATCACCATTTGGGGGTGAGATTTTAGTTTAAGGACGCTAAGGTCCGTTGATCACCATTTGAGGGTGAGATTTTAGTTTAAGGACATTACGGTCCGCTGTTAGTTTAGGGACATCTCGGTCCATTGATCATCTTGCGCGCACGTGTATTTCTTACGTGACAGGATGAGCAACGATGATATGGGCCCAGTTTGGGGTGTGGTTTGATTTGGGGTGTGCACGTCAGTTTGGGCAGTGCACAAAAAAGCTGTTGGTTGTCGGGACCCGCCACCTCTCTGAAAACGTTGAGGAATTACAACGACATGTATCAGAAGTGTAGAGTGATGCCAAATCCCATATTTGATGGAAAAGATCATGGTGGATCATCTAAGAATCATTAGTCATTTTTGGAAACTATGATTAACTTAGGAAATATTGGATAAACATCATTTTGGATATCATCAGTCGAAAGCTCATCAGTCATGTTTGGGACTAAGATCAATTTGGGGAATGATGAGCACAGAGGGGCTCAATTGATTTGAAATTGAAGAGGTTTTGACTTAGGAAGAACTTAGTCAATATGGGCTAGATCTGGGTCTCCATAATTATCCAACAGTGCTAAGTGTTGCAGTATACAATGTTCATGTGCATTTCATGTTGGCACTGGAATAGTGTTAAACACTAGAGTTCCATGGCGCTCACGTGGCAAATGTGAAGCACCGGATTAGTGTTAAACACTAAGGTGATGTGGCGCTAACGTGACACACGTGAGGCACTCAAATATGGAGACTGCCCATTTATTTCCCCATTTTTATATAAGTGCTAAGCACTTGATTCTCGTGACGCTCACGTGTAAAACACATGAGGCGCCCCAAATATGGGTGCTGCCCTTTTATATAAGTGCTAAGCACTTGGTTCTCGTAGCGCTCATGTGTGAAACACGTGAGGCTCCCCAAATATGGGTGCTGCTCTTTGGGCTTATTTCCTCTTCTTTTTCCAGAAGTGCTAACCACTTGATTGGGGATGGCATGCAAAACACGTGACTGCCTTAGGAAGTGTTCCTAGCTCCTCTTTTAAGTACTCGCTTGGGAAACACGTGAGGCAGCCTTAGCCGTTTCTTTTTGTTTATTAGAAACACCCACATGGAAAACACGTGAGATCTTGTTATAGTGTTGAACAGTAACACATCACCAGGCTTTTCTTCTGTGTTCTTGGAGATTTTGATCTCTTATTAATGGCATTCCTAGTCATTAGGATTTAGGTTTGGGAGGTCTTGGATCATCATCTATGCTGAGGAATCAAATTCTCCTTCTGTTCTTTGCAAGAATTAAATTCTTTTTATAGGGTTAAACCCTAATTTTCGGAGGAATTAAATTCCCACATGTTTTTGTAAGAATTAAATTCTTTTGGACTTAGTTCTTTCTCCTAAGTTTTGAATCTGCATGATAGAATCTCTTCGATGGGAATTAAATTCTCAACTTGTGGGGAGATCTGCTTCTGCAGATCTCGACCAGAGGAAGAACTAAGTTCTTATAGGAAGGGTTCAACCTTTAGAGAGACATAAGAGAGGCAATATGATCTCTGAGGTTTTTTTCCTCCTTACCTAGGGTTTTAATGAAACAAGTCTTCCTTTGTGAGAATTAAATTCTCTGTTCTTTTCGAAAGTTTATGGGGGGTTCCTCTCTCTGAGACTTGAAGTCTTGGGTCCTTTATATAGTAGAGGCAATTTTGTTAATTAGTTTGAGAAAATCTCTCATTGAGAGATTTCAATTGATTTGGGGAATTTTTCCCACCGTTGGATCTTTGATCCGAGGATCTCTGTTTTACATAGTATATTTTCTTGTTTTTAACAAGATTGTGGAAATATTTTCCCATATGCAGAATATTATTCTGAGAAATGGTGAATTTCAATCACCATTGGATTTTTAATCCAAGGACCCTCTATTTTATAAAGAGCAATCTTTCTCGTTTAGAAAGATATGGGAACTATTTTCCATCTTTGATCCACCAACTTCCTGTTTTAACAGAAAATATCCTTCCTTATTTAGAAAGTTCAATAGAATTTAATTCTATATTTAATCACCATTGGATCTTTGATCCAACGGTTCTTTGTTAAGTAGAATTAAATTCTACTTAGGGAAGTGCCCTTACGTGTTTAACACATGAGGCATATTTAGTTTGTAAGCTGTTTGATTGCAGCGCCTATATGCAAGCATATAGGCGCTCACGTGTTAAACACGTGAGGCTCATTTAGCCTAACAGTTGTTTTAATTGCAATTCATATATGCTTTGCATATAGGCACTCACGTGTTAAACACGTGAGGCTTCATTTAGCCTAAAGTTGTTTGAATCGCAGTGCCTATATGCGTTGCACATAAGCACTCACGTGTTAAACACGTGAGGCTCCATTAGCCTAGTAGTTTGTTTGCATTGCAGTGCCTATATGCGTTGCATATAGGCACTCACGTGTTAAACACGTGAGGCTCATTTAGCCTGACATTTGTTTTGATTGCAGTGGCTATATGCATTGCATATAGGCACTTGCGTGTTAAACACGTGAGGCTTTGAACAGTGGGGAATTTTCCCCTTACCCCCCTTTTTATAAGGGAACAAATGCCCCCAGCGTTGCTCTCACGTGGGTTGCACGTGAGTACAACGCTGTCTACCCTTACAGCTGTTGGATTGCCTAGGAGAATGGGATGATGAACCGTTCCCCATCTTGTCTTATAAATTCGGGGGTTTAGCTTCTGTGATGACCACTGTTCTTTCATCTTCTTCCTTACTTATTTTCTTTGAGAATTTAATTCTCTTTTTCCAGAGCTTAGTTCTCTGCCCGCTGAAATTTCAGAGTTAAACTTTGTCAAAACTCTTTCTTTGGTAAGGATTATGAACGGAATGTATTTCTTAGGAAACCCTTTTTTTTGCCCTGGATTTTAAATCTATCAACAGAGCGTTACTCTTTTCTTGAATTGATTCCTTAAACATCCAAATCAAACACATTTTTTTGTAGACTCTGAGGTCTTGAATCAATGGGGTTGTTAATCCTCCTTTTAGGGTTTTACCCTATCACCGATTTTTAAGGATCCTTGAAATTTAATTTCATTTCCTTTGCCTCCCCGCCATGGTTTTTTTTTTTGGATTTAATCCCTTTATTAAAGGAATTTAATTCCGAATTGGCAGAGCTTAGCTCTGAAAGAATCAGAAACTTTTGGGAATTTTATTCCCTAGTTTTCTCGAGTATCTTAGGGTTTTAATGCCCCTAATACAGATTTGAATCTGTTGTGTATTTTAACAGAACTCGTTTTAAAAGTTGTTTAAACTCCACTGTTTACTTGATGAGAATCCCTTTTGATTCTCCCAATGATTATTTTGCCTTATCATTGGTGAGCCGCCATTTAGATTTCGTGGGGTCCACTGGCTTTGTAGTTAGTGGTCCCCTGAAACAAACTCATATATATATGTTTTATTAATGGGTCCACTCCTTTTTATTTTAAGGTACGATGGCGTTATTTCCCTACTTCCCTTTCGCACGTTCGGAGGACGCTTTCCCACAGTCGCCGTCGGACGAGGAAGTTATGGCGATGATTAGAGCGCATGACAAGGACCATACGAGTCTTCTCTTGTAGGGGACGTGGTATGGTCATATCATCAAGGGCCGCCGTAGCTTTACCTGTAGAGCGCCGACAGAACCCATCCGTCCAATATCATTGATGGAACACCCATAGACTGCTTATGTGGTGGAGGCTACTAACTGGACTCCCACGGGCCGACTCGAGCCGTCAATGACTGGGATACCCAACCAACCCATAGTGGCCATTGATATTCTGGGGCGCCGAATATGTCGGGGTGAAGCTCGACCCTGGGGGCAGGTTTATAAGGTAGGAGTTACCCCGTACCATCCAATGGGCTATCTTTCGTGGGCTCGATACATTCTCTCCTCCCAAGACGCACGGCTGCAGAAGGTTGGGTTATACCAAGCAGTATATGCGTCTCTATTCCATTATCACATCCCTCATGTCTGGTGGATTAAGGCTTTCTTGAATCAATGGAATCTTCCCACCAACACATTCTTGCTAGGGGATCGTAAGGTCTCGATTTCACTGGAAGAGTTTCGCGAGGTTTCTGGGTTGCCGATCAGGGGAGAGCACTACGAAGAGTTATTGCCTCCTGATGAGTATGTGTTTTATATGGTGCATGCCATGCTTGACGGCCTGACGACTGAGAACGCCGTTCGTCATAAGTACCCGAGTCTAATCGAGGCCCTGGGTATCTTCGAAAATCTATTCATGACATTGGAAGGGCAAGGCGTCACCTTAGACGCCTTTATCGCTTGCTTTCTTCACGAGGATGTCTTATCCAAAAAGGCTCCAAAATTCGCGAACATTGAAGACCCTTTTGGATTCGGGCTGAGGAAACTGCCAGTCAAAGAGGAAGACCTGCCGCAGTTCTATATTCCAAACTCGCCGACCGTTGCTTTCGATGCGATCGCGGCCCCTGGCATGGACGAAGAAACATTCTTGATTGGTTTTATCAGTCTCTGGCTCAGCTGGTTTGCCATGCCGATGCATCGACGTTTCACGAGGGCCTCCAACTTTTATCCTGCTCATCGTATAGCCGAAGGAACACGATTGGCTGTTGGCATTGCAGGATTATCACACTTATACAATGGTTTAAGTACTGCTGCCAACACTTCTAATCCGGGTGTGGACACCGTGAACTTCTCCCTCTACTACTTCACGTCATGGATCGAGATGCACGTATTAGGGGCGTTCGCCGCGCATCAACGGCCTGCTTTCTATGAGTTGTACACATTCCTACGGATCATGAGGCTGGTTGATGCTTCCACTCCCGACCCGACTCAGTTGGGGGCTCTATAGGTACTGCTCAATCCTTATTCACACGAAGGCGGGATGGTTTTCAGTGACCGGGTTCTTTCTGCTCCGGCGGGGCCTATTCAACAGTTATTTGATTTGTCAAAGAGTGGAACTCTGGCTCTAAAGCCCAAAGAGATCATGCATCTATATTCAATCCGGCCGGGATACTTAGTGTTCCCCCAGAATGACACTGCTCTCTTCATGCGGTATAATCTATATCGCTCCGCCCAGCAGTTAGGCTACAACCAGGGTGATCCTCTCGAGGCATTTTTAGTTGAGCCTACCCTCTCCCTGGAGGTTACTCGCGATGCCATTCACCATTTCATGCGGTTAAACACTGGCTCCCTCTTCATGATCCCGGAACCCGACTATCTTCTGAGGCCTGTGGCGTCCTTAAAGGGTTGGTATCGCCATCGAGTCGGTCCTGTCATTGCAAAGGAGAGACGGGTGCTTTTCGAATGTAAAGCTCTCGTTCCGGCTCAGGTCACCAGTGCCTCATTTCGGCCGCGGTCGGTGGTTCGCCCTCTTCTGAGGGATAGCGGTTCAGTGCTTATCCCTAAAGCCGCAGAAACAGAATTAGCACCTCGCACTTCCAGTTTGCCGGTGCGTACTAGAGCCGAGGTAAGGGCTTCTGATAGAGCACCAGCGGTGGTATCACCAAAGGGTGATACCGAAGGTGAAGTTGGGCAACGCCGTGTCAAAGCACCAAAGGGGAGGAAGCGCTCCTCCGCCAGCGTTAGCACAAGCTCAAAAAGGAGAAAGAAATCGGTTGCCAGCCTGCTCGATACCTTGTTTGAATCTGAGTTGTTTATTCAGGACAACCCGATATCTATACAGGAGCCGGACGACGGTTTTCTTTTTCCTGGTTCTTCTGCCGAGAAGGCTGCACAGTTGGCCGAGGCTTTATGGCGCTCGCGAGATGAGACTGAAAGCGTGCGTGTCCTGAAGAAAGCCTACCCCCCGTTGTATTCTACGACGTTGACCCATCATTACGTAGGGTACACATGGGTCCTTTGCTAATGGAAGAAGAACGGGCTATCAAACAGCCCATCTCGGCTGTTTCTGAAGATGAGCTTGCACTGAAGACGGGCAGCCATTCACTTGAGATTGAAACCCGGCGAGCGCATCTGATTAGAAAAGAGCAACGGCTCGAAAGAGCCATACTTCAGGCTTCTTGGAGTATCAGTATGCGTGTTTTTCGTGTTTTTCTTTTGGCGAGTAATTTGTATTACTTTTCACGTCTCCTTATCTTTGCAAAAACTTTGCAGAGACTTCTGCAGCGGAAATGGATTTGAGCCCAGATCGAGCCATGGCTGCAGATTCTACGAATATCTCCCATGATGCACCGGAAGGTGTAGAGGAGATTACTAAAGCTACTATCCCCGCTGTAGAGCTCTCGGTGATGACTTATGTCCCTTCAGCGTCTACTCCTCCAGCAGAGGTGGTCTTGCCGGCTATAAATCCTATGGATATCTCTAGTGATGCACCAGAGAGTGTAGAAGAGATTGCTGAAACTGTTAACCCCGCCTTGGGGCCTTCAGCGGCGGCTTTTGTCCCCCTATTGGAGACTCCCATGCCGGCAAACACTCTCAATGATGCACCTGCGGGTGTAGAGGAGGCTGCCGAAGCTGCCATCCCTCCGGTTCAGGGCGGGCGAAGTATCGAAGGTAATCTTATTTACATACACATTTTGTTTAACGACCCTTCCATTATCTGAACTTTTCCTTCCCTCAGAATTGCGGGAGCTGGCGGCTTCCATCGTGGATCTTTCCCTAAGAAAAACTTTCCAGCGATTGCTTGACATGGCGGCCCTGCAAGCAATACCTCCACAAAGCATGATGATCTCTTCTGGCCAAGGTCGGTATTCTTTTGCCATTTTCGTCTTATAGTCTCTATAATGATGCTGATATGCCTTCCATTTTAAACCACAATTCTGGAAGCCGACGACGAAGTCGAGATTCTTGATGGACTAGGGGATCTCTCAAACCCACCTTGCATGACTGTGGGTAAGTGACGTTCTATCTTCGGCATTGTTTTGTTTACTTTATATTTGGAAATACAACTGACTGCACATATATCTTCACAGCTTTGCCAGCCCTGTCCCCATTAGAGTCTCGGATCTCCATGACACCAGGCCCTTACGCCCGACGCGTGTATGAGAGGATGGAAAAAAAAAGCATTCATTCTCTGGCAACTCTTATAGAAGATCTTCGCGCCGGCACCTCCGTCACGGCTGAAGAATTTGCAATTGAAGCCAATGCTTCCTTGTCTATCCTTGCCACTTATCGTGACGAAATGCTGGTGCGTACTTGGGTCAGGTATTTCCATCAAGTGGAGGCCTCTCTACATGCGGTTGAATGCGTATGCCTTCCTTCCGACATCCTGTCCATAAAGGCCAATCTGCATGGGTGGATCGATCGATGCACAGCCAACCTCCAGTCATGCGAGAAAAGGCTCAACCGGAAGTTTTCGGCAAGGGAGTTGGCTTCACAGGTTTTGGGGGAACTTCAGGCTCAGCTCACTGCCAAGACCACCCGTGCGTACGAAATTTGGCGGGTGCTTCAAGAAACCATTACGGAGGTGATGGCTCTTGACAAAGCCATCATTTTCACACGTTAGATGGTTGAAGCCCACAAGGTCGCCGAGAAAGAGCTTGAGATTCGGTTTGCTTCATACCAGAATCAACAGACCCAGGCAGGGACTCATCTTGCGGCACTGATAGAACTCGAAGCCGAAGTCCAGCGGAAGAACGACGAACTTGCTAGCTTATTGAACCGTCCGCCGACTTAGACATTTTTGTCGCTGTATATTCTTTTTTTTTTTGTATTCATTCATAAATAAGAGTATCTTGTATTCATTTTTATTCATGAATAAAACATATATTTCATTTAATACTAGCGCTTCTCTTTCCTTTGCAGTCTTGACTTGGCATAAAATAGTTTATGCACTCATTGCGGAGTTTGTAGTTTATGGACTCATTTCGGAGTTTGTTTTAGTTTATTCACTCATTCCAGAGTCTCTAGTTTATGAACTCATTTCGGAGCTTATTTTAGTTTATTCACTCATTCCGGAGTCTCTAATTTATGAACTCAATTTGGAGCTTGTAGTTTATTCACTCATTTCAGATCTTGTAGTTTATGAACTCATTCCGGAGTTTGTAGTTTATTCACTCATTTCGGAGTCTCTAGTTTATGAACTCATTCCAGAGCTTGTAGTTTATTCACTCATTCCGGAGTCTCTAGTTTGTGGACTCATTTCGGAGTCTGTTTAGTTACCCCCTTAGGCTTATAGGTAAACTTGTCCTAACGTTATTGTAACAACTCCAATTCTTGTGTACATAAAATTGATTAAAAGTTAATGTATAATTAGGGTATTTACATTTCCTGTGAGTACTATAAGAATTTGTTTTACTTTTGAACAGCAAGAAAGAGATTGCAGCTCACTGGTAAGACCTTGCACTGCTGAACCATAGCACCAGAGTTCAAATCCCATCAGCCACACATTCTTTTTAATTAAATTTCTTTTAATCTTTTTAGAAGCCTAAGAGTTTGCACGTGCACTACACGTAAACTGAAGAGTCACAAATAAAATAAACATATACACTGAAGAATACCAATCGACCCCGACACGTGGCCAAAACCCCAAGCCCGCCCGTCGGAAATAACCCGGCGACATACACAAAAAATCCGGCGCCGTCGGGTCAAACCGTCCAAAATGCTTCCAAACTTCACCCCCTGCACCTCTTCAGCTATCCCACTAACCCCACATTGTTTGTTTACTCTGAATATTTCCATAGAGCAATAAAATGCCAATTAATCCCAATTTTAATGCGTATTTCAAAGCATTCTTTAAACACCCTAAAACCCTAATTTTCCCTATAAATACCACCCTCATTTCACACCTCCTCACTCAAAATTCCCTGCCAAAACTCTTAAGAAATTTCCAAGTTCCCATAGTGTGCAAGTGGAGTTAACAAAGGGCGAAGCTTCGACGAAGTTCCGGCGACGATACGAGGAGTTTCCGACAACGAAACGAAGCACCGACGAATTCTAGACCTCCTCCTACCTCTCCCCTCTCATCAAAGCCAGTATGTCCTCCTTCTTTGTCTCTTTTGGTATTCCCAAACTCTTCATTCTTAAAACGTGTCAGAAGCGGAGTTATCCGGCTTCCGATTCTCTTTTCTTTTAAAAGTACAACTTTATCTTAATAACAAACCTACAACTTTTGATATATTGTTTAGTAATCATTAACAAAGGCAATAGAACAAATTTGATATCAAAATGATAACCATAGCAAGTTGTATTTCAATTTTACATTAAAATACCTTTATGTTTCATTTCGACATGTTTATACCTTTTAACCGTGTTATCTTTAGAAAACTCACAAGGTAATGACCTACCTCCTCACAACACACATATCTATCATAGCGCGTTGGAATTTGGGAACATAGATTCAGGAAAATATGATATTTACAAATAACTACCTTCAACTTATAAAACCTTTTTCTATAAGAAGTGTATTTAAAAATTCTTCGCAATTGCGCCTCTACAACCCACTATTGGGGACCCCGTTCTGTATGGTGTGGATTATCGCACATCCTAGGGCCTAGTAGAGCGAGATGCAGACCTCTTTACGGAGCATACGATCTCAAAAGATTTTTAATACATTTTTCTTTAGAAAATGTAATTTCTATTATAAATAAAATTTGTATTTTTAATAAATAAATATATATGTAATTAAGATCAAAATATCTATTTTTAATATTTATAATATTTCACATTTCCAAAATTCAAGAAAAACATCCTATTTACAAGAAAATACCATACAATACCAATATTTCAAATAAATAACTTATACTTTAACATCTAGGTCATACTTAATAGAAATTTCATATTGAATAAAATAAACATCTATGAAAACTCTAAAGACGATAATTAAATACTTAAGGTGTATTTTGAAAATATAACAAAACTATTTTACATAGAACCCCCTCAAGTTATACTAAATTACAATAAAGACTCTAGTAAACATAGGTTTAAGCGGAACCAGTCTCTTGAGCCTCAGAGAGCCGGAGAAATGGGTGCTTGCATATTTAAGGTAGACAATCTAACAAACGGTGTTATCAACACGGTAATTGTCTTGGAAAAAGACACAAATCCTGCCGTCCATGTGCAGCAGTTACCGATAACATCAAAACTAACTCAGGACTTCAATTTCTTTTCAAATGTCTGACTCAGACTGAGTCTCGATATAATCAAACTGACTTGAATATGATTCAAGTATAAATATCAATTCAATATTCAACATGAATCCATGAATCCATATATTCAATCTATTCAATCTATACAACTTAACCGAACCGAACCATGGATATACTCCATCTACATGTTCATCCATTATATCCGTTCTATTACTGAGATCATGGTTTCGGCAAGTTATCCATCTATATACAATATATAATAAAAACAACACAACAATACAATCAAGACATCGCGGGGTTTTATAAGGGGTAGATTGGTACGGAAGGTGTTAGAAGTGGCACGAGACTGTAACCATAACACACCTAACCTGAATATCCATTGTCGTTGTACCGTGGCTGAACGGTTCCTTGTGCTCCGTATACCTTAGTCTCCGGAATAGTGGGACTCCTCTCGTATACACTAGCATTCTTTTGTACCAAGCTACAAACAACAGCGTTAACACTAAATACAAAATTATAACAATATACTCTCTATTCTGCCTATTCCATTCTTATCTATTTACGGGACTTACCGAGCGATTTGTTCGCTGACGACATTCTTCTTCTTCTTCTTTGGAATGTCGACAGGTGATTCGGACTCACTGGAGATCGAGCCCAGCAGCGAGGACTTAGACCAGTTTACTGAAGATCCCGAGCTTTAGTTTCACTTATACATTTCCTTTATATTTCTGTTATGCCACTGTTTAGGCATTACTTTCATTCTATGTATTTACCTTTTCAGATGTATTGTAAAAAGAATGTTAATAAATAAAGTTGATGTTTCTTTTACATTCTTGTCACTTGTGTTTATTTACTTATATTTCTTAGATACGCTTAGCGTGTTTACTTCAGAGTAAATATGTAACGGGCCAGTCGCGTTCCCTTCCCCGTACACCGGGAAGCGGGGCGTGATAGGTTTTGTTGGTGGCCCATGCATGTCAGTTCTGCGTGGACAGCTTAAGAAATATAACACAAGAACCAGTAACTAAAAACATTCTTTACAATTCATATTCCTTGAATCTTACAATTTCATATACTTTGAATCCGTCCTAACCCAAATTTTTTTCTTTCAAGGTTATAGATTCCCCAAACAACACCAGCACGAATGTCAACAACACTCCCCCACCTCTACCACTTACACCTGCCATCGCTCCTCCGATAAACGAGCAGACGGTTCTGCTTGAGACAATCTGCAGCCTCTTGGAAGGACAGCAGCATCAGACTGCTATTCTAATGAATCGACCAGAAGAGGAAGCCCCAGAGGTAAAGCAATTCCGAGCTTTACACCCCAAGCAATTCTCAGGACAAGAGAACCCTCTAGAAGCATAGGAATGGGCTCAGAGCGTCGAAGATGACCTGACAGCGGCACAAGTGCCAGAGATAGCTTGGGTTCGAGTTGCGAAGCTGCAACTCACGGACAATGCACGGGCCTGGTGGAAGGCGGAAGAAAGCCGTCTTGACCAACCTATCGAATAGAGGACCTTTCGCGATATGTTTGACGCGAAGTACTTCCCTGAGACTGCCAAATTCGA
Organism: Agapanthus africanus; assembly: GCA_030015575.1. NCBI lineage: Eukaryota > Viridiplantae > Streptophyta > Magnoliopsida > Asparagales > Amaryllidaceae > Agapanthus > Agapanthus africanus. The sequence continues at coordinate 45,631,759 of JASDDO010000001.1, read as the reverse complement.
CATGGAATAACAGTTCATTCATCTACAACAGGGTTCAATGTGGACCAAGTCCGTGGATGAGTATGACGCTAAGTTCACCATGCTCAGTCGGTAAGATATGTCTTAATAATTCAATTTTTTTTAAATATCACATAATACACAGCTAATACAAGTCCTTAACAGATTCGTGGCACATATGATACCGACCGCTGAGATCAGATCCCGATGATTTCAGCAAGGGTTAGACCCAGAAATCCAAGCTGCTTTAGCTACAGGGGATTTCCCGACCCACGAATCGGCTCTAAAGGCTGCCCGTCGTTATGAGGCAGTAGTGAAGATGAAAGGCAGACCCCAATCTGCCGGAGTTAAGCGCCCTGCCACTCAGATGGCAGGAGGAGCCTCTTCAAGGCCACCATTTATGCCTTGGAGACCGAGAGTACCAATCAACTGGCCCAGCCCAGCCTTTTGTACCTACTGCAGAAGGGATATGCATCTGGCGAAAGACTGATGTTCCCCTCCGAACACAGAGACGTGACCACGCAGGTCCGTCTTGCCTGAAATTCGGGGCAGATGCTAATTGGTGCTATCTGTCCACCTCTCCGAAGATGCCAAGTTGATTTATGGCACCGTATATCGAAGGTTTAAACGGATGCGGCGGATGTAGCAGACTTCGTCAGATTCCCCCTCATTGAGGGGTTTTTGATTGTGTGGACGCTCTTCCTTGCAGGCGCAAGCCCCTGCAGTTAATTACGCTACCGCATCGCGGTAACCACTTTCTCCTTCTCCAGATGGTCACTTCGTGTCGTGGGTGTTTGTTTTGTTTTTGGTTGCCCGTGGATTGTATACGGAGACTAATTTATGTTGTCGCCCGTAGGGCGTGGATTAGTCCAAATCTGCATTTTCTTAGATTTGGGTTTGGGGTTGGGTTTAAAGATACGTTAGTCTTATTTGAGACTAAGATCAACTTAAACGTTTGTTAAGGATACGTTAGTCTAATTTGAGACTAAGATCAACTTAACGGGATCGTTTAGATCCGACAAAAGAGCATTTGGGCTCTATTGTTTAGTTTAGAGACATTGCGGTCGATAATTAGTTTAAGGACATTACGGTCCAATACCAGTTTAAGGACATAGTAGTCCAATACCAGTTTAAGGACATAGTGGTCCATAGAAATGTGTGGTTGTCGGGACCCGTCACCTCTCTGAAGACGTTGAAGGATTACAACGATAAGTATCAGAGGAGTAAAGAGATGTACCCTCAAACCGGTGTAAATTGGTTGAAAGATCTGTAGCCCAGTTTGGGACTGAGATCTGTTGAATATTCATGAGCAGATGGGCTCAGTTGAATATAAGTTGAGGACTTATGGCCAGAATTGGGCTAAGTCCAATAAGATTAAAATATTTAACATTTTATTCTTGTTTGGCCTGTTAGGCCTTTAGTTGGGCTCTGCCCTTTTAATAATGCATAGCATTGGGCTCTTACATTGGATGTAATTAAATACATAGCATTTATCAGGGGTAAAATAGTGGTCTGATAGTGCGCCACGTGGCTTATCAGGCGCTTTGCGCCAATCAAAGAGCGCATTGCGCTAGCGCATGCCAAGGTGACACGTGTCACGCTTAGCGCTTAGCGCAAGTCTGTTAGCGCACTGCGCTTTATAAGTGCGCTGCGCCAATTTATGGGTGCGCCAGTGGGAGACACGTGGCGCGCTCTGGCGCAGTGCGCTATTTTTAGAAGCGCAAAGCGCAAACGGTTCTGTGGTTGACACGTGGTGCGTTTTGGCGCTGTGCGCCAGTCCAATAAGCGCAAAGGCGCAATTCAACAGTGCAAGACACTGTCCAATAGCGCAGAGCGTATTTTTGATCAAATTAAGATCAAAGAACAAGTTTTTTTTTGTTCTTCAAAGGAGGCTTTGCCTCAAGATCCAAGAACCGAAGTTCTTGTTCTTATCAAAAGGCTATGCCTTTATAGATCAACAGATCTGTGAATGAAGTAAATTACTTCCTTTTAATCTTTTATAATTAGATCTTTTGATCTTTTTCTTTTCTATTGAAGATCTTGATCTTGTTCTTAGATCTCTGATCTTTTTAGAAGATGATTCTCCTTTTTATGAGGTGTTTTTATCTCTATTCTTCAAGAATATAATTCTTTACCTTTAAAGCTTAAGAAAATGATCTTATTTCTTCAAAGGCTTGCCTTTCTTTCTCTTTGAGTTCTTCTCCCAAAGTTTGCAAAGGGTTCCCTCTATCTTTTTTTGTATCTCTGTCTCTATATTTTAGACTTGAAGTCTAGGGTCCTTTATATAGGGCCATACTATTTGTTAAATCGGTTTTAAGAGATCTTTCTCTGATTGATTTGGGAATATTTCCCACCGTTGGATCTTTGATCCTAAGACTTCTGTTTTACAGAAGGCAATCTTTTTGTTTTTAACAAGATTGAGAAAATCTTTCCATAACAGAATTTTAATTCTGATTAATGATTTATCATTATTAGATCTTTTGATCTAACGGTGGGGAATTTTTAATTCCAGCGCTGGCGCACCCGTGCTTTGCATGTGGTGCGCTGCTCAGAGCGCAGCGCACTTTGCGCTAGCGCACCCACGTTTGACACGTGACGCGCAGCGCAGCGCAACTGCGCTAGCGCATCCGTGTTTGACACGTGGCATGCAGCGTAACTGTGCTAGCGCACCCGTGTTTGACACGTGGCGCGCAGCGCGCCTAGCGCTGAATCTGAAGCGTTGCTTCAAAATGTTTTAACTCTTGGCTTTGAGGCATTTGTTACATTCTTTTTCATGTGGTGTTTTTATTTCTATTGTTTTATTTTATTTTTATTTTATTTTATTGTTATTATTGGGAGCGGGTTTTGAGCCTAAATTTTGGCGGGAACAAATGCCCCCCACTACTTTGCCCACGTAAGTATGTACGTGGGTGAAGTAGTGCAGAGTTATGCATGGCCAGGGAATTGAGGGCTTAGGAGATAAGTTTAGGGTCCTGGTAGCCTAAGACTTTTTCATCTTCATGAGCCGTAAGGATCTCAAGATGGTTTTTTCTCCCTACAGGTCGAGAGGATCCCGCAGGTGTATTTTCTCCTTAGGGGTCGTGAGGACTCCTAAGTGCGTTTTCTCTTGAGAGTCGTAAGGATCTCACAAGAGAATTTTCTCCCTTACAAGTCGAGAGGACTCATAAGTGATTGTTTCCCTCCTTGTCGATATTCGACTTCGGAGAGTGTGACCCGTGAATAGTATGCAAGAGTCCATTTTGGGATCGACTTGCAGGCCCCCAGTGCTCAGGAAACAGGTTTTTTAATCCCCATTGCCTAAGGCTTTGCCTTACGAGTCAAAATGAATCGAGAAGTTCTCGCAAGGATGTCCTAACGTCACAGTTAACCTCTGCTCTTTACGACAAAGGTCCGTTAGGGTCTGTGGTCCTAGGATTTTTTCCGTCGTACCGTCGCGTTGGCTGATGTATTCCTCGATAGGCAATCTTGCTGTTCGAGCAGCCTTGCGACTGTCGTGTCTCTGATCCCTTCGGGGGCTGGACAAGACGTCTTCAAGCAATCTTCCTAGGCAGTTTGACCATTGGAAGAGCAAGCGTTAGGAATTTTTCCATGCCGCTTTTTACTTGAGGTTAGGCTCAGTTTGGGGAGCCCCGATGAGTCATAACCACTCCGCGCTAGTGTGGGATGATCTCCGATAGTCTTTCAGGTTTTATATGAGTTGCCGTCAAGACCCTGAAGCTAGGAATTTGGCCTTTGCTTCGTTTGCTGGCATTGCGTCTGCTGTATCGAGACGAATGTCGCGGTTGTCTCTAAGTTGTTGGTGAACCGTCGAGGCTTGGAACTAGGGATTTTGCCGTGGCTCCGTTGTTTGATTGTCGCGTCTGAACCCTGCTGGAGGAAGAACGCTGGGGTGACATCTCATCTGCTGTATCGAGATGAACGTCGAGGTGGTGACCACTCCGCGCTGGTGTGGGATGATCTCCGATAGTCTTTCAGGTTTTATATGAGTTACCGTCAAGACCCTGAAGCTAGGAATTTGGCCTTTGCTTCGTTTGCTTTGGCGCGTCCGAATCCTGTTGGAGAAAGGGCGCCGTAGTGACATCTCGTCTGCTGTATCAAGACGAACGTCGAGGTGGTGACCACTCCGCGCTGATGTGGATGATCTCCGATAGTCTTTCAGGTTTTATATGAGTTACCGTCAAGACCCTGAAGCTTGGAATTTGGCCTTCGCTTCATTTGCTTTGGCGTGTCCGAATCCTGTTGGAGGAAGGGCGCTGTAGTGACGTCTCGTCTGCTGTATCGAGACGAACGTCGATGTGGTGACCACTCCGCGCTGATGTGGGATGATCTCCGATAGTCTTTCAGGTTTTATATGAGTTGCCGTCAAGACCCTAAAGCTAGGAATTTGGCCTTCGCTTCGTTTGTTTTGGCATTGCGTCCGAATCCTGTTGGAGGAAGGATGCTGTAGTGACATCTCGTCTGCTGTATCAAGACGAACGTTGAGGTGGAGCTGGGATTTTGCCATCACTCCGCTTTGTTCCGACCGTGAGGACTTTTGTTGACGTTGCATCTGCATCCTGCTGGACTGCGGAGGAACACCGTTGTTGACATTACGTCTGCTGTATCGAGATGAATGCTGAGCTGGAGCTGGGATTTTGCCGTCACTCCGCTTTGTTTTGACCATGGGGTCTTTCGTTGACGTTGCGTCTGCATCCTGTTGGACTGCGGAGGTGCGCCGTTGTTGACATTACATCTACTGTATCGAGACGAATGCTTAGGTGGAGCTGGGATTTTGCCGTCACTCCGCTTTGTTTCGACCGTGAGGTCTTTCGTTGACGTTGCGTCGGCATCCTGCTGGACTGCGGAGGAACACCATTGTTGACATTATGTCTGCAGTATCGAGACGAATGCTGAGCTGGAGCTGGGATTTTGCTGTCACTCCGCTTTGTTTTGACCATGGGGTCTTTCGTTGACGTTGCGTCTGCATCCTGTTGGACTGCGGAGGGACGCCGTTGTGGGTCTTCAGGGCTGTAGATGTAGCTATCGAGATTTGGCTCTTTTTCTGATGGAGCCTGGTGGGAAGGTATGGTTCCCTCTTTGTTTGTGCCCCTAGATTGTATACAGGGATCGATGTGATCTCACCTGTAGGGAAAAAAGGTTCATTTCGTTTCATTTTTTATTTCTTTCTTTCCGCGATGCTCTATCATTTCAGCTTTTATATCGCGAAGGTTGCGATTGCCCAATTATTTCGGCTATTTTTCGCGGTGCCCAATCATTTTGGCTATTTTTTTATTTTCACTCGCTACTTTTTATTGTGAGTTGCCCAATCATTTCGCCTATTTTTTTTTACTCGCTGCTTTTTATTGCGAGTTGCCCAACCATTTCGGCTATTTTTGTATACATATATTTCTACTTGCTGATTTTGTTGCAAGTTGCCCCATCATTTCGGCTATTTCATATGCATTTTTGGCTCGCTGAATCTCTATCGCGAGTGTGGAACTTGGGACCTGATGCCAATCTTAGCATCAGCATCGCTACAACTGGAATATTGCCAGGAGTGAATCATCATTTGCTGAGAAAGGGCTTGGAATTTGATACCGATTTAGGCATCAATATCGCTACGACTGGGATATTGCCAGGAGCGAATCATCATTTGCCTTTGTCGGTTCGAACAAAGGTGGCTTAGCAAACAGGGTTAAGATCCTGTCGACTAAGGCTTTTGACTTCATGAGCCGTAAGGGTCTCATAAAGGTATTTCTCCCTACGAGTCGTGAGAATCTCGTAGATGCATTTTCTCCTTAGGAATCGTGAGGATTCCTAAGTGTATGTTCTCTTATAAGTCGTAAGGATCTTACAAGAGTATTTTCTTCCTATAAGTCGAGAGGACTTACAAGTGTCGTTCGCCATGTAGACATATCCCTAGTCACAGATGGGACTTTGTTAGGGAAATGTTTATTCGTGCGCGGGGATTGTATACAAGGGTCAGCATTGAGCCGCTTGTAGGGCAGCATTGGAGGTTGTGGTGGCTACTTAAGAACAGGTTCAGATCTCTGTAGTTTAAGACTTTCAAATCTTATGAGCCGTGAGGGTTCTCCTTACGAGTCGTGAGGATCTCGCAAGTGTAATTTCTCTCTAGGGATCGTGGGGATCCCTAAGTGTGTTGCTCCCTTATGAGTCGTAAGGATCTCACGCAGGTGGTTTCTCCTTACAAAGTCGAGAGGACCTTGCAAGTGTCTTTTAACGAGATTGTGCCCTTTCGGGTTTTCACAAAACTCGCCGGTAGCCCTGCTGTTTTTACTCACGGAGCCCTTTCGGGTTTTCATCCGTGCCCATTTTTCTTATGGACATACTGTTTTCTATTTTTTTTATTCTTTCTCTTTTTTTTTGTTTTTGTCAGCCTTGGGATGCTGCGATCCGTAGTAGTTTATCGACGTCTCGGTCAACTGCCAGTTTTAGGACATAGTGGTCCATCGTTATTTTAATGACATTTCGGTCTATGGGGCTTTCCTTATGATTGAGCACGAAGACCCCGGCATGTCCATCTTTTTCGGAGCATGTGGTTGTGGCGGGTTCACCTTCCAGTTTTCGGACAGCGCGAACTTGCCATGTTGGTATTGGTCTTCAACCCAGTTTTTGAAAACGTAGCAGTTATCGATCGGATGGCCCAATACTTGGTGGTAAGGGAATTAATTATGATTGTTGAAATCATTCAGTTGTAGCTGGTGTTTCGGCTCCGGTAGAGTGATAAGCATGTTGCGCACTGCTAGTTCGAACAGCCTCCTTGTTTCATCCCGGGGAAACGAGTAAGGATGTTTCAACTTCTCATAGAGGGGTTGTCGTTTGTTGCTTTGGCGAACAACCGGTCCAGGGCCATTCGATTGTTGTTGAGCGTTGACGACGAAGGCCGTTTTTCCCTTCCCTTTATCCTTTTTGTTCGATCCCTTGTTTCCGGTCCGAGATTCTTTCCGGGTAGCATGCGATTGCACGGCTGAATGTTCTCGCAACTCCTCAATTCTTTCGTTTCAGAGATGGATTCTTTGAAGAGAGGACTGATGGCTACTTTTTCGTCGGAGTCCCTCCCGAAGGTGAGAACTTACGATCCCCCGGGATCAACCCTATGACAATTGCCGGCAATTCTTTTACGCTCATCTGTCGTATTTTTCCGCTGTCTACGAGCTTCACGCTTTGTCCTGTTGAAGTGTCGCCTATTGTTCCCCTCCGAAAGATGGCGCGACATAGAGACGTCTTGCCTGAGATTCGGGGCAGATGCTATTTGGTTTTATCCGTCCACCTCTCCGAAGATGCCAAGTTGATTTATGGCACCGTGTATCGGAGGTTTAGACGGATGCAACCGATGTAGCAGACTTCGTCAGATTCCCCCTCGCATGAGAGGTTTTTGATTGTAGGGACGCTCTTCTCTGCAGGCGCAAGCCCCTGCAGTTAATTACTCTACCGCATCGCGGTAACAACTTTCTCCTTCTCCAGAATTTCACTTCGTGTCGTGGGTGTTTGTTTTGTTTGTGGTTGCCCGTGGATTGTATACGGAGACTAAGTTATGCCGTCGCCCGTAGGACGTGGATTAGTCCAAATCCGTATTTACTTAGATTTGGGTTTGGTGTTTTAGTTTAAGGATACGTTAGCCATATTGAGGCTAAGATCAACTTAAACGGGATCGTTTAGATCCAACAAAAGAGCGTTTCGGGGCTCTATTGTTCCAGTTTAGGGACGTAGTGGTCCATAAGTAGTTTAGGGACATTGCGGTCCATTGCCAGTTTATGGACATGGTGGTCCATTTCCAGTTTAGGAACATAGGGGTCCATCATTCCCGTTTTGGGGGCGGATGTTAGTTTAAGGACGCATTAGTCCATGGGTTTAAGGACCCCATAGTCCATATAGATGTGTTTAAGGACGCATTAGTCCAATAGTTTAAGGACGCATAAGTCCATGGGTTTAAGGACCCCACAGTCCGTATGGGTGTGTTTAAGGACGCATTAGTCCATTAGTTTAGAGACACATAAGTCCATGGGTTTAAGGACCCCACAGTCCGTATTTTGGTTTAAGGGCGCATAAGTCCATGAGTTTAAGGACCCCACAGTCCGTATGGATGTGTGGTTGTCGGGACTCGTCATCTCTCTGACGTCGTTGAAGGATTACAACGAAAGGTATCAGAGGAGTTCGGAGATGTACCCTTGAACCGGATGTAAATTGATTTAAGAGAGCAGTCTTGCTCAGTCAATTTAATTTGAGGACTTACGGCCATGATTGGGCTAAGTCCAGTTGAGAATATTCAACGTTTTTATCTTTGGCCTATTAGGCCTGTGCTAGGGCTTTGCCCCTGTTTAATAATGCACTGCACTTTCTTTTGGCCTGCTAAGCCTTTTGATTTGGGCTCTGTCCCTTTTAAATGATGCACAGCATCTGTTTTTGTTTGGGCTCTGCCCTTTTTAAAATAATGCATTGCATTTTATTAGGCCTGTTAGGCCTTTTTTTAATTGGGCTTGGCCCTGCAGTGCATTAATCAAACTGACAGTGGCCATGTGACCTGTCAGGCGCTTTGCGCTAATTATTGAGTGCAAGCGCATGTGGAAGTGACACGTGTCACGCTCTGGTGAGCGCAAGCGCAGTGCGCTGCGCTGTTGCGCTGCTGACACGTGGCGCGCTCTGTGTTAGTTATATGTATGCCCTAGAGGCCATTACTGTACATAGGATGTATATTGTAGTGGATGCTGGGACATATATAGGGAGGACTTTCTTGCTCGACATGATAGTATGCTATCTGGTTACCCTTTACCTTAACGTGTATGCTGATTGTCTCTCTGTTACATGTTGGTAAAGCCCTTAGGAAGTGTGCTTGATTACCTGGACTATGATGCAGATCATACTAGTGGGGACATGGTAGTCCATAAGTACATCCTTCAAAGTCCCTAGTCGAGGGTGTATCGAGACGGGGCATCGATATACCAGAGTAGACTAGCGTGTACCTTCTCGACCCATACAGATGGGCGATGGATGATCCCATATCCATTGGTGTTTGACATCAGAGATGATATACGGGTGCTCAGTAGAGACTGGGTACACTGGACGGACTCGCCGAGAACTCCCAGATGGTATTATACCTCACGTCAGATGGCAGTTCTCTGGTGACACTGGTACAGAGTAGTCTGTTGACCCGAGATCGTCATAGAGTCTTGTGTGGTTCCCACTGTGCTTTGATTTCCATCTTACCACGTCCAAGAGGGCGTGCAAAACGGTGGTTTTTGGGTACAGTCCCGAGTCATATGGAGGCAATGAGCGATAGGAGGGGATTCGTCTCTCCCGGTATAGGGAGTTGATGTTGCGCTGTGTTCGATTGGCTATAACAGGAAATCCCTGGCCAGGGTTGCTGAGATTTACTGGTAAGTGTTACCAGTAGTTTCTCGAATTGTTATAGACCTCATATCGACACGACTTATTGAGCTATTGGGGTCTGACGTTTACCACCCCTAGGCGAGATATGCGACATATCAGACGATCAGACCGGACTGTACGGTAGTGTTACTGGTTGGATTCACTGGAGTGTGAGCGGGCTTGCTCGTCGATCTTCAGATCGCTCAATACCCGGGTGGCCGTTACGTTTAGCAGACCGCTTGCGGCTTGTGGATGTTTGATATGATCATCATCCGCTGCCGGCGTATTGACGAGTCTTTAGAGTCCTACACAGAGGTTTCCTGGCTCAAGCGAAATGAAATAGGAGCGCATATGAGATATGTGCGGGACCGAGAATAATGCGTGTATGTGATACCGTATTCCATTCTCGCGATGAATGTATTGATTAGGTTATATGCGATATACCCTAGTTATCGAATCAAAGGTTGATTTGATAAGCCGATACATTGTATACTAGTCGGTTGTGTGCGACATGACCGGATCATTGAATCAAGTGTTGATTTAATGATTTAATGTATAATTATATATTTGATATATTACTTTGCATTAACTAGTATCGGTTCACTTTAAATGGATTTTCTCGCTCGGGTGTGCACATTGTATATTCGATATAGTTTCGTGCATATGTTTGTATCATGTTTGATGATGCATACCACTTTGGTTAAGTGTAAAGTTTGAACCATGGTTGTGTTTATGTTTAGGGTTTTATTTTCTTAATTATTCATTTATTCTTTTTGATAAATGGATAAAATAAAAGCAAATGAGAAAATGGTGGCTTCTTTTGTTTTGTTCATGAAGCTTCATGAACATTTTGACTAAGTGACCATTTTGTCTCTAGCTTAACCCTAACCATTGCTTCAACCATGATTAAGCCTCTACACTTTACCATGGTTTAGTCATGATAAGTTTTGATTATTCTTTTATTTTTCTAATTAACTTATCATAACATTTCTTCTTCTTCTTCCTTGCTTCAAGTGAAGAAAAGCTTGCCCCATCAATGGCAAGTGATGGAAATGAGTGAGAAATCCGATTCTAAAGTCTACCCACTTCCTATTTCTTCATCCTCTACCTCTTGCCAAGTAGTAGAGTGTGTTTACTTCACAAGTTTCATGACTTGGTGAAGTTGTGAGCTTGATCTAGCGATGCCTCGACGTAGATCATCTTCGGCATGGACATCGACGACCTAGCTTGCCCATTCTCCGACGAAGCCGACTCTAGAGCCCGGATTTGATTTGGACAGCGGAGACGACCTCGTTGCGGAGCCGTGGAGGTGGAGGACCGGATCTACAAAGGTTGTATTTCCGTTAAACTTTTAGTTAAGTGTTAACTAGTTAGTTTTTCGCCTAGACTTCTAGCCGACGATCCATAGTTTAGGGTTTGTAGGCACCGTAAAATTTGAAATTAGCATGGTTGATGCCTTGTAAGACCTCTTGAGAGTGCCTAGGAACCCTACAGTGGTATCAGAGCCTAGCTAGAGCCTTAGGCGAAGTCTAGACGGATTTTGAAGTCCGAACGACCCGAAACCCCAACCTTAAAATTGCTCTCTGGACGAATTCGAAAATCGGGGTTTTTTCCACATTAAAAATATGCAGAGAAACAAGAAGAATAATATAAGAATTACTGTGAATTTTTATTCACTGTTTCAATCATTGAGCCGCGGATCCGCGGCACGAGCATGCCTCGTGCGGCGGTTCCGCTGCCAATCTGTCGTTTTGTGTAATTGATTTTACACAGTAATTCTCATATTTATTTGCTAGTTTCCCTGGGAATTTTTAATATTTATTCTAGAGTTGAATTTTTCTGAGTTGATTTGGGGATTCGGTATTTCGATCGAGGTATCAAATTTTGTCTGTGTGGCTTTCCGGATAAATTTTAGAATATGTTAAAAAGTTCGACCGGATATAAATACCCAATTTTTCCTCCTGTCGGGAAATTTCCAACTGTTGGATTTTTCCATAGTTTGACGACGTTCTAAGTAGTGCAAGTAACGCGATGGTCCCTCTAGAAGACAACAAACCTTAACTCGATTATGTGACCGTCTTGAACTGCCCTTTGAACCTTCGGGTTTGGGGCAGTACGGCGTGCCACATGTGAGGCGTTGGCTTGACCCTTCTACGGCTGGACCGTTGGTACTGAGGTACGAACTGAATGTTGTTGGACTTATTTCATGTGTTGATCAGTATCGGAAACTTGGGTGTTTGACTGTTCGATCGAAAAGTTTAACATTTTCTATTTATCTGGAATGGGATACAATAATTGGAATTCACAATAGTTATGTGATAACTAAATGAATGTTATAAACATAGCAGTTTAGTCTCACTTGATCGGTTTCCACGGAATTTTGATGTGATCAAAAGTCCGTCGCAATCACGTAGCGTACGCGGATACTCGCCGGGTAAACTTAATAGACAGCCTCACTCCATAGCCCCGACCAAGTGACTGAAGGAGAACCCCGTCGCCGAAAGCATCCCTCCGGGTGCTCGGTGGTAGCGGTGTTCCGCCTTGGTGCACTTCGTCGACGGTATCAGGGGTGCGGCCGTCTACTGAAGTATGCGACGAGCATTCGATCAAAATGTCGAGAATCCTGTTGAATTGCCCGACTTGGTATTGAAAGTGTTTTCGATAAAGAGACTAAAATGCGGGGTTTATAATTGTTAGGCATGCGATGTCTAAGAAATTCATTTGGTCAGGCATGCGATGTCTGAGGTGGTTGCGGATTCCAACTGTTGTAGTTTTACACTTTCTTTTCTGTGACCGTAAGTGTAATATGTGATGTCGCCGGTTTCGTTGCTATATGTCAACGACAATTGGGATGGACATATTTACTTACGTTGATGACATGTGATGTTATGTGTTGCTGGATATGTTATATTGGATCGTCGTGTTTGAATAGCCGGGGGGTTTTTATGTGAGATGAGTGTTTTTTCATTTTCATTCATGTAAAAACTTGTATGTAATATTCTTTTATTGGGGCGCTTCCAGGTTGCGGATAGTAGTCACCGTATGTATATTATTTACTTTTCCGCACTAGGATAGACCCAAGGAGGAGGGCACAAGTAACCGGGGTTCTGGAGTCCAGTGGGAGACCAACTCGAGGAGTCGAGTCTGGGGTCTCCTAACTCCAGAATTGGTAGGGTTGCTTGCTGCTCTCGTAGGGGTCTAGGGGTGTGGGTTTGGCTATTCATCACGACCGTGGAATCCGTGTTTTATACTGGCTCGTATTGAAAACACGGACGTCCTAGTATATCCAATATTTCATATGATTCTTCTGCTGCGATATCTGTGATATGATCATGTGATGTTCTGTGATAGATACAGTATATAGTATATATGATATATTAATATAGACGTTACTTATGTTTTACATCCGTGCTAGCCCTGCCCTGCCTCTGTCGATTAGTTACCTAACCTAACGGTGCACGAGGGGGACATCGAGGCGAATGCGGATGGCATAAGTGTACGTCATATCTATCTGTGATGATTAGGGTACTTAAATGTTGGGACTTCATTAATGTGATTAATGAAATAAAAGAACTAAGATGTTGTAGAATCGAATTTCAAAATAAAACAGGTAGTTACAGTTCTTGCTTTGCACAGAGGTATATGTGATATATCCTGCACCTTATTCGATGAGGAAGGACCGAGATCCCTTCACCGGGAGTGACTCCTTTAGCAATAACTGGCAGATGCTACACACTCGGTTTGTCTTTTGATTGCTTTTAAGTGTTTTTGCTTTGCACAGTGATATATATGATATATCCCGCACCTCATTCGACGAGGGAAAGGACCGACGATCCCTTCACCGGGAGTGACTCCTTTAGCAAAACCAGAAAAGCCTCAAAAGCACTCCATTTTAAAATCATTTGATTCTACAACGATATCAAGTTCATTACGCAATAGGTTTTCAGAAAAACCTGTCGTAGCCCTCGTCATTTCAGATAAGTACTGGTTAGTATTCGTTCTACGTTTGTTGACTATGTTAAGGCGTAAGTGTGCGGTAGCTAATTAGTGCTTATCTGCATAAGCATATGATGTGATTGGATTAGGGTAGTCGTGCGACTTTGTTGACTATGTTAAGGGTCGTGCAGGGTGGGTTTAATTCAATCGGGAAATGACGGGTTGAACTTGACTAGCACTTATGATTTGTTGACTATGTTAAGGTCATATAGCTGCTAGGGGCAAAATATTATCGGGAATTTCAAGTGTTGAAATTTGTAATGAGATTGCATACCTTCTATGAGATAGTTGGATCCCGATACCCGCTGCGAGTAAGTGTTACTCCTGGGAAAGTTTATACATTACAATTAGCCGATCAAGTAGGTGTCTAGAAAGGTGTTAACGAGGTTACGCCTCTGGGAAAACGAGGTTTAACATTAATTAGGTTCGTGCGAAAGCACGGGGGACCTCCCTCAAAGTACCGACACTGGCCTGGCTGAAAGATTGGCGAACTTGTAGTGTGTAATTAATCCCGGCTAGTCTTTCTTTTAAGGTTTGAAGGAAGATTTGATAAAAAGCAGTGGGGAGCCATCCTGATTAGATAAAATAATAACCAATCTATTCTTGCAAGAGCGCACGCTGAGTGTTTTCTTCTCTCTCTCTCCAGGTAGCGACCATATCACGCCTTAATCAAGATAATAATACGGATATTTGACCGAACCCGCGTTGTTATACTGAGCTGGGGAAAGTTGGTCCCGCTCCAATTATAATTGTTATAAGACAGAGCAGGAAATTGGGGAATACCAGATTTCCCGTGCCGCCCAAACGATAGAGTGCATGCTGATGCATCATCTTCGGGTGTGTTCAATATACAGAACTGTTTCTCAGTATCCTTTACGTCCTGGGTATGTGATACCAGATCAGGATCCCAGATATGTAATTTGTAACATAGGGCTACAGAAAGGTAGAGAACTGAGATCGGGTGATAAGTTTCATGAGGCAGAAAATGGGGCAAGTGTTGCAGCCAAGGTCTGTTGGTCACTGTCACCCTGTATTACCAGAATACATTGATTCTGAACGAATGTTATTAGATACGAACCTGATATACAAAATCATATCAGTCTCTTTATTAGTAAAGAAAGGATATAATTTTGTATTGTTGGAAAATGTTTTGAACATTTCCTATATCAAAAGTTGATCGGTTCAGGCACGTTATCTAAAAGCATTAATGTTCTAAATCAAACTACAGTTCTTAGTATACGGAACACACACAAGAGGAAGAGTTCAGAACTGAACGAATTCTTCTGAGGTATTGTAGACTAGGTCATATCAATGCGACCCGACTAGCTAAGTTACATTTAGATGCCTATTTAATCAGTTTGAATTTGCATCTTATGAAACTTGCTAGTCAGTCACAAAGATATAATGACACCAGCTCTGTTTATTGGAAACAGAGAAAGAGTTAGTAAACTCTTGGGATGATACATGTTGATGTATGTAGGTCCCCTATCTACACATGCCAAACCCGGTTCTTTGTACTTCATTACATTCTCTGATAATCTCTCAAGATTCAGACATATGTTCCTGTTGAAACACAAGTCCGAACCTTTTGAGATATTCATAAAATATAAGTTAGAAGTAGAGAACCAATACGGGTATAAGTATTATGTCCTATGATGTGATCTAGGAGGAGAATACTTGAGCACGAATTCCTGGACTTTTCTAAAGGAGAATGAGATTCTCTCATCAGCATTACTCCTCTGTATACACCTGGCACGATGGTATATCGGGGCGGAGCAATCACACCCTATTTGATATGGTGTGCTCTATGATGAGTATTACTGAGTCACCTATTTCCTTTAGGGAGTTATGCACTGAGAAGCTGCATACCTATTGAATAGGGTTCGAATCGAATCAGTTGCCTACCACTTCATATATGATATGGAAAGGGAAGAGCCCATATCTTAAGCTAGTTAAGATTTGGGGTTGTCCGGCCTGTGTCTAAAAGCAAATCCGGACAAGCTCGAGGCATAGACTGTAATGTAGAACTGGAAATGTTCCAGCTATACGAACTACAGCAGATGATTTGATAGAACCAAAGGATTCAGTAGATTCCAACGAACCTCAGCCTCTCCGCCGATCTAGTAGGTTCCTCACCCACTTGAGAGATACTTCGGTTTCTCTATGACAGTGGGAGCGAGGATGCATCATGAGATGATGACCCAACTAGTTTCGAGCTGGCCATCGAGAGTAAGACTCTGTAAGAATGGCTGGATGCTTCGTGATCTGAGATGGAATCCTTATACAACCAGCAAAGTATGGACTTAGCTGCTAGATCTGAAGGGTTAAATCTCCATAGGAGCAAGTATATCTTGAGAAGATTACTTGGTGTAGATGGAAAAGTTGAGACTTTCAAAGCTAGACTTGTTAAAGCTTTTCGTCATCGACCAGGCGTGGATAATGATGAAACCTTTTCAAGTAGCTATGCTTAAGTCCATCCAGATCCTACTTGCCACGGCTACATACCATGACTGCGATATCTGGTGGTTGGGTATCTTGACTGCTTTTCTAAATGATGATTTAGAAGAGAGTGTCTATAAGTACACAGCCAGAGGGCTTCGTAGACAGTTGGGAGCAGCGGAAACGTGTGCAAGATGCTTTATAGGATAAAGCAGGTATCGCGGAGTTGGAACATCTGTTTTGATGGATTAGTCAAAGAAGTTGACATCATCAAAATGGTAGATGAACCTTGTAATAAACAAGAAGGTAGTAGGGAGTATGGTGACGATCCTCGTAGAGTACGTGGATGACATACTCTTGATAGGGAAGGAGTTTCCTATGCTACGCTCGATCAATCTCCGCTTATCACAATGATTCTACATATAGGATCAAAGTGATACCTCCTAAATCCTGGATTTTGGATCTATAAGATAGATTTAATTGGATGTTAGGATTCTCACTAGTTGTAGTGAGATGGTATCAAACGATTCTGGGGAGAATCACTGGAAGGGTTCCAGGGTGATAAAGACGACTGAATGTCAGTCGCAGGCATTGTCTTATCCCTCAGTAAAGGGACGGTATGTTGGAAGAGTTCCATGCTAGATATCGTGACATACTAGACGATAAAGGCAGGATACATCGCTACTTAAGATGCTACCAAAGAGGCTGTTTGGGTATATATTGGTTCATGAGATGAACCTACGTTTCCTACCATTGTGAGACAATGGAGTTGTGGCTCATGCCGAGGAACGCCGGTCCCATCAGTGATCCAGACATATTCTAAGGCAGTATCACCTGATCATGGAGATGGTTGATCTCCAGGGTGATCGAGGTTTGGAGAGTAGACTCAGAGGACAACACAGCGGATCCACTCACAAAGGCCTGTTCCCAGAGAGAGACTTTTATGGGATAGTTGAGTATGAGATACTACAACAACTGCTATCTAGATGGCCCTAGTGCAAGTGGGAGATTGTTTGTTATATGTATGCCCTAGAGGCCATTACTGTACATAGGATGTATATTGTAGTGGATGCTGGGACATATATAGGGAGGACTTTCTTGCTCGACATGATAGTATGCTATCTGGTTACCCTTTACCTTAACGTGTATGCTGATTGTCTTTCTGTTACATGTTGGTAAAGGCCCTTAGGAAGTGTGCTTGATTACCTGGACTATGATGCAGATCATACTAGTGGGGACATGGTAGTCCATAAGTACATCCTTCAAAGTCCTTAGTCGAGGGTGTATCGAGACGGGGCATCGATATACCAGAGTAGACTAGCGTGTACCTTCTCGACCCATACAGATGGGCGATGGATGATCCCATATCCATTGGTGTTTGACATCAGAGATGATATACGGGTGCTCAGTAGAGACTGGGTACACTGGACGGACTCGCTGAGAACTCCCAGATGGTATTATACCTCACGTCAGATGGCAGTTCTCTGGTGACACTGGTACAGAGTAGTCTGTTGACCCGAGATCGTCATAGAGTCTTGTGTGGTTCCCACTGTGCTTTGATTTCCATCTTACCACGTCCAAGAGGGCGTGCAAAACGGTGGTTTTTGGGTACAGTCCCGAGTCATATGGAGGCAATGAGCGATAGGAGGGGATTCGTCTCTCCCGGTATAGGGAGTTGATGTTGCGCTGTGTTCGATTGGCTATAACAGGAAATCCCTGGCCAGGGTTGCTGAGATTTACTGGTAAGTGTTACCAGTAGTTTCTCGAATTGTTATAGACCTCATATCGACACGACTTATTGAGCTATTGGGGTCTGACGTTTACCACCCCTAGGCGAGATATGCGACATATCAGACGATCAGACCGGACTGTACGGTAGTGTTACTGGTTGGATTCACTGGAGTGTGAGCGGGCTTGCTCGTCGATCTTCAGATCGCTCAATACCCGGGTGGCCGTTACGTTTAGCAGACCGCTTGCGGCTTGTGGATGTTTGATATGATCATCATCCGCTGCCGGCGTATTGACGAGTCTTTAGAGTCCTACACAGAGGTTTCCTGGCTCAAGCGAAATGAAATAGGAGCGCATATGAGATATGTGCGGGACCGAGAATAATGCGTGTATGTGATACCGTATTCCATTCTCGCGATGAATGTATTGATTAGGTTATATGCGATATACCCTAGTTATCGAATCAAAGGTTGATTTGATAAGCCGATACATTGTATACTAGTCGGTTGTGTGCGACATGACCGGATCATTGAATCAAGTGTTGATTTAATGATTTAATGTATAATTATATATTTGATATATTACTTTGCATTAACTAGTATCGGTTCACTTTAAATGGATTTTCTCGCTCGGGTGTGCACATTGTATATTCGATATAGTTTCGTGCATATGTTTGTATCATGTTTGATGATGCATACCACTTTGGTTAAGTGTAAAGTTTGAACCATGGTTGTGTTTATGTTTAGGGTTTTATTTTCTTAATTATTCATTTATTCTTTTTGATAAATGGATAAAATAAAAGCAAATGAGAAAATGGTGGCTTCTTTTGTTTTGTTCATGAAGCTTCATGAACATTTTGACTAAGTGACCATTTTGTCTCTAGCTTAACCCTAACCATTGCTTCAACCATGATTAAGCCTCTACACTTTACCATGGTTTAGTCATGATAAGTTTTGATTATTCTTTTATTTTTCTAATTAACTTATCATAACATTTCTTCTTCTTCTTCCTTGCTTCAAGTGAAGAAAAGCTTGCCCCATCAATGGCAAGTGATGGAAATGAGTGAGAAATCCGATTCTAAAGTCTACCCACTTCCTATTTCTTCATCCTCTACCTCTTGCCAAGTAGTAGAGTGTGTTTACTTCACAAGTTTCATGACTTGGTGAAGTTGTGAGCTTGATCTAGCGATGCCTCGACGTAGATCATCTTCGGCATGGACATCGACGACCTAGCTTGCCCATTCTCCGACGAAGCCGACTCTAGAGCCCGGATTTGATTTGGACAGCGGAGACGACCTCGTTGCGGAACCGTGGAGGTGGAGGACCGGATCTACAAAGGTTGTATTTCCGTTAAACTTTTAGTTAAGTGTTAACTAGTTAGTTTTTCGCCTAGACTTCTAGCCGACGATCCATAGTTTAGGGTTTGTAGGCACCGTAAAATTTGAAATTGGCATGGTTGATGCCTTGTAAGACCTCTTGAGAGTGCCTAGGAACCCTACACTCTGGTGAGTTGCGCCAACTTCAGAGAGCAATGCTCTATCTTAAAAGCGCATAGCGCAAATTATTCTGGTGCTGACACGTGGCGCTCTCTGGTGTCTTGCGCCAACCCAGAAGCGCAACAGTGCAGATTTACAAGTGCAAGGCACCAATTTAATATCTTGATCCAATTTTGGATTCAAGAAAAAGAATCTTTAAGATTCCAGAACCAATGGTTCATAAAAAAGGCGATGCCTTTGTTATTATTATTTTTTTTTATTGAAGATCCTTGATCTTGTTCTTAGATCAATGATCTATTCAGGAGAAGTTCTTCATTTTAAAAGGTTTTACCTTCTTTTTTCTTTCTGAATTTCTTCTCAAAATTCTTTAGAGGAGTTCTTTCTCTGTTTCTAAGTTTCTGTCTCTCTATTCTCTGTGTTGTTCATCTCCTTTGAATTGGGGACTAGGGGCCTTTATATAGGGCCCATTAATTTGTTAAATTTGTTAAAGAGATCATTCTCTGAGTGATTTAGGGAATTTTCCCCACCGTTGGATTTTTGATCCAAGGGTTTCTGTTTTACAGAAGACAATCTTCTTGTTTTAACAAAAACAGAAAGATCTCACTGGAATTTTAATTCTGTTTGGCGCAAACGCATCTGCGCTTGACACGTGTCGCACAGCGCAGAGCGCAGCGCAGAGCGCAGCGCAACTGCGCTGACACGTATCGCGCAGCGCAAGGCGCTAGGCAACTGCGCTGACACGTGTCGCGCAGCGCAGAGCGCAGTGCATCTGAAGCGTTACTTCTTTTAATTTTGTTTTTAAATATAGCCATACTCTGATTGGGCGAACTGCCTTGAGCGCTGCGCTGATGTCACGACCCGAAATAGCCCATGACTGGCACTTGAATCATATGAAGTCTATAGGACCCCATCTGATCCAAGTAAGCCAAAAGCCCAGAAATCTAAAACCTTTTTAAGTAATAGATAAGGGAAAACTAGTTTAAAAAAGTAAGGAAAATAGTTTTTAAAAGTGAAGAAAACATGTATTAAAAAATCAAGGTTTTTAAATTAACTATGCCGAATATGCATTTTAAAAATCATACATCTTTTCTGAAAATTTCGGCAGAGTTTCCTTCGTAAATACTGGCCCCGAACGGGGTACAACATAAATAATATATATGCAATGATAAAAGGCATTCCTAAGCGGGAGCTAGCTCTTCGTCAATCGACGGTCACAACCACACAAGCAATATAATATACAACGCCGAAGGGCGAGGATCAAACTCGAAAGAAAACTCAAAACAGCATGAAAACCGATACACTACAAGGCGCGACTCTAATGGTCAAAATAATACATCACTAGTGTCTAAGTCTGTAACAATATACAAGTTTTGGTTGATGGATTTTTCTAGATACAATGAATAATACATAAACAAGGGTGGCTCTGATGCAAAGAACCCACCTACCAAGCAAATCACCCGCAAGGGAAAGCAATGTGCCGGAAATGCCGCTATGGAACCTGTACGGTAAAACCTGCAAGAACTGTGGCACAACGGGGGTGAGTTGCCAACTCGTGAATTGAAAAATATCTACAAGCAGAAATCGAATGCATGACATATTCCTAAGTCAATACGATCAGATATATATAAACCTCAAAGAATAAGCCTGAAGCAGGATAAGGTGGCAATGTAACATCTAAACATGCAGGTAGTACCAAATACTCATGCCAGTGCCTCAGGTAATAACATGTCATAAT
The DNA here is from genome assembly GCA_030015575.1 of Agapanthus africanus. Taxonomy (NCBI): domain Eukaryota; kingdom Viridiplantae; phylum Streptophyta; class Magnoliopsida; order Asparagales; family Amaryllidaceae; genus Agapanthus; species Agapanthus africanus. The sequence continues at coordinate 45,611,003 of JASDDO010000001.1, read as the reverse complement.
ATAAGGTATGTCTGCATGTAGTAAATATGATGAAGTATCAAATGGATATCAATACACATATATTAGCATCCCATTCCACTAATATTGGTGTAAGGGTATATATAACAGCGCCCTCATACCCTGTTATATATACATATGAAGTATGATCAATGAAATCAAGTATGTATGTGATCAAAGTCTGTATAAACGTGGATCTCGTCCACCCGTCACCCAATGACAATAAGCATCATGCATGTATATATGAGGATATAATCAAAAGCATGGAAAACATCATGAAAACTGTACCCAGCATTGGCACGTAAATCCTCATACATCGGGCATCCGTCAGTCCGGGTCAGCCCACGGGCTCCGTCTGCGGTATCGGCCCTCGGCCCCAGCAGTACGCCAATATCCATCTATCGACTCTGGTCAGTATCCTCCGGATAACCGCCAGGTCCAACCAATCACCGGTAGGTAGTAGTCCCTCTGCCAGGCTCACCGTCTACTGCACAGCGATCCGTTCTCGCCCCGGGGTACCATACCGGGCCCACCATGTACCCGCAATTGACCTCATCCCCCTCCTCGAATCGGGTTTCACATGTCACTCTAGCACCGAGAAAACACATGGTGAACGCACTGAAATATCATATCAAGGGTAACCGGGTTTTTAAAACAATTACATATCTCTTTTTGAAATATCCACGGTTCCCAAATCCAGAAATATCATGAAAACAACATATCTCAATGCGTATAATCAGAAGCATGATATATGCAACATGTAAAAGAAATGCAAGCATATCTGTCTATCATGCAACCAGGAATAGTAATATGCACATATTGAGGGAAACTGCTCTTTTAAAATGAATCAGTTTTGAAAAGTATCTTGCGGTTCCCAAATCTAGAAATATCATCTATGTATGTGCAAATATGTATGTGTACAAATATGAGTGTACGACAGGTAGGTGCACAAGTATGGGTGTACAGTAAGTATGTACACAAGTATAAGTGTACGATAAGTATATGTACAAGTATGCCATGCAAAAGTCATATCCTGAATGCAACAGTACTACAGTGTAGTGACATGGCAATTATCGATGATGAAGTGTGTGAGCCGGCAAACAGTGTACGTGAAACATATGCATCATCGATAATTGTGCTGGTGTCCTAACAGCATGATGATAATATAGCAATAGCTCATAAAATGAAATGCGAATAGCAATGAAGATGCGGAATCGAATAAATCAACGCAACAGGGAAGAGCCTACATCACTAAGTATATGTCATGAAATTGTGCCATTTGAAATAAGACAAATCGGGGGTTTTTAGTAAAATAAGGGCTACGGAGTTTTTAAGTAAGATACGTCCTTTGAAAATACCCGTAGAATCCCTTTACTTGTTTTTAAGATATTTCCGATTCACTAGTTTTTGAAATGGGTAAGACTCGGGTCTAGTCTAACATCTACTATACTAACTACTGATCTAACTATCAAGTCAATCGGGAGGGGTATGGAAACCATCTAAATCTGAGTCGATATATGTGTAAATATAAATATAATAGTAGGTGATCCCGCCTCAATAGTATCGCGTACGATACCGTATATCATCTGATATCCACGAGTCATGAGTGCGGATCAATCATCAAAATACAGCTCATACGGTGAGTCATCGTACGGCATCCCAATAGCTGGGTACGGGCCAATATCATATTTCTCTCATCACATATCCGGTATCATTATCATCATATCCCATAATCTGGTGTACTGATCTAAGTCTAGTACAAGTCGATACCATCTATCTAGGTAAGAATGCGCGTGTGAAACACAAGTCCAAAAGCCCGCTAAAATCTCATATCGTATCCAAAATACGAATCACATCACATCACCGATATCACGGCACTAAGCCCAATCTCATCGACTCATCTCTAATGTCCTCCAATAACCTCATCATCACAATATAACATAGCCAATACGCACGTGTGTGCGTGTGGGTGTAAGCCTATTCTAGGTTTGCGACTAGAAACTACACTAGTTACTTCTAACCCTAACCTATGCATATTACACTTAACACATCCTAAACAACCAAGTCACACATAAGCTAGCATATGTCTGTATATATATAGTATATATGGTATACTAGACATCGGACTGCGGGGGTGCTATACGCCATCCACCCAACTTCTCTCCGTAGATATAAATCTACTCACCTTGCTTTCGTGTTCCGATGCCGATGTCGCCATCTCAATCTTCAATGCTTCGACGTCACGTGGGGTACCTACAAGGATATCACAAACGCTAAAGCACATGAAAACCATGTCGGAAACGAAAACGGTACACGCTACGCCCGTAGGTAAAAACCTATAGCCTCGCGTGCAAACACAGCCAATAGCCCTCTGCCGTTGGCGTTCAAACGCCACCCGACAGAAACGAATCATCGAATATCAAAAACCATGCTAAAACAAGTAGTAAATCATGCGCCAACTCAAGAAAATCAACCCAGATTTTACCCTAACAGGAATCAGTCAAAACTAGACATACTCAGGGTCAAGTCTACAGGGTCTAAGGCTACAGAACCAAAACGAGCACCCGAACCCCTGCTCTGGCCGCAAATTGCGGCCAGGGGGATTAAATCTGCGGCCATGGAAATGAGTTGGGGGCTAGGGTTTTGGGTGTTGGTTTCTATCTGCCTGCATATCTTACTGCCAAGTCAAAATTATTTTAGGAGGTCCCGGTTGATAGCAGTTTCCAGAAAGTCTTGAAAATCCACAAAAACGCTAAATTACACCGATTCTAAACAATCTGGTATTTTACTGGAATCTGGGTTAGAACTAGGGTTAACTGGTCTCAACAGCACCTAATTAGGCTATACTAACCATCACAACCATCACTTGGCCAAATCTCACTCAAATTTATCTAAACTAGAACTAATTCACACAATAACACTAAATTTCGGTCAACTACTCATAACTGAGCAAGAAAAGAGTTGGGTTGCGAGATTATACCTCAAGGGGTCCTAGGATGAAAGAGAAGGGAAGAAGGAGGAAGGAGGAAGGGTTGTTGCTGCTGTGGAGCTGCTCCTGTAGTTGCTGAGGTTGCTGCAGTAGCTGATGCTGTTGCTGTTGCTGTTGCTCTTGTTTTGGGGCTGAGGTTGTTGTCGCTGAAGTTGTAGCAGCTGCAGCTGTTGTTTTGGGCTGTTGTTTGTGGCTGAGTGTGAGGTTATGAAGCTGATGTTGATGCAGTATCAGTGGCTGAAGTGTTGGTGTGGGTGCTGATGTTATGTGGCTGGTGTATGGTTGGCTGATGCTGTGTTTGTGCAGCTGCTGCTGCTGTGTAGTCGTGTGTGTGTGAGTGTGAGAGATGTGAGTGTGAGAGAGAGTTGAAAGGTGTGTAAAAGTTTTGAAAGGAGATAGATTGTGACTCAACCTTAGCCTCCTCTCTCTCTCTCTCTCTCAATAAATGAACAACCATCATGGTGCTCTCTCTCTCTCTCTCTCTCTCTCTCTCGCCAAAAGTCAACTCTAACCTTAACCAATCCTTAACAAAGCTAAACCCTTAATTAACCCACTTAATTTAACCAAATGGTTTAAACCATCAAGCCCAATTAGACATGGTTAACCCTAGGCTACCATGAGTCCAGAACATGAAACAAGTGTGACCAGTGTAGAAAAATGTTATGTGCACATTTTTGCACAAAAAACCAAAAATCAAATTAGCGATTTTTAATCGCGATTAACACTAAAATAACATATACTTAACCATAAAAACTAAAAAAATGGCATAATTCCACAAAATAACCTATTTTAGAATTTCCATAATTTTCTCCAGAATTTTCCTCATTTATCGGTATTTAATTATACCGAAATATTAAAATATTCATTAAAAATTAATATTAAATTATGAAAATTCCCAAAAATAATATTTTATTTTTTTGAAATGTTACAATCTTCCCCCCTTAAAGAAATTCGGTCCCCGAATTTTAAATTAAACCCCCAAATTCTAAAACATTTCAATAAAATGTCCAAGTCATCGGGGCTCCGAAATCATCAATACACAAAAGGCATCATAGCGCAATACATGCGCATGAGTAACGAGCAGATAATTCGAAATAAAAACTCCATCAAGCATCCTGCAATTATCGGAGTCAAGGCGAAAACACGAATGCCAAATCCAAAGCAAAACTGATATGCTATAAATCGGAACTATACATGTAAATATATGAAGGAAATGCATGCCAAAATTCTTTAAAGTTGATGTGCAATGCGCATAGCACTGCACAGTGGCGGACGTCTCAATAAGAAAATATCTATATACGTATATCCCTTTTGTTTAATATGCACGTTCCGCCGTTTTGAAAACGATTTAAAAGGGTTCCCTGTTGCAAACGTTTCGTGTCATATCAGACACGTAGGTAAAATACTGAGACTATAGCTCGCTTTTTGGAATCCCTTTGAAATCTATCAATGCATGCAAAACACACTCAGGTACTGTCATCTGACTAGTCCTGCTCAGTACGAAAACAAATCGCAATATCATAAAAATGTACTGCTCCATAAGAAATCAATCCCAAAATATGCATTTGAATACCACGTGCGTCTGGTGCGCACGGAAATCAAAATCCATACATGTGCCAAGCAGGTGCACAAAAACGATATCAAGGTGCAACGGGTGTGCACACAACATCGGTCATAGGCAACGTGTGTGCCTGACAGCAAAATCAGGTACATCTGACATGCACGAAAAATCTCGATTTAGTGCATCTGGTGTGCACCAAATCGCATCTCATAACATGCGCCCAACATACGCGAAAATCCAAATCAGGTGCTTCTATCGTGCACGAAATCATGAAATCCAACATCAAGCACCGAACATGCGCAAAATCCAATCGGGTGCATAGGGTGCACAAAATAAATATCGAATATCACAATCGAAATCGAAGTCCAGTGCAACTAAGTGCACAAAATGCGAATCACTGCACTGCAAGCATATGTGAACTACACCGAGTGCAAAAATCAAATCGTGTGCATACACGTGCACAAATCAACCCAACTGTATGAAACCCATAAAATCATACACACGTGAAACTAAGGCACGAAAACGATATCAAGTGCAATAACTGTGCGAAAATCGTAAATGCTCAGTAAGTGCCACCATGGTGCATGAAAACAAATGTCATAAAACTCAATCATAAAGACTAGATCATGCAGACAGAACGCCCAAAATACCGAAATCCAAGATGACGGATACGTGATAATCGAATCACAAAATCACAAATCATAAATACCGTCGTCGGTAGTCCCTCCTTCAAAATCGAGAAGGTGTCGGTGCATCCAATGCTAGCAGCGCAAGATATCCACTTGCCTCTTACTCACGGTCTGGCGTCCTCTGTCTCTGGATCCTTATCTTCTCTGTGGATTTACCAATCTCGCAATCCATCGGCTCATCGGCCCAGTCAGGTGTGCTAACGGGGATGATTCCGTTCTGGCACTTCTCTGATCATCTCTCAGTCAATCATCACGACCACTCGTAAAGCAGCATCTCACTGGCGTCGGCCTCTGGCTTTCTAAATGCATATCACACATCTGATCCTGGTGCAACTATCATTGCAGCTGTGTCCTGGAAGGAATCCTGCTCAGGGTCTCTTCCGATCTTGCCTATGCCGAACTGTACGGAGGCCGGTACTCTTGCATAATCTTTTCTCGCTCAATGGACATCTGTGTCCTCAGCACAGCATTTCCTCGGAAATTGGTCGCATCCCAATGCCTCTGTAAGCATATCAAGCCTCCGGTATTGACGGAAAGTAATGACAGCTCATCAGCATCTCGCACGAACCTCTTGCCCCGCTTTTCTTATCGTCGTCCACTATGATGTCACGCCGTTCTATCTACGCACTACAACGTTCTCGGCCACGGTCAATCCGAAGTCTCTCGCATGGACTCGAAATCGCGTACTCTGTAGTTTCATCACTCTGTAGGCCGAACAGGTCCTCGGGAACGCGTCCCAACCATCGGAAGAATACTCAACACTCGTCCGTCCTCGATCAACTCACAACGCATCTGGGTGAGGTCCTTTATCCGAACCTGGTCAACTATCTCGTCGACGATGCCGAACTTGGCCTGCTAGGTGTGGACAATATGACCAATCCTGGGTCCAGGTCTTCTCGTATAGTATTCCAGAAAGGTCCTATCGAGCTCTCTCTCAAATCTCATTCCCGCCGAATTGCCCGGAAGTCATCGTTCTTTACTGAAGCAAATTCTTGTTCCGGAATGGCTGAATACTCCTCGTGACTCCTTCTGGAAGGTATATCCACATACTACGCCTCTGCATGCGTATCGTATCTCTGATGTCAGCGGAGTGGAACGTCACCTCGTCGAATTCTCGTGCGAACTCTTCACTTCACTCGGCTCCAATGTCGACTGATTCGGACTCGTCTCATCGTAGCTGCATGGACTGCGCTCTAACGACTATGCTCGTATCTGGAGTCTCCCAAGCAGTGGGTCCCATTACATGATATCCGAATGATGTCGACCCATCCGATCAACTCGTCAGTACCTCCTAACCCCTCAAGAGATCAACATCTTGGGTACAGTTTAATAGTATCGAGTACATACCACAGCATCGGTGGTCCAGCCGTAGAAGGGCAAACCCAAGCCTCACTAATGGCGCCGCGGAACTGCCGCAAACCCTAGGGTTCAAAGGCTTTAACACGGTCATTATGTCGAGTTAGGGTTTCATTCTTCTAGAGGGTCCATAGAATTGCCTGCATGTCTTTCCGAATACTTTAAACTTGGAATAATAGGTTCCTGACATTCGATCGTCTCTGTCGGCTCTCAACGTCTCCACGTGAAGTCGTCTCTAGCTGGAATCAATCTATCTGATGACCTCGCATCGGGGTAGGCGAACAATCCACATGTCCTAGTCATTCGTCCTCGGTGACTAGCACCTTCCATCATCTCTTAGTACAACTCGTACCGCATAAGCTCCAACATCTGGGGCGATATCTCGTCGTTCGCAGCAATAACTGGCTCCTTCGTCTGTACGCTGAACAGCGCCTCAATCCTCCAGGAAAGGCGATACATTGGCGATCATCTCTAAATCGGTCTGCTCTAGATCCGAGTAAGACTCTCTACACTGGAAATCTTCAACTCAACTGGCCTGCTCCGGCGCATAAATCGGACGAATTACCTTTGCCTCTCAAATCGGGTAGACTAGCTATCATCTGTCTCATATCTTCCTGGAAGCTCCGGCGATCTCAGCTCATAAGCTCCGGAAGCGACATCCTGTCAATCTCAGCAATAGCTGGTTCATTTGTCTGCACGTTAGGCGACATCATCATCTCTGATGTATGATGTACATCAACAGTCCTCTCTCAACTGGCAGCTCTAACAATGGCCCGATCATCTGGTGTAAAACCAATCACTCGCCTCCACAAGAGGTCACAATCATCAATACTAACTCGAGACGTTCCCATGTCACCAGAAAACACAATGGTCGGCCCTCATACCAGACGAGCTCGCCCTGACCATAACCCTAGCAGCAGCCCAAACTGCGCTCAAACAATAGCGACAGGAACCTCAATCGAGTATCGAGGAGAGCAGATCAATGGCAAGAAAGAAAACAACATATCCAGAATGGATACATGATCATAAGAAGGAACAGAATCAATGAAAGTATGATCATGGAACTAATAGAATCGAGGATCTCAAATGGGTGTATAATCATGGATATGAAGAGAATCACTGATCTCGAAAATATGTACATCCTAAGGTTTCTTAAGTGGAGTGGCGTATCGTAAGTATGCTGCGGAACATACCCACGGTATGTCACTCTACTTTAGTCACTTATTCCATCAACCAAGGGTCATCCTACGCGACGAAAGTTCGGGTCTAATACCCCCTCGACTAAGTCTAAGTTCCGTAAGGTCACGCCTAAGTTCCGTATATATATAGAGGCCCTAGGCTCCACATAGTCAAACTTAGACTCGAACCAAGGTTAACCTAGCACTCTGATACCAATTTTGTCACGACCCGAAATAGCCCGTGACTGGCACTTGAATCATATGAAGTCTATAGGACCCCATCTGATCCAAGTAAGCCAAAAGCCCAGAAATCTAAAACCTTTTTAAGTAATAGATAAGGGAAAACTAGTTTAAAGAAGTAAGGAAAATAGTTTTTAAAAGTGAAGAAACCATGTTTTAAAAAATCAAGGTTTTTAAATTAACTATGCCAAATATGCATTTTAAAAATCATACATCTTTTCTGAAAATTTCGGCAGAGTTTCCTTCGTAAATACTGGCCCAGAACGGGGTACAACATAAATAATATATATGCAATGATAAAAGGCATCCCCAAGCGGGAGCTAGCTCTTCGTCAATCGACGGTCACAACCACACAAGCAATATAATATACAACGCCGAAAGGAGAGGATCAAACTCGACAGAAAACTCAAAACAGCATGAAAACCGATACACTACAAAGCGCGACTCTAATGGTCAAAATAATACATCACTAGTGTCTAAGTCTGAAACAATATACAAGTTTTGGTTGATGGATTTTTCTAGATACAATGAATAATACATAAACAAGGGTGGCTCTGATGCAAAGAACCCACCTACCAAGCAAATCACCCGTAAGTGAACGCAATTTGCCGGAAATGCATCTATGGAACCTGTACGGCAAAACCTGCAAGAACTGTGGCACAACGGGGGTGAGTTTCCAACTCGTGAATTGAAAAATATCTACAAGCAGAAATCGAATGCATGACATAATCCTAGGTCAATACGATCAGATATATATAAACCTCAAAGAATAAGCCTGAAGCAGGATAAGGTGGCAATGCAACATCTAAACATGTAGGTAGTGCCAAATACTCGTGCCAGTGTCTCAGGTAATAACATGTCATAATATAAGGTATGTCTGCATGTAGTAAATATGATGAAGTATCAAATGGATATCAATACACATATATTAGCGTTCCATTCCACTAATATTGGTGTAAGGGTATATATAACAGCGCCCTCATACCCTGTTATATATACATATGAAGTATGATCAATGAAATCAAGTCTGTATGTGATCAAAGTATGTATAAACGTGGATCCCGTCCACCCGTCATCCAATGACAATAAGCATCATGCATGTAGATATGAGGATATAATCAAAAGCATGGAAAACATCATGAAAACTGTGCCCAGCATCGGCACGTAAATCCTCATACATCGGGCATCCGTCAGTCCGGGTCAGCCCACGGGCTCCGTCTGCGGTATCGGCCCTCGGCCCCAGCAGTATGCCCATATCCATCTATCGACTCTGGTCAGTATCCTCCGGATAACCGCCAGGTCCAACCAATTATCGGTAGGTAGTAGTCCCTCTGCCAGGCTCACCGTCTACTGCACAGCGATCCGTTCTCGCCCCGGGGTACCATACCGGGCCCACCATACCCATAGAATCCCTTTACTTGTTTTTAAGATATTCCCGATTCGCTAGTTTTTGAAATGGGTAAGACTAGGGTCTAGTCTAACATCTACTATACTAACTACTGATCTAACTATCAAGTCAATCGGGAGGGGTATGGAAACCATCTAAATCTGAGTCGATATATGTGTAAATATAAATGTAATAGTCGGTGGTCCCGCCTCAATAGTATCGCGTACGATACCGTATATCATCTGATATCCTCGAGTCATGAGTGCGGATCAATCATCAAAATACAGCTCGTACGGTGTGTCGTCGTACGGCATCCCAATAGCTGGGTACGGGCCAATATCACATTTCTCTCATCACATATCCGGTATCATTATCATCATATCCCATAATCTGGTGTACTGATCTAAGTCTAGTACAAGTCGATACCGTCTATCTAGGTAAGAATGCGTGTATGAAACACACGTCCAAAAGCCCGCTAAAATCTCATATCGTATCCCAAATACGAATCACATCACATCACCGATATCACGGCACTAAGCCCAATCTCATCAACTCATCTCTAATGTCCTCCAATAACCTCATCATCACAGTATAACATAGCCAATACGCACGTGTGTGCGTGTGGGTGTAAGCCTATTCTAGGTTCGCGACTAGAAACTACACTAGTTACTTCTAACCCTAACCTATGCATATTACACCTAACACATCCTAAACAACCAAGTCACACATAAGCTAGCATATATCTGTATATATATAGTATATATGGTGTACTAGACATCGGACTGCGGGGGTGCTATACGCCATCCACCCGACTTCTCCCCGTAGATATAAATCTACTCACCTTGCTTTCGTGTTCCGATGCCGATGTCGCCATCTCAATTTTCAACGCCTCGACGTCACGTGGGGTACCTACAAGGATATCACAAACGCTAAAGCACATGAAAACCATGTCGGAAACCAAAACGGTACACGCTACGCCCGTAGGTAAAAACCTATAGCCTCGCTTGCAAACACAGCCAATATCCCTCCACCGTTGGCATTCAAACGCCACCCGACAGAAACGAATCATCGAATATCAAAAACCTGCTAAAACAAGTCGTAAATCATGTGCCAACTCAAGAAAATCAACCCAGATTTTACCCTAACAGGAATCAGTCAAAACTAGACATACTCAGGGTCAAGTCTACAGGGTATAAAGCTACAAAACCAAAACGAGCACCAGAACCCCTGCTCTGGCCACAAATTGCGGCCGGGGGAATTAAATCTGCGGCCATGGAAATGAGTTGGGGGCTAGGGTTTTGGGTGCTGGTTTCTATCTGCCTGCATATCTCACTGCCAAGTCAAAATTATTTTAGGAGGTCCCGGTTGATAGCAGTTTCCAGAAAGGCTTGAAAATCCACAAAAACGCTAAATTACGCCGATTCTAAACAATCTGGTATTTTACTGGAATCTGGGTTAGATCTTGGGTTAACTGGTCTCAACAGCACCTAATTAGGCTATACTAACCATCATAACCATCACTTGGCCAAATCTCACTCAAATTTACCTAAACTAGCACTAATTCACACAATAACACTAAATTTCAGTCAACTACTCATAACTGAGCAAGAAAAGAGTTGGGTTGCGAGATTATACCTCAAGGGGTCCTAGGATGAAAGAGAAGGGAAGAAGGAGGAGGGAGGAAAGGCTGTTGCTGTTGTGGAGCTGCTCTTGTAGCTGCTGGGGTTGCTGCAGTAGCTGATGCTGTTGCTCTTATTTTGGGGCTGAGGTTGTTGTTGCTGAAGTTGTAGCAGCTGCAGCTGTTGTTTTGGGCTGTTGTTTGTGGTTGAGTGTGAGGTTATGAAGCTGATGTTGATGCAGTATCAGTGGCTGAAGTGTTGGTGTGGGTGCTGATGTTATGTGGCTGGTGTAGGGTTGGCTGATGCTGTGTTTGTGCAGCTGCTGCTGCTGTGTAGTCATGTGTGTGTGAGTGTGAGAGATGTGAGTGAGAGAGAGTTGAAAGGTGTGTAAAGGTTTTGAAAGGAGATAGATTGTGACTCAACCTTAGCCTCCTCTCTCTCTCTCTCAATAAATGAACAACCATCATGTCTCTCTCTCTCTCTCTCTCTCTCTCTCTCTCTTTCTCTCGCCACAAGTCAACCCTAACCTTAACCAATCCTTAACAAAGCTAAACCCTTAATTAACCCACTTAATTTAACCAAATGGTTTAAACCATCAAGCCCAATTAGACATGGTTAACCCTAGGCTACCATGAGTCCAGAACATGAAACAAGTGTGACCAGTGTAGAAAAATGTTATGTGCACATTTTTTCACAAAAAGCCAAAAATCCAATTAGCGATTTTTAATCGCGATTAACACTAAAATAACATATACTTAACCATAAAAACTTAAAAAATGGTATAATTCTATAAAATAACCTATTTTAGAATTTCTAGAATTTTCTCCAGAATTTTCCCCATTTATCGGTATTTAATTATACCGAAATATTAAAATATTCATTAAAAATTAATATTAAATTATGAAAATACCCAAAAATAATATTTTATTTTTTTGAAATGTTACAGCTGATGTATCAGTTTTTGACACGTGGCGCATTACGCGCAGCGCAAGGAATTTGAAGCGCTGCTTCAATTTTTGAATTTTTGAAATTCAAACAGAGCTTTGCTCTGATTGGGGGAAGCAAATGCCCCCCACCGTTGCGCTCACGTGGCGCACACGTGAGTGCAGCGGTGGCAAGATTCTAGCCATTGGATCAACTGATAAGTTGAAGGGGCGCAAGCGCCTATAAATAGGACCCTTGGTCCTCAGTAAATAGTTACCTATTTTCAAGAACTTGAGTTTTCAGAGCCTTGCTCTTGTTTTTAAGAACTTTAGAGTCTTGCTCTCGTTTCTTTTCAAGAACTTCAGAGTTCAAATTTTAAATCATCTTAGGTAAAATTTAACTTAAATTAAATTAAATTAATTTTAATTAACAGAGCCTTGCTCTCATAGATCTTTGATCTAAAGAAAACCCCTTTGGGGTTTCATCAACAGAGCCTTGCTCTCAAGAATCTATAGATCTACAGAGATCTTGTTTCATGGGTTTTAACCCATGAACAGAGCTTTGCTCATGGATCAAATGTAGATCTTTTTGATCTGAAAATGAAGAACTCCTAAGAGTTTTTATGGATCTTTAAGATCCCAAAATTTTTAATTCTTTCAAGAGTTAGTTGTTTCTTTTGATGGATCTTTCCATCATTATTACAGAGCTAGGCTCTTTTTAGGAAATTTTATTCCCTTGAGACCAGAGTTTGACAAATGTCACTCTGTGACAGAGCTTTGCTCTGAAAGAGGAGATTTTCTCCTTGTCTATAGAGATTTCCCATTAATGAGAATATTCTCTTGGGGATCTCTTCATTAATTGACAGTCTCATCCAATGATTGGGCTGTCTTATTAACTGATGCACTGTCATCCAGATTTTGTGGGTCCCCCTTTGGTCCCCTACCCACTGCATTGCAATGTGGTATAAATTTTAAAACGCCAAGCGTTGGAATTACAACACTGACGGCTAATTTTTGTCCCTTCACAGGAAAATGCCTGTTGACCTATCATTCCCGTTTGTTCGCTCGGAGGGAGGATTTCCCCAGGCACCAGTGGACCGAGAGGTGCTCACTCTCATCAAGGATCATGACCCCGAGCATAAGAACCTTCATCTGTGGGGTAGGTGGTATAATGAGATCGTCCAGGGTCGCCGAAGCTTCGGTTTTGCTATGCCGCCTGAGCCCATATTTTTGATCCCCTATGCGGATGAACCCCCGATGAAGTATGCCGTGGAGGTCAAAAATTGGAATTCGGATGACCTCCTCTAACCTGCAATTGGTGCTATTCCCGTGCAGCCGCCGCCGGAAATAGACATTTTGGGGAAGCGAATCTGTCAGGGTGAAGCACGCCCTTGGAGACAGGCCTATAACATTGGATTGATCCCGCGACCACCCGCCGGATATTTGCAGTGGGCCCGGTACATCTTATCGGCGAAGAGGACTCATTTGATGAAGATTGGTTTGTATTCGGCAATCTACGTCTCGCTCTTTGAGTATCCCTCTCCTCCAACGTGGTGGATTAAGGCTTTTATCGAACAATGGAATATCCCCACCCACACCTTCCTGATGACGGACAGGGAAGTCTCTATCTCCTTGGAAGAGTTCGCTGAAATCTCGGGTCTGCCGATGAAGGGGGAGCATTACGAGGAGTTGCTTCCTCCTGACGAATACGTCTTTGCCACCAAGCCGCTGGTATTTGATCTGATGCCGGAGAACGCTATTCAGCACCAGTTTCCGGGCTTGGTGAAGGTGCTGGACATATATGAAGGGCTCTATCTGGAATCAGGCGTCCTGGGAGTCAGTTTCGCAGATTTTATCGCCCGCTTCATTCGACCGGAGTTTCTATCGGAGCGGAGCGAGAAGTTCGCCCAGCTTGATGACCCTTTTGGCTTCGGCTTGGACCGTCGACCCACATCGGAGGATGATCAAAAGGACTTTTATCTCCCCGGCGCCGCCGTCATGCCCTTGTCAGAAATTGCCGTCCCGGGCATGGATGAGGAGACCTTTTTTGTGGGGTTCCAGGGATTGTGGCTGTGCAGCTTTGCGCTCCCCATGCACCCGCGCCACATGCGGCCGTCCGTTTTCTACCCAGCGCATCGGATGGTGGCTGGCCTGCAGTTGACAATAGGAATCGCCGGGTTGGCCCACCTATACAATGGACTTAGCGTGGCAGCAGATGCTAATGAACCTGGGGTACAGCCTGCTAATTTCCCGATGCACTACTTCACCTCATGGATGGAAATGCATGTGCACGGGGTGTTCGGCGTCCATAAGATCCCTCCGTTTTTTGAGAAGTGCAGACTCCCAAGAGTCATGCGGCTGGTCAGCGCCTCGATCGTGGTTGCGTCTCCACGGGAGGCTAGGGGGTTGCTCCTTCGTCCACACCTGGTCGGAGCGAATGTTTCTTTTTTGGATAAAGTCATAACCATAGGCTCAGAAACCTCCAAGTCGGTGGTGGCGCTGCGCGACGACTTCAAGGACGGGGCCTCCGTACTGAAAGCCCGGGAGATTCTTCACCTCTACTCCATTCGGCCGGGCAACCTGGTTTTCAGGCAGAATGAGACGGCGCTTTTCATGAGGTATAACCCTCACCGGTTCGCCCAACAATCCAGCTATCATCAGGGGATCCCGCCGGAAGCCTTTTTGGAAGAGCCCGTGGCCAGCCGGGAGGGGATAAGGAGTGCGATGCACCATTTTATGCGGCTCAACACGGGCTCCTACTTCTTCATCAGCGAGCCAAGCTGCGTTCCCAAGATCCTCAACGCGTACGTGGCTTGGTACGCACACGCAATGGGTCCGGTTATCCATATGGAGAAGCGCATGTTGGTTGACCGTAAGGGTGCGCCTCCCGGGCGATCGCAAGGCTCCCTTGAAGCCAAGGACTCCGGTCATTCCTCCGCTGAAAGATGCCGGAGTTGTGCCACCGCGCGTGCTAAGCCCTCCGCGTGAATTGCCACTCCATGATAATGTGGATGTGCCACCGGCGCCCCGTGCTCCAGTGGAGACGGTAAATATGGTTTCGCCGGAGTCCGGCGTGGGCGCGGATATCGGGACCCGCCGCCCTAAGGTGCTTGCAAAGCGCAAGTCGATCTCGGGTGCACCCAGGGCTGGTAGGCAGAAGAGGAAGAAGAATTCGCTCCTCTTTCTCGATGCTATCCTCGGTTTAGAGCCTGAGGCCCCTTTTACCGAAGGTATAAGCGAGTACGGCAGCAAAAAAGGCCTCTCAGTAGATCCAGCAGACACCGATCTGGCGGCCGCCATTGCGGCTTCTGAGCGATCAGCCAGACTCAAAGCGTGGTTGGATAAACTCACTCGAGCAGGTAATCATTAGCTGCACTCTTTGTCATTTTATCACATTCTTATCATTATCTTCGACTAATGCTTTCCCTCCCCCTTTTTAACAGGTGTCACTACTGAAGAAGCCATCGCTGCCTCTTTAAAAACCTTCCAGGAGGAGGAAAAGAAGCGAGCTTTAATGGGCGTTGGTACGTCTCTCCTTATTAAGTTTTTGTCCTCTTTTCTGATGGCCAACCTAACCTTCTTCCTTTGTCTCTTTGCATGGGCTGCGCCAGCTGATGCAGGGACTCTCCCTGAGCCAGCTACTGAAGTCCCGGTCTCTTCGGGGCCACCGCGAGTGCCTCAACTCGACAAGTCGACGAGGGATGCCTTGAAGAATTTGGAGGCATCTCTGTTCACGGACGTTGATGCCTCAATGAAGGAAGCTCTGAAGAGCTCCGTCTTGACGGCTCGGGAGGAGAGAAAGCGGTCAAGGCGCGAGGCGAAGGCACGCAGGGCTGCTTTGGCCATGGGAGCGGGCCCGAGCACCGTCCCTCGTGCTGATACTCCCTCGGAAGAGCCCCCGGTCGCTTTGTCTACCGCTCACAGACGGGTGGTGCGTGCAGCTCGTGGGGCTAATGATCAGTCCACCTCAGGTAACGTGTCTTTCGAGATTTTGTTGTAAGAATTATAAACCTGTCGGTTCTTATATATCTTGTCATGCAGAGCTAAGTCCAACCAAAGGGGAGGCGGAAACCGTCGAACCTAAGGGGACAGAGGCGGAGGCACCGGCTGAACCCGAGCCGACTGTTGGCGACATCGCCGGGGTTGCTGGACCTGAGCTGGGGGCTGAAGAAACTGTGCCAGAGAAGGTCGTCGATGCCGAGCCTGAGGTAGCGGCAAATGAGACGATTGCTATAACTGAACCTGGGGTAGCGGCGGACGGAGCACCTGAGACTAGTGACCCCATGGTAACGGCGGACGAGACAACGGCGACCGTCGAGCCCGAAGGAGTAGCGGGTGAGATAGGCATGACTCCCGGGGAAAAGCCAGCCGCTCTTTCTCAAGAGTCTGGCAATGCTCCAATTATTGCTCTCACCGTCTACGGTCCTCCGCCGTCTCCTAGCCACGCAAGCACGAAGACAGCCCCCGTAGAGTCCGGTGATGTGGCTACGGGAGGTGGACTCGTATCGATGGAGGAGGGAGACGCCTCCGTTTCGGCTGGCGGCTCATCAGGTAAATTTTGGGTTACCGTCCCCCCTTTTTTTATCTTGCAATCCTTTCTGACAAGTTTATCTTTGTTTTTTTAACGTAGGTGCGGCCAGTGCCGATGCTCCATTGCTCGAGGGAGCGCCATCAGCTACTGCTTTGGCGGTGGTCACCTCTCAGCCTTCTCTTGTACCATCGCAGATGTTGGAAGGTATGGATTTGCAACCCATTAGTTTTATCTTTCAGCCACATAATTCATGTACTAATGTTGTACTATTGCGTCTTTTTAGGAGTGTTTTTTTATCATCTCTATCAGGTGTTGCACCCGCACTTCTCCTTCCCATCTGAAGTCGCTTCTTCCTCCAGTGGCACTGGTGAGTATCGTTTCCAATTGATGCCTTTCTTTTTTTTTAATAATTGAATTATTTCTGACTCTTCCTTATCCTGATTGCAGTGCTACAAATCGAAGGAGGAGATGAGAGATCGGTCGCGCCACCGGTCCTCCCGGCCTTGCCGCCTGCCGTAGCTGGTATAGTAAACTATCGCATCGATGACTTTTTCGTATTTCTTGAACCGTCATCTAATCGTATCTTGTTTTTTCAGCCGTCGTTCCGATCCCGACGCCCTTTGAGTCTCGCGTTATAATGCCGGCAGGCCCCTTCCTGAGACGTCCGTCTTCAAAGGGTGTCGTAATGAGCTTGGGCATGCTGAGCGGATACGTCGAAGAGCTTGACGCAGACGCTCCCCCATCTGCTGCGGATTTCGCTGTGGAGGTTAACCCGATGTTGGCGGCGCTTGTGAATTTTCATGATGGAGGCGTCGTCGAGCTTTGGGTTAATCATTGCAGGGAAATCGAGGTCCGCCTGCATCAATCGGAGTTTATGCGCCCTACTCCCGAGACCTTAGCCGCAAGCAATCAAAGAGCAGCATGGATCGAGCAAAGCGCTTCTTACTTCCGTCACTTGGAATAAGAAGCAGCTTTAAGGCTGAGGGAATGCCAAGAGACCTTAAACGAGACGGCTCGTCTGCGTGCTGAAGTTGAGGCGAACGCTGCCCAGGTGAAGGCTATCTTCGAGGGCCTTCTGGAACGTATCTCAAATGGGCTAAACCTGAAGCAGAAGCTCGATGCCGCCGAGCGTGATGCCCAAGGTCGCGAAGCAGCTCAGCAGGCAGTTGGGGAGCAGCTTTCATCCTTCTTGCAGCAGCGGGCTCAAGTGGAAGCAGAACTGGCTGTGGCGGCCGATCAGGAGAAGTCATGGAAGGAAGTGCGCGAACAACTGATAGGGCTATTTAAGACGCTTCCTTCCCAGTAGCTGCCCTTGTATCAATATACTTGAAAAAAATTTCTTTTTCGAATAAGATGGATACATTCTTTATTCTTTTGTACGATTCGCCATGTACTTGATTGAATTAATAAATAAAGATACACATTTTTTCTTTGCAATGTCTTGTATCATTTCTTTGCTTTCTCCCTTCTCTTATTATCAGCATGCTGTCTTGATAAACATGGTTGACAGGTAATAGAGTAAGCATCTTGGTTTCTTCGAGAGATAGCGATGGCTTAGGCTGCAGGTTCAGATCTGCTGCCTAAGAATTTCAACTCTATGAGCCGTGAGGGTCTCATAGAGACTTTTCTCCCTACGGATCGAGAGGATCTCGTAGGTGGATTTTCTCCTTAGGAATCGTAAGGATTCCTAAGTGCGTTTTCTCTTATAAGCCGTAAGGATCTTATAAGAAAATTTTCCCTCTTACGAGTCGGGAGGACTCGTAAGCGGTTGTTTTTCTCCTTGTCAAGATTCGACTTTGGAGAGTGAGACCCGTGAATAGTATACAAGAGACCGTTTTAGGCCGACTTGCAGGGTCCCAGTGCTTAGGAAACAAGTTTTTTAATCCCTGCTGCCTAAGGTTTTATCTTGCAAGTCGAGACAAATCGGGAAGTCCTCGTGAAGACACTAATTTCCTCACGAGTCGAGATGAATCGAGCAGCTCCTGTCAAGGACACTAATTTCCCTGAGTTGAAGTATTTTGCCGAGGACACGGGTTTCTTCGAGGTTGAAACGAATCGGAGTATTCCTGCGGAGACACTGGTTTCTCTGCGGGCCGACGTGAATCAGGAAGCTCTCATCAAGGACGCTAGTTTCCCTGAATTGAGGTATTTGCCAAGGACACTGATTTCCCTGGGGTTGAAACGAATCGATGTATTTCTGCAAAACGCTAGTTTCTCTGCGGGTCGACGCGAATTAAGATGTTCTCGTCAAGGACACTGGTTTCCTTGAGTCGAAGTATTTTGCCGAGGACACTGGTTTCCTCAGGGTTGAAACGAATCGGAGTATTCCTGCAAAGACGCTAGTTTCTCTGCGGGCCGACGCGGATCAGGAAGCTCTCATCAAGGACGCTAGTTTCCCTGAATTGAGGTATTTGTCAAGCCCACTGATTTCCCTGGGGTTGAAATGAATCGATGTATTTCTGCAAAGACGCTAGTTTCTCTGCGGGTCGACGCAAATCAAGATGTTCTCGTCAAGGACACTGGTTTCCTTGAGTCGAGGTATTTGCCAAGAACACTGGTTTCCCTGGGGTTGAAACGAATCGGAGTATTCCTGCAAAGACGCTAGTTTCTCTGCGGGTTAACGCGAATCAAGATGTTCTCGTCAAGGACACTGGTTTCCTTGAGTTGAAGTATTTTGCCGAGGACACTGGTTTCCTCGGGGTTGAAACGAATCGGAGTATTCCTGCAAAGATGCTAGTTTCTCTGCGGGCTGACGCGAATCAGGAGGCTCTCATCAAGGATGCTAGTTTTCCTGAATTGAGGTATTTGCCAAGGACACTGGTTTCCCTGGACTTGAAACGAGTTGAGGTGTTCCTGCAAAGACGCTAGTTTCTCTACGGGTCGACGCGAATCAAGATGTTCTCGTCAAGGACACTGGTTTCCCTGAGTCGAAGTATTTTGCCGAGGACACTGGTTTCCTCGAGGTTGAAACGAATTGGGGTATTCCTGCAAAGACGCTAGTTTCTCTGCGGGCCGACGCAAATCAGGAAGCTCTCATCAAGGATGCTAGTTTCCCTAAATTGAGGTATTTGCCAAGGACACTGGTTTCCTTGGGGGTTGAAATGATCTCCGGTGGTCCTTCAGGTTTTATACGAGTTACCGTCAAAACCGTGAAGTTAGAAATTTGATCTTTGCTTCGTTTGGAAGCACTGTGTCTGCTGTATCGAGACGACTGTCGCGGTTGTCTCTAGGTTGTTGGTGAACCGCCGAGATTTGGCTTCGCTTCCTGGCGGAGCTTGTTGGGAAGGTATGGTTCTCTCTTTGTTTGTGCCCTTGGATTGTATACAGGGATCGATATGATCTCACCTGTAGGGAAAAAGTTTCATCATTTTTTTTATTATTGCTTTATTTCCGCGATGCTCTATCATTTCAGCTTTTTATATCGCGAAGGTCGCGATTGCCCAATCATTTCGGCTATTTTTCGCGGTGTCCAATCATTTCGGCTGTTTATTTTATTTTTACTCGCTGCTTTTTATTGCGAGTTACCTAATCATTTCGGCTGTTTTGTATGCATACATTTTTACTTGCTGCTTTTTATTGCAAGTTGCCCCATCATTTCGGCTATTTTGTATGCATGTACGGCTTGCTGGTTTTTCGCTGTAAGCCTGGAATTAGACACCGATTTCGGCATCAGCACCGCTACAACTAGGATATTTCCAGTTGCGAATCATCATTTGCCTATGTCGATGTCGAACAAAGGTGGCTTAGCGAACAGGGTTAAGGTCCTGTCGACTAAGGCTTTTGACTTCATGAGCCGTAAGGGTCTCACAAAGGTATTTCTCCCTACAAGTCGTGAGGATCTTGTAGGTGTTTTCTCCTTAGGAGTCGTTAGGATTCCTAAGTGTATGTTCTTCTGTAAGTCGTAAGGATCCTATAAGAGGGTTTTCTCCTTGTAAGTCGAGAGGACTTACAAGGGTCATTCACCATGCGGACATATCCCTAGTCATGGGTGGGACTTGGTTAAGAAAATATTTATTCGCGCCCGTGGATTGTATACAAGGGTCAGTATTGAGCCACTTGTAGGGCAATATCGAAAGTTGTGGGGGTTGCTTAAGCACAGGTTTAGGTCTCTGTAACTTAAGACTTTCAAATTTTATGAGCCGTGAGGGTCCCATAAGAGAGTTTTCCTTACGAGTCGTGAGAATCTCGCAAGTGTATTTTCTCCTTAGGAATCGTGGGGATCCCTAAGTGTGTTTCTCCCTTGTGAGTCGTAAGGATCTCACGCGGGTGGTTTCTCCTACAAGGTCGAGAGGACCCTGTAAGTGTCTTTTAACGAGGTTGCGCCCTTCCGGATTTTCACAAACACTCGCCGGTAGCCCTGCTGTTTTTACTCACAGAGCCCTTTCGGGTTTTCATCCGTGCCCTTTTTGCTAATGGACATACCGTTTTTTTTATTATATTTTTTTATTCTCTTTTTCCTAACGAGGTTGCGCCCTTTCAGGTTTTCACAAACACTCGCCAGTAGCCCTGCTGTTTTTACTCACGGAGCCCTTTCGGGTTTTCATCCGTGCCCATTTTGCTTATGAACATACCGTTTATTTTTTATTTATTTATATTTTTTTATATTTTTTTATATCGGCTTTGTGATGTTTCAATCCACCGTAGTAACAACTAGTTTTAGGATATAGTGGTCCGTCATTAGTTTAAGGACGTTTCGGTCCGTCATTAGTTTAAGGACGTTTCGGTCCGTTGCTGAAGAAGGCCGTTTACTACTTATAGAGTTTGGGCTTAGGAAGATAGCGAGAGGACATAGTCGTCGTCATTTATCATGGACCTAGGCTGTGGCTCATTAAGCATAGTATTTCTTCAGGAAGCGACCGTTTATTGGCCTGAAAGGCCTTTCACCGTGCATATCCATGAGTAGATAGGCTCCACCCTGGTAGACCTTGTCTATGATGTACGGGCCTTCATAGTTCGGCTCGAACTTTTCCCGCTTAGCGCGATTGGGGATCATAGGCCTTTTGACCACTAGCACGAGTTCGCCTTGGCGGAATGTTCTCGGCCGGGTCAATCTTTCATATGAGCGCGTCATCTTTGCTTTATAAGCCTCCAGATTTTGTTGCGCTATGAGCCGTGTTTCATCAAGGGCATCAAGCTCCTCAAGCCGAAGGTGAGCATTTTCTTCGTCCGTCAGCTCGTAGTGGACTGCCACTCGTAAAGAGGGTAACTCTATCTCGAGGGGGAGTACAGCTTCTGTACCGAATACCAACGCGTACGGCGTTGTATTCGTGGCCGTTTTGAACATAGTTTGATACGCCCAAAGAGCTTCTTGCAGTCTCTCATGCCAGTCCTTCTTATTTCGGGACACCTTCTTCTTCATGATCTTTGTCAAGGTCTTGTTGAAGGCCTCGGTTAGACCATTAGCTCGCAGATTATAAACCGAGGAATATCTCCAGTCTATATTATGCTGCTGCGCGAAGCGACTGATCTTGTGACTTCTGTAGGCTGGCCCGTTATCGGAGATGATCCGTCGTGGAGTTCCGAACCGGTAAATGACGTGCGTCTTGAAGAAATGGAGGATATTCTCCGTCTTCACTTCCCTTAGCGGTACTGCTTCTGCCCATTTGGAGAAGTAGTCAGTCGTCGCCAGGATGAAACGATGTCCTCTAGACGATACTGGTTCGATGGGGCCAACTATGTCAGTTCCCCACATTTCGAACGGCCAGCTAGCCACCGTTGGATGTAGTGGATTTGGATGCTGGTGGATGAAGTCCCCATGGATTTAGAACGAGTGGCATTGCTTCTCATATTCGAGGCAGTCCTGAATCATCGTGCGCCAGTAGTAACCCATCCGTTTAATCTTCAACTTCATCTTTGGGCCTGCTTGGTGAGAACCGCAGAGTCCGTCGTGAACTTCCTGAACGACTCTTTTTGCCTCGTCAGGTCCCAGGCATCTCAGCCACAAAGAATCAAATGACCTCTTGTACAGAGTATCATTGACGAAGGCGAAAGACAAAGCTCGTTTCATAAGCTGATGTCTTGAGGACGCATCTTCAAGCGTTCGACGGAATTTGAAGTAGTCTATAAAGACTTCTCTCCAATCCTCAGCCTTTTCCCGGTCTTTTATTTGCAGGGTCGTCTGCTCAGTCGCTCCCTTCTCTTCGGATGATTCCGGAGATATTTCTGCTGGGGCAAGCACCCGACGGCTTTGTACCACGATTCTGACGTCATCGAGGTTCTCGTCAGCCAGTTCTTTAGCGAGCTTGGCCAACGCGTCCGCTTTGCTGTTTTCCGCGCGCGGTATGTTTTCCAAAGTGTAGGAAAGGATTTGGATCAACAGTTGTTACACCTTTTCACCGTACTTCACCAACTCTGGTTTGCATGTTTGGTAGTCGCCGTTTACTTGACTGACGACCAGTTGGGAGTCTCCGTATATGTAGAGGTTTTCAATTCCCATGTCAATGGCGATCTCGAGGCCTACTATCAGAGCTTCATATTCGGCTTCATTGTTCGTCCTCGGCTCTGTTAAGGAGAAAGCAAAGCGCATTATCCCTCCTTATGGAGTCACGAAGATAAGGCCTACCCCCGATTTGATTATAGGGGTGCTTTGTTTGCGCTTCTTCATGGAGGATGCTCCATCGAAATAAAGCTCCCATCGGGTATCACCACCATCGATTGCGTCAAACGCATGTTCGTCTGGCAGCTCGTAATTCAGAGGGGAATCGGCAGGTATCGGATGCTCAGCGAGGAAGTCGGAGATGGCCTGGCCTTTTACTGTCTTGAGAGGTTGATAAGTTATCGAGAACTCCATCAAGAGTAGGGCCCATTTAGCGAGTCGCCCCGTCAATATGTCCTTTGACATCAAATACTTAAGGGGGTCCACCTTCGAAATGAGACGGACTTCATGCGCCAACGCATAGTGCCTGAGCTTTGATATCGCAAAGATCAACGCCAGGCAGTGTTTTTCAATGGGGGAATAGTTGCTTTCTGCCCCCAGTAGAACCCGACTCAAATAGTAGAGTGCTCTTTCTTTCCCTTGGTCGTTCTCTTGCGTCCATAATACGCCTAAGGAACCTTCGAGGGCGGTTGTATAAAGAATGAGAGGCTTTCCTTTGACCGGAGCAGCCAACACTGGCGGATTCTGCAGGTATTGCTTGATTTCGTCCAGCGCGCTCTGGCATTTGTGATCCCAAACGAAAGGGGTTCCCTTCTTCATCATGTGGCTGTAAGGACGACACTTGCCTGAAAGGTTGACTATAAATCGCCGTATGTACGCGAGCTTCCCTTGGAGAGACCGCAGCTGTTTGAGAGTGCTTGGCGGAGGCATTTCCATGATCGCCTTGATCTTTGACGGATCTATTTCGATATCTCGGTGTCGGACGATGAATCCTAAGAATTTTCCTGAGGAAACTCCGAATGCGCACTTGAGAGGGTTCATCTTCAAGTTGTATTGTCGGAGGCATTGAAATACGGTCTTCAGATGCTCGAGATGTTCCTCGTATGATCTGCTTTTCACCACGAGGTCGTCGATATAGCACTCGACGATTTCATGTATGAGTTCATCGAAGATCTTCGTTATGGCCCTCTGATAGGTGGCACCGGCGTTCTTTAGACCGAAGGGCATCACCTTGTAGCGGAATATACCTAGCGGAGTCCTAAAAGCGGTGTGCTTCTGGTCATCGGGATGCATCTTTATCTGATTATATCCTGATGAGCCATCCATGAAGGAGAAAACTTCGTGAGTGGACGTATTGTCTATCATCAGCTCGGTGACTGGCACTGGGAAATCGTCCTTCGGGCAGGCTTTATTGAGATCCCGGAAGTCCACGCATATGCGCACTGTCCCATTTTTCTTCATCACCGGGACGATGTTGGCGATCCATTCAGGATATTGAACCTCCTGGATAAAGCCAGAGTCGATTAGCTTCTTGATCTCGGCATTAATACTCATCTCAAGCTCGAGCCGCATTCTTCTTGGCGCTTGTTTGACCGGCTTGACGTCCGGAGATATCGCCAATTTGTGCACAGCAATTTCTGGATCTAGTCCCGGCATTTCGGAATAGTTCTATGCGAAGCAATCTCTATGCTGCATAAGCACGTCTTTTAACGCAGCCACCCTTTCTTCAGATAGCAGCTCGCTGACGAATGTCGGTCGCGGGTCGTTCGCCATCCCCAACTCAATTTTCTTGAGGTTATCTGCAGTAGTATGTATTCCATCCTCCAGCTCTTTCGGTGCTGGTGGAAATTCTGAGATCACCTCGTCGTTGCTGTTTTCGAAGCACCAGGGAAGGTTATCCATATTATCGGGCTCTTCTTTTGATATTGTTATCATATGACAAGTACGAGCTCGCTTTGAAGACCAATGTGGGTCTGGCTCTACTCTCGTGGCTTCGGGTTCGTGCTTCTGTGGCGGCGTTACCCTCCAACTGTCAGATAGAGCGAACTTGCCGAGCTGATACTGATCTTCCACCCAGTTCTTGAAGGTGAAGCAGTCTTCGAGAGGATGCCCTATTACTCGGTGATAAGAGCAATAGTTTGGGTGTGAGACTTCGCCTGCTTGTTCGGGGTGTTTAGACTCCGGCAGTGTAAGTATCTGATATTTTATAGCTCGGTCAAGTATCTTCTTCGTCTTGCCCCGAGGAAAAGAGTATGCTCGACTCATCTTCTTCCTAAGGGACAGATCTGGACCACTCGATTCCCGCTTGCGTGGCTTCTTAGTCCCGCTTTGTTGCTGTCGAGCACCTTTTTCGCTTTTTGACTTGTTTCTGCCTCTGCGTCGAGCCTTTTTTATAACAGGTTGACAGGGAGCGGTATTTTCATTTTTCACGGCTTGTTGGAGGAGGCGATGCGTTTTGGCTTTCTCGTAGATGGCCATTTCGCGGTTATGGTCTTCTTGGACATTTTGACCAGCTTCCCTTATAATCCTGTTCATTTGTTCTTCGAACGACGAACTGGACATTTTTGCATCAGGAACTTTTACTGGTTCAGGATTAGCGTCCTCCCATTGAGCATCCGCTTTTTCATTGAAGTCATGTACGACGTAGCAATCACGGAGTAGCTCTCGTTTCTTGGACCGAATGTATCCGAGCTCGATTGTTTTCATCCTCCCACTAGGCAACTTGTGTTGAGTTCCGGGGACGTTCCAGACCCTGTCATAGAATTTGGCTTTTCGAGCGGTCTGTTTGAAAGATATCCCTTGGCGCTTTAGCAGCCTCTTCAAGCCTTCTGTATAATATCTGGGTAGACGGATGGGCTGAAGCCTGTCAACCGTAGGATCCGCACCGTGCCAGATTTCTTTCTCCACTTTGATTTCCTCAGAGAGGTAGAATAGAATTGCCTTTTCGCCTTCTCGCCTGGGAGGGACATAGAACGCCCGCAGCTCCTCTACACTGTAGGTATCGAGCGCATCCAGTTCTTTATGATGTTTAAATGGAACTATGGTGACTTGTAGACTTTGCTCTTCGTCAGCGGACGTTTGTATTGAAGGCCGAGCAGAGAATACAGCATGGACCTCATCTTCTGAGTCACTACTAAAGATCAACGTAGGAGCGGATGGTCCCGGCTTATTGTATTGGGGTGGACCCGAATAAACTATCTCCTCTTCCTCCTCGGTATCACTCCCGAAGACAGGGATGGTGGCGTTAGCTTTGTTCTCCGGCTTGTGACACCTCTCCGTGTCTTCGAAATCCGGTAAGAAGTATTTGGCATCTTCATATTTACGGACTTCGTTCATGGAGAACGGGTTCAGTTCTCCCGTCACGGTATACTCGAGACCATCCTTAAAATATTTCATACACTGATGCTGTGTAGAAGGGATGATATTATACTCGTGTAACCATGGTCGGCCGAGCAGAGCATTGTAGCATGTCTTGGCGTCTATGACGTGGAACTTAATGTCCGTGACAAGTAGCCCAAAGCGTAGCGTCAGTATCACAGACCCAAGAGTTCTTGATGATTGGGAGTCGAACCCGGAGATGGTGATTTTATCCCGAGCAAGGTGCTGGACGCTCATGCAGATTTCCTTTAACACCCGCACGTTAAGGAGATTAACGGAGGATCCATTATCGACCAGGATTTTGCCTATCTTTATATCATGGCAGTATCCTGAGACATAGAGGGGGCGATTATGTTCGCACGTCCCAAGAAGAAGGTCTTCATCGCCAAAAGTGACATCGGCCGTGTGCACTTCCTCCAATTCATCCTTCATCTTTTCCTCGGCAAGGAAAGCTTGGAATTGTTCCGGCTCCTGTAGTGCCTTGATTAATGAATCCCTTGCCTCTTTTAATAGTAAAAGGGCGTCAAGAATGCTGAGCTGCGAGGGTAGCTTTCTCAGATGCGCTAAGACGTTGTAATCCACCTTATTTTTCTTTGGCGGGTCCTTGGCAGTTAGCTCGTCCATGACTTGGTCATCTAGGGCGATATCCTCAGAGACCTTTTCTTTCCCTTTATCTTTTTTATTTGAGGGTCCGAGATTCATTTCAGGTAGCGTACGATTACGCAGCCGGATATTTTCGCAGACTTTCGGCTCTTCTTCTTTTCCCGGGGTGGACTCTTTAAAGAGGGGGCTAAGAGCCATTTCCTCGTCAGAGTCGCTCCCGAACGTGAGAACTTGCGATCCTCCGGCTTTAACCATGCGACAATTACCGGTAGTTCTGTTAAGCCCCTCGGTCGTATTTTTCCGCTCCCGACGAGTTTTGCGCTTTTCCCGCTTAAAATGTTGCCGGTGAGCGATATATCCCTGCCACCATTTATTGAAAGCTTTGCACTCTTCGGTGGGGTGCGAAACCTTCCGATGATATAAGCAATTGGAAGGATGCATTTCCGCTTTGCCGGCAATGTTTCCTTCAGAGGGTGGCAGCTTCATCCCCATCGACATGGCTTTAGCAAACCTCTTCCTCGTCTTGAATTTGATTCTGTCCGCAATGGATGTACTTTGATTTGACGGGAGTGTCTCGACCTTTTCGTCTAATCGCCGGCGCTTGGCCTTTTCAAATAAGAGCGCATCGCGTTCACTATCAGCCTTACTTATCAACAGAGCTTCATTGAGGAATGCATCAATGGTTTCATCTGATGGCCCCAGAAGTTTCGGTTCAGGATCTGCCCCCAGCTTTTCAGTGTAAGGAGTTTTCTCATCGTCCGTAAATGAATGAGAGATCACATGGCAGCTCGCCACGTATTCCTCGGATTCATCCGACGAGCTCTCTCCCTCATCTTCTTCTTGAAAGACGTGGTTGAGGAACTTCTGGAGTGTGATGGGAGTCCGTGCTTTCTAGTTGTACTCCTCCAGTGCGTCAATCTGCTTTTATAAGTCCGTTCGCTTGTCGCCAGGCTTCACGGGCCTTCTGGATTTCTTCTTCTTCTTTTTTGAAGATTTTGACGGCTGGTTGTGAGTGCTTGGGCCACCACCATCGGTCTTTGGAGTTGGACGCGGCTTCAACATCCCTTCAATGATCTGAGGTTCCAACGGGTTTTTCCACCTGATCGATGGGCATGTTTGAAGATCATTCAGCATCCTTTTGGTTTTGGCTGATAGCACAACCTCCCATGGAGCTTCTTCAACGAGAGAACACATTGCCCTTGGCTTATTCACCCTTTTAGGGGTGTGAGGCTGCGGCGGATTCACTTTCCATCTGTCGGCGGGGATAATCTTGATCAATTACCAAGTCTTGGACTTGACGCCAGACCTTGTAGATTTTAGTGGACAGCCATTGAGAGGGCTGTTCCGGCTTCACCTTTGTAGCGCTCTCCATAGGTGGAGGAGATCTTTTTAGCACAGCGGTCGGAGAGTTCTTGCGGACCTTCCTAAGTGATTCAAAGCTGTTCCCAGTTGGAACAGCAGCATCAATTTCCGCCGTTGGAGTCGGCGGAGTTAGTCCAGAAGGAGAGTTGCCTCCAGCCTTCCTTACTCGGCGCCTAGTGGCATATCCCTAGAAGGAAGAGTGTTGTTTCCTGTGAGTTTTCAGCGGATTACACCCACAAAATTCTATAATAAAAGAGAGATGGTGAAAGTTATATAAAGATAAGAACTATAAAAGAAAGAACTTGAAAATAAGAGTTTTCAATTATACCAGCTTTTCAGTTGCTATGAGCCCTATCTTAATGGTCATGAAAAAATGTTAGAAATCACATTATCCCTCAATAAAACATCGTCTTTAGTTTTCATTCCTACCTTTCTTCCAAACATTGATCATATATCCCTACGTGTGTGAACTGGACATCCCTACACTCAGAGAATTCAATTCAAGCAACCATACTCTTGTCCATCTACCTTAGTACTTTTTAATAGATATTTAGATGGAATTTGCTCACACATTCTTCATGCGACCGTAATACTTCTTGAGGTACTAACCGACCGATTAATCATGTGCTTGCTAATTAGGTGTTTTTCCTCGTCTTGCAACACCTAAGGCTTAGCAGTGGCTCCTAAACCAGTTGGTCTAAGGCACTAGGTGATAAAGCACCCTCGCTATATTTTTTATTGCTGCCTCGGTGATAACAAAACCAGTGTTCATTTTTCTTTTCACCATTTTATCTTTTATTCTCCACTTTTATTTTCTTCATACTTTGGCTTTTAGACAAGAGCATTTCAAGGTATCCTCTACTATCCCGAATTTCAAGATGTGTGTAAGTGCGTATAGTAGGGTATCAACGTTCAAATGTTTGGCTTCCAGAATAGAAACCATTTTTCAGGCTTATTTTTATCCTGAGATTAGTAATTTCCCTCATCTTACTAACCCTTAGGACAACAGCTCATAACTACTTATTACTAGTTTCATTTAAGAAAACTTCTAACTTTCTTGTTTTTCTTAAACTATTCCTATCTTTTAAATATAATTTTTTCACTTTCTACTCTTTTATTATCACAATTTTTTTTTTGTGCTTATATATAGTATAATGCAAAGTAGGGCGTAAATAAGCACAGGAGCGCTGAAAAACGATTTCTTGGGAGCTTCTTGCGATGGTACAGGAGCGCTGAAGCTCATTGGCGGGAGTACGGTCCCGAAGAATAGCCCAGTGGTGGCTTGAGTTACCTGCTCCACTGGCATAGTGAAAAGGGAGGCCGCTTGGGGCCCGTAGGTTACTCCTCCAGATGGGACAGAGCGAGAGTTGCTGTTGCAGTTAGTGCAGTTTGAAGCCATTGATTTCTTGAAGAGCCTGAATATTCAGCCCCCTGCGTCGACCTTGGTCTTTGGCATGTGCCAGTTGTTTGAGGACCGATTCCGTCGGCAAAGCTGCTGCTTAGGGAGCCTGCCTGTGGACAACAGACATCCTCTGGGCTTCCTCCATCGGCGTTGAGGCACCAAGGGTGGGAGATGGGAGCATCGACCCAAAGAGAAGCCTGTTGATTTCTTGAAGAGCCGAATTACAGAGATTTGAGCCTGCAAGTGGCCCGTACTTGATTCCACCAGATATGACAGAGCTTGTATTGCTAAGGTCGGAACAAACGCCATTCTTCATAAAGACGAAGTGCCAACTTCAGTATCCACTCCCCTAAGGGCAACCACAAACATACACACCGCGATTATCTGATCACGGGAAAAAAACACGACACACGAAGTGTGGAGTGGAAAGAGGAAAAGGTCCCACCGGGCGTGCCAGAATCTGTTCCCCTCCGGAAGACGGCGCGACGTAGAGACGTCTTGCCTGAGATTCGGGGCAGATGCTATTTGGTTTTATCCGTCCACCTCTCCGAAAATGCCAAGTTGATTTATGGCACCGTGTATCGGAAGTTTAGACGGATGCGGCCGATGTAGCAGACTTCGTCAGATTCCCCCTCGCATGAGAGGTTTTTGATTGTGGGGACGCTCTTCCCTGCAGGCGCAAGCCCCTGCAGTTAATTACGCTACCGCATCGCGGTAACAACTTTCTCCTTCTCCAGAATTTCACTTCGTGTCGTGGGTGTTTGTTTTGTTTGTGGTTGCCCGTAGATTGTATACGGAGACTAAATTATGCTATCGCCCGTAGAACGTGGATTAGTCCAAATCCGTATTTACTTAGATTTGGGTTTGGTGTTTTAGTTTAAGGATACGTTAGCCATATTGAGGCTAAGATCAACTTAAACGGGATCGTTTAGATCCAACAAAAGAGCGTTTGGGGGCTCTATTGTTCCAGTTTAGGGACGTAGTGGTCCATAGGTAGTTTAGGGACATTGCGGTCTATTGCCAGTTTAGGGACATGGTGGTCCATTTCCAGTTTAGGGACATAGGGGTCTATCGTTCCCGTTTTGGGGGCGGATGTTAGTTTAAGAACGCATTAGTCCATGGGTTTAAGGACCCCATAGTCCATATAGATGTGTATAAGGATGCATTAGTCCAATAGTTTAAGGACGCATAAGTCCATGGGTTTAAGGACCCCACAGTCCGTATGGGTGTATTTAAGGACGCATTAGTCCATTAGTTTAGGGACTCATAAGTCCATGGGTTTAAGGACCCCACAGTCCGTATTTTGGTTTAAGGATGCATAAGTCCATGAGTTTAAAGACCCCACAGTCCGTATGGATGTGTGGTTGTCGGGACTCGTCACCTCTCTGACGTCGTTGAAGGATTACAACGATAGGTATCAGAGGAGTTCGGAGATGTACCCTTGAACCAGATGTAAATTGATTTAGGAGAGCAGTCTTGCTCAGTCAATTTAATTTGAAGACTTACGGCCATGATTGGGCTAAGTCCAGTTGAGAATATTCAACGTTTTTATCTTTGGCTTATTAGGCCTGTGCTAGGGCTTTGCACCTGTTTAATAATGCACTGCATTTTCTTTTGGCCTGCTAAGCCTTTTGATTTGGGCTCTGTCCCTTTTAAATGATGCACATCATCTGTTTTTGTTTGGGCTCTGCCCTTTTTAAAAATAATGCATTGCATTTTATTAGGCCTGTTAGGCCTTTTTTTAATTGGGCTTGGCCCTGCAGTGCATTAATCAAACTGACAGTGGCCATGTGCCCTGTCAGGCGCTTTGCGCTAATTATTGAGCGCAAGCACATGTGGAGGTGACACGTGTCACGCTCTGGTGAGCGCTACGCCAGTGCGCTGCGCTGTTGCGCTGCTGACACGTGGCGCGCTCTGGTGAGTTGCGCCAACTTCAGAGAGCAATGCTCTATCTTAAAAGCGCATAGCGCAAGTTATTCTGGTGCTGACACGTGGCGCTCTCTGGTGGCTTGCGCCAACCCAGGAGCGCAACAGTGCAGATTTACAAGTGCAAGGCACCAATTTAATATCTTGATCCAATTTTGGATTCAAGAAAAAGAATCTTTAAGATTCCAGAACCAATGGTTCATAAAAAAGGCGATGCCTTTGTTATTATTTATTTATTTTTAATTAAAAATCCTTGATCTTGTTCTTAGATCAATGATCTATTCAGGAGAAGTTCTTCTTTTTAAAAGGTTTTACCTTCTTTTTTCTTTCTGAATTTCTTCTCAAAATTCTTTAGAGGAGTTCTTTCTCTGTTTCTGAGTTTCTGTCTCTATATTCTCTGTGTTGTTCATCTCCTTTGAATTGGGGTCTAGGGGCTTTTATATAGTGCCATTTAATTTGTTAAATTTGTTAAAGAGATCATTCTCTGAGTGATTTGGGGAATTTTCCCCACCGTTGGATCTTTGATCCAAGGGCTTCTGTTTTACAGAAGACAATTTTCTTGTTTAACAAGAACAGAAAGATCTCACTGGAATTTTAATTCTTTTTGGCGCAAACGCATCTGCGCTTGACACGTGTCGCGCAGCGCAGAGCGCAGCGCAACTGCGCTGACACGTGTCGCGCAGTGCAGGGAGCAGGGCAACTGCGCTAGCGCAACTGCGCTGACACGTGTCGCGCAGCGCAGAGCGCAGCGCATCTGAAGCGGTTCTTCTTTTAATTTTGTTTTTAAATAGAGTCTTGATCTGATTGGGCGCGCTGCCTTGGGCACTGCGCTGCCGTATCAGTTTTTGACACGTGGCGCGTTGCGCGCAGTGCAAGGAATTTGAAGCGTTACTTCAATTTTTGAATTTTTGAAATTCAAACAGAGCTTTGCTCTGATTGGGGGAAACACCTGTGAGCGACATACCCTTGCCACAAACACTTAAAGGAGTTCCAGTCTTCAGTAGAATGTGCGATTTTCTGATGATATAAGCAGAAGTTAGGATGTGCGTCCGCTTCACAAAGATGTATACCGCCAGGAGAATTTTCTCTGAAAGAGGGCAGCTTCATCCCCATCGATATGGCTTTGGCGAATCATTTCGTTGTCTTGATTGTAAGTCTACGCTAGCGCCCCGGCCGTCTACAGACGCCAAATGCGGAATAAAAACTTTTAAACTGGCGCTATCGTATACTTTAACCCGGATCTGCCATTATTGCTAAACTAACAAACTGTAAAGAGTGTAGAAAGGTTATACCGAACGATCCGAGTCCTTCGTTCTTTAACCATCATCCCACGCTCCGTTGCGGCTGCTACGATCTCGTCATTCTCCGATATCCTCGTCGAGGTGGCACCACGTCGACGATTCTTTAAACGGGCTCCCGCCTCTGACTCGAGACAACTCGATCGTCAAGTTTGCTAAAAGAGACGACCAAGAATGATGTAGAGAATGAGTAGATGACTTTTCTCACTTCGTCCAAGTCCGTGGACGATCGGTTAATGAAGTTGCCGAGGGAATCGGGTGATGGAATGAAATGAACTGTAAAATTCCATGCACCCCAAATACTATCATAATCTTTTCTCTCTAAAATGAAATCAACCAAGTGAAGTGAGGAGGAGAGAGAGGGCCGGCCACTTTATAGAAGGAGAGAGGTGACCGTAGGAGAAAGAGGGTGACCATAAGACATGAAGCTTCTCACAAAATATCTTAAGCTTAACAAAACTCTTTAAAGCTAAAGCATTACTCACAAACCTAGTCATCATGCATTAATGAACCATTAAAAGCATCCAATGAAAACTCAACACCAATTAATCCTTGTCATCTCATCTAGAATCTTCTAGAAGAATCCACACTCATCTCAAGAAAAGATAAACCCGTCTTTAACCAAATGTTAAAAGACGGCTGATAGAAAACTGGAAACTGGCAACTTCCAAAAGTGATCCTGAAACAACTTTCAGGATAACCCCGTAACTGTATAAATATACCCGCATTTGTATTACGACCGAATACAAATGCAACTGAGACAAAGATATTATACCTACTCAATATAATACTCGGATCCGGCTTAAACCAAAGCCGACCAGTATCATCTGCCCGAAAACTGACACGTGCGTAAACGCACGTGCATTTTCCGAACCCTGCCATAAAACCATACGGCCTCTACAACGTTTCGCCCGAACTTGGGAAACTGTCTGTGGGGGACTCTAATGACTCGTCAGTACCCTGGCAGTGGGTTTAACCACAAACCGTCAGCGGCACTAGCTATGCGTAACGGTTGCCCACGGACTGACCTCAAGGGAGACTGATGAGCGAACTCAAGGGTGGCCGATGAGCTAACACATCCGGAAACCCTACTGAGCCTAACAGTGATAATGTATATACAGTCCGGTCCGTTCGTCAATGAGTATCGCATATCCGCCTAGGGGGCTAGTAACGTCAGACCCCCAATAGCAGTATAAGTCGTGTCGGAGTGTAGCCCAATAACACCCTGAGATACTACTGGAGTACCTACCAGTAAATCTCCTGCCATGGCCATGGACTTTGTGTAATGGCTCTCCTAGACACAGCACGACCTCGCCCCCAATACCGGGAGAGACGAATCCCCTGCCGATCCGCTCACGTGCCTCCATATGGCTCGGGACTGTACCCAAAAGCTACCTGTTTGCACGACTCCTTTGAGCCGTGGTAGGGTAGAAATCAAAGCACAGTGGGAACTCACACGAGACAAATGACGACCTCAGGTCGATGAACTAACCTGTACACATGTCACCTGGGAACTGCTATCTGACGATAGGTATAGTACTAACTAGCAGATTCCCGGCGAGTCCTGTCCGGTGTACTCATAACCCAATGAGCACCTGTATACATCTTAGGTGATACAACTGACACCAGTGGCTTGTGAGACCGGCCACCGCCCCTCGTCGGGGTCTCGACTGTATACACTAGTCTACTCCGGAGTATCGATGCCCTGTCTCGAAACTCCCACGACTAGGGACCACAATTAAGGATATGCATATAAACTACCCAACTCTCACGTATATGATCGCCATCATACTGTCGGTAGTAAAGCAAGATCCTAAGGGCTCTATCAAAGTGTAACATGCAATCAGTCACCTGAACATGTACACGACTGATAAAGGCAAACCAGATAGCATACTATCATCTCGAGTAAGACTGTCCTACCGGGATAGGTCCTCCGCAATCATTGCAATCACGTACCTGCGATCCAATAATTGACTATGAGGGCACTACCTCCAACAATCTCCCACTTGCACTCAAGGCTAATTATTGCGATGTCGACTACTCACAGCCCGTGTGAAACCGAAAATCCAACTCCTCTACTAATCAGTTTCACAAAGCCCGTTTGTAAAACTATTGTGTTCGAGAAATAGCCTCAGTGAGTGGATCCGCCTAGAAGTATCTTTCTTTATCTCTCTTTGTCTCAAGTTCGCGGAGAAAGCCATCTCCCGAATCGAGTAATACCCGTCTTAGAATATGTCTGGATATCTGATGGGACCTAGTTCATAAATGAACTCCTTATCCAAACTTCTTAGACTGTATCGATCACTGAACCTAATCAGTATCCGGCACCATGCCTCCCACAGTATTTTCTTGGATCACCTGTCCATAATACTGTCCCTCGTCAGAGGGAAAACTATAACTCTGACAATCACTCTGTCATCCATGTCACCTTTGAAGTCTGGAATGATAATCGTCTCCCGAAGGAGGCTGCCATCATCAAATCCGTAGAACATGCACTTATGTTCTAAAACTGCTTCCTTATGTTTCTTCAGGATTGGATTAATACAAACTCATTGCATCTAGTGCAAAAACAACATCTGGTGTGGTACTTGACATCTCATGATTTACTCAATTGCCTAAGCAAGTGATCTGCCAATCATGCCTATCCCTCTCCCCTTTAGTCTGTAAGACATCTTTAGAGAGGGTGACTCCATCACCTGCAGGTACACCACCATGCTAGGAGTCAACTATTCTAAAAACCATTAGAATATCTGTCAAAGTACCCACATTTGGAAACTACCCAAATCCAGATCTAAAACCATAGATCCAGAAACCATAATGTCAGATATTATATCCATATCCTGTCTGTAGAAACAACTGTGTGACGACCACAGTACAACCGTTCGTAGTATAGGAATTTTACTTCCCACTCTGTGTATGTCATTCAGATACCATGACATCACACCCTACTATCTTCTTAACAGATCCATCCCCTATTCTGATTGAAGTCAAACCCATGACTGTCACATCAAAATTAGATGATCTATCTCCGCTATAACTGCTCTAGTCTATAAATAGACATAAGCTACTTGCCCACTAAGCTTCCGCTGCTCCCACTGACTACGACAACCCTCTGGCAGAATAATATACACGTACACTTCTAAAGCTAGTTTAGAACGACGCTATACTTATCCTCCTGCCTGGTTTCATAGTCTGGAAAAACAGTAATGTCAAGTCTGGGTAGATAATAACCTCCCTGTCACCGTCCTTGAGGCTACCGAAGTACCTCTCGGGTGTCTGAGGTTACCCACCATATCTGCGGAGTGGCTAATGGAATGTCAAACCTGATTGAATATATAAGTCCTATTAAATTTTCCGTAATCGTTCGCGGTTCTGGAATCACTTCCAGTTCTACCATACTCCCACTACTGTTTTCTGAAAAAGATCCATTTTACTAAAACTGTGGCGAGTCAAGAACAATATCACTATTGATCTTCCAAATGGTAGAATATCAACCCTCGTCATAGCCAGGGTCAACCCACAAACAGCCATTACAGAAACGTGCCCTGAGTTATCCAGAGTCTGGTTTTAAGCATAAGCTGGACAACTCCCCGTACCTTAACATCTTTTAAGGTACGATCTATTCTATATCCAATACAGAAACTTTGGCACTTATTTAATTGGAACCATATTCAATCATGCAGCTGTCTCCAGTGCATATCACTTTAATGGAAAGAGGCTAATCAGCATTACTCAACTTAGGAATCCATCCAATTATGAGTAACCTGAAAGAGAAACACGTTTCTCAAAACCATCACTATCATCTGAATACCAATCACAAGAATCTACATCTTCGATCTCTTTGAAGAATCCCGATACTTGTGATACCTGGTTCTCTACTTTATTCTTATACCCACAACTTCTCAAAACTTAGACCTTGTATTTCTACGAAACACTTGTCTAAATACTAGAGAAGTTATAAGTAAACAGAACATAGTACGAGGACCTACCCCTTTGTCCTGATGGACACTTGGACAACATACAATACTTTGTATAAGTCCACTGAGTTTAAACAACTCAAAACCTGTGCGTCGTAGGTTGAAAACTGTACCCTGGCGATTTCCTCAAATATCACCAATTACAACGGGATGATCACCTAATTCCCAATATCTTACTCCCACTCATCATCTGTAAAACCATACAGATATGAGAATGAAACCTGGTAAATACATACCCTTGGAGTAAGTGTCTAATCGGGAAAACAGTTTTCTTTTAACAATGCACTGAAACATGAAAAATGTTTCATAGGGGTATTCTGGTATTCATAGCAATGCCTCTTCCATAATCCAATTCATGACTTCAACCGTATATTTTATTGCCATCTCTCCAAAATCACTTTATTTGTCTTTAGTCGTTACCTTCTGTACACCATCGTTAGGCTAAATGGTTTTCTTCCTTCCCTACCGTTCGGCACCAGCCTATGGTTTGGAAGAAGACTATCCAGTAAGCATAATAGGTGTACCCTCCTAAACCAAGGAGTACTCGCATCTCGAGAGAAGGTGATGATAAAAGACAACTGAATAATACCTTATTCCTTTAAAAGTGAAATAGGAGTGGCGATGAAGTACGCGGTTTTGGTCGTGAATGATATCGGTCGCAATTTACTTTGCCCTCTTTCTAATCCCTTTATTTTGTCTTTACATATTACCTTCTGTACACCCTACTTAGGCTAATTGGTTTTCTTCATTCCCTACCTTTCGGCACCTGCCTATGGTTTGGAATAAGACTATCCAATAAGCGTAATAGGTGTACTCTCCTAAACCAAGGAGCCCTCGCAACCTGAGAGAAGGTGATAATAAAAGACAACTGAATAAACCAATTCTATTTCTCCTGAACCTTGATCCATCCTCGAAGAAGTCCCTTCGAGTTCGTATATAACCATACGATGGATCTATCCAATGGAAGTGGATATCCGTAGTAATACGGGTGTTCTGAGAAATTCAAAGGGTAAAAGAAGGAGCGGCAATAACTTATGCAACATAGACAATCCAAAAGCCAGTATTTTAAGAAGGTTTGGTCAACTTGGTCACTGAGTCATAGTCTAGGGTCGGTCAAAGGTCGCTGCCAAAGAGAGAGAGAGAAAAGAAACACTCTGCGTGCACTCTAACCTAGATCAGAATGGTCATAACTTTATCTAATCCGGAAACCTCCCACTGTCCTGTCAAATTCTCCTCCAAACCTAAAGAAGAATCAATCGGGATCACCCGAAGAGTAAACCAACTCATCAATGGGAATCGGGATCCAACTCTCATCGCATGATAACGTGACGGAATCCACTCGCGTTATCACACTCCAGAAGGTATGCGCATGCCTGGCAAGTTTCAGTTTCTTTAGAAACTCCCGATATGATTTTTACCCCATGTTCTTATGACCTTGGCGAATGTCAACAAATCATAAGTCACATGTCAAGTTCTGCCCGTCATTATCTTGTTAATTTGAACCCACCCGTACATACCCTTGACGAAAGCCAACAAGGTAATACGACTGTCCCAAACCAACACATCTATCTATGCAACAAATGAATACCCCAGCAACTACCAAACACTATGCATTGACGAAAGCCAACAAACATAGCTTGAATATTACTGACCATCCATAAGAAACGACGGAGGGCTACGGCTGGTTTTTGGCGAAAAACCTTTAGCGTAATGAACTTGATCTCGTTAAAGGAACCTGATAGCTTTTTAAAATATAGTGACGAAAACCTTTGCTAAAAAGGTCACTCCCGGTGAAGGGATCTCGGCTCTTTCCTCGTGGAATGAGGTGCAGGATATTCCACTGAATACCGCTATGCAAAGCAACATGTAATCGGCTATAGTGAAGTTATTACCCTGACGCAAACTTCTGCCCAAGGGGTCAGTCCCGGTGAAGGGATATCGGCCCTTGCCCCGTCGAATGAGGTGCAGGATATTCCACTGAATACCGCTATGCAAAACAAAAGGAAACGTCTTTGCAATAACACTTTTTAAATTTGTTCCAACAACATCAAACATGTTTGTTTTACTTTGCATTGATCAGAATCAACGCAGTCCCATCAATCAATCACACCAGAAAAGAACGAAAATAAAATGTACGTATATGCCATCCGCATTCGTCACTGGGTCCCGTCATCACCCGTTAGGTTACTTAACTAACGACAGAGCGGGGACTGGACTAGCGCGGGTGTAAAACATATACAACATCTAATAGTATATAAACCAATATACAATAATCGCTCCAGGCGTGATAATATGCAACATTACAGAAAAAGTAATAAGCATCACAGAACAATACAGATAATCTGGGATCCCCGGGTTTCACAGAGCCGCTGCTGAAACTCGACGTTCCCCTGTCGTGTGGATAGCCTGTGCAATGAAACCTAGACCCCTACGGGTGCGGCAAGTTACCCGCCAAAACCTGAAGCGAGGTAGTCCCCACAGCATAGTGAATGGAACACCCGGCACTTCACGGAATCCGGTAAATTGAGCACCCCTCCTTGGGTCAACCTGTACCCCCTACGAGTGCGGCGAATAGTCTGCCAATTTTAGAGTGGGGACCCTCTGCCTCTCAAAGCCATGAAATGCGGACCCGTTGCTCTCCAAAACCCGGCTATCCGTGCACTCCGTCGCGGGGCAAAACCTAGTACAGTAATGAAAAATAGTACAATAGGTACATCGACCGCAACCTGGTCGTGCCCCAAAAGAATATTATACAACAGGCAGTGACGGCTGTCCACAAATTGGACGCTCGCCCCGCAATATCAAATGTACAAATAAACTAAAACTGTACTACCATTGCACACTGCTATCCACCACGACAAATCCGCAACATCACAGCACAACACAGAACATCAACGCGAATGTCACGTTCGCAAACCCGTCTAAAAGAACTATAGCAATCGGACGCGGTTTACCGATCAAATGACATTCCCGGTCGGAGATATAATGTAAGCACTGTAAACTAACGTATTTAAATTTCGATCGACCAAATATCAAAAAGTGGGCCCCATGACTTACTGGTGAACAGTAACAAAACCTGGGCCAAAACGATATTTACCAAAAACCCCAAAATCCAACAGAGAACACACAGAAAAAATTTGGTGCACTGATCCCCTAGAACGGCCGCGGATGCGCGGCCAAACCATGGGTTTGGCCGCTAATCCGCGGCGCTCTGGTGAGATCACATGCTCAAATTTTGTCCGTGCACTTAAAAAACCCTGCACGGATTTTTAAGACATGCAGAAATAATTTTTGAGATCATTTAAAATCAACAGAAACTGTCAAGGTAGGATTTTGCAATTTTCGATTTCCGGTTCGATCGATGTTTTAAACGCGTTAGCACAAGTTAGCATAGCAAAATGGTTAGGCTCTGATACCACTGTAAGTCTACGCTAGCGCCCCGGCCGTCTACAGACGCCAAATGCGGAATAAAAACTTTTAAACTGGCGCTATCGTATACTTTAACCCGGATCTGCCATTATTGCTAAACTAACAAACTGTAAAGAGTGTAGAAAGGTTATACCGAACGATCCGAGTCCTTCGTTCTTTAACCATCATCCCACGCTCCGTTGCGGCTGCTCCGATCTCGTCGTTCTCCGATATCCTCGTCGAGGTGGCACCACGTCGACGATTCTTTAAACGGGCTCCCGCCTCTGACTCGAGGCAACTCGATCGTCAAGTTTGCTAAAAGAGACGACCAAGAATGATGTAGAGAATGAGTAGATGACTTTGTCTCACTTCGTCCAAGTCCGTGGACGATCGGTTAATGAAGTTGCCGAGGGAATCGGGTGATGGAATGAAATGAACTGTAAAATTCCATGCACTTCAAATACTATCATAATCTTTTCTCTCTAAAATGAAATCAACCAAGTGAAGTGAGGAGGAGAGAGAGGGCCGGCCACTTTATAGAAGGAGGGAGGTGACCGTAAGAGAAAGAGGGTGACCATAAGGCATGAAGCTTCTCACAAAATATCTTAAGCTTAACAAAACTCTTTAAAGCTAAAGCATGACTCACAAACCTAGTCATCATGCATTAATGAACCATTAAAAGCATCCAA
Organism: Agapanthus africanus; assembly: GCA_030015575.1. Classification (NCBI taxonomy): domain Eukaryota; kingdom Viridiplantae; phylum Streptophyta; class Magnoliopsida; order Asparagales; family Amaryllidaceae; genus Agapanthus; species Agapanthus africanus. The sequence continues at coordinate 45,570,114 of JASDDO010000001.1, read as the reverse complement.
TGAAAACTCAACACCAATTAATCCTTGTCATCTCATCTAGAATCTTCTAGAAGAATCCACACTCATCTCAAGAAAAGATAAACCCGTCTTTAACCAAATGTTAAAAGACGGCTGATAGAAAACTGGAAACTGGCAACTTCCAAAAGTGATCCTGAAACAACTTTCAGGATAACCCCGTAACTGTATAAATATACCCGCATTTGTATTACGACCGAATACAAATGCAACTGAGACAAAGATATTATACCTACTCAATATAATACTCGGATCCGGCTTAAACCAAAGCCGACCAGTATCATCTGCCCGAAAACTGACACGTGCGTAAACGCACGTGCATTTTCCGAACCCTGCCATAAAACCATACGGCCTCTACAACGTTTCGCCCGAACTTGGGAAACTGTCTGTGGGGGACTCTAATGACTCGTCAGTACCCTGGCAGTGGGTTTAACCACAAACCGTCAGCGGCACTAGCTATGCGTAACGGTTGCCCACGGACTGACCTCAAGGGAGACTGATGAGCGAACTCAAGGGTGGCCGATGAGCTAACACATCCGGAAACCCTACTGAGCCTAACAGTGATAATGTATATACAGTCCGGTCCGTTCGTCAATGAGTATCGCATATCCGCCTAGGGGGCTAGTAACGTCAGACCCCCAATAGCAGTATAAGTCGTGTCGGAGTGTAGCCCAATAACACCCTGAGATACTACTGGAGTACCTACCAGTAAATCTCCTGCCATGGCCATGGACTTTGTGTAATGGCTCTCCTAGACACAGCACGACCTCGCCCCCAATACCGGGAGAGACGAATCCCCTGCCGATCCGCTCACGTGCCTCCATATGGCTCGGGACTGTACCCAAAAGCTACCTGTTTGCACGACTCCTTTGAGCCGTGGTAGGGTAGAAATCAAAGCACAGTGGGAACTCACACGAGAAAAATGACGACCTCAGGTCGATGAACTAACCTGTACACATGTCACCTGGGAACTGCTATCTGACGATAGGTATAGTACTAACTAGCAGATTCCCGGCGAGTCCTGTCCGGTGTACTCATAACCCAATGAGCACCTGTATACATCTTAGGTGATCCAACTGACACCAGTGGCTTGTGAGACCGGCCACCGCCCCTCGTCGGGGTCTCGACTGTATACACTAGTCTACTCCGGAGTATCGATGCCCTGTCTCGAAACTCCCACGACTAGGGACCACAATTAAGGATATGCATATAAACTACCCAACTCTCACGTATATGATCGCCATCATACTGTCGGTAGTAAAGCAAGATCCTAAGGGCTCTATCAAAGTGTAACATGCAATCAGTCACCTGAACATGTACACGACTGATAAAGGCAAACCAGATAGCATACTATCATCTCGAGTAAGACTGTCCTACCGGGATAGGTCCTCCGCAATCATTGCAATCACGTACCTGCGATCCAATAATTGACTATGAGGGCACTACCTCCAACATTGATCCTGCTTTCATTTGCGTCGGATGCACTTTGACCTGGTGGGGGTGTTTCGACCCTTTTGTCCTGTTGCCGACGTTTGGCCTTTTCAAGTATGGCCATCTCGCACTCTCGGTCGGCTTTACTTTTCAGATGAATTTCACTCAGGAAGGTGTTCCCCTCCGAACGGCGGCCAAGACATGGACGTCTGGCCTGTGATTCGGGGCAGATGCTAATTGGTTTTATCCGTCTACCTCTCCGAAGATGCCAAGTTGATTTATGACACCGTGTATCGGAGGTTTAGACGGATGCGACCGATGTAGCAGACTTCGTCAGATTCCCCCTCGATTGAGGGGTTTTTGATTGTGGGGACGCTCTTCCCTGCAGGCGCAAGCCCCTGCAGTTAATTACGCTACCGCTTCGCTGTAACAACTTTCTCCTTCTCCAGAATTTCACTTCGTGTCGTGGGTGTTTGTTTTGTTTGTGGTTGCCCGTGGATTGTATACGGAGACCAATTTATGTCGTCGCCCGTAGGACGTGGATTAGTCCAAATCCATGTTTTCTTAGATTTGGGTTTGGGGTTTTGGTTTGAGGATACGTTAGCCATATTTGAGGCTAAGATCAACTCAAACGTTTGTTAAGGATACGTTAGTCTAGTTTGAGACTAAGATCAACTTAACGGGATCGTTTAGATCCGACAAAAGAGCAATTGGCTCTGTCGTTCCAATTTAGGGACATAGGGGTCCATTACATGTATTGCCGTCGGGACCCATCACCTCTCTGACGACGTTGAAGGATTACAACGACAGATGTCAGAGGAGTTCAGAGATGTACCCTTGAGCCAAAATTGATTGGGGGATCTCGAGTCCAATTTGGGACTAAAGTCTGTTTGAAGGTTTAAGGATGCGTTAGCCATATTTGAGGCTAAGATCAACTTAAACGGTTGTTAAGGATACGTTAGTCCAGTTTGGGACTAAGATCGACTTAACGGGATCGTTTAGATCCGACAAAAGAGCATTTGGGCTCTATTGTTCCAGTTTAGGGACATAGTGGTCCAAGTTCCAGTTTAGGGACGTGGTGGTCCATCATTCCTATTTTGGGGAAGGATACCAGTTTAAGGACGCATGAGTTTAAGGACCCCACAGTCCGTATTATGTGTGGTTGTCGGGACCTGTCACCTCTCTGAAGACGTTGAAGGATTACAACGACAAATATCAGAAGAGTTCAGAGATGTACCCTTGAACCAATGAGTTGGTTGAAAGAGCAGATGTGCTCAGTTCAAGATGATTTGAGGACTTATGGCCAGTTTGGGCTAAGTCCAATTATGTTTGAAATATTGGCCCTTTGGACCATTAGACATTTGTCTGGGTTCATCCCCTCATCATTCAGCAGTGCTAAACAGAGGTTTGGGGGCTCTGACAACATTTTATCTTTTATTAGGCACTGACCATTCATCATGGCTCTAGAGTTTACTCTGAATGTCATGTGAAATGATCAAGTTTGGAAAACAAGGGTATATTTGAAGTTCAGTCAAAGGGGAATCCTGCCTCAGGAAAAACTTAGCCATTTTGGGCTAGGTTGGTTTTGAAATAGTGCTAACACTAAAAGGTATTCGACGATCATGTGTTCCCACGTGATGCGCTTTAAAAAATAGTGTTAAACACTAAAAATGGGGTGGTCACGTGGGGTCACGTGAGGCGCCTGAGATTGGGCCGAAACTCCTTTATTTTACCCTTAAGGCTGCAAATAAGTGTTAAACACTTAGCTTTCAGGCCATCACGTGTAAGCACGTGAGGCATCTGAAGATGGGGCCAGATTTCCTTTTACTTTGTTCTGCAAATAAGTGTTAAACACTTTTTGACTCTCTGGCTATCACGTGCGGGCACGTGATAGGCATCCATCCATTGGATATTAAAGGGATTTGTTAGGGGTCACGTGGGGACACGTGAGGGCGTCCTAAATGTGGAGCCAGATCTCCTTTTGTTTTATCCTCAAATCTGCGAATAAGTGTTAAACACTTTTATTTTTATTTTAGAGCATCACGTGTTGGCACGTGATGGGGATCTGTGCGCCAATTATTAAAGCATTTGCTGAGGGGTCAGGTGACAACACGTCAGAGCGCCCAAAGCTTTCATTTCCTTTGCTTTTTCTTTCTGCGTTTTGGGAGTCACGTGGGAGCACGTGAGGCATTGCCTCAAAACTGTTTCCTTTTTATTTTTGGGGATCTTTTCAAGGATCACGTGGGGACACGTGACCTAGTTTTATTCCTTCTTTTTTGATCACTGCGGATTGGGGTCACGTGTCATCACGTGATCAATGTTCTTTATGTGCATGGAGATCTTTCAAGTCCCTTTATTTTAAGAATTAAATTATCTGTAGGGTTAAACCCTAATTTTGTTTTGGAGGAATTAAATCCCTATTGTGAAAGAATTAAATTCTTATTTAGGGTAAAACCCTAATTTCTTTTAAAAGGAATTAAATTCCCAGATATGTAAAAAAATTAAATTCTTGATTAGGGTTAAACCCTAGTTTTGTTTTAGGAGAATTAAATTCTCAAAACTCAATTCCCCTTCTAAGTTTAGGATCTGCATGGCAGGATCTCGACCCGATGAGAATTAAATTCTCAACTTATGGGGAGATATGCTCTGTGCAGATCTTCAACCAGAAGAAGAACTAAGTTCTTTATTTGCATAAGAGTTAAACTCTTAAATTTTGAGAATTAAATTCTCTTTTTGAAGTTAATCTTTTTCCCTTTTCTCACCTAGGGTTTTCTTTGTTGAGAATTAAATTCTCCTTTCTTTTCTTCCCTCTTGAGAATTAAATTCTTCTCTCTCTGTTTTTCTCTCAAAAAAAGGTAGATCCCTCTTCTCTTCTCTTGGCTCCTATTTATAGGAGGAGGAAGAGAATCAATTTGTTTTGTGAATCTTTCATTGAAAGATTTTAATTGATTTCATGATTAATATGATCCTTTAGATCATTCAGTGAATTTTATTCACCGTTGGATTTTAAATCCAAAGATATTATGTTTGTTATTCTCGGTGAGATTTAGGGGAAATCTTTCCTTGTCTAAGATTTTTTCCATAAATTGGTGATTTTTAATCACTCTTGGATCTTTAATCCAACAGTCCCCATAATTTTTTTCCATTTGGAAAGATTTAGAAGCTTTTAGAATTTTAATTCTATTTCGAAAGATTTTAGAGAAATCTAGAATTTTAATTCTATTAAACTGTAAGGCTTTCAAAGCCTGTCACGTGCTGGCACGTGACCCTTGGTCACGTGTGAGCACGTGACCCCCAAATTGGTTCTTTTAACAGCCGCTTGTTTATGTTGTTGTTTTAACCATCACGTGTCAACACGTGACCATTGGTCACGTGTGAGCACCTGATACCTCATTGAGGTAACTTCTAATTTTTAATCAGGGAACAGATTTTAGAATTTAATTCTATTCATTATTTTAGAGGCCTTAAGAGCCCATCACGTGTCTGCACGTGGCCCATGGTCATGTGTGAGCATGTGATGCCCCATTGGGGTCTTTTCTGAGTTTTTATTATATCTTTTAACTCCTCCAGCGGGTTCTTAAAGGTCCATCACGTGTGGACACGTGATACCTCATAACTTTTGATCCCGGATGAATTATGAGGCCCATAATATATCAAATCGAAGGGTTTTTCGAGATGCTTCCAATACCATCAGAATTTAATGGTTCCTCCTTCGGGAGTTTATCAAAACATAGGCCGGAAGATACTGGTTCGCATTTCTTTAAGCGTATCACTGCCATTTGATACCTTGGACTCCTAGAAATTTTTGGCGGGAACAGAAGGTGTCGATCATTTCGTCTGACGGCCATAGAAGTTCCGGTTCAGGACCTGCCCCCGGATTCTCTACGTCAGGAGCTTCTTCACTGTCTATCGACGAGTGAGAGATCATATGGCAGCTCGCCACATAATCCTCAGGTTCATCCGACGAGTCTTTGTCATCATCTCTGTCCTCAAGCACGTGGCTGAGGAATTCTCGGAGTGTGACTGGGGTCCGTGCCCTCTGATTATATTCTTCCGGTGCGTCAATATGTTTTTGCAGATCCGTGCGCTTGTCATCAAACTGCGCGAGCTTTTTCTTCTTTTTCTTTGAAGACTTTGACGGCTGTGCCTGGGTGTTTTGCCCACTGCTATCAATTCTCGGTGTTGGGCATGGTTTCAGCATCCCATCAATGACTTTGGGCTCTGGCGGATTTTTCCACCTGGTGGCTGGGCATGTGTGAAGATCCTTCAGCATTCTTTTCGTCCTGGTTGAAAGAACGTCCTCCTATGGGGCTTTCTCTATGAACGAGCACGATGCCCCCAGCACGTCCATCTTTTTAGGGGCGTGAGGTTGTGGTGGGTTCACCTTCCAGTTTTCGGATAATGAGAACTTGCCTTGTTGGTATTTGTCCTCAATCCACCCTTTGAAGACGAAGCAATCTTCGATTGGATGGCTTACCATCTGATGGTAAGGGCAATAATCAAGGCTATTAGTCTCGCCGGGTTGCAACGGTCGTTTTGGATTCGAGAGATTGATGAGCCTGTTGCGCACCGCTAGCTCGAACAATCTTCTCGTTTTGTCCTGAGGAAATGAATAAGGATGTCCCAGTCTCTCCTCGAGGGATGGGCGTGGACGCACGCTGTTTTGGTAAACAACCGGCTTTAAGTTGCTCGGCTGTTGTTGAGTATTGGCAATGAAAGCTGCTTTTCCTTTCCCCTTTTCATTCTGAGGATCTGTCTTTGAAGGAGACGGTCTATGACCTATCTGGTCCATTTTGGCCATCTTGTCAATCAAGGCCTGGAACATGGTCGGTTTGAAGAACATCATGAGTTGTGAAATAGTTGCATGAGGGTCTAGGGTGCCTACGAACATGCCCACCGCTGGTGCTTCTTCGATGCGCTGTTCGCACTTCGACCACAGGTTCCGCCATCGGATTGCGTATTGAACCCAAGTTTCGCTTAGCTTCACCCTGGCGTTAATTAATGCGGTAATCGGGGTACGCTCGCTAGCGCTTGTGAATCTCTGCGTAAACAGCAGTTCCATCTCCGCAAAAGTCTTGATGGAGTCGTTTGGAAGTTCAGAATACTACTTGAACGCTGTCTCCGACAAGCTGCCGACAAACTGACGGAGCAGAAGTTTATCATCACCACCGGTGTTGCCGCATAGAGCTCTGAACTGGGCGACATGCTGGTGAGGATTGCCCGTCCCTTTGTACACATGAAATTTAGGGATCGTATATCCCGGCGGATACTTTATTTGATCATACCATCCTGGATAAGGTCGTCCAGTCCTAACGATCTGCCCAGCCGCTTCATTCGCCTGGTGAGCTCGTATTTGCTGAGCAATATAATCGGCCAGAGCGGCCTTGGAGATGGTCTCCTCCTTGGCAGCTGAAAAAGCCGGAGGAGGGTTTGATGTCTCCCCTCTGTCGTCTTCAATGATGATAGGAGGGTCTTCAACTGGAGGGTCCGGCTGGATCATCATGCCCACCATATCTTGGAAGAGAAGGGCCATCTGTTTTATGTTGGCCGCTTGTTCCACGGCCTCTTTGTCCTTCTTCTCAAGTATTCTCCGAAGGAATTCGGTATCAGTTTCCTGCTCATGACGCAGTTCTGAGGACGTCTCTGGGCTTGCTTTTGGTCCCGTGAGTGCGGCCATTTGCGTCAGTATTTCCTGAAGCTTCTGCTGCTGCTCTTGGGCTTTTGTCACGGATCGGGTGAGCGGTCGGCGACCCGTCGAAGCGCGGCTTTCCTCTTTTTCGGAAGCCATGTAAACAGTATGCACCATTATGCCCTCAGACTTAGGGCGTTTGGGCTCAGTGCCTTTGACATTTGTCGCAGGCATGGGGATTTTCTCCGGCCTTCTTCTCTTTTGAGCAGTTGAAGTCGAGGGGGCCGTCGCAGCGGGCCCCCAGACAGCTGTTGCCTTTTGTGGCTTGGCAAGATGGTTCTCTTCTCGTTGAACCTTCACCTTTTTCTGTCGGCAAGGGTAATCTTGATCAATTATTGAGTCCTGAACCTGTCGCCAGACTTTGTAGATTTTGGAGGACAGCCACTGAGGGGGCTGCTCCGGCTTCGCCTTCGATGCATTCTCCATGGGTGGAGGAGATCTTTTCAGTACGGCGGTAGGAGAGTTCCTGCGCACCTTGTTCAGCAATTCAAAGTTGTTCCCGATTGGAACAGCAGCATCGACTTCTACCGTTGGGGCTGGTGGAGTTAGCCCAGAAGGGAAGTTGCCCCCAGCCTTCTTTACTCGGTGCCAGTGGCGACGTCGAGCGTGTCGAGCCATTGGGATTGTTTCAGCTTTAGGGGTGACTTCGTCATGCCCCATGTTCTAGTGAGGTGCTGCTTGTACCAACCTCTTGAAGACCGATGCCCGTCGAGAAGTATCCAGTCTGTCAAAGACAGACCTTTAAGTAGGAACGGGAGCCGGGGTGGCCAACCTCGTAAAGACCGATCCCTTGATGGGAGAAGCTTCTTTAGTGACCTCGAGAGCAGGAATGGCTATCCTTTTCGGGATAAGCCTTTCTGGTATCGCAAGCTTCTTTACGGGCCCACATGAGCTTTGGCCCAATCTGTTGAAAACTGAGGCACTGGATTTGGGCGACCTATTGAGAGGGGCCGCGGTAGTTATAAGCCGATCAAAGACCGACTTCTTCGGAGCTTCTTGCGACGGTAATGGGGCGTTGAAGCTCATTGGTGGGATCATGGTCCCGAAGAATAGCCCAGTGGTGACCTGAGTCACCTGTTCCACCGGCATCTTGAACAGGGAGGCCGCTTGGGGCCCGTAAGTCACTCCTCCGGACGGGACGGAGCGAGAGTTGCAGTTGCAGTTAGTGCAGTTTGAAGCCATTGATCTTCTGTTTTCTGCACGGAGCAAGACACCAAATCTTAGCACCTCGAATCCTCAGGCAACCATAACAAACCGCGATTCGTTCGCGAACACGACACACGAAGTGTGGAGTGGAAAGAGGAAAAGGTCCCACTGGGCGTGCCGGAATCTGTTCCCTCCGAACACGGAGACGTGACCACGCAGGTCCGTCTTGCCTGAAATTTGGGGCAGATGCTAATTGGTGCTATCCGTCCACCTCTCCGAAGATGCCAAGTTGATTTATGGCACCGTATATCGAAGGTTTAAACGGATGCGACCGTAGCAGACTTCGTCAGATTCCCCCCCGTTGAGGGATTTTTGATTGTGGGGACGCTCTTCCCTGCAGGCGCAAGCCCCTGCAGTTAATTACGCTACCACATCGCGGTAACCACTTTCTCCTTCTCCAGATGGTCACTTCGTGTCGTGGGTGTTTGTTTCATTTTTGGTTGCCCGTGGATTGTATACGGAGACTAATTTATGTTGTCGTCCGTAGGGCGTGGATTAGTCCAAATCCGTATTTTCTTAGATTTGGGTTTGGGGTTGGATTTAAGGATACGTTAGTCTTATTTGAGACTAAGATCAACTTAAACATTTGTTAAGGATATGTTAGTCTAATTTGAGACTAAGATCAACTTAACGGGATCGTTTAGATCCGACAAAAGAGCATTTGGGCTCTATTGTTTAGTTTAAAGACATTGCGGTCGATAATTAGTTTAAGGACATTACGGTCCAATACCAGTTTAAGGACATAGTGGTCCAATACAAGTTTAAGGACATAGTGGTCCATAGAAATGTGTGGTTGTTAGGACCCGTCACCTCTCTGAAGACGTTGAAGGATTACAACGACAAGTATCAGGGGAGTAAAGAGATGTACCCTCAAACCGGTGTAAGTTGGTTGAAAGATCTGTAGCCCAGTTTGGGACTGAGAACTGTTGAATATTCATGAGCAGATGGGCTCAGTTGAATATAAGTTGAGGACTTATGGCCAGAATTGGGCTAAGTCCAATAAGATTAAAATGTTTAACATTTTATTCATGTTTGGCCTGTTAGGCCTTTAGTTGGGCTCTGCCCTTTTAATAATGCATAGCATTGGGCTCTGACATTGGATGTAATTAAATGCATAACATTTATCAGGAGTAAAATAGTGGTCTGATAGTGCGCCACATGGCTTATCAGGCGCTTTCCGCCAATCAAAGAGCGCATTGCGCTAGCGCATGCAAAGGTGACACGTGTCACGCTCAGCGCTAAGCGCAAGTCTGTTAGCGCACTGCACTTTATAAGTGCGATGCGCCAATTTATGGGTGCGCCAGTGAGTGACACGTGGCGCGCTCTGGCGCAGTGCGCCAGTCCAGGAGCGCAGTGTGCTATTTTTAGAAGCGCAAAGCGCAAACGGTTCTATGGTTGACACGTGGCGCGTTTTGGCGCTGTGCGCCAGTCCAATAAGCGCAAATGCGCAATTCAAGAGTGCAAGGCACTGTCCAATAGTGCATAGCGCATTTTTGATCAAATTAAGATCAAAGAACAAGTTTTTTTTTCTTCAAAGGAGGCATTGCCTCAAGATCCAAGAACCGAAGTTCTTGTTCTTATCAAAAGGCTATGCCTTTATAGATCAAAAGATCTGTGAATGAAGTAAATTACTTCCTTTTAATCTTTTATAATTAGATCTTTTGATCTTTTTCTTTTCTATTGAAGATCTTGATCTTGTTCTTAGATCTCTGATCTTTTTAGAAGATGATTCTCCTTTTTATGAGATGTTTTCATCTCTATTCTTCAAGAATATAATTCTTTACCTTTAAAGATGAAGAAAATGATTTTCTTTCTTCAAAGGCTTGCCTTTCTTTCTCTTTGAGTTCTTCTCTCAAAGTTTGCAGAGGGTTCCCTCTATCTTTTTTTGTATCTCTGTCTCTATATTTTAGATTTGAAGTCTAGGGTCCTTTATATAGGGCCAAACGATTTGTTAAATCGGTTTTAAGAGATCATTCTCTGATTGATTTGGGAATATTTCCCACCGTTGGATCTTTGATCCTAAGGCTTCTGTTTTACAGAAGGCAATGTTCTTGTTTTTAACAAGATTGAGAAAATCTTTCCTTAATAGAATTTTAATTCTGATTAATGATTTATCATTATTAGATCTTTTGATCTAACGGTGGGGAATTTTTAATTCCAGCGCTGGCGCACCCGGGCTTTGCACGTGGTGCGCTGCTCAGAGCGCAGCGCACTTTACGCTAGCGCACCCACGTTTGACACGTGGCGCGCAGCGCAACTGCGCTAGCGCTCCCGTGTTTGACACGTGGCTCGCAGCGCAGTGCAACTGAGCTAGCGCACTCGTGTTTGACACGTGGCGCGCAGCGCGCCTAGCTCTGAATCTGAAACGTTGCTTCAAAATGTTTTAATTCTTGGCATTGAGGCATTTGTTACATTCTTTTTCATGTGGTGTTTTTATTATTATTGTTTTATTTTATTTTTATTTTATTTTATTGTTATTATTGGGAGCGGGTTTTGAGCCAAAATTTTGGCGGGAACAATTGCCGGCGAGCCAACTGTCTTTGCTTTGTCTGCGGCTCAGCTACTCATGATATTGGGTATTGTCCCCGAAGACACAACCCAATTGCTGCATCCAGGCCAGCAATCACTTATCAGCAGCGACCAGCCCTTCAGGCACCTGCTCCAAGACTCGCTCTCCCTACTCCACCACCTCACGGACCACCGACTGCACCTCCTCCTCGTCAGTTCCATCAAGCTCAACAGAATGTTCAGAGGAATGCTCCTCTGGCCAGGACGAATGTACCACGGCGACAGGCTTTCATGATGACCGTAGAAGAATCTGAGGCCACTGGCTAAGTCATCACTGGTAACACATTCTTTTCAAGTTTCTTTCAGTCTTAATACCTACCTATATATTCTTCCCTATACCTAAAACCTATCCCACATAACTTAGGTACAATCTTAGTAGCCTCACTTCCTGCACTAGCACTCTTCGATACTGGAGCATCTCATTGCATTATGTCGCAACGGTTCATCCGAACACATGCGATTTCAGTTAAACCGCTCGTATCCAGCTGGAATGTCAGTTCAGGGAACGACGTTTTAAAGGCAACAACGGGATACGACTTGTGTCCAGTGGTCGTCTGCAGCAGAGAATTCTTTGCTGACTTCAAGGTGCTGACATACCGAACTTCGATGTGGTTCTGGGTATGGATTGGCCAGGAACCTTCTACGCTACCATCAACTGTCGTCAAAGGAGGGTAGTGTTCGAGATTCCAGACCATCCGGTCTTTTATTTCAAAAGTGGAGATCGTACCCTGGAGCCAAGTACATATAAGGCGAAGCCAAAGGAAGCCGTGATTGCAGCAATTCAAGCGGAGGAAGGATCAAAGCCAGAAGTAGTTCGAGAGTTCGACGATGTGTTTCCTGAAGACATATCAGGTTTGCCTCCCGATCGAGCTCTTGAATTCAGCATTGATTTAGTAACAGGAGCACAACCGGTGATCAAAGCGCCATATCGCCTAAGTCCAGAAGGTTTGAAGGAGATCAGGACACAGTTGGACGAATTATTGATGAAAGGATGGATTCGTCCCAGCACTTCGAGTTGGGGATCACCAGTGCTACTCGTGAAGAAGAAGGAAGGTTCATACAGAATGTGCATTGACTATAGAGCTTTGAACGAAGTAACGATAAAGATCAAGTATCCGCTACCACGCATCGACGATCTGTTCGATCAGCTAAGTGGATCTTGTGTTTTCTCTAAATTAGATATTCGTTCAGGTTATCATCAGGTGAAGGTCAAGGAATCTGATATCCACAAAACGGCTTTCAGAACTCGTTATGGACATTACGAATTTCTTGTAATGCCATTTGGAGTGACCAACGCACCGGCGATATTCATGAACATAATGAATCAAGTTTTCCGGGAGTACCTAGACAGGTTTGTTGTCATCTTCATCGACGACATCATGGTGTATTCTAAGAGTCGGAAAGAGCATGCCGAGCACCTGCGAATTGTCCTAGAAACTTTACAACAATATCAATTATATGCCAAGTACAGCAAGTGCGAGTTTTGGCTAGATCAAGTTGGTTTTCTTGGACATACCGTATCAGGCAATGGAATCTCTGTAGATCCAGCGAAAGTTTCAGCAGTAAGCGAATGGACAACACCAAAGTCAGTGAAGGACATCAAAGTTTCTTGGGTCTAGCTGGATATTACAGAAGGTTCATTGAAGGATTTTCGAAGATAGCAACACCTCTGATCAAGCTTACACGTAAAGATGAAGACTTTGTGTGGTCAGAAGCATGCGAGCAAGCTTTCGTAGAACTCAAGTCAAGGTTGACGTCGGCGCCTATTCTCGTCATACCGGACCAATCTGGAGGTTTTGGAGTGCATTGCGATACATCCGGTAAAGGATTTGGATGTGTTCTACATCAGCACGGTAAGGTTGTGGCTTATGCTTCAAGACAGCTGAAGATTCATGAGCGCAATTACCCGACGCATGATTTGGAGTTGACGGCCGTTATCTTTGCTCTCAAGATTTCACGCCATTATCTTCTTGGTGAACGAGTTGACATATACACAGATCACAAGAGTCTGAAATATGTGTTTACTCAAAAGGAGCTTAATATGCGGCAGAGAAGATGGTTAGAATTGATGGCAGACTTCGACATCAACCTGCAATATCACCCAGGGAAGGTGAATGTAGTACCTGATGCACTTAGTCACCAACCATTATCGATGAATCTCACCGCCCAGTGGAAGCTTCAACAGGACTTGCATCAGATGGAAATTGAAGTGATCATGCCAGGTAACGCTTTAAGTTTGATGAACTTACAAGTTCAATCTACAATTGTCAATCAGATCAAAGCACCTCAAGCAAGTGATGATAAGTTGTAAAAGATCAGAGAACAAGTGGAGAATGGACTTAGAACAGACTTCATCATCCATGAAGACGGATCTTTGAGATACGGCAGCAGGTTGTGTTTAACAAAAGGTTCTGTGTGAGAAGAGTTGATGAAGGAAGCTCACAGCTCAGTACACTCTGGAGGAACAAAGATATACAAAGATCCGCGTCAAAATTACTGGTGGAATGGAATGAAGCGTGAAGTAGCGTCGCTAAATGCTTGGTGTGTCAGCAAGTAAAGACTGAACATCACAGGACTGCTGGATTACTTCAACCATTACCGATCCCAGAATGGAAGTGGCAACACATCACAATGGATTTTATGACTGCACTTCCTCACAGCACAAAGGGTAACGATGCGTTATGGGTTATTGTGGATCGAGTCACAAAGTCGGCTCACTTCATCCCATTTCGAGTTGGCCAATCTACCGAGACATTAGCAAAGAAGTACATGGAGGTAAGAATCTAAGATTTAAACTTTTCAAAATGTACTATCTCTGATACTCATGAACTCATACAGAAAATCGTGAGACTGTTAGGTCCACGTTACCTCTCCCGGTACTTTCGGGGTTGCGGAAACGGTAAATCAAAATTTTTCTAAACTTTGTAACATGGACCGTAAAAGCCGGATCTTTGCTAAACTAAACTAGCAAACTTGCTAAAGAGAGTTAGCTACTATGGAAGATGGTTATACCTAAACTTGAACTCCTTCTTCTTTAAACCTTGTAGAGGTTGATGGTTCTCTTCTTGTCCACTTCTTCCGTCGAAGATGGATCCACCTCGAGGGTTCGACCTTTGGGCTCTTCCTCGAACTTTGAGTGAACTAGGATCTCCGGCTTGCTAAACCTTGAACCCTAGAGAGAGTAGAGAGTATCTATGGAGTGCTTTCTTTTCAAGGTGATGGATTCTCAACACATGAGAAGGAATCACCTTGAGCTTGAGGAAGAAGAAGATGAAATGAGGAGAGAGAGAGGTTATGATAGAATGAGCTCTCTTTTTCTTTCTTGTAACCATAATGCCAAAAGAAAAAGAATTATCTAAATAATAATAATTCAAAATGAGAATAGTTGATGGTAGTTTTGGAATGACCACTATCATGCTTCATTAAATGAAATGTAAGCATGAATCAAGGAGTATCTTTCAAAGCATGATGGTGGTCAACATTCAACCATGGTCAACAAGTCAACCATGGTCAACAAGTCAACAAAATCAACCATAACATAATTCTCATTTAATTACTATTATTAATAGATAATTTATAAATCCATTAGGGTTTGGAAAATGATGACTGTCAACTGTGCATACGCACCCGTTCCGAAACCCTAATGAAAAACCCCATCCTCCGCCTCAAGCAACTGTGCATACACACCTGCATTCTCGTTCCGAGGAACAAGAATACCGAGATATAAAAGCAACCCCAAAACATATACCAGTATCTGGCTCAAACCAGAGCCTGCCAATATAATCCGTCCGGACTCCAAAACGTGCACAAGTGCGCGGATGAGAACGAACCCTGCCGCAAAAACATGCGACCTCTACTCTGTTTTGCCCAGAGGCGAATACCCTCTGTGTGGGACTCTAAAGACTCGACACTACGTTGGCAGTGGGTTTAACCACAGACCGCAAGCGGCACTAGCTGTGCGTAACGGTCCCCAGGTAGATGCCGACAAGAAGGCTGACAAGGTGAACCCCATCTGAACTCCTACTGAGTCTGAATGTGACATTCTCCGTACAGTCCGGTCTGTTCGTCTGATACATCGCATGTCGGGCCTAGGGAGGCGGCAAGCGTCAGACCCCTAATAGCGGTACAAGTCGTGCCGGAGTGAAGCCCAGAACACCCTGAGATAGCACTGGAACCTACCAGTATATCTCGCTTGCCCTGGCCAGGGACTACTTGTGTAATGGCTCTCCTAGACACAGCGCGATGTCAACCCCCAATACCGGGAGAGAAGAATCCTGTCTAACCGTCACTGCCTCCAAGTGCTTCGGGACTGCTCCCAACTACTACCTGTTTGCACGACTCAGAAGAGCCGTGGTAGGGTAGTAATCAAAGAACAGTGGGAACACACTCGAAGCGGAGTGACAGTGTCAAGTCAGCGGACTAATCTGTACTCATGTCACCTGGGAACTGATAACTGACGATAGGTATAATACCAACCATCAGTTCCCGACGAGTCCTGTCCAGTGTACTCGTAACCTAACGAGCACCCGCATACTATCTCAAGTACGACGTACCGACGGCTGTGGGACAGACCGTCTCCCGTGCTGGGATGAGAAGCGCATACGCTAGTCTACTCCGGAGTATCGATGCCCTATCTCGATACTCCCATGACTAGGGACGTGTATAAGGATGTGCTTGTAGATTACCCAGCCCCCACGAGTGTGATCGCCATCACAACGCCGGTAATCAAGCAAAGATCCAAAGGGCTCTACTAATGCGTATAGGTGATATAATAAATAAACACACAAGTACACATTAAAGCAGAGACAAACCAAGTAGCATACTACTATATTGAGCAAGATTGTCTGTACAACTGTGAATATCCCAAGCTTCCATTAAGTAATATACATACTAGTATGATACAGTAATGGCCTCTAGGGAATATACACCAACAATCTCCCACTTGCACTAAGGCCATGTACTGGCGTATCGAAGACCTATCATCTCGATCAGCCGCTCGAACTGAGTCTGGGGTAAAGCCTTTGTGAATGGGTCCGCAGTGTTGTCCTTTGTGTCCACTCTCCGCACCTCGATCTCCTGGCGATCAATGATCTCCCTGATCAGGTGATACCGCCTTAAGATGTGCCTGGATTTCTGATGGGACCTTGGTTCCTTCGCTAAAGCTATAGCCCCATTGTTATCGCAATACAAAGGTATTGGGTCAACAATGGACGGAACCACCTGAAGTTCACTAATGAACTTCTTTATCCAGACCGCCTCTTTTGCGGCATCGCTTGCAGCAATGTATTCAACCTCCATCGTCGAGTCTGCGACGGTATCCTGCTTGGAACTCCTCCAACATACCGCCCCTCCGTTGAGGGTAAACACAAAACCCGAGACGGACTTGCTGTCATCTTTGTCACTCTGGAAGCTAGAATCGGTAAAAGACTCGACCCTGAGGTCTCCATTACCGTAAACCAGGAACATCTCCTTAGTCCTTCTCAGGTACTTGAGAATATTCTTCACTGCTGTCCAGTGGTCCTCCCCTGGGTCTGACTGATACCGGCTTACCGCGCTCAACGCGTAAGCTACATCTGGTCTTGTACATAGCATCGCATACATTATAGATCCTACTGCCGAAGCGTAGGGTATAGTGCTCATGCGAACCCTCTCCTCGTCAGTTTTAGGAGACATCTTCTTGGAGAGGGTAATTCCGTGCAATGCGGGTATGTTACCGCGCTTGGAACCCTCCATACTAAATCTCTTTAGTACGGTCTCTATGTACCTGGACTGCGAAAGTCCCAATAGTCTCTTGGATCTATCTCTATAGATCTTGATCCCCAGAATGTACGAGGCATCACCCAGGTCCTTCATGGAGAACCTTTGTGACAAAAATAGCTTGACCGGTTGTAGCATAGGAACATCATTTCCTATCAAAAGAATGTCGTCCACGTACAAGACTAGGAATACGACAGTTCGTCCTACAATCTTCTTATATACACAGGGTTCATCTTCGTTCTTGATGAAATCAAATTCCTTGATTGCCTCATCAAAACAGATGTTCCAGCTCCGCGATGCCTGCTTTAATCCATAAATGGATTTAAGCAACTTGCACACCTTTCCGCTGCTCCCACTGTCTACGAAACCTTCTGGTTGATCCATGTAAACGCACTCTTCCAAACAACCATTTAGGAAAGCCGTTTTAACATCCATCTGCCAGATTTCATAGTCATGGAAGGCAGCAATGGCAAGTAGGATTCGAATGGATTTGAGCATAGCCACCGGAGAAAAAGTTTCATCATAGTCCAATCCAGGTCTTTGACGAAAACCTTTTGCAACGAGTCTAGCTTTATAGGTTTCCACCTGCCCATCTACACCAAGTTTCCTTTTGTAGATCCATTTGCATCCAACGGGTTTTACCCCAGGTGGAGCAATATCCATGGTCCACACTTTATTGGCGTACATGGACTCCATTTCAGATTGCATTGCTTCCTGCCACTTATCAGAGTCCCTACTGATAATGGCCTGCCTGAAACTGGTAGGGTCGTCTTCTTCCAAGATGCAATCCTCTCGATCCCCGTCTATGATAAAACCGTAGTATCTCTCGGGCGGATGAGAAATCCTACCAGATCTGCGGAGTGGCTGAGGTTCGTCTTGGGTTATAGAATCTAGCGGTTCCTCCAAATTTTCAGTTACATTTTGTGGTCGCTGAATTTCTTCCAGTTCTACCGAACTCCCACTAGTTTCTTTTGCAAGAAACTCCCTTTCTAAGAAGGTGGCATGGCGAGATACAAACACCTTCTGTTCCTCAGTGTGGTAGAACAGATATCCTAGTGAGTCTTTAGGATATCCCACAAATTTACAGAGAACTGATCGTGCCTCTAACTTGTCCGGTTTCTGTGTTTTCACATAGGCTGGACAACCCCATATCTTAAATCGCTTAAGATACGGATTTCTTCCACTCCATATTTCATATGGAGTCTTAGGCACTGATTTGGATGGAACATAGTTCAATAGGTACGCCGCTGTCTGAAGCGCATGTCCCCAAAATGAAAGAGGCAACTCAGCACTACTCATCATGGAGCGAACCATATCTAATAGGGTACGATTCCTCCGCTCCGAAACACCGTTGTGCTGTGGTGTATAAGGAGGAGTAAGCTGAGAGAGAATACCATTCTCTTTTAAGTAATCTAGGAATTCCGTGCTTAAGTACTCCCCTCCCCTGTCAGACCGGAGGATCTTGATACTTTTGCCAATCTGGTTCTCTACTTCCTTTCTGAATTCCTTGAATTTCTCAAAAGCTTCAGATTTGTGTTTTATCAGATACACATATCCGAACCTAGAGAGATCGTCAGTGAATGTGATGAAGTACGAGAACCCACCCCTTGCATGTATAGACATCGGACCACATACATCACTATGTACGAGTCCCAAGAGCTCTGCTGCTCTTTCTCCATGTCCGGTGAACGGAGATTTGGTCATCTTCCCTTTGAGACAAGACTGACAAGTTTCATAAGATGAAAACTCGAACATATCCAACAGTCCATCTTTATGCAACTTACTCAGTCTTTTCTCTCCGATATGACCAAGTCTACAATGCCACAAGTAGGATTCATTCGTATCTGAATTCTTCCTCTTGCGTGTGTTTTGTATGTTGAGAACTGTATTCTGATTTAGAACGTAGATACCATTACACAGTGTACCCTCTGCAACCAGTACCTTATCAAGGTAAATGTTCATGATATTCTTTTCAAGAACAAAGTTATATCCATCTTTATCGAGTAAAGAAACTGATATGATGTTGCAAACCATGGAGGGTACATAGTAGCAATCGTTCAAAATCATAGTCTTGCCATTTGGCAATACTAGGTGATATTCACCGACGGCTGCCGCATTAACTTGTGCTCCGTTCGCTACTCTGAGCGACATATCACCCGGTGCAACTTTCCTACTTTTTCTCAGTCCCTGCAATAAATTACAGATATGAGATCCTGATCCGGTATCAAGTACCCAGGAGGTAGGGCTGACCGTAAAACAGTTCTCAATTACAAGAACACCTGAAGTAGATGCAAAACCATGCTTCTTCTTCGACTGGGTATCCTGGAAATCCATACAATCCTCCTTCCCAATCTCATGCTCATGACTTTTGTCATAAGTTAGAGCTGAACCAACTTTCCCCAGTCCCGAATAAGAATTCGGATCGGTCAAGCGATACATTTTATTATCTTGATTAGGGCGTGAAAAGGTTGCTGCCTGGAGAGAGAGAGAAAAGAAACACTCAGCGTATGCTCTTGCAAGATTAGATTGGTTTATTAATTTATCTAACCAGGATGTCTCCCACTGTTTACTCAAATTCTTCTTAAAACCTTTTTAAAAGAAGAACTAGCCGGGTTTTAGTTCACGTCACAATACTTGCTTAACCTTTCAGCCAGGCTAGTGTTGGTACTTCGAGGGAGGTTTTCCAACGCTTTCGCGAAGTTCCTTAATTAAAGAACCTCTTTTCCCTGGGGGCGTAACCCCGCTAACACCTTTCTTGACACCTACTAGGTTTATTGCATTGATCGTTAAGTGAAATAACCTCCCGAGAGTAATCCAACTCATCAGTGGGATCGGGATCCAACTGTCATTGTGTGATAACCTAGATGGAATCCACTCTAGTCACCACACTCCAGAAGGTATGCTAAATCTGCAAGTTTCAGTACTTTTGAAACTCCCGATGTGGTTTTTGCCCCTAGGACCTAAGTGATCTTGACGGAGTCAACAAATCAAAAAGTCCTAGTCAAGTTCAACCTGTCATTATCTGGATTGCATTAAACCCACCCGCATAACCCTTGACGGAGTCAACAAGGTTATACGACTGTCCTAATCAATCCCATATACCGATACAAACAAGCAGCACTTAGCTACCGTACACTACGCCTTGACGGAGTCAACAAACGCAGCACGAATACTAAGTGTTACTTGTAAGAAATGACGGAGGGCTACGGCTGGGTTTTTGGCGAAAAACCCGTTAACGTAATGAACTTGATATCGTTGAAGGAACCTGGTATTCTTTTGAAAAAATAGTGGCGAAAACTTTTTGCTAAAGAGGTCACTCCCTGTGAAGGGATCTCGGCTCTTTCCTCGTCGAGTGAGGTGCTGGGCATTCGTAAGATGAATACCTCGATGCAAAGCAAGAATAATCGACTATAGTGAAGTTATTACCCTGACGCAAAACCTTTTGTCCAAGGGGTCACTCCCGATGAGGGGATCTCGGCCCTTGCCTCGTCGATTGAGGTGCTGGGCATTCATAACCGAATACCTCGATGCAAAACAAAAAGATGAACGTCCTTGTAATAACAGCTTTTTGAAAAACTTGTTCCAACAACGTCTTTTAGGTTTATTTTCTTGCATTAGTTCTTTTAATGCGTGATATTCTTGCATTAGTTCTTTTAATGCGTCCCATCAATTAATCCTACCATTGCAGAAAACAACCAAAATATGACGTACGCTTATGCCATTCGCATTCGCCACGGGGTCCCGTCATCACTCGTTAGGTTACTTAACTAACGACAGAGCGGGGGCTGGGCTAGCGCGGCTGTAAAACATAAGCAACGCCTAAATAGAAAGCAATGATAGACATTACAGATCACAGATGAATACATTGGATATACTAGCAATCCGCAATCCTTTCGAGCCTGCAACGAAAAGCGGATTACACGGTCGCGGTGAATAGCCAAATACCCCACCCAAGACCCCTACGGGTGCGGCAAACTACCCGCCAAGTACTCGGCAGTTTGTGCACCCCCTCCATGGGTCTATCCTAGGAGCAAAAACAGTAAAAAGAATTATACAATGACGGCTACAACCCCGACCCGGTTGTGCGGCCAAACAAATAATATTATTACATCAATTTACATTTACAATGAATGAAAGAAAAACAAAAGCTCATCTCACATCCACCCCGGCTATTCACCCGCGACAGTCCAACACATTCATATACACATTCCAATATCAAACACAGATCATGTATAACCCCGACTAATCGACTTATAGCGATTAGCCGACGTTCAATACATGCAAGCAACACAGATATAACCAACATAGCCAAAGTGCAGTGAAGTTCGGAAAAAAATACGGAATTATAGGACCCCAAAAGTGAATTTCAGTTCTGGAAAATCTGGGCACATATAATATATTTTAAAAATCCCAAAACCAACACAGACACACACTGCACGAAAAACGATGCAGAGAAGACGACAAACGGCGGCGGTTCCGCGGCACATGCCTACCTCGTGCCGCGGAAGCGCGGCGGTTTGAACGAAACAGTGGATCGTTTTTCATGGTAGTTCACAAAAAACCCTGAGCCGAATTTTCAAGTATAAAGTTTTTCATTTAGAGCAGAAAAAATTTCAACAGAAACTTAGGGTTTTAGTTTTTCCGGTTTTGTGATTTTTTCGGTTCCGAACTTCGTTACACTTCACTACAAAGCTAGTTTAAGTTTAGTTAGGCTCTGATACCACTGTTAGGTCCACGTTACCTCTCCCGGTACTTTCGGGGTTGCGGAAACGGTAAATCAAAATTTTTCTAAACTTTGTAACATGGACCGTAAAAGCCGGATCTTTGCTAAACTAAACTAGCAAACTTGCTAAAGAGAGTTAGCTACTATGGAAGATGGTTATACCTAAACTTGAACTCCTTCTTCTTTAAACCTTGTAGAGGTTGATGGTTCTCTTCTTGTCGCCTTCTTCCGTCGAAGATGGATCCACCTCGAGGGTTCGACCTTTGGGCTCTTCCTCGAACTTTGAGTGAACTAGGATCTCCGGCTTGCTAAACCTTGAACCCTAGAGAGAGTAGAGAGTATCTATGGAGTGCTTTCTTTTCAAGGTGATGGATTCTCAACACATGAGAAGGAATCACCTTGAGCTTGAGGAAGAAGAAGATGAAATGAGGAGAGAGAGAGGTTATGATAGAATGAGCTCTCTTTTTCTTTCTTGCAACCATAATGCCAAAAGAAAAAGAATTATCTAAATAATAATAATTCAAAATGAGAATAGTTGATGGTAGTTTTGGAATGACCACTATCATGCTTCATTAAATGAAATGTAAGCATGAATCAAGGAGTATCTTTCAAAGCATGATGGTGGTCAACATTCAACCATGGTCAACAAGTCAACCATGATCAACAAGTCAACAAAATCAACCATAACATAATTCTCATTTAATTACTATTATTAATAGATAATTTATAAATCCATTAGGGTTTGGAAAATGATGACTGTCAACTGTGCATACGCACCCGTTCCGAAACCCTAATGAAAAACCCCATCCTCCGCCTCAAGCAACTGTGCATACACACCTGCATTCTCGTTCCGAGGAACAAGAATACCGAGATATAAAAGCAACCCCAAAACATATACCAGTATCTGGCTCAAACCAGAGCCTGCCAGTATAATCCGTCCGGACTCCAAAACGTGCACAAGTGCGCGGATGAGAACGAACCCTGCCGCAAAAACATGCGACCTCTACTCTGTTTTGCCCATAGGCAAATACCCTCTGTGTGGGACTCTAAAGACTCGACACTACGCTGGCAGTGGGTTTAACCACAGACCGCAAGCGGCACTAGCTGTGCGTAACGGTCCCCAGGTAGATGCCGACAAGAAGGCTGACGAGATGAACCCCATCTGAACTCCTACTGAGTCTGAATGTGACATTCTCCGTACAGTCCGGTCTGTTCGTCTGATACATCGCATGTCGGGCCTAGGGGGGCGGCAAGCGTCAGACCCCTAATAGCGGTACAAGTCGTGCCGGAGTGAAGCCCAGAACACCCTGAGATAGCACTGGAACCTACCAGTATATCTCGCTTGCCCTGGCCAGGGACTACTTGTGTAATGGCTCTCCTAGACACAGCGCGATGTCAACCCCCAATACCGGAAGAGACGAATCCTGTCTAACCGTCACTGCCTCCAAGTGCTTCGGGACTGCTCCCAACTACTACCTGTTTGCACGACTCAGAAGAGCCGTGGTAGGGTAGTAATCAAAGAACAGTGGGAACACACTCGAGGCGGAGTGACAGTGTCAAGTCAGCGGACTAAGCTGTACTCATGTCACCTGGGAACTGATAACTGACGATAGGTATAATACCAACCATCAGTTCCCGACGAGTCCTGTCCAGTGTACTCGTAACCTAACGAGCACCCGCATACTATCTCAAGTACGACGTACCGACGGCTGTGGGACAGACCGTCTCCCGTGCTGGGATGAGAAGCGCATACGCTAGTCTACTCCGGAGTATCGATGCCCTATCTCGATACTCCCACGACTAGGGACGTGTATAAGGATGTGCTTGTAGATTACCCAGCCCCCACGAGTGTGATCGCCATCACAACGCCGGTAATCAAGCAAAGATCCAAAGGGCTCTACTAATGCGTATAGGTGATATAATAAATAAACACACAAGTACACATTAAAGCAGAGACAAACCAAGTAGCATACTACTATATTGAGCAAGATTGTATGTACAACTGTGAATATCCCAAGCTTCCATTAAGTAATATACATACTAGTATGATACAGTAATGGCCTCTAGGGCATATACACCAACAGAGACTACATGGAGTACCGGTTTGCATTGTCTCCGATCGTGACGCCAGGTTCCGATCACAATTTTGGCAAAAGTCTGCAAGCTAGCTTGGGAACAAGTCTGAACTTCAGCACGGCTTATCATCCACAAACAGATGGTCAGTCTGAGCGAACTATTCAAATCTTGGAGGATATTCTAAGAGCGTGTATGCTAGACTTCGGAGGATCCTGGGAAGATCACCTACATCTTGTGGAGTTTTCGTACAACAACAGCTACCAAGCAAGTATAGTAATGGCATATTTTGCAGTGCTTTATGGAAGGAAGTGTCGATCGCCATTAAGTTGGGACGACATTGGAGATAGGGAACTTCTTGGACCTGAGATGATAGTAGAAACCGTTGATATGGTTCGTACTATCAAAGAAAAGATGCGCATAGCTCAAGATCGAAAGAAGCACTGGGCTGATGCAAAGCGTCGTCACTTAGAGTTCCAGCCGGGAGATCATGTATTTCTGAAGATATCTCCGAACCGCGGAGTGATTCGTTTTGGAAGACAGGGTAAGCTAAGTCCAAAGTATATTGGACAGTTCGACATACTCGAACGAGTCGGTGAAGTAGCGTATCGCTTGGCACTTCCACCCTCATTGGAAGGAGTGCACAACGTGTTCCACATACCCAACTCAGAAGGTATGTGAGTAACCCCAGCCATATTCTTGATCATTCTGAGCTCACTGTACAGCCAGATTTATCCTGTGAGAATCAACCTGTTGAGATCCTGGATAGAAAAGTGAAGTCACTTCGGAACAAGGAAGTCAACTTGGTTCGAGTGATGTGGAGAAAGGACACGCCAGGAGAATCAACATGGGAAAGGGCAGACGAAATGCGTGCAAGATACCCTCACCAATTTGTAAACTAGTCCTTAAAATAATTTGTAAATTTCGAGGACGAAATTTTTGTAAGGAGGGTAGACTGTAACAACTCCAATTCTTGTGTACATAAAATTGATTAAAAGTTAATGTACAATTGGGGTATTTACATTTCCTGTGAGTAATATAAGAATTTGTTTTGCTTTTGAACAGCAAGAAAGAGCTTGTAGCTCACTGGTAACACCTTGCACTGTTGAACCAAAGCACCAGAGTTTAAATCACATCAGCCACACATTCTTTTTAATTAAATTTCTTTTATTCTTTTTAGAAGCCTAAGAGTTTGCACGTGCACTATACGTAAATTGAAGAGTCATAAATAAAACAAACATATACACTGAAGAATACCAATCGACCCCGACACGTGGCCAAAACCCCAAGCCCGCCCGTCGGAAATAACCCAGCGACATACATAAAAAATCCGGCACCGTCAGGTCAAACCGTCCCAAATGCTTCCAAACTTCACCCCTTGCACCTCTTCAGCTACCCCACTAACCCCACATTGTTTGTTTACTCAGAATATTTCCAGAGAGCAATAAAATGCCATTTAATCCTAATTTTAATGCATATTTCAATGCATTCTTTAAACACCCTAAAACCCTAATATTCCCTATAAATACCACCCTCATTTCACACCTCCTCACTCACAATTCCCTGCCAAAACTCTCAAGAAATTTCCAAGTTCGCATAGTGTGCAAGTGGAGTTATCAAGGGCGAAGCTTCGACGAAGTTCCGGCGACGATACGAGGAGTTTCCGGCAACGAAATGAAGCACCGATGAATCCTAGACCTCCTCCTACCTCTCCCCTCTCATCAAAGCCAGTAAGTCCCCTTTCTCTCTCTCTTTTGCTATTCCCAAACTCTTCATTCTTAAAACTTGTCGGAAGCGGAGTTATGCGGCTTCCGATTCTCTTTTCTTTTAAAAGTACAACTTTTTCTTAATAACAAACCTACTACTTTTGATATATTGTTTAGTAATCATTAACAAAGACAATAGAATAAGTTGACATCAAAATGATAACCATAGCAAGTTGTATTTCAATTTTACATTAAAATACCTTTATGTTTCTTTTCAACATGTTTATACCTTTTAACCGTGTTATCTTTAGAAAATTCACGAGGTAATGACCAACCTCCTCACAACACACATATCTAACATAGCACGATGGAATTTGGGAACATAGATTCGAGAAAATACGACATTTACAAATAATTACCTTCAACTTATAAAACATTTTTCTATAAGAAGTGTATTTAAAAATTCTTTGCAATTGCGCCTCTACAACCCACTATTGGAGACCCCGTTCGGTATGGTGTGGATTATCGCACATCCTCGGGCCTAGAAGAGCGAGATGCAGACCTACTCACAGAGCATACGATCTCAAAAGATTTTTAATACATTTTTCTTTACAAAAATGTGATTTCTAATATAAATAAAATTTGTATTTTTAATAAATAAATATATATGTAATTAATATAAAAATAACTATTTTTAATATTTATAATATTCCACATTTCCAAAATTCAAGAAAAACATCCCATTTACAAGAAAATACCATACAATACCCATATTTCAAATAAATACCTTATACTTTACCATCTAGGTCTACTCACTAGAAATTTCATATTGAATAAAAAAACATCTATGAAAATTCTAAAGACGATAATTAAATATTTGAGGTGTATTTTGAAAATATAACAAAACTATTTTACATAGAACCCCCTCAAGTTATACTAAATTACAATAAGGACTCTAGTAAACATAGGTTTAAGCGGAACCAGTCTCTTAAGGCTCAGGGAGCCGGAGAAATGGGTGCTTGCCTATTTAAGGTAAAGAATCTAACAAACGGTGTTATCAACACGGTAATTGTCTTGGAAAAAGACACAAATCCTACCGTCCATGTGCAGCAGTTACCGATAACATCAAAACTAACTCAGGACTTCGATTTCTTTTCAAATGTCTGACTCAGACCGAGTCTCAATATAATCAAACTGACTTGAATATGATTCAAGTATAAATTACAATTCAATATTCAACATGAATCCATATATTCAATCTATTCAATCTATACAACTTAACCGAACCGAACCATGGATATACTCCATCTATATGTTCATCCATTATATCCGTTCTATTACTGATATCATGGTTTCGGCAAGTCATCCATCTATATACAATATACAATACAAACAACACAACAATACAATCAAGACATCGCGGGGGTTTTATAAGGGGTAGATTGGTACAAAAGGTGTTAGAAGTGTCACGAGACCGTAACCATAACACACCTAACCTGAATATCCATTGCCGTTGTACCGTGGCTGAACGGTTCCTTATGCTCCGTATACCTTAGTCTCCGGAATAGTGGGACTCCTCTCGTATATATTGGCATTCTTCTATACCAAGCTACAAACAACAACGTTAACACTAAATACAACATTATAACAATATACTCTCTATTCTGTCTATTCCATTCTTGTCTATTTACGGGACTTACCGAGCGATTTGTTCGCTGACGACATTCTCTTTCTTCTTCTTTGGAATGTCGTCAGGTGATTCGGACTCGCTGGAGATCGAGCCCAGCAGCGAGGACTTGGACCAGTTTACTGAAGATCCCGAGCTTTAGTTTCACTTGTACATTTCCTTTACATTTCTGTTATGCCACTGTTCAGGTATTGCTTTCATTCTATATATTTACCTTTTCAGATGTATTGTAAAAAGAATGTTAATAAATAAATTTGTTGTTTCTTATACATTCTTGTCTCTTGTGTTTATTTACTTATATTCTTAGATACACTTAGCGTGTTTACTTCAGAGTAAATACGTAGCGGGCCAGTCGTGTTCCCTTCCCCGTACACCGGGAAGCGGGGCGTGACAGTTATAGTTAACCCCTGCTCTTTACGACAGAGGTCCGTTAGGTTTTGTGGTACTAGGATTTTAGTCCTTGGTACCGTCGCGTTGGCTGATGCATTCCCCGATATGCAGACTTTATGCTATTGTTCGAGTATCCCCGCGACTGTTATGTCTCTGATCCCTTCGGGGGCTGGACAAGACGTCTTCAAGTAATCTTCTTAGACAGTTTGACCGTCGGAAGAGCAAGCATTAGAGATTGTTCCATGCCTCTTTTTACTTGAGGTTAGTGTATGGTATTTTTCGTCACCCCATTGAGATGGGAATACGCGTCGCTTGTCAGGTGTACTACAGATTCTCCCTGCCTAGGGTTGGCAGGGTTTTATTGATTGTGGGGATCCGAATCTTCGGCAGCCGCG
This sequence comes from Agapanthus africanus, assembly GCA_030015575.1. Taxonomy (NCBI): domain Eukaryota; kingdom Viridiplantae; phylum Streptophyta; class Magnoliopsida; order Asparagales; family Amaryllidaceae; genus Agapanthus; species Agapanthus africanus. The sequence goes on along the minus strand of JASDDO010000001.1, from coordinate 45,542,474 downwards.
GACTAAGCTGCCGTTAATTACCCCTCGCCTTTGGAGCGATAGAACCTTCGATTGACGGGTCAAATTGGTCATGCGAACTCAACGTGCAGTGTGTGTGTGTGTGTCTTGAGTGGTTTTGGGTATATCGAGGGCCTCGCAGAGTTTATGGGGGTCCTGCTACCCGGATAGCGGGCTAAGGGTCAAGGGGGCTAGCAGCCCCCTTGCATGGTGCGGGACAGCGCCCCGTTAGCAAAATTTTCCTGGCATGGGATGTGTTTTGAGTTTAGCGTGTATGAAAAATGAGGGGTGAGGTTTGTCTTAAAGAAGCGTGCATAGCACGTGGGTACTGGGCGCCCACGGGTAACATGCCTGGCGCGTGGGCGCTTGGGGCCCGCGGGTCACGTGCCAGGCGCGTGGCGCGTGGGCTCTTGGCGCCCGCGGGTCACGTGCGTGGCACACGTAGGCGCTGGGCGCCCACTGGTCACATGCGCGGCACGCGACCACTGGACGCCAGCGGGTCACGTGAGCGGCACGCGTGGGCGTGGGCCCCCGCGGGCCATGTGCTCGGCACGCGACCACTGGACGCCAGCGGGAACGTGAGGCGCACGTGGGCGCTGAGTGCTCGCGGGTCACGTGCGCGATATGCGACCGCTGGACGCTTACGGGTCACGTGCGCTGCACGCGACCGCTGGAAACACCAGCGAAAAAGAGACTTAGCCCCTGGGCTAGGAGTTTAACTCCCAAGGGATTTTTAGTGGAGTTAAACTCCAAAAGATTTAGATTTGGAGTTAAACTCATAAATGATCTGGAATAGGAGTTAAACTCTTTTGAGGATTTGGGTCTTGGAGTTGAACTCCCCAAAGATCTTCAGAGGTGATCAAAGGGGACCCCTCTCTTCTCTCTTTAGCCCCGGAGCTTCTTTTGAGCCTTGGATCTGTCCAAAGTTGGATTTTTGGAGATGGGTCTCCTTCTTCCTCCTCTTAATCGGCTGGATCTTGGAGAAAAGGGGGTGAGACTTAAAAGTCTCCCCTTTTCGAGATCTGATTGAAGATCTGAGCTCCCCTTCAAGGGTTTTGTGGTGAAAAACTATTTCTTTTTAGAAAAAGGGAAGAGTTAAACTCTTGATTTAATTCAAAAGGGGGGCTAAGGTTTTAGAACCTTGAGAAAGGGGAAGGAGACACAAACCCTAGAATTTGAGAGAATGAATTATTGTCCTTCATTTCATCATCATGTTGCCTTTTTATAAGCTTACAAATTTATACATAGCCCCTTAGGCTTTACAAAATGGCATTTTGCACACCCCATGCCTCATGTGCTCATTTCTTTTGCATATGAGCTATGGGCTTTACAAAAATTTGGCTTTATGCCCATTTTTTTTATATTCATCCATAAAAAATTATATCAAAATTATTTATTACATGATTTCATTTTGGCATGGGGGAGGCCGGCCGCGGGGCTCGACTTGGGCATAGACCCACTTGATCTGGGCTTGGGCCCACCTGGCTTGGGGTTGACTTTGACTTTGACTTGGTCAACCGGGGTGTAATTTTTTACCCCAACAGTTAGGCTCAGTTTGGGAGCCCCGATGAGTCATAACCACTCTGCACTAGTGTGGGATGATCTCCGATAGTCTTTCGGGTTTTATTTAAGTTGCCGTCAAGACCCTGAAGCTTGGAATTTGGCCTTCGCTTCTTTTTTATTTGGCTATTTTGGAGCCTTTGCTGACATTGCGTCTGCTGTAACGAGAAGAATGTCAGAGTAGTTTTTAGGTTGTTTTGTGAACCTTCAAGACTTGGAGCTAGGAATTTTGCCATGGCTCCGTTTTGTTTTAACCCTGGAGTCTTTGTTGACGTCGCGTCTGCATCCTGCTGGAGTGAGAGGGAACGCCGTTGTTGACATTGCGTCTGCTGCAACGAGATGAATGTCGAGATAGTCTTTAGGTTGTTTTGTGAACCGTCAAGACTTGGAGCTAGGAATTTAGCCATGGCTCTATTTGGTTTTGACCCGGGAGTCTTTGTTGACGTCGCGTCTGCATCCTGCTGGAGTGAGAAGGAATGTCGTTGTTGACATTGCGTCTACTGCAACGAGACTAATGTCGGGATAGTCTTTAGGTTGTTTTGTGAACCGTCAAGACTTGGAGCTAGGAATTTGGCCATGGCTCCGTTTTGTTTTGACCCGGGAGTCTTTGTTGACGTCACGTCTGCATCCTGCTGGAGTGAGAAGGAACGCCGTTGTTGACATTGCGTCTGCTACAACGAGATGAATGTCGGTATAGTCTTTAGGTTGTTTTGTGAACCGTCAAGACTTGGAACTAGGAATTTGTCCATGGCTCCGTTTTGTTTTGACCCGGGAGTCTTTGTTCACGTCGCGTCTGCATCCTGCTGGAGTGAGAAGGAACATCGTTGTTGACATTGCGTCTGCTGCAACGAGACGAATGTCGAGATAGTCTTTAGGTTTTTTTGTGCACCATCAAGACTTGGCTCTCCCTTTGACAGAGCCTGGTGGGAAAATATGGTTCCCTTTTCGTTTATGCCCATGGATTGTATACAGGGGTTGATGTGGGCTCACTTGTAGGGCAAAAGTTTCATTTCATTTTATTTCTTTTCCGCGATGCTCTATCATTTCAGCTTTTTATATCGCAAAAGTCGCGATTGCCCAATCATTTCGGCTTTTTATCGTGGTGCCCAATCATTTCGGCTATTTTTATATTTTTACTCGCTACTTTTTATTGCAAGTTGCCCTATCATTTCGGCTATTTTTATATGCATATTTTGCTACTCACTGTTGTTTTCATTGCGAGTTTGGAATCTGATCCAATCTTGGCATCAGCATCGTTACGACTGGAATATTGCTAAGAGCAAATCATCATTTGCCGTGAAAGGACTTAGAGTTTGACACCTGTTTAGGCATCAGCATCGCTGCACTGGGATATTGCCAGGAGCGAATCATCATTTGCCTTTGTCGATTTGAACAAAGATGGCTTAGTAAACAGGGTTAGGATCCTGTCGACTAAGACTTTTAGACTTTATGAGCCGTAAGGATCTCCTAAAATTATTTCTCCCTATGAGTCATGAGGATATCGAAGGTGTATTTTCTCCTCAGGAATCGTGGGGATTCCTAAGTGTGCTTTCTCTTATAAGTCGTAAGGATCTTACAAAAGTATTTTCTCCTTGTGAGTCGAGAGGACTCACAAGTGTTGTTCACCACATGTGGATATTTCTTTCCTTTGGTGGAACTTGGTCGGGGATATATTTATTGATGCCCGTGGATTGTATACAAGGGCCAATATGGGACCTCCTGTAGGGCAAGTTGGGGTATGTGATGGCTTAAGAACAGGCTTAGATCCCTGTAACTTAAAGCTTTTGAATCCTATGAGCCGTAAGGGTCTCATATGGGGGGAATTCTCCTTACGAGTCGTGAGGATCTCGTAAGTGTACTTTCTCCTTAGGAATCGTGGGGATTCCTAAGTGTGTTACTCCTTTGTGAGTCGTAAGGATATCACGCGGGTATTTTCTCCTTGCAAGGTCAAGAGGACCTTGCAAGTGCACACGAATTTATTATTTTTTACACGAGATTGCGCCCTTTCGGGTTTTCACAAACTCGTCGGCAATCCTGCTGTTTTTACTCACGGCGCCCTTTCGGGTTTTCATCCGTGCCCATTTTACTTGTGGACATACCGTTCTTTTTTTTATGAGATTGCGCCCTTCCGGGTTTTCACAAACTCGACGGCAGTCCTGTTGTTTTTACTCACAACGATATCAAGGTGGACAAACCTTTTTTTTACCCATCTGTTTTTCGGTGGGACTCGAGGGTGGATTTACCGCTGGAGTAGCCGTGTAGCCGGTAGGACTTGAGTTGCCGTCTTCACCATTAGAGCTTTGATTGCAATATAGAACTCAAGAGAGGATTTCGTTGTATTTAGGGCAATGCGCCATGTTTGAGGCGGAGCGCTAGTTTAGGGATATTTCGGTCCATGGCCAGTTTAAGGACGTAGTGGTCCATTGTTAGTTTAAGAACGTTTCGGTCCAATATTAGTTTAAGGACGTTTCGGTCCATTATCACCATTTTTTAGGTGAAACTTTAGTTTAAGGACATTACGGTCCGTTGTCGCCATGTTTGAGGCGAAGTTTTTCTGAATACCACTTAGAGTTTTGACATAAGAAGATAACGAGCATACACAAGCGTCGTCATCTATCATTGACCTAAGTCGTGACCCGTCAAGCGTAGTACTTCTTGAGGAATCGGCCGTTTATTGGCCGGAAAGGTCTTTCACCATGCTTATCCATGAGCAAATAGGCCCTACCTTGGTAGACGTTGTCAATGATGTACGGGCCTTCATAATTCGGCTCGAATTTCCCCCATTTTGCACGATTGGGGATCATAGGTCTTTTTAAGACTAGCACGAGTTCTCCTTGGCTGAATGTTCTCGGCCTAGTCAGTTTTTCGTATGAGCGCGTCATCCTTGCTTTGTAAGCTTCTAGGTTTTGCTGCGCCATGAGGCGAGTTTCATCGAGGGCGTCGAGCTCCTCAAGCCGAAGGTGGGCATTTTCATCATTTGTTAGCTCCTATCGAACCGCTACTCGAAGAGAAGGGAGTTCTATTTCCAAGGGAAGGACTGCTTCCGTGCCGAATACCAACGCGTATGGGGTCGTATTCGTAGTTGTTTTGAACGTCGTTCGGTACACCCAGAGAGCTTCATGCAGTCTCTCATGCCAGTCCTTTTGTTTCTGGACACCGTTTTCTTTATAATCTTGGTCAAGGTCTTGTTGAAAGCTTCAGCTAGACCATTAGCTCGGGGATTATATACGGAAGAGTATCTCCAGTCTATTTTATGCTGTTCTGCGAAATGGCTGATTTTATGGCTCCTATAGGCTGGCCCATTATCCGAGATTATCCGTCGCAGAGTGCCGAACCGGTAGATGACATGTGTTTTGAAGAAATGGAGGATATTCTCCGTCTTCACTTCCCTTAGTGGTACTGCTTCTGCCCACTTGGAAAAGTAGTCAGTCGTTGCTAGTATGAACCGGTGTCCTTTAGATGATGTTGGCTCAATGGGGCCGATTATATCAGTTCCCCACATTTTGAACGGCCAGCTAGCTACTGTTGGGTGTAGAGGATTTGGATGTTAGTGGATGAAGTCCCCGCGAACTTGGCACGAGTGACACTGCTTCGCATATTCGAGACAGTCCTGAATCATTGTGGGCCAATAGTAACCCATTTTCTTGATCTTTAGCTTCATCTTTGACCCGGCTTGATGAGAACCGCAGAGTCCATCGTGAGTTTCTTGAATGACTCTTTTTGATTCTTCTGGTCCCAGGCATCTCAGCCACAGATAGTCGAATGATCTCTTATATAGAGTATCATTGACAAAGGTGAAAGACAGAGCTCATTTCATGAGCTGATGTCTTGACGACGCATCTTCGGGCATTCGATGGAATTTGAAGTAGTCTATAAAGACTTCCCTCCAATCCTTGACCCTTTTTCCATCTTCTATTTGGAGGGCTGCTTGTTCGGTCGTTTCTTTTCCTTCAGATGGCTCAATTGAATCCTCTGAAGATATTTCTGCTAGCGCGAGAACCCGGCGGCTTTGCACAACGATTCTTACGTCATCGAGGTTTTCGTCGGACAGCTTCTTAGCAAGCTTGGCTAATGCATCTGCTTTGCTATTTTCCGCACGCGGTATTCTTTTCAGGATGTAGGAGGGGATTTGTGTCAACAGTTGCTGCACCATTTTGCCATATTTTATCAACTCTGGTTTGCACGTCTGATAGTCGCCATTTACTTGGCTAACGACCAGCTGGGAGTCTCCATATATGAGGAGGTTTTCGATTCCCATATCGACAGCGATCTCAAGACCCTCTATCAAAGCTTCATATTCAGCTTCGTTGTTTGTCCTTGGCTCCGTTAAGGAAAGAGCGAAACGCATTATCCCCTCTTGTGGAGTCACGAAGATGAGGCCCACCCCGGCTTTGATTATTGGAGTGTTATGCTTCCGCTTTTTCATGGAAGATGCTCCATCGAAGTAGAGTTCCCATTGGACATTATTTTCTTCCCCTCTGTTGATTGCGTCAAATGCGTGTTCATCCGGCAACTCACAATTTAATGGGGAGTCGGCTGGTATCGGATGCTCGGCAAGAAAGTCAGCGATAGCCTGGCCTTTCATTGCTTTGAGAGGACGATACGTTATCGAGAACTCCATCAAAAGGAGGGCCCATTTGGCAAGCCTTCCTGTTAATATGGTCTTTGACATCAGATATTTGAGAGGATCCACCTTTGATATGAGATGGACCTCATGTGCCAAGGCGTAGTGTCTGAGCTTTGTTATCGCGAAGATCAGTGCTAGACAATGCTTTTCGATGGGGGAGTAGTTGTTTTCTGCCCCAGGAGAACTCAACTCAAATAATAGAGAGCTCTCTCCTTTCCCTGATCGTTCTCCTGTGCCCACAGCGCGCCTAGAGAACCTTCCAGGACCGTTGTGTACAGCATGAGGGGTTTTCCCTTAACCGGAGCGATCAGTACCGGCGGGTTCTGCAGGTATTGCTTGATTTCTTCCAGTGCATTTTGGCATTTATGATCCCAGACGAACGAGGTCCTCTTTTTCATTAGATGACTGTAGGGACGGCATTTTCCAGAAAGGTTGGCTATGAAGCACCGGATATACGCGAGCTTTCCTTGGAGAGACCGTAGTTTTTTGAGAGTTCTTGGCGTGGGCATCTCCATAATCGCCTTAATCTTCAAAGGGTCAATTTCGATACCCCGGTGTCGTACGATGAATCCCAGGAATTTTCCTGATGAGACTCCAAATGCACATTTGAGAGGATTCATCTTCAGATTATATTTCCGAAGACGCTGGAATACTATGTTCAGATGTTCCCAGTGCTCCTCGTACGATTTGCTCTTAACCACAAGGTCGTCAATATAGCATTCGACAATCTCATGTATGAGGTCATCGAAGATCTTCGTCATGGCCGTCTGGTAGGTAGCACCCGCATTCTTCAGACCGAAAGGCATCACCTTATAGCAAAATATACCTAACGGTTCCGAAAGGCAGTATGCTTTTGGTCTTCGGGATGCATTTTTATTTGATTGTAACCTGAAAATCCATCCATGAAGGAGAAAACCTCGTGGGTAGACGTATTATCGATCATCAGCTCGGTAACAGGCACTGGGAAGTCATCCTACGGACAAGCTTTGTTAAGGTCCCGAAAGTCTACGCAGATGCGCACTGTCCCATTTTCCTTCATCACTGGAATGATGTTAGCGATCCAGTCAAGGTATTGGACTTCCTGGATGAAGCCAGAGTCAATTAGTTTTTTGACTTCAGCGTTGATACTCATCTCTAGTTCGAGCCGCATTCTTCTTGGCGCTTGCTTGACTGGCTTGATGTCCGGCGATATGGCCAGTTTATGTACTGCTACTTCTGGATCTAGACATGGCATCTCAGAATAGTTCCATGCGAAGCAGTCTTTATATCGCATGAGTACATTTTTAAAGTGACCAGCTGTTTTTCAGATACAGCTCACTGACGAACGTCGGCCTCAGATCATTTTCCGTCCCTAAGTCAATTTTTCTTAGGTTGTCCGCTGTAGTGTGTATCCCGTCTTCCAACTCTTTTGGTGTGGATGGAAACTCCGAGATCACCTCGTCCTCCTCCTCTTCTGCGAATCATCTAGAGGATTCATCCGTATTCTCATGGTTCCCCTCTTTTGAGAATGTTATCATGTGGCATGTACGAGTTCGTTTCCAAGCTCGATGTTGATCCGGCGTTGCTCTCGTAGTATAGGTTGCTTTTGGCTCATGCTTTTGCGGTGGGGTCACCCTCCAACTGTCGGATAGAGCGAACCGGCCTTGTTGATACTGGTCTTCGACCTAGTCTTTGAAGGTGAAGCAGTCATCAAGAGGGTGTCCTATTGCTCGATGGTAAGAGCAATAATCTGGGTGATGGACCTCATTTATCTGTTCGGGGTACCGAGGCTCCGAAAGCGTCATCATTTAGTGCTTCGTGACAAGGTTGAATATCTTCTTTGTCTTGTTTTGGGGGAAAGAGTATTCCCGACCTATCTTTTTCATGAAAGACGGGTTCCAGCTGACTTTCGCTCGATCTCGTGGCTTCTTGGATCTGCTCCGCTGTTTTCGAACGGCATTCTCGTTCTCCACCATATTTTTGTCCCTGTTTCGGGCTTTTCTCTTATTGCGAGAACGTACAGCAGGCTGGGAATGACGAACATCACAGTCTTCTTTCTCTGCTGATTCTTGATTGAGACGTTACGCCCTGGACTTTTCATAGATGGCCTATTCGCAGCAGTGCTCATCCCGAATCTTTTGACAAGCTTCTTGTATTAGCTGGTCGACCCATTCTTCAAACGATGAATCTGACATTCTTAGAGCGGGATTTTGCTTTGCTTCACCGTCACAACTATTCGGAAAAGTATCCTCTTCTTCGGTGGAGTTATTTATAACGTGGCAATTATAGAATCGCTCCCGGTTCTTCGACCGAACGTATCCAAGCCCAGTTGTCTCCGTCTTTACGTTAGGCATCTTTCGCTGAGTCCCGGGAACGTCCCAGATCTTGTTGTAGAACTGTGCTTGTCGAGCGGTTTGTTTGAGGGGTACGCCTTGACATATTAATAGCCTTTTCAATCCCTCTACGTAATATCTGGGCAGACGGATTAGTTGAAGCCTGTCAAGCACAAGCTCGGCGTCATGCCAGACTTCTTTCTCCACTTTGGTCGCCGTAGATTGATAGAAAAGGATCGCTCTTTCACCTCTTCGCCTGAGAGGGACGTAGAAAGTCTGCAACTCTTGCACGCTGTATGTATCGAGCGCATCAAGTTCCTTGTAATGTCGTGGCGGAACCATGGTGATATGTAAACTCTGATCAGCTCCAGTAACTGACGGGCGAGTGGAGAACACGACGTTGGCCTCGTCCTCAGAGTCACTGCCAAAGAACAAAATAGGAGTAGATGGTACGGACCTATTGCCTTGGGGTTTCCCCAAGTAGACTATTTTTTCTTCCTCATATGTATCGCTCCCAAAGATCAGGATAGTGGCAATGAGCTTCTGTTTAACCTCCGGTTCATGATATCTTTCCGTGTCTTTGAATTCTGGCAGGAAGTACTTGGCGTCTTCATATTTTCGGACTTCGTTTACAGAGAATGGATTTAGCTCCCCCGTAACGGTGTACTCGAGGCTGTCTTTGAAATACTTCATACACTGGTGTTGTGTAGAAGGGACGACGTTATACTCGTGCAACCAAGGCCGACCGAGCAGAGCATTGTAACAAGTCTTGGCGTCAATGACATGAAATTTGACGTCAATGACGAGCAACCCAAAGCGTAATGTCAATATTACTGACCCAAGCGTCTGTGATGACTGCGAGTCGAACCCGGAGATGGTAATTTTGTCCCGAGCCAAGTGCTGAACGTTCATGCAAATCTCCTTCAGCACCTTCATATTGAGAAGGTTGAGGGAGGACCCGTTGTCAACCAGAATCTTCCCTATCTTGATGTCGTGGCAGTATCCAGTGACATATAGGGGACGGTTGTGCTCATACGTTCCGAGGAGGAGATCTTCATAGCCGAACGTGATGTCAGCTGTGTGGACCTCTGCCAGCTCGTCTTTCATCCTTTCATCTGCGAGGAAAGCTTGGAAATGATCAGGCTCTTGTAATGCTTTGATCAGAGACTCTCGCGCTTCTTTAGACAGGAGGAGAGCATCCAGTATGCACAGTTTTGAGGGTATCTTTCTCAAATGCGCCAGGATATTGTAATCCACCTTGTTTTTCTTAAGCGGGTCCTTGGCTGCGAGCTCTTTGACGACTCTATCATCGAGGGCAATTTCTTCAGGGACCTTTTCCTTCCCCTTGTCTCTTTTACTCGAACCGTTGTTTATAGGCCTGAGGTTCTTTTCAGGCAGCGTGCGGTTACGCGGCTGAATGTTCTTGCTGTTCTTCTCCTCTTCTTCTTTTCCGAAAGTGGATTCCTTGAAAAGAGGACCGAGGGTTATTTCTTCCTCAGAATTGCTCCCGAATGTAAGGACTTGGAGTTTTTCACTTTCCTGACTGGTATCAACCATATGATAGTTGCCAGTCGTTTTCTCACGCGCTTCTGTCGCACTCCTTTGTCGCCGACAAGCTTCGCGCATCATCCGCTTAAAGTGTTGTCGGTGGGCAACGTATCATTGCCACCACTTCTTGAAGGCATTGCACTCTTCGGTAGGGTGAGTGACCCTCCGATGATACAGGCAAAAGTTCGGATATGAATCCGTTCCGTCAAGGTATGTGACTCTGGGAGTGTTTCCTATGAGAGGTGGCAGCATCATTCCTATTGACAGGGCTTTGGCGAACCACTTCTCTGCTTTGACCCTGCTCATAATTGCCGCAGATGTGCTTCGATTTGGTTAGAGTACTTTATGACTCATCCTTACCGCAGCTTCTTTATCCTGACGCTGACGCTTAGCCTTTTCGTATATAGCTACTTCGCTTTCTCGGTCAGCCTTGCTTTTCCGAAAGGTTTCATTTAACAGCCTATCGATCGGGTCTTCTTCTGGCAGTTCCGCCGAATCTGCCTCCAGTTCCTATGCGTTGTTTTCTAATGCTGAGAGAGCTTCTTTTCCATTTGACGACGAATGGGAGACCATGTGGCAACTTGCTACATAGTTTTCGGTTTCTTCTGATGAGTTATTTTCCTCATCATCGTCATTATCTTTGTTCTTAAGAATATACTTGAGGAACTCTTCGAGGGTGACTGGTGTTCGCGCCTTCTGGTTGTACTCTTCCAACGCGTCGATGTACTTCTGCAGATTCGTGCGCTTGTCGTCATACTCGACAGGTTGCACAGGCTTCTTGGTCTTTTTCTTTCCTTCGAAGACTTTGAAGGCTTGGCGTGGGTGTTCTGCCCATTGTTAATAGTTTTCGGTGCAGAACGCGGTTTCAGCATCCCTTCAATAATCTCGGGTCAAGTGGGCTCTTCGATTTGATCGCCGGACATGCCTGGAGACCTTTCAGCATTCTTTTAGTTTTAGCTGAAAGGACAACTACCCACGGAACTTCTTCCACAAATGAGCATGATGCCCCCGGCGTATCCACCTTTTTAGGAGCGTGCCTCTATGGCGGGTTCACCCTCCAGTTTTCAGAAAGCGCAAATTTCCCCAGTTGATATTGGTCCTCGATCCAATTTTTGAAGACGTAGCAATCTTCAATTGGGTGGCTCACCATTCTGTGATAGGCACAGTAGTTGGGGTTGTTGACGTCACCGGGTTGCGGTGGACGTTTTGGGTCCGGCAGAGTGATAAGTTTGTTGCCCACTGCCAGTTCAAACAATCTCCTCGTTTTATCACGGGGGAACGAGTATGTACGTCCTAACTTCTCTTCGAGGAATATATGCGGACGCATGTTGTTTTGGCGAGGAACCGGCTTCGGGTCACTCGGTTGTTGTTGAGTGTTGGCGACGAAGGCCGCTTTCCCTTTACCCTTTGAATTCCGAGGGTCCTTATCTGAGGAGAAAGGCCCATGGCCCATCTGGTCCATTTGGGTCAACCTGTCGATCAGAGCCTGGAATGTGGTCGTCTTAAAGAACGTCATGAACTGGGACACAGTTGCCTGAGGATCGAGGGTCCCTACGGCAGGAGCTTCTTCGATGCGTTGTTCACATTTTGACCAGAGATTCCGCCACCGGATCGCATATTTAACCCAGGTTTCTCCCGGCATTACCCTGGCATTGATTAGTGCCGTGATCAGGGTGCGCTCGCTTGCGCTGGAAAACCGCTGCATGAACAGCAATTCTATTTCCGTGAATATTTTGACGGAGCCATTTGGGAGCTCCGAGTACCATTCAAACGCCGTCTCTGACAAGCTGCCAACGAACTGGCGAAGCAGCAATTTTTCGTCGCCTCCAGTACTGCCGCATAAAGCACTGAACTGAGCGACGTGCTGATGCGGGTTGCATGTTCCTTTGTAAACATGGAATTTAGGGATCGTATATCCCGGCGGGTACTTAATTTGATCGTACCAGCCTGGGTACGGTCGCCCGATTCTGACGACTTGGCCAGCCGCTTCGCTTGCCTGATGAGCTCGTATTTGCTGAGCTACGTAATCATCAATGGCAGCTTTGGATATCATTTCCTCCCTGGCTGTCGATAAAGCAGGAAGAGGGTTTGATGTTTCCCCTCTGTTGTCCTCGATGATTATCGGAGGGTCTTCAGCTGGAGGTTCTGGCTGGATCATCATTCCAACCATATCTTGGAACAGGAGCGCCATCTGTTTTAGATTATCCGCTTGTTCCGCGGCCTCCTTATCCTTTCTTTCCAGCACCCTTCACAGGAACTCCGTATTGGTCTCCTGCTCCTGGCGCTGTTCAGACGCTGCTTCTGGGCTTTCTTTCTGCCCAATGAGTGCTGAAATTTTCATCAGCATCTCTTGGAGCTTTTGTTGTTGCTCCTGAGCTTTTGTTAACGACCGAGTTTGCTGTCAATGACCCACGGAAGCACGGCTTTCCACTTTTCCGGAATCCATGTAAACCGTGTGCACGATCATGCCCCAAGACTTGGGGCGTTTGGGTCCATCACCTTTGGAATTTGCCATTGGCGGTGGGAGATTCTCCGGCCTTCTCTTTTTGTGGGAAGTGGAAGTTGAAGGAGCCATTGTAACAAGCGCCTTCGTGAAAGAAGTCCCTCGCTGCACGGTGGAGGGATGGCTTTTCTCCTGCTGAACCTTCATTTTCTTCAATCGGCGAGAGTGGTCTTTGTTGATCACAGAGTCTTGGACTTTCCGCCAGACCCTGTGAATTTAGGAGGAGAGCCGTTGAGGGGACTGCTCCAGTTTTGCCTGCGTCATGTTTTCAGCAGGTGGGGGAGATTTCTTCAGTATCGCGGTCGGGGAGTTTTTGCGCACCCTCCTTAGCGGTTCAAAGTTGTTCCCGGTTGGAACAGTAGCGTCAACTTCTACCATTGGAGCTGGTGGAGTAAGTCCAGAGGGGGAGTTTCCCCCAGCTCTTCTCACTCGACGTCAGTGGCGACGTCGAGCGTGCCTTGCAGAAGGTACCACCTCAGTTGTAGAAGCGGCTCCGTCGTGCCCCCTGCTTTGGTGAGGGGCTGCTGCTGGTGCCAGCCTGTCGAAGACTGAAGTCCGTTGAGAGGGAACGACCAATCTTTCGAAAGCCGACTTTCTGGTAGGGGAAGCACTTTTGACGACTTCACCTGCCGAAGTAGTTGGGATGACTATCCATTTTGGGACAGCCCCTTCAGATTTCCCGAGCCTATTTGCGGGCTCACTTGAGCTTCGACTCAACCTGTTGAAGTCTGAGGTGGCAAACTTGGACGACCCGTTGAGAGGGGCTGTGGTGGTTGCCAGTCGATCAAAGACTGACTTCTTGGGGGCTTCCTGTGGTGGCACTGGGGCGTTGAAGCTTGCTTGTGGGAGCATGGTCCCGAAGAACAATCCCGTGGTGGCTTGAGTTACCTGCCCTACCGGCATTGAAAAAATGGACGCCGCATTGCGCCCGTATGTCACTCCTCCAGTTGGGGCGGAGCGGGAGTTGCTGTTGCAGTTTGAGTTTGTGCAGCTGGAAGCCATTGATTTTCCTTCTTCTTCCTGCACAGGAGCAAGACACCGAATCTTAGTACCTCGAATCCAGGGGCAACCATAGCAAACCGCGATTTTGTTCACGAAACACGACACACGAAGTGTGGAGTGGATTGAAGAAAATGTCCCACCCGGCATGCCAGAATCTGTTTACCGCTGGAAGACGGACCGGGACGTTGGGACGTCTGGCCTGAATCCTGGGGGCAGATACTATTTGGATTTATCCTTCCACCTCTCCAAAGATGCCAAGTTGATTTATGACACCGTGTATCGGAGGCTTGGACGGATGCGGCCGTTGTAGCAGACTTCATCAGATTCCCCCTCGTTTAAGAGGGGTTTTTTATTGTGGGGACGCTCTTCCTTGCAGGCGCAAGCCCCTGCAGTTAATTACGTTATCGCATCGAGATAACCACTTTCTTCTGCTCCAAAAGTTCACTTCGTGTCTCGTGTGTTTGTTTTATTTTTAGTTGCCCGTGGATTGTATATGGAGACTAATTTATGTCGTCGCTCGTAGGGCGTATATTAGTCCAAATCCGTATATAAAAAATGTATATTCTTTATTCATGAATCAAAATGTTTGAAAGATACAATTTATAAAGAAAAAAATGGATGCAATTGTAGCCTCTAAGAGGGTAGAGTTTTTAATAAAGCGGCGACCCGTTCATTCTCGTGTCGCTGCACATTCTCACGCTCCATTATTGCGGCTAGTATTGCTTCGACTTGAACTCGTTGTTGCAAGCACGAAGAAAGCTTCTTAGAAATTTCCTGCTTAGCAGCTTCGGAGTCCCGCATTCCTCGCTCAGTAGAGTCAAGGTCCCGCCTCAGCGCCATTCCTTCAGAAATGCATCGTTAAAGATTTTCAAAGATAACTTGGAGCCACGCAGCATTCGCTTTTACCTGGGCACGTAATTGGCTTGACTCGCTAAAAGCTGATTCATGCTCCTTCTACTTCAGAACCAGCTTCTTCTCATAATATTGAATGGAAGCGGCACTTTGGTCGATCCATACAATCAATTGAGCCTTTGAGGATAATGCTTCAAGTGTAAGATGTTTGCGCTCGATCTCAAGGAGGCAAGCCTCAATTTGCTTACAATAATCAACCCAGATGTGGACGAAATCTTCATTATGGAAAATCACAAGAGTCGCCAGCATGGGGTTGACTTCATCCGCAAAGTCCGCAGCAGAAGTGAGAGACTCGACATTAAGGTCTTCGATAAATTCGCTTAGCATGCGCCTACTATTTGCTGCGCCTGTTGTAATACCCCGGAGCAGTGCGGTCTTAAGACATCATGGTGATCTGCTCTGTCCCAGAGCAGTGCGGTCTTAAGACATCATGGTGATCTGCTCTGTCCACACTCAGTGCGGTCTGTTGCGGACATCTTGGTGATCTAAGTGAGGGAGCCATTTCAGAACAATGGGACCGGGTCCTTAAAGCACATTCCGAAAGAAGACCGAACTGCATTATAAATATAATGATACCACCCTCAATTACAGAGGCGCCTTTTAAGTGAACCGGAACTACAGGAGCTTGAGAACTCCATAGTTAAGCGTGCTCGGGTCAGGGAAGTCTTGGGATGGGTGACCTCCTGGGAAGTGGCCCCTGGTCGGGTCCGGTTCGCCCCGAAGGACAAAACCGTGAGGTTTCGGCCAGAGCGGACAATACCGTCTGTACTGAGGCGTGGGGCGTTACATTTATGGTGGCCCATGCAGGTCCCTCAACAGTAGGTCTGTGGTTCGAGGACGAACCATTGTTCTTAGATGGGGGGAATGTAATACCCCGGAGCAGTGCGGTCTTAAGACATCATGGTGATCTGCTCTGTCCCAGAGCAGTGCGGTCTTAAGACATCATGGTGATCTGCTCTGTCCACACTCAGTGCGGTCTGTTGCGGACATCTTGGTGATCTAAGTGAGGGAGCCATTTCAGAACAATGGGATCGGGTCCTTAAAGCACATTCCGAAAGAGGACCGAACTGCATTATAAATATAATGATACCACCCTCAATTACAGAGGCGCCTTTTAAGTGAACCGGAACTACAGGAGCTTGAGAACTCCGTAGTTAAGCGTGCTCGGGCCAGGGAAGTCTTGGGATGGGTGACCTCCTGGGAAGTGGCCCCTGATCGGGTCCGGTTCGCCCCGAAGGACAAAACCGTGAGGTTTCGGCCAGAGCGGACAATACCGTCTGTACTGAGGCGTGGGGCGTTACACCTGTGGAAGATTGGCGTTTTGCGAAGGGCCCCGCGGGCATAGAAATACGAGACTCAAACGGAACAAAGCCAGTGGAGCAGCTACAAAATAAGAAATGTACAAAGAACGGTCAGATTTCAACCTAAAATAAAAAAATGAATAAAATCTAACCTATCAATAGTTGAAAGCGGCAAATCGGGGAGCATAGAGGCTCAGCTATTTCTGCGTCTTCTCCATTGAGCCGTAAGACTGTAGTCAGTACGAGAAAAAGATTATTAGAGAAAGATTACTCGTAGAAAGATGAAATAAAAAATGAAAGATATACTAACCAACGCCAGAAGGAGGAACAGATCCAAATTGGAAGGCGAAGTGTGAAGCTAACATTTAGCACAGATGGTTGAAAAGAACTCCTACAAGATTGCAAAAATATACGTCAAGAAATTAATCTAAGGAGTAATATCAATAAATAAAAAAAATTGATGGAAAATTATCTTCCGTCGCTGAGCCCGAGAAAACTCGGGGAGGTGCAAAAGAGATGGGTGGAACAACAACAGTCATGATGATAGCTGACGGGGGTTCTTCAATCAGCAAATCGCCAGGGTTTACCGTGCCTATATCAGAAATAACGAAAACGTTAGCAAATGTTTCTAGCAGAATTAAGAATCCAAAAGTAATAGCATGGAAGATACCTGTGGGTTTCATGAGAACCAACGGTGTGAAAACCATGGTTGTATCTGGAGCGTCACTAGTTGCGACAGCCTCTTCGACTTCCATCACCATTGGGAAGACGGATTCAACATCTGCACCCTCATCTCCCGAATCAATAAGATCTATCGTTATGCTAGCATCACCCACGGATACTGGGGATCCACCGGGAGAAGGAGTGGCAACTGGAGCAATGTCGGACTCAAAATGAAGGCCTTTCGCCCCAGAATTTCCAGATGCTGGCACCTCACCTGCAGCGCTGGCACCTAAACTTGTCCCTGCTGTGTCATTCAAGGAAAAATATGTTATAATTCCGATAAACTGCTATGGAAAGAAACTTGGAGAAGTAAATAAGTCCTACCAGGTTTCGTTAAAGTATCAAGCACTGTCTCACCTTGAAATAAACGTTCAGCCTCTTATGCACACCAAAGACATCCAACACATGCATCTCTATCTATGATATAAAATAATGTAGAGAGAGATTTATGGGCTTCAAACCCGGCTGGGTGGTGTCGGCTGCCATACTTAGGCCATTATACAAATGAGCTAATCTTCCAACTCCAACGGCCATACGCGTTCCCGCCACAACACGATGAGCCGGATAGAAAACGGACGGTCTCATAAAGTGAGGATGCATTGAGAGTGCAAAACAGCTCAGCCACAAGCCAATGAAGTCCACAAAAAATGTTTCCTCATCAATGTCCGAAGCAGCAATTTCTGCAAAAGGCACGATGGGGGTGTCCAGAATAAAGAACTGCTTCAGATCCGCATCAGCAGTCGGCAACTTTTCCATGCCAAACCCGAACAGATCATCAAGCTTGGAAAACTTCGCAGCCTTCTTCGACAAAACTTTCGGACGAAGGAAACGTGCGACAAAATCTGTAAAGCTAACCCCATGCCCCTCAGACTCCAAAAACAAGCTTTCATAAATATTCAACACTTTGATCAGACTTGGGAACTTGTGTTGGATAGCATTTTCCGGTGTAAGGCCCATGACGACCGATTCGGTGGCAAAGATATACTCGTCAGGAGGAAGTATCTCCTCATAATGCTCCCCTCTGATGGGTATGTTCACCGCTGAAAGACGGACCGGGACGTTGGGACATCTGGCCTGAATCCTGGGAGCAGATGCTATTTGGATTTATCTGTCCACCTCTCCAAAGATGCCAAGTTGATTTATGGCACCGTGTATCGGAGGTTTGGACGGATGCAACCGTTGTAGCAGACTTCGTCAGATTCCCCCTCGTTTGAGAGGGGTATTTGATTGTGGGGACGCTCTTCCCTGCCGGCGCAAGCCCCTGCAATTAATTACGTTATCGCATCGCGATAACCACTTTCTCCTGCTCCGGAAGTTCACTTCGTGTCGTGTGTGTTTGTTTTATTTTTAGTTGCCTGTGGATTGTATATGGAGACTAATTTATGTCGTTGCCCGTAGGGCGTAGATTAATCCAAATTCGTATATTTTCTTAGATTTTGGTTTGGGTTGATTTAATGATCGTTGGTCTGTTTTGAGATCAAGATCAACTTAAATGTATACGAGCAATTGGGGTTCGGTTGGATTTTTATTAAGGATACGTTAGTCCAATTTGAGACTAAGATCCACTTAACAAGGGTTTAGGATCATTTTTGTTTCAGATCCAACAAAAGATCATTTGGGCTCTATTGTTTTAGTTTAGGGACGTTTCGGTCCGTTGTCACCATTTTGGAGGCAACGATTTAGTTTAGGGACGTTTCAGTCCATTGATCACCATTTTGGAGGTGAACGGTTTAGTTTAGGGACGTTTTGGTCCATTGTCGCCATGCGCACACGTGTATTTGTTACATGGCGGAGGCAACGGTTTAGTTTAGGGACGTTTCGGTCCATTGTCGCCATGCGCGCACGTGTATTTGTTACATGGCGGAGGCAACGGTTTAGTTTAAGGACGTTTCGGTCTATTGATCACCATTTAGGGGTGAGATTTTAGTTTAAGGACGTTACGGTCCATTGATCACCATTTGGGGGTGAGATTTTAGTTTAAGGACGTTACGGTCCGTTGATCACCATTTGGGGTGAGATTTTAGTTTAAGGACGTTACGGTCCGCTGTTAGTTTAGGGACATCTCGGTCCATTGATCATCTTGCGCGCACGTGTATTTGTTACGTGACAGGATGAGCAACGATAATATGGAATGCATCCAGTTTGGGGTGTGGTTTGATTTGGGGTGTGCACGTCAGTTTGGGCAGTGCACCAAAAAGCTGTTGGTTGTCGGGACCCGCCACCTCTCTGAAGACATTGAGGAATTACAACGACATGTATTAGAGGTGTAGAGTGATGTACCCTTGAACCAAATCCTATATTTGATGGAAAAGATCATGGTGGACCATCTAAGAATCATTAGTCATTTTTAGAAACTAACATTAACTTAGGAAATGTGGGATGAACATCATTTTGGATATCATCAGTCGAAAGCTCATCAGTCATGTTTGGGACTAAGATCAATTTGGGGAATGATGAGCACAGAGGGGCTCAGTTGATTTGAAATTGAAGAGGTTTTGACTTTGGAAGAACTTAGTCAATATGGGCTAGATCTAGGTCTCCATAACTATCCAACAGTGCTAAGTGCTACAGCATACAATGCTTACGTGCATTTCATATGGGCACTGAAATAGTGTTAAACACTAGAGTTCCATGGCGCTCACGTGAAAAATGTGAAGCACCGGATTAGTGTTAAACACTAAGGTGATGTGGCGCTCACGTGACACACGTGAGGCACTCAAATATGGGGACTGCCCATTTATTTCCCCATTTTTATATAAGTGTTGAGCCCTTGATTCTCGTGATGCTCACGTGTAAAACACGTGAGGCAACCCATATATGGGCGCTGCCCTTTTATATAAGTGCTAAGCACTTGGTTCTCGTAGCGCTCACGTGTGAAACACGTGAGGCGCCCCAAATATGGGTGCTGCCCTTTGGGCTTATTTCCTCTTCTTTTTCCAGAAGAGCTAAGCACTTGATTGGGGATGGCGTGCAAAACACGTGACTGCCTTAGGAAGTGTTCATTGCTCCTCTTTTAAGTACTCGCATGGGAAACACGTGAGGCAGTCTCAGCCGTTTCTTTTTGTTCATTAGAAACACTCACGTGGAAAACACGTGAGGTCTTGTTATAGTGTTGAACACTAACACATCACCAAGCTTTTCTTCTGTGTTCTTGGAGATTTTGATCTCTTATTAATGGCATTTCTAGTCATTAGGATTTAGGTTTGGGAGGTCTCGGATCATCATCTATGCTGATGAATCAAATTCTCCTTCTGTTCTTTGCAAGAATTAAATTCTTTTTATAGGGTTAAATCCTAGTTTTTGGAGGAATTAAATTCCCACATGTTTTTGTAAGAATTAAATTCTTTTGGACTCAGTTCTTTCCCCTAGGTTTTGAATCTACATGACAGAATCTACTCGATGAGAATTAAATTCTCAACTTGTGGGGAAATCTGCTTCTGCAGATCTCGACCAGAGGAAGAACTAAGTTCTTAGGGTTCAACTTTTAGAGAGACAAAAGAGAGACAATATGATCTCTGAGTTTTGTTTTCTCCTTACCTAGGGTTTTAATGAAACAAGTCTTCCTTTGTGAGAAGTAAATTCTCTGTTCTTTTCAAAAGTTTATGGGGAGTTCCTCTCTCTAAGACTTGAAGTCTTGGGTCCTTTATATAGTAGAGGTCATTTTGTTAATTAGTTTGAAGAAATCTCTCATTGAGAGATTTCAATTGATTTGGGGAATTTTTCCCACCGTTGGATCTTTGATCCGAGGAACTCTGTTTTACAGAGTATATTTTCTTGTTTTTAACAAGATTAGGGAAATATTTTCCCATATGCAGAATATTATTCTGAGAAATGATGATTTTCAATCACCATTGGATTTTTAATCCAAGGGCTCTCTATTTTATAAAGAGCAATCTTTCTCGTTTAGAAAGATATGGGAAATATTTTCCATCTTTGATTCACCAACTTCCTGTTTTAACGGAAAATATCCTTCCTCATTTAGAAAGTTCAATAGAATTTAATTATATATTTAATCACCATTGGATCTTTGATCCAACGGTTCTTTGTTGGATAGAATTAAATTCTACATAGGGAAGTGCCCTCACGTGTTTAACACGTGAGGCATATTTAGTTTGTAAGCCGTTTGATTGCAGCGCCTATATGCAAGCATATAGGCGCTCACGTGTTAAACATGTGAGGCTCATTTAGCCTAAAAGTTGTTTTAATTGCAGTGCCTATATGCTTTGCATATAGGCACTCACGTGTTAAACACGTGAGGATTCATTTAGCCTAAAGTTTTTTGAATCGCAGTGCCTATATGCGTTGCACATAAGCACTCACGTGTTAAACACGTGAGGCTCCATTAGCCTAGTAGTTTGTTTGCATTGCAGTGCCTATATGCGTTGCATATAGGCACTCACGTGTTAAACACGTGTGGCTATTTAGCCTGACATTTGTTTTGATTGCAGTGGCTATATGCGTTGCTTATAGGCACTCACGTGTTAAACACATGAGGCTTTGAACAGTGGGGAATTTTCCCCTTACCTCCTTTTTTATAAGGGAACAGGGTAATCTAGAAATATCTGCGAGTTCCTCCAGCGAAATCGTACTTCCCGGTCCGATGGTAGAAACGTGTGGTTCGGGATATTCCACTGTTCCAAGAAAAACTTAACCCGCCACACATGAAGAGTATGGTAATAAAAGAGAGATGCGTAGACCGCTGGGTATAACCCGGTTTTCAGCAGCAATGATTTCTTGGCTGATAAGATGTTACAGGCCTAAATAAGATAACCAGCCGGATGTCGAGGGGTCACTCCTATTGTATAAACCTGACCCCAAGGACGTGTCTCTCCTTAACATATAAGATGCCCCAAAATATCTAGAGCCATCAGCTGTTGAACTGGTATCGATGCCATAGAAGGTTGAAGACGACCCTCTACAGTCCAGTTGATCTCTTCCACAGTATAAGCAACCGGCGGAGGGTTAACATACTGAATCGAGGGATCGGTTCTGATGCCACCTCACAAGTAAAACGGCGTCGATCCCGGATAATATAGCTATACCACGCTCCCCATAGATGAAGAAATTTCTGTTCCGGATCGTTGTCACGGATTAAAGCAAGGACCTCACGATCAGTAGGGGTGTCAGCAAAAACACTCTCCGAGCGAACATAGGGGAAAAAGGAACCAGAAGCCATGGTACCTGAAAAGAAACCCAGTGGAGGGTTAGCAATTAAAATACTAAAATCACTAAGTCTAAAAAAATAGTGGGCCCCACAAAATCAAGATGGTGGCTCATCAATGATGAGGCATGTGCCCATTGTAAGAATCCAAAAGGATTCTCATTAAATGAATAGTGCTCATTAAATGAATAGTGGAGTTAAAAACTCCCAATATTCCCCGAAATGCGGGTTCTTTAAAACAAACAACAGATTCAAATCTGTGGAGGAAAAAAAGAGAAGGGATTAAAACCCTAAAAATTCTAGAAAAGGAAAAACATCCAAGAGCAGTAAAGGGAATAAAATTCCCAAAGTTCTTAAGATTCAAATCAGAGATAAGCTCTACAAAAAAAATGAAATTAAATTTCCCCAAACAGTGGGATTAAAACCTAGAAATCCCCATGTTAGAAAATTCATAGGTTAATTAATAGAATCAAGTTCCAGAAAACCTCTAATGTCAAGATTGACAGTAGGGTAAAATCCTAAAGAGGAGAATCAAAGATTCTCAAAAATTTCCATTGACTCAAGTCTTGGATATGGACATCAAGATACACGATATATATAAAAAAAAGGAAAAAGTTTTTTTAAGATCTCCAAGAGATCGATTCAAATAAAAAAAGAGCTAAGTTTTGTCGAAACTGATAATGGATTTAAGATCCAAAAATAAAAAATATATATATGCTCAAAAGGGGTTAAGAGCTAAGCTCTGTTCATAATTCTCACCAAGAAATTTGGTAGAGTCTACTCTGTTCAAATGAGTTCTTGAGGGCAGAGTTCTAAGCTCTGGAATGAGAATTAAATTCTCATAAAAAGCAAGGTTCAAGGAAGAAGATGATGAGGCAACAGTCATCTCAAGGGCCAAAGGCCCTATTTATAAGACGTAGGGGGGATGGTTCAACTTCCTAAGTGATCCAACGGTAATAAAAATGA
This sequence comes from Agapanthus africanus, assembly GCA_030015575.1. NCBI lineage: Eukaryota > Viridiplantae > Streptophyta > Magnoliopsida > Asparagales > Amaryllidaceae > Agapanthus > Agapanthus africanus. The sequence goes on along the minus strand of JASDDO010000001.1, from coordinate 45,519,862 downwards.
CATCGTTGCATTCACGTATAAACCACGTGAGAACAACGATGGGGGACATTTGTTTCCCTAATAATTAAACACAATAATAAGCGCTAAACTCTGTTAAATTCAATAAGGCAGCGCCTCACGTGAGCGTCAGCACCGACCTGTTATAGGATTAAATCATATAGTGGCGCCGCATGTGAATTTCACGTGAGCGGAAATGTGCAAAGCACAGGAGCGCCTGTTATATATAAGAATTTAATTCTTAAGTGGCGTCTGCATGCATAACACGTGAGCGCCAGCGCCCAAATTAAGAGCAGGTAGAATTAAATTCCCTAAAACTTGGGATATTCTTTGTTAAACAGAGCCGTTGGATCAAAAATCCAATGGTGATGATAAATCATCAAATGATAGAATTAAATTCTATTTGGAGAAAATATCTCCCTAATCTTTCTAAGTGAGAAAGATATTCTCGGTTGGATCAAAAATCTAATGATAGAATTAAATTCTATTTTTGGGAATATATTTCCCCAATCTTTCTAAATAAAGAAAGATTGTTCTCTGTAAAACAGAGCACCCTTAGATTAAAATCCAATGGTGATTAAAAATCACCGTTTGACAGAATTAAATTCTTTATATGGGAAAATATTTCCTTAATTTTGTTAAAAAAAAGAAAACATATTCTGTAAAACAGAAATCCACTGGATCAAAGATCTAATGGTGGATAAAATCCCTCGAACATTTTTGAGGCCAATTAAAATAATTGATATCTTTCAAATGAGAGATTTTCTCAAACTAGTCAACAAATTTGATTCTCCTATATAAAGGATGAGAGACTTCAAAAAAAAAAGAAGGAACCACTTATAAGCTTCTACAAACAAAAAGATAGAAGCTGCAATTGATAATTGAATTCTCTTTCAAAGAAAATCTATCTGTTATTTCAAACCCTAGGTAAAGAAAAAGTAGAGATAAAATGTATCTCTTTTACCTAGCATAAAGAAAATAAAGGTTCAACCCTTCATAAAAAGAACTTAATACTTCCTTTGATCTGAGATTTGCAAAGCAAATCGCCCCAGAAGTTGAGAATTTAATTATCATCAGGGATATTTTATTCTTCAAACTCAAAATCTAGAGGAAAGAACTAGATTAAAAGAAAAAGAGAAAAGAGAACTTATGGTTCTGGGAATTTAATTCCTTTGCATGCAGGGTTTAACCCTATATAAAAAAACTTAGTATAAAAAGAAACTTAGTTCTCCAATAAAAAAAAATCCCGGGTCTTCAAAAATAAAGATTTTGGCGATCATTAATGGCCAAAATACCGTTAACAGAGATTCAATCTCTAAAAATAAAAGGAACTCAGCGCCTCACGTGAAACACATGTGAGCGCCCAAAATATTCCCAAAACAAATAACCCAGCGCCTCACATGCTTCCCACATGGACGCCCTAAAATAAGGGACTCAGCGCCTCACGTGCTTTCCACGTGGGCGCTCAAAACAGAAGGCCAGTGCCTCATGTGAAATACATGTGAGCGCTGAGTAAAAGTGCTTAGCACTTCGTATTCAGTCAAAATGACTAAGTGCTTAGCACTGATTGCGCAACGCTCAGGTCCCAGTGCCGCACGTGCTCCTCACATGAGCGCCATACCAAGTGCTTAGCATTCCATATTCAGTGAAAATGACTAAGTGCTTAGCACTGATTGGGCAACGCCTCACGTGATACACTTTTGAGCGCCATACAAAAGTGCTTAGCACTATATATTCAGTCAAAAAGACTAAAGTGCTCAGTACTGATTGGGCATCACCCCTGACTGAGTGCTTCACATGATACATATGTGAGCGCCAGAGCCACAAATAAATTTTTAGCATTTCTGCATAAAGGAAAAGAGCTGAGCAAACAGAACCATAAATAAGTTCTTAGCACTTTTAAATAAAAAAAAGGCTGAGCAAACCAAGCCCAAATTGGCTAAAAGTCTCTCTGAAGTTTCTTGCATCTGAGCCTAAATGCTCTGTTGTTTGGATCTTAATAAAATTTAATGATGCTGATGTTGGGTTATGGCAGTGCCCCGCCATCAAACCATGGCTAAATGCGGAACAAAAATTTATCGAAGTGGCGCTAACACAACCTCGAATACGGATCGACCATAAACCCTAAACCTAGCTAACTTGTAAAAGAGTTAGGAATGCTATACCGAATGATCCGTGTCCTTCGGTCTTTATCAAGCTTCCCAAACTCCTAGTGGCCACCATGAACGAGTTTGGTCACCGGTCTCCCTCCATCGAAGATGATCCACCCAAGAGTCTATGAATCGAGCTCCTATTTCAAAACTGAAGTAACTAGGGTATCTAGTTTGCTAAACTAGTTAGCCTAGAAGATGTAGAGTCTAATGAGAGATTAATTTGTCTCTAATCACCCTAGGATTCTCAACACATGAGAGGGTTAGGGTGGAGGAAGCAGAAGAAGCCATTGAAGATGAGTGTGTGAAGCTTAGAGCAACTCAAGAAAGAAGCTAAGTCTTATATGTGTGAGAGAGTGAGTGTGTGAGATGAATATATCAACTCTAGAAAAATATCTCAAGAGCTCACAACAAATATCCCACACCACAAACAAAAACAATCAAGTATGATTCAATAATGTTTCATGAGTCACACCATGAGTCACTAAGTGAGCATGCTTGAATAAAGCTAAGCACACTCAACCCTCCACCTCATTTAATCTTTTAATAAAAAGATTAAAACAAAAAATGAAGTTGCAACTTCTAAAAACAATCTTGTAACGAATTACAAGAATGCCCTTCATCCGTATATACATACCCGTATCCATATTCCGAAAAACATGAATACAATGAGACGAAAATAATCCAACAATATAATACTAGGATCCGGCTTAAACTAAAGCCGACTAGTATTATCCGTCCGAATCATGATACGTGCACAAGTGAAAGTATATGATCGAACCCTGCCATAAAACCATATGGCCTCTATATCGTTTCGTCCGAAGCAGGGAAACCCTCTATGTAGGACTCTAAAGACTCGTCAATATGCTGGCGGTGGGTTTAACCACAAGTACGTCAGCGGCACTAGCTGTATGTAACGGCTACCCAGGTATTGAGCGAAAGGAAGGACGACGAGCAAACTCATCCTGACCCCTACTGAACCTGTCCTGTGAAAATATCCGTACAGTACGGTCTATTCATCTAAGAGTATCGCTTATCGAGTTTAGGTGGTGGATAAAGTTAGATCCCTAATAACGCGACATTTGGTGTCGGTATGAAGCCCATCACAAAACTGAGAAACTACTGATCCTAGATCAGTAATTCTCGACTATCTTAATCAAGGATTTCTGGTGATGTCCACCCATGCACAACGCGACATCAACCCCCAATACCGGGAGAGACGAATCCCCGACAATTCGCTCACTGCCTCCATGTGGTTCGGGACTGTACCCAACTAAAACCTGTTTTCATGACTCCTTTGAGCCGTGGTAGGGTAGTAATCAAAGCACAGTGGGAACTCACACAAGACAAATGACGATCTCAGGTCAATAGACTAATCTGTACACATGTCTTCTGGGAACTGCTATCTGACAATATGTATAATACCAACTAGCAGGTTCCCAGCGAGTCCATCTAGTGTACCCATAACCCAATGAGCAACTGTATACTATCTTAGGTGAACAAACTAACACCAATGGCTTGTGAGACCGGCCACCGCCCCTCGTCGGGGTCTCGATCAGTATACACTAGTCTACTCTGGAGTATCGATGCCCAGTCTCGATACTCCCACAACTAGGGACATTTAAGGATGTGCTTATAGACCACCCAGCTCTCACGTATATGATCGCCATCATAATGCTGGTAGTCAAGCAGGAATCCTATGGGCTCTATCAACATGTAATAGTGAACTGTAATTCCACCTAAAGCATGTACATGATGATAAAGATAAACCAGATAGTATACTGTCATCTCGAGTAAGATCTTTCTATCCGTATAAGTCCTCCCTCAATCATCGCAATCGTGTGCCTGCGATTCAATAATTGACTTGAGGGCACTATAGCCAACAATCTCCCACTTGCACTTAAGGCTAATTATTGCGGTGTCACATACTCACAGCCCGTGTGATACCGAACACCCAAATTCTCTACTGATCAGTGTCACAAAGCCCATTTGTGAAACTATTGCGTTCGAGAAATAGCCTCAGTGAGTGGATCCGCACCGGTGTTTCTTTCTATATCTCTCTATATCTCAACTTCGTGGAGAACGACTATCTCCCGAAATGAGCAATACTTGTCTTAGAATTTGTCTGGATATCTGATGGGACCCAGTTCACAAATGAACTCCAAATCCAACAAACTTCGTAGACTATATCGTCCATTGAATTTAATCAGTATCCTGCCCCATGCCTTCCTCAGTATCCACTTGGACCACCTGTCCAACATACTGCCCTCAAAAGAGGGAAAACTATAACTTAGACGGTCTCTCTGTCATCCAGGTCACCTTGGAAGCTTGAAATGATAACCGCTTCCCGAAGGAGGCTGCCGTTACCATATTCCTAAGAACATCCACTTATGATCAAAACTGCTTCCCTTCGTTTCTCCAGGATTGGATTAATATATATACTTATTGCATCTAGTGTAAAAACAATATCTGGTGTGGTACTTGATTTATCATGATTAACTCAATTGCTTAAGCAAGTGATATGCTAATCATGTAAATCCCTCTCCCCTTTAGTCTGTAAGACATACTTTAGAGAAGGTGACTCCATCACCTGTAGGTACACTACCATATCAGGAGCCAACCATTCTAAAACACCTTTAGAACAATGTCAAAGTACCCAGATTGGGACACTTCCCAAATCTAGATCTAGTAACCAGAATCCTGATATTTTATCCAGATCGTATTGTTTCCCCCAATCAGAGCAAAGCTCTGTTTAAAATTCAAATTTTAAAATGAAGCAACGCTTCAGATCCAGCGCCCAGTGCGCTGCGCCCTAGGCAGTGCACCATGTGCAAAGCATGTGTGCGCTAGCGCCAAGTGCGCTGCGCTCTGAGCAGCGCACCACATGCAAAGCGCGGGTGCGCTACCCTAAGTGCACTGCGCTCTGAGCAGCGCACCACGTGCAAAGCGCTGGTGCGCTAGCGCTGGAACTAAAAGCTCCCTACCGTCAGATCACAGATCTAATAATAATGATAAATCATTAATTAATCAGAATTAAATTCTGTTAAGGAAAGAGCAAATAACAAAATTGTGCTCTGTAAATCAGAGCACCGTTGGATCAATGATCGAATGGTGATTAAAAAATCACCAAAATACAGAATAAATTCTGTTTGGAAAGATTTCCCAATATTGTTAAAAACAAGAAGATTGCCTTCTGTAAATCAGAAGCCCTTGGATCAAAGATCCAACGATGGGAAATTCTCAAAATCAATTGGAGAAAAGATCTCCTTAACTGATTGAACTTATCAGCCTCCCCTATATAAAGGACCCAAGACTTCAAGTCTTGTACAGAGGAAACCCCCCATAAACTTTGAGATTTCAGGAAGAGAAGCATAGCTCTCAGTAAAAGAAGATTTTTTTCTTCAAGGTAAAAAGAATAGTGATGAACAAAGAGATGAAATCATCTCATAATTAAAAAGAAGAATTCTCTTCTTAAAAGATCATAGATCTACAAAGACCAAGGTCTTTTATAAAAAGATCAAAAGATCTCATCATAAAACAAAGAAGTACTTACTTCTTTCACAGATCATAGATCTATAAGACAAATTGCATTTCTGGGATCATGAATATCTCATTATAAAGAGGGAGAGAATTATTAAATTCTCTTAAGGATCATAGATCCATAAAGCCAAGGCCTTTTATTAATACAAGAGATTGAAGCATCTCCTATAAAGAAAGAACTTTTGTTCTTTCGATCTTGAGACAAGTCTCTTCTAGGGGAAAATTTATTCCCCAGATCATAAAATTGATCAGATGCGCTTTGCGCTCTTGAACTGCGCTTCTGCGCTCTTAGACCGGCGCTCAGCGCCAAATACGCTACGTGTCAATCACGCATGCGTCAATTAACAGTTAGCGCTTTGCGCTCTTAAAATAGCGCACTGCGCTTATGGGCTAGCGCTCAGCGCCAAGCGCGCCACGTGTCACTCACGTGTGCGCCACTAAACTAGAAGCGCAATGCGCTCATAAACTAGCGCAATGCGCTCATATATTAGCGCAATGCGCTCATCATCTGGCGCTCAGCGCCAAGCGCGCCACATGTCACTCACGTGTGCGCTACTCAGCAGAAGCGCACTGTGCTCTTTGACTGGCGCAAAGCGCCAAGCGCACCACGTGTCCCTCACGTGGGCGCTGACAAAACATAAATTGTTCTTTAACAAGCCCCAGAGCTATTATGAGTGCTCAGCATTCAATGAAAGACAGAAATACTGTCAAAATTCAAATCAATGCTCAGCATTGTTAAAAGGGCCAAGCCCAAATAAAGGCTCCATAGCCCAAAATAAATGTTAAACATTTATTGGACTTAGCCCAATATTGGCCATAAGTCCTCAACTTATATTAATTGAGCCCATCTACTCATAAATATTTTAACAGATTTTAGCCCCAAAATTGGACTACAGATCTTTCAACCAACTCACATCGGTTCGAGGGTACATCTCTTTACTCCTCTGATATTTGTCGTTGTAATCCTTCAACGTCTTCAGAGAGGTGACGGGTCCCGATAACCAAATATTCCACGGACTGTGGGATCCTTTAAAACCCATGGACTATGATGTCATTGACCTTGACTGTGAGGTCTTTAAACTCACGGACTATGATGTCCTTAATCTTGGACCGAGATGTCCTTAAACTAACGCTGGATCGCAATGTCCTTAAACTAATTATCGACCGCAATGTCCTTAAACTAAACAATAGAGTCCAAATGCTCTTTTGTTGGATCTAAACGATCCCGTTAAGTTGATCTTAGTCTAAAAATTAGACTAACGTATCCTTAATAAACGTTTAAGTTGATCTTAGTCTCAAATGAGATTAACGTATCCTTAAACCCAACCCCCAAACCCAAATCTAAAAAAATACGGATTTGGACTAATCCGCGCCCTACGGACGACAACATAAATTAGTCTCCGTATACAATCCACGGGCAACCAAAAACAAAACAAACACCCACGATACGAAGTGACCATCTGGAGAAGGAGAAAGTGGTTACCGCGATACTGTAGCGTAATTAACTACAGGGGCTTGCGCTTGCAGGGAAGAGCGTCCCTACAATCAAAAACCCCTCAGCGAGGGGGAATCTGACGAAGTCTGTTACATCGGCCGCATCCGTTTAAACCTTCGATACATGGTGTCATAAATCAACTTGGCATCTTCGGAGAGGTGGACGGATAGCACAAATTAGCATCTGCTCTCGAAATTCATACCCTGACGTCCCAATGTCCCGGTAGCGCCTTTCGGCAGGGAACACCTATGTAGAGAAACAACCTTGTGACAACCATAGTATAACCGATCGTAGTATAGGAATATCTCTTCCTATTTAGTGCATGTCATCCAAATACCAGGACATCACACCCTACTACCTTCTTATCAGATCCATCTCTTATTCTGATGAGGTCAAACTCCATGACCGTTACATCAAAAATAGATAATCTATATCCGCTATGCCTGCTTTAGCCTATAGATAGACATAAGCTATTTACCCACTACTCTTCTGCTTCTCCCACTGACTACAACAACCCTCTGGCTGAGTCCTATACACGTACGCTTCTAAAGCTAGTTTAGAATGACGCTATACTCATCCCCCGGCCAGGTCTTATAGTCTTGAACAGCAGTAGTATCAAGTTTGGGTAAACAAGAACCTCCCTGTCATCATCATTGAGGAGACCGAAGTATCTCTCGGATGCCTGAGGCTACCCACCATATCTACGGAGTGGCTAATGGATCGTCGAAACCAATTGAATTCTTAGGTTCTATTAAATTTTCAGTAACCGTTTTTGGTTCTGGAAACACTTCCAGTTTTACCATACTCCCACTACTGTTTTCTGAAAAAGAATCCATTTTACTAAAACTGTGGTGAGTCAAGAATAATATAACTATTGATCTTCCAGATGGTAGAAAGTTAACCCTCGTCAATGCCCGGGATAACCCACAAACTGCCATTACTGAAATGTGCCTTGAGTTGTCCAGATTCTGGTTTTATGCATCAGTCGGGCTACTTCATATACCTTAACATCGTTAAGATATGAATCCATTCTATATATCATATAGAAACAAAGGCACAAATTTAATTAGAACCAGATCCAAAAATCATGCAGCTTTTTCTAGTGCATATCAACCAAATGGAAGGAGGCCATTCAACATTACTCATCTGGAGTGCATTCATATATGAGTAACCTGAAAGAGAAGCAAGTTCTCAAAACTATTACTATCAACGGAATACCAAACACAAGTATCTACATCTTCGATCACCTTGAAGAATCCTGATACTTGCAACATATGGTTCTCTACTTTATTCTTATACCTATAACTTCTCAAAATTCGGACCTTGTACTTCAACGAAATACTTGTCTAAAACTAGAGAAGTTATGAGTAAACAGAATATAGTACGAGTACCAACCCCTCTGTCCTAACGGATACTGGACAACATACAATACTTTGTATAAGTCCCCTGAGTTTAATAACTCAAATCATATGCGTCGTAGGTTGAAAACCGTACTATGGTTAAGAAGAATTACACCGCTGTTGAATGCACCTTACCTAACCATCAACTGATATAGGTAAATGTCATCGACATAATTTCAAAAAGTTATATCTCACTTTATAAAATAAACGTACAGATATATCAGTTTGAAATTGGTGCATAACAAGGGATATTCAAAACTAAATATTTGTCGTCTAGCAAAACCCAGGGGATTTCCTCAAATATCACCAATTACAAAGAATTCCGATATAATGAGGATATAATCACCTAATTCCCAATATCTTATTCCCACTCATCATCTGTAACACCATACAGATGTGAGAATCAAATCTGGTAAATATATACCCTGGAGTCAGAATCCAATTGGGAAAGCAGTTTTCAATTAACACCGCACAGTAAAAACTGAAACATGAAAATGTTTCGAAAGGGTTCCCGTGTATTCCTAGTAATGCCTCTTCCACTATCCACATTCATGACAGTAACCGTATACTTCCCTGCCTCTCACTCCAATCCCTTTATTTGTCTTTACTTATTATCTTCTGTACACCATCTTTAGGCTAATTGGTATTCTTCCTTCCCTACCCTTCGGCACCAGCCTAAGGTTTGGAAGAAGAGTATCCAATAAGCGTAATAGGTGTACTCTCCTAATCCTAGGAGCTCTCGCAACCTGAGAGAATGTAAAGATAAAAGACAACCCGAATAATCCTATTCGATTTCTCCTGAACCGGAAACTATCATCGAATCTGGAACAAGTTCCTTCGAGTTCGTATGTAACTATACGATGGCGTATCCAATAAATGTGGATCTTCGTAATGATACAGATTGTTCTGGAGAAAATCAAAGTGGATCTAGGAGTGGCAATGGTATATCTGGTTTTTTTCGTGAATAATAGTGGTCACAATTTCCTTTTGCCCTCTTTCAAATCCCTTTATATGTCTTTACTTATTACCTTCTGTACACCATACTCAGGCTAATTGGTTTTCTTCCTTCACTACCTTTCGGCACCTGCCTATGGTTTGGAAGAAGACTATTGATCGCACGCTTTCGGCGTGTCGGATTTTCAAAGTTCTAAAGTATAACCGCGATCAGGACGGTGTCGCTATGCAGCTAGCCGGTTGAGCACGGGTCGATCCACAGGGAGATGGTTGTATGTCATTTCTTGTTTTAGACGAGTCAATAAAGAATATGTATATGTTTGTTCAGTCTAACCTATGTGTATTATTTGCAAGTATAAAGTTGTTAAGAAAAAGATACGAAATTGTAAGCTAAAGAAATCCGTACTCAAAACCTTTGAGCCGAGTCTTAACCAATTGAAGCTAGAGCAATCGGCAACAACGTGGATTAGGGGATTTAAGCACGGTATTCGTGGAATCCGGCTTATTTACCCTTGTCCTTCCGTTCTTGTCTCTTGCTTTCGCCTCCGGCCAAACCGAACGCAACCGGTCGCGGTTAGGAATCACCGTTACCTTGTTAGGGTAGGGTGCCTAACAGAGCGCTTGCGTAACGTTTGGGCGGAGTTCAATGGAAAATAACGGGAAAAGGAAATGAGCAAAGAAATGTTAACTTACAATATCATATTGATTCTTAACAACAACAATAATTACAACCATTCACAAAAAGAACCAAAAAGAGAGAACAAAAAGAACAAAGAAAAAGAAAAGATTACAAGTAATTAAGGACATGGAATTTAAGTGCAAGAAAGTAAAGCATGAATGTAAAGCAAGTAATAAAAAGCAAGAAAGAAATAAGCAAGAAAGTAATTACAAGAACTTAGAACTCAAGACAAGTATGGGATCAATAGCCAACCCTTAAACTTGCAAGCTCAATCAAGAGGTTGCAAGATCAAGAGAAGGGTAAAGAACTCATATGAAGTGAAGAACTTATTCCATAAGAAAATACGACCCTTAAGATCAATAACAAACCCTTAACCTTTCAAGCTCAATGAAGAGGTTGAAAGATCAAGAGAAAGCAAGGATCTCAAGGGGAAGTTAAACAAAAGAGAATGATACAAAAACCCTTATCTTCATTGATCTTCCACTCAAAAAGCTCTCACTACAATTTTCATGGAGAAAGAATGAAGAAGAAGAAGAAAAAGACTAAATTCTAACAAAAAGAGGCTAAAGAAGTTAACACCTTGGCTTGGCTCAATTCTGGGGTATTTATAAGAGGTGAACTGAAAACCTAGGGCAAGAATCGGGCTCCATATAAAATTACCCAACTGCCCCCGAAAAACGACACAGAATGGAGCCAGTACGGCCGCGTTTCCGCGGCCTAAGCATGCTTATGCCGCGGAAACGCGGCCGTTTAGAGGAGTTGGCCTACGTGCTTTGGTGTGCTTTCCTGGTGTGTAGTTATTTTCAGTGTGGTATAGTACTTTTCTCAGATGCTCTTCACAATTCTTCCAGAATTTCAGTAGAACAAAAGGTGATGTGATGTGGATCTTTTGCCATGATTTCCTCGAGCTCCGCGTAGATTTCTTGGGTCTTGTGTTGACATTGAGCTTTGTGCATGACAATGACATCGATTTGCCATTTTGTCCCTTAAACTGGTATGTGGCAACACACGGATAGAGAGCGGAGACCGTGTTTTATCTGTTGTTGGCAGTAATCCGGGATTTGTCGTACTTTTCCATGGATTTCACTGTTTAGAGCTGAGAACCAGTATTCTGCAAATATGTAGTAAACACTGATCAAAAGCACCTGCCTATAAATAAACGAGCGTAAGAATGGACGGTATAAAATGCAATATTCTGGTATGAACAACTATCCAATAAGCGCAATAGGTGTACTCTCCTAAATACCAGGAGCCCTCGTAACCTGAGAGAAGGTAAAAGGAAAAGACAACTGAATAATCCTATTCTATTTCTCCAAAACCAGAATCCATCCTCGAACTGGAACAAGTTCCTCCGAGTTCGTATGTTACTATACGATAGATTATCCAATAAATGTGGATCTTCATAGTGATACGGGGTGTTATGGAGAAATGTAAAGGGTAAAAGTAGAAGCGGCAATGATATATGCGACTATGACAATCCAAAAGCCAAAGTGTTTTAAGAAGGTTTGATTAACTTGGTTCATGAGTTATAGTCTAGGGTCGGGCCATAGTCGCTGCCAGAGAGAGAGAGAAATAAAACACTCAGCGTGCACTCTAACCTAGATCAGAATGGTTATATATTTATCTAATCAGGATGTCTCCCACTGTATTCTCGAATTCTCCTCCAAACCTAAAAGGAGAATTAGTCGGGATTATCTAAAATCACCCGAGGAGTAACACATACTCATCAGTGAGAATAGGGATCCAACTATCATCGCATGATAACTTGATGGAATCCACTCAAGTCACCACACTCCAGAAGGCATGCGCATGCCTGGCAAGTTTCCTGTATGTTTGAAACTCCCGATATGATTTTTACCCCTAGGACCCAAGTGACCTTGACGAATAATCAACAAATCAAAAGGTCCTAGTCAAGTTCAACCCATATTATCATGATTGCGTTAAACCCATCCGCACGACCCTTGACGAATAATCAACAAAGACGTACGAATGTCCTAACTAATCCATATGTCCATGTGACAGAAAAGCATTACAGAGCTACCGCACACTACGTCTCGGCGAATAGCAACGACAAATGCAGCACGAATACTAAGCAATACTAATCTGAAATGACGGAGGGCTACGGCTGGTTTTGGTGAAAAACCTTTAACGTAATGAACTTGATATCGTTGAAGGAACCAAGTGGTTTTACAAATGTATAGTGGCGCAAACTTTTGCTAAAGAGGTCACTCCCTGTGAAGGGATCTCGGCTCATTCTCCGTAGAATGAGGTGCAGGATATTCCAAACTGAATACCACAATGCAAAGCAAAAGAAATGACTATAGTAAAGTTATTACGTTGACGCAAACTTCTGTTCAAGAGGTCACTCCCGATGAAGGGATCTCGGCCCTTGCCTCGTCGAATGAGGTGCTGGATATTCATAACCGAATACCACTGTGCAAAGCAAAAGAAAATGTCTGTAATGTCTGTTTTTAAAACTTGGTTCCAACAACATCATATAGGTTTGTTTTATCATTGCATTGATCAGAATCAACGCAGTCCCATCATTAAACATATCACACCAGATAAAAGAACGAAAATATAATGTACGTATATGCCATCCGCATTCTCCACTGGGCCACGTCATCACACGTTAGGTTACTTAACTAACAACAGAGCGGGGGCTGGACTAGCGCGGGTGCAAAACATATACAACATCTAGTAGTATATATATAAATATATATAACAATCGTCCCAGGCATGATATAAAGCATCATCACAGAATCTCAGCCAAACAACTTAGAGTGGTGGATAAATCTGGAGCCTCGGGTTTCACTTGAGCGGCAAATGAGACCCGACGTTCCCTTTCGTGTAGATAGCCTGTGCAACGAAAACCTAGACCCCTACGAGTGCGGCAAGCTACCCGCCAATCCCAGAAGCGAGGCAACCCCAATCAACAAAGTGAGTGGGTCACCCAGCACTTCACGGAATCCGGTAACCTGTGCACCCCTCCGTGGGTCAACCTGTATCCTCTACGAGTGCGGCGAATAGCCCACCAATTCTAGAGTGAGGCCCCATCCGTCTCAACGCCATGAGATGCGGGCCCGTTGCCCTCTAGAACCTGGCTATTCGTGCACTCCACCGTGGGGTAATCCTAGTACAGAAAAGAAATAATATGTACAACGGTGACATCGACCTCAACCCGGTCGTGCCCCTAAATAAATAATATACAAACGGGCGGAAACGGCAGTCCACATGTCGGACGCTCGCCCCGCAATATCAAATGTACAAACGAATCTAAACTGTACTAACATTGCACCACTGGCTATCCACCACGACGATCCAACCACAACCAGAGCATAACACAGAACATCAACGCGAATGTCACGTTCGCAAACCCGTCTAAAAGACATATAGCAATTAGACGAGTTGTACCACTCTAATGACATTCACGGTCACAGATAGTAATGCATGTACTATAAACTTACGCATTTAAGATTCCGATCGACAAAAACCATACCGTATTGGCCCCAAGTGCAATCTAGTACTCAAAAAAATCTGGGTCAAGAACAAAATATCCCATAAATCACAATCCCATGTAATAGAATCCCAGTAGAAATTTTGTGCACAGAAGCTTCATTATGGCCGTGCAACCGCGGAAAACATGCATGTTATGCCACAGTTCCGCGGCCTAATGATTAGCTCATGTGCCCAATTTTCTTGTGGGCTTTTAAAACCCTGCACGAATTTCTGAGACACGGGAAATTATTTTTTGACCGATTTTAAAATTCGGCAGAAACAAGGTTGAATGAAATTGTGATTTCGGGAATTTTGCTCGATTGATCTTTTAACCACGTAAGAACAAGCTAGTATAGGATTTATGGGTTGGCTCTGATACCATGTTGTGTTATGGCAGTGCCCCGGCCATCAAACCGTGGCCAAATGCGGAACAAAAATTTATCGAAGTAGGGCTAACACAACCCCGAATACGGATCGACCATAAACCCTAAACCTAGCTAACTTGTAAAAGAGTTAGGAATGTTATACCGAATGATCCATGTCCTTCGGTCTTTAACAAGCTTCCCAAGCTCCTAGTGGCCACCATGAACGAGTTTGGTCGCCGGTCTCCCTCCATTGAAGATGATCCACCCGAGAGTCTATGAATCAAGCTCCTACTTCAAAACCGAAGTAACTAGGGTATCTAGTTTGCTAAACTAGTTAGCCTAGAAGATGTAGAGTCTAATGAGGGATTAATTTGTCTCTAATCACCCTAGGATTCTCAACACATGAGAGGGTTAGGATGGAGTAAGAAGAAGAAGCCATTGGAGATGAGTGTGTGAAGCTTAGAGCAACTCAAGAAAGAAGCTAAGTCTTGTGTGTATTAGAGAGTGAGTGTGTGAGATGAATATATCAACTCTAGAAAAATATCTCACGAGCTCACAACAAATATCCCACACCACAAACAAAAACAATCAAGCATGATTCAATAATGTTTCATGAGTCACACCATGAGTCACTAAGTGAGCATGCTTGAATAAAGCTAAGCACACTCAACCCTCCACCTCATTTAATCTTTTAAGAAAAATAATAAAACAACAAATGAGGTTGCAACTTCTAAAAACAATCTTGTAACGAATTACAAGAATGCCCATCATCCGTATATACATACCCGCATCCGTATTCCGAAAAACACGAATACAATGAGACAAAAATAATCCAACAATATAATACTAGGATCCGGCTTAAACCAAATCCCACTAGTATTATCCGTCTGAATCATGATACGTGCACGAGTGCAAGTATATGATCGAACCCTGCCATAAAACCATATGGCCTCTATATCGTTTCGCCCGAAGCAGGGAAACCCTCTGTGTGAGACTCTACAGACTCATCAATATGCTGGCAGTGGGTTTAACCACAAGCACTTCAGCGGCACTAGCTGTACGTAACGGCTACCCAGGTATTGAGCGAAAAGAAAGCCGACGAGCAAACTCATCCTGACCCCTACTGAGCATGTCCTGTGACAATATCCGCACAGTACGGTCTGTTCGTCTAAAAGCATCGCATATCGAGTCTAAGGGGGTGGATAAAGTCAGACCCCTAATAACGCGACATTTAGTGTCGGTATGAAGCCCATCACAAAACTGAGAAACTACTGATCCTAGATCAGTAATTTTCAACTACCTTGATCAAGGATTTCTGGTGGTGGCCACCCGTGCACAACGCGACATCAACCCCCAATACCAGGAGAGACGAATCCCCGACGATCCGCTCACTGCCTCCATGTGTCTTGGGACTATACCCAACTAAAGCCTGTTTGCACGACTCCTTTGAGCCGTGGTAGGGTAGTAATCAAAGCACAGTAGGAACTCATACGAGACAAATGATGATCTCATGTCAACAGACTAATCTGTACACATGTCACCTGGGAGCTGCTATCTGACAATAGGTATAATACCAACTATCAGGTTCCCGGCGAGTCCGTCCAGTGTACTCATAACCCAATGAGCACCTGTATACTATCTTAGGTGAACAAACTAACACCAATGGCTTGTGAGACCCTCCACCGCCCCTCGTCGGGGTCTCGATCAGTATACACTAGTCTACTCTGGAGTATCGATACTCAGTCTCGATACTCCCACAACTAGGGACATTTAAGGATGTGCTTATAGACCCGCAACTCTCACGTATATGATCGCCATCATAATGCTGGTAGTCAAGCAGGAATCCTATGGGCTCTATCAACATGTAATAGTGAACTGTAATGCCACCTAAAGCATGTACATGATGATAAAGATAAACCAGATAGTATACTATCATCTCGAATAAGACTGTTCTATCCGTATAGGTCCTCCCTCAATCATCGCAATCGCGTGCCTGCGATTCAATAATTGACTTGAGGGCACTATAGCCAACAGCTGAAAATATTGCTAAGTTGATCTTAGTCTCAAATAGGACTAACGTATCCTTAATTAAAATAAATTGAGCTCAAATGCTCATATATTTAAGTTAATCTTAATCTCAAACTAGATTAACGGTTCTTAAATAAAACAAAATATTCTTTGAACTAAAAGAACATACAACTTAAGTTCAAACCCAAATCTAAAATATACGAATTTGGACTGATCCGGGCCCTATGGACGACGACATAAACTAGTCTCTGTATACAATCCACGGGCAACCCTAACAAACAAAACAACACACGACACGAAGTGAACTACCGGAGCAGGAGAAAGTGGTTATCACAACGCGATAACGTAATTAACTGCAGGGGTTTACGCCTGCAGGGAAGAGCGTCCCCACAATCAAAAACCCTCACAAACGAGGGGGAATCTAATAAAGTATGCTATATCGGTCGCATCTATCCAAACCTCCGATATATGGTGTCATAAATCGACTTGGTATTTTCGGAGAGGTGGATGGATAAATCCAAATAGCATCTGCCCTCAAATTTAGGCAAGACGTTCAATCCCGGTCCGGTCTTTCGGCGCTAAACACCGGTTCGTCTCCGTTTTTTGCGGTAAACAATGGGCTCTCAAAAGGAAGAATTAGTTTCACAACTTGATATTCAAGCTAAATATATTGAGGGTCTAAACACTGAAAACAATGAATTAATCTCGACCAATAGGACCTTGAAAAATGACATCACTGACCTTGAGAACAAAAATGATGAATTAAGTGAAAAGGTTGACTTATATGGATGGATAATAGATTCCCTATAACGGATAAAGAATGGTTAGCTGGTTATTGTGAAGATTATAAAGTGAAAATTACTGACCTTAAAAGAGAAAAGGAAGAATTATTAGCTAAGGTCAACTTGTATGGAGATTGGATTGATGGATTGCAAGAGAATAAGAAAAGGTGTCGTGATAGAGCTAGACCTAGGAGTTAGGTTAGAGTGCCATATTAAAAAAAAATTATGTTAGTTTTAGTTAATAATTTCTTTCTTTTAGTTTGTTAGTTAATTTTAATTATAAGAAAAAGGAGAGAGAATTATGAGATTTAGAAGAGAAAAGATGAAGGAAGAATTTTCGAGAGATTAAATTAGTTTGTTTGGGAATAAGTAATCTTGAGTCTAGTTCTTAGGTAAAGTTAATATGAAGAAAACTTAATGAATATGAGGATAGAACTAAAGTCTGAAAAATAACTCCTTATCTTGAAATCAAATTTAGTGATCATACACCCTACAAATGCACGAACACAGATTTTGAAGCTTGAGATAGTAGAAGATGCCTAGAAATGTCTTTGCCTCAATATCTATGTGTGTGTGTGTGTAATAAAAAGAAAATATTAAAAATAACAAAAAAAAATATAAATATAATAAGTTTGGTTTTGTGATTACTTGGGGCGAGTAAATCTTCAGTCTTAGGGGTGCTTCATCATCTAGTGCCTTAGACCATCTGGTTTGGGAGTCGCCGCTGAAGGTCCGAGGTAGTTGTAAGACTAGACATAATTAAACTCACATATTGAGTAATCGGTTGGTTGGTGCCTCATGAAGCATTAACGGTCGTATTGAAAGATGTGTGAGCGTATCTATATGTAGTTATATTAAATAAAATATAAGGATATGAGGTATAGATACTATAGCTTGAATTGAATTCTTAAGTCTAGGGATATTTTACACACACGTAGGGATATATGATCGATATTTGAAGGTAAGATAGTAGTGAAGAAGATTAAGTTTTATTGAGGGAGGATAGAATTTCTGGATTAGAGACTAAATTTTAGAATGAAAACTCAAAAAAGCTTAGAACTTTACAAATTTTAGAGATACTTTATGAGTTTTTCCTGATCTTCATTGTCTTGTTACAAATATTTTCTTTATTAATTTTGTGGGTGTAATTCGCTGAAAACCATCATGAGACAACACTCCTTCTGCTAGGGACACCTAGAGGTTTACCAGCTTATTGCATATGTTAAGTGCAATCACGATTTCGTGCGAAAGTGAGCTAGGTTTTAGTTAGTTTTTCTTTTTCTTTTAGGATTTTTATTTTCTTAGTTTTTGTAACACCCTAGTGCGTTTATACCATATTTCATTTGGGTATTTTCTAATCTTGTGACAGTTTCTTGATTATTATTGTTTTTGGGTGCGAATAGTGCATTTGGTATCTATGGTTGATATCCGACCTGACCCGCATGTTTGAAACCCATCATGGTTCAAAATTACGTCATATATTTGCTAATACAGAGGATCCTTGCACATCTAGATTCTATAAACATATATAATATTTTTGTATCCGCATATCTTTTAATAATATAAATAATAACCAAATAATATATTTTGATATCTAGCATGGCATGTTATCGTACCCCATATCATATGGTTGCCATCCCATATCTTAGTTTGCTTTTATCTTTTACGTTTAAATCTCAAGATATCTAATACCAAATATTTACTAAATCTAGATATATTTTTAGAATCCTTTTAAATCTTAAACTGGGTGTATGAGTTATTTAAAATATATTCTTGCATTATGATTGAGCAGTTTACATATGTGAATTATTTTCCAAAATATATTTTTGATGAGAGTTTGGTGGAGATTGGTTGTAGTTTGATATTATCTATATACATTAAAACAAATATATATTTATAACCTAATTTAAATTATACTATATATATTTATATTAAACACAAAACCTTTCTCTTTCTCTCTCTCTCTCCACATAACATATCTCTCCCTCATTAATTTATATATTCTCCTTCTTCTTCTGCAACCCCACATCCATTCTCGCCGATGCAACTCCAGCCGCATCCTAGAATCTTAACCGAGCCATCAAAACTTGGTGTTGATTTGTATAGCATCGTGTTGCTTCCGTTCATCGCGTTTGTTTCAAGACAAGTTTACAACTTGCTACATGCTATGCTTTATGTAATTTACTTATATGTTGTCATACTACTATTATTATTATCATCATCATCATACAGCTATATCTATACAATTTATACACCGTAGTTATTTAACGTTAATCAGTTTTATAATATACAATGTATGCAAGTTTACAACTTACGACATGCTATAATTATATTTATAAATATATCTATATATATCGTCATAATCTTCATTTTATAACGTTATACAAAATATTATCATTAATTAGTTTATAATCTTCATTTTATAACGTTATACAAAATATTGTTTGAAGATATTATAGTTTACACATGAAACGTCGTCGCAAAGCAGATATGACAAATCTGAAATTTACTGTACACCTTCTCTTATAAATTTCATTATAAATCATAGAAAAATCATTAGCACATGTTCTTTAGTTTGTTACGAAGATAACTCAGAATAATATAACCATGTGAAATATTCACTTGCAAAATAAATTGTTTAAATAACGTAAACTGTAAATGAAAATACATCTGAACTGCTGTCAGGGAAATTCCAGCAGCAAACTTTCAACTTCGAACGTTCATAACTTTTTGTAGGAACAGCCTGAGATACTTTAACTTTTAAAATGAAAATCTTATTAAATTATCTTTGTTTTGGTATATGACAGGTCCCATTTGGAGGACGTTTGTTATTTTTAAGCTATTTTACAAATCAGGATGACGCTGAATTTCTGAACGGAACTTTCTTGTGCATGGTTAATCAATACCACTTTATGTTATTAATCGGATTGAATATGTTATCCCTGTTCATATTATTATATCAATATCTATATGAATAAAAATAATACATGTGCTTTATTATACAGCAAATGTTATAAATTTACAGTTTTATAGTATCTGTTCGTATCCGTGCTGATAATAACATATCTAATTGCATGCCGGAACATCATGATATCATATTAGTACAACATGCTATCTAATTTGCATCATACTTGGTAATGGATATATAAAAGTTATTACAGATAGATACATATGCATTCTGAAATCAGCACTATTTACCGTGACTCCGATATCGATTGCAGTTTCACATTGGGTATCCATTTGATACATATGCATCACATGACATGTCCACGACACACTACCTGACTTGTTACTTGGATCTTATTACTAGTGCCAACAATCCTGACGTGATGTCCTAACGGACGTAACTTGTTATCTGCATAGACAAAACCTGTACCTGCTTGATCCTGTATTGGCATTACATTTATATCAGTAATACCTGACTTGAACACACAACCTGGGGAGTAAGGGAAAATCAATAATGAAATCTGACTTGTAACTCAACAGTTCGATACTTATACTGATCAGTCTTTACGGGCCAGCCCAGCCCCGGGATGATGCTGCTGACATCATTCATCTGTACATGTTACCTGTTTACTGCCTAGCGACACGTCTCGGATTCAGCCCGAGAATCTTGACTGTGATCCTGGGCATGCACGGGATACTATTGAGTTATATCGACGATCCCATTAAATTGATTTCAAAGACTTGTAGAATAGATAACCTAGAAGCACAGACTTTAGAATACACATCACATACATATAGCTCACTGTTTTACACATGTATTTATTATTTATACTCGTGTTTAATCATAGTATCATATCCTGGTTATTACTATTATTTTGATATTTATAACGCACTGACGTCTGGGTTTTGCATGGCCTAGATACTTGACATAGCATGTGAGTATTCGACCGGATCGCCAATCAGTGAGGACCACCTCATTGATATAGCTCTTATGCGGGTTAGTTATTCCTTAGATCTTTATTGCTTCCGCTATCTTTTCCAGTTATTGTTCTTGTGGCTATTGGATATGTGATAGATAGATTTAGTATTTCATTGTTCTTGATATCCGATTGACAACCGTAATATAACTATGGAAGGATTATTCCTAGTCATAGGTAGCATGGTTGGCTCTGTCACATGCCGTATTTACGTATTTTGGGAAGCAGGACGTGACAGTTTTGCTCAAAGACTAGCAAAACATAGGTGTGAGGGGTATTTGATAAATATAATATTTCAGTATTATATCCCTATTTTTATTTATTTTAATTAAAAGTACTACTAAACACGTATGTTGAGTGTAAGTGTAAATTACAGGTCTACGTGCAAGAAACGGTCAAATCAGGTTTGATTGGGAGTTAAAATTCGCTCATATGAAGAGATGCACTCAAGTCAACCAAGGGACCGGTATAAACTAGGAAATTAACAACTTCAGTCGCGTGCAAGTGCTCTCGGATCAAGAAAACGAAGAAATAAACATTTAATAGAAGCTACGGAGAGGAGTCGAAGACGTCGCATAAAAGATGGGCCCCAGAAACATAAAGAGTTCGGCGGTTTGTGGTGTTTTTCCACCCTTTCTACCGAAAATCCAAGGCCGTTCGATGTGAACTTTTTCGACGTGGATCCAATGGCTATTATTTATTTGATTTTCAGGCTACTCTATTTATATCGTGTTTCTATAGAGCAGAAAACTCTCGCCACTTTTATTCTCTATAAAGAACCCTAGTTTTAGGTTTTTTATTTTAGATCATTGGCGTGAGCATAATTTTTTAAGTTTATTATCTTTGCATATTATTTATCATGTCTTTCAATTATTATTTTGCTTTCTTTTATTTTATGTCTAGATAATTTTTATTCATATCTAGGATGATGACTCTGGGTAGGATGATGTGTTGATTTATTTTATTTGTTTTTCTATGTGCTTAAATTACTGATCTTGATTTGTTATCTAAATTTATATTATTTTTTTTATGTCTTTGATGAGTTATGACGCTACTACATGCATAGGGTATGCAACGGTATAGATCTGTGATATGTTAGATTAAGATTAATAAAAATTGGATTTTTATATCATAGATCTAGATTTTGTAGATAACTTTGATAGGCTATGATGCAATGCATACAGTCTATGCTTAGGAAAACAAATTTTAGGTTTTATGATATAATTATTTAATTTCTATTATTTAATAGTGATATTTTAGGAAGATTGATAGATAATATAGAACACCTTATAATTTATATCTTTTGTTAACCTATGAATCTCTTTATATTTTGATTATTTTATAAAACCATATTTCAAATATACTATATATTACTAACAATGTCAGACGAGTCAAAGTGCTATACAACTGGAAATATTCAAGTATAAGAACAATCAACATTGCAACTGACAACTCAAAAGTAACATTGGCAAAGATCGGCAAGACTCGGAAGATCTCAATGAAAATTCAACGGATATAACGGAGAAGTCGCACATCGGAGATATTCAATACTTTTCTAGTTTCTTTGAGTCTAGATTCGAGTCGATCTCAAACGGTTAGAATCAATTTTCATGTCCTATTTCAATTAGATTCTCAAAAACCAAAATTCCGTTTCAAATTTTATTTTCAAAACTAAAGTTCTAAGTCTGAAATATCAGACATAGAACTTCTATTCAAAATTTGGTTTTTGCTTTGATTTTTGAATTTTCAACGGCTATAAACTTTCAATGATTGTCCATCTTTTTGAAGCAGTTATAATAACTATCCCAACTGTTTGTTTTCAACCTTTTATATATAGGACTCATTTTCAACAAGTTTTTCATTGAATCATTCTTTAACGTTTCTATTTTCTAGTTTTTGGTGAAAACTTTGTCTTGCTCAACTCACAAGTTTTTCACTACTCATTTTAGAGAGGAGATCTTTCTAGCACTTTAGAATTTTCTATTTCATTTAGAAATGAAATATTTCTAAAAGTTTCGAAAAACGTGATTGTTTTAAAACTTGTCTACTTTTTTGAAAAATTTATTTGATTTGGTTTTAAACTTTTTCTTAATCTCCAAAATACAATCTCTCTTCTTCTTGAATTGAAAATTCGATTTATCCTTTTGATATCGTTAAGATTGTTAAAGTTGGTTTGTAAAGATTTGTAAAATCTTATTTTGTACGACTTAGTGAAGAAAGGTCTGAGATCTTCACATTGTAAAGGTTTCGGACTTGCGCCTTGGAAAAAATCTAGGTGTTCACCGCTTGCAAGTGTAAACATTCTAAGATCTGAGCCTGAGAAAATATCTAGATTTCTTCACCCGTAAGAAATCACTGGATAGTGAAGTTGAATCCTGAAGAGGAGTTCTCAGGCGGGATTAGCCACAGAATTGGTGAACCTCAATAACAAACCTCTGTGTCATTTACTTTTTCTGCATTCTGTGTTTGTTGAATTGGTTATACTGATTTTTTATTCTGTTGCAAAATTTGTCAATTCCACAAAATTGCACTGAGTTTGCCATAAAGCCTTATTCATCCCCTTTTAAGGCTGTTGTCAATTAATCTCTGTCGTCCCAAATGGCTTGAAACGACCGCTTAGTCAAAAAGTGAATCGTTACCGGTTCTTTCGTTCATCTCAACGAAATCGTCCATTTCCAACTCACACCCTTACTCCAATTTCAAGGTTGGGTTCCTTTTCTCCTACTTGATTGTGTCACCCGTGTCAATTTCATCTATCTCTTCTATTCTAACTTAATTAGTAACCAAGACGACGTCACCGTTCTTTATACTCTATCCAAGGCAACTTGAAGAACTCCGCTCCCAAAAGACGTCGAAAAATTCCTGGTCAAGTCTTTTTCTCATAAATCGGCAATACGGTTATTATAACGTATTGCAAAACTTGTAAGTCTCCCTCCTTCTCTCTTTTCTTGTTGAATCTCCCTTCTTTTGCTATGTCGTTGTTGAAGACGATAGTTGTTCTGCTCCGATTAGTCTCATGATAAAATAATTTTTGTTAAGTTAAAATGTTGAATATAAAGAATCTATATTTAGTTTTAAATTCTTGCTTACTGTAACGACTCTAAAATCTTTGTACAGAAATTTTTCTGTTAATATACAAGAAATGATTTTACAGCCTGGGTTGAGTTATAAGTCACTTTTGTGAAATAACAGCAAGAAGCAACTTGTAGCTCACTGGTAAAGCCTTTGCACTGTTGTGACGTAGCCCTATGTTCGATTCTCATCAAACACAATTATTTTTTCTGATTTTTCTTTTTAACTTTTTGAAAACCCAAAAGATTGCACGTTCAATACACGGGGAAATGAGAAGTTCAGAAAAAATTAAACATGTGGAAAATGGTGTAAATACAGATTTAATCTGGTGGCACGAATCTCGAGACCAAACACTCAAAATCGACCTGCGGATTTGCCAATATGGTCGGCGGGGACGGTTCAGATGAGCCCAATTGGCTCCGTGTTTTGCACACAACCTCATTCGGCTCCACTCAACTCCTCTGCACTGTTTGATTTCTCTGGAATCAAATAGAGACATTTCATTTCACAATTTAACACCATTTTAATGCTTTTTAATCCACAATTTTAATTCCCAAATCCTAATTCTCCACTATAAATACCGTCCCACACTTTGGCTCAGCACCATTCTGAAAATTCTAGCCAAAACTCTCTAAGAAGTTTCTAAATGGAAGTGGAGTAGAGTGGAGTTAGCAAGTAAGTTAGTTCCGGCGAAAATTGAAGCCAATTCCGGAGCTTCCGTGACGTCCCGAAACATCCCTCTTCTTCCTAACTTTTCTTTTCACGTATTCAAACCGTAAGTCCCTCACAATTCTCTTCATTTTCATTGTTACTCATTTTAAATCAAATATCGGTAAAAGTGGAGATATTACCAAAATCATCTTTTGTAAAACTTATAACTCCATTTTCTTTTATATTTTGGTCAACCCAATTTTACCACTTCACTTGTAATCTTAATATCAATATTTAGAATAAATTTTAACCACGAATCTCATGTAAAACAATCTTAATTTAACTTTTTCATTAAAATACCATGAACTTTGATATCACTTCTTTTAGTTTCATTAAAACTATACCTTTAGGAAAAACTTCATGGGGTAACGACCTATCTCACACGCATACTTGGGTTCATAGCACGATGCCTAATCGTATGTATTTTTGGTTCGAAGATAGATTTACAATAAAATACCACATAATTTAAAATCGGGTTTCTTTTAAAACAGTATTTCACAATCCTTTGCAATTATGCATCTACAACCCTCTTTAAGGGACCCGCTAATGGATGGTGCGGATTTTCGCACATCCTGAAGATAGTAGAGCGAGATACAAATCTCCTCACGGAGTATTCGATCTTGAAAGGATATAAATACGGTTTTTAAAAAAAAACGAATTTCTAAATAAAACTAATTTTTTTTAAATTATATAAAATTATAAATCCATATTTTCAAAATATAACAAACCTATATTTTTTTCTAAAAATGAAAGATTAACAAATGTTAATAAAATACCATCAAGTTACTAAAAAAGACAAGTTTTTCAATAAAATACCATAAACTTTCCAAAACTAAGTATTTATCACTAAAATACCCCAATACTTAAAACACATGCTCATGAAAACCCTAAGTAATACAAATCACCATCGAGGTTTTATTTATAATCCATATTAAAATATTTTTTCATAAAGCCCCCTCGAGTTATACAAAACAATATTTAAGGATTCTAGTAAATATAGATTTAAGCGGGATCAATTCTCTTGAGCCCCAGGGAGCCGAAGAAAGTGAGTGCTTACCTATTCAGTTTAGAAAACTTAACCGGAGTTATCAATGGCAATTGTCTAGAAAAAAGACACAAATCCTGCCGTCCATGTGCAACAGTTGCCGATAACTCCCGAACCTAAGAATTCAAGAGTTTAAATCAGTTTACAAGTGTCTGACTCAGTCTGAGTCTAACCTCAAACCTGGAGCGGGACCCGTCACCTCCCTGACGTCGTTGAAGAATTACAACGATAGGTGTCAGAGGAGTTCAGAGATGTACCCTTGAACCGGATGTAAATTGATTCAAGAGAGCAGTCTTGCTCAGTCCATTTAATTTGAGGACTTACGGCCATGATTGGGCTAAGTTCAGTTGAGAATATTCAGCATCTTTATCTTTGGCCTATCAGGCCTGTGCTAGGGTTTTGCCCCTGTTTAATAATGCACTGCATTTTATTCTGGCCTGCTAGGCCTTTTTGATTTGGGCTCTGTCCCTTTATTTATGATGCAGAGCATCTGTCATTGTTTAGGGCTCTGCCCTTTCTTTTAAAATAATGCATAGCATTTTATTAGGCCTGTTAGGCCTTTTTTAATTGGGCTTGGCCCTTCTGTAAATAATGCAATGCATTAATCATCTGACAGTGGCTTGTCAAGCGCTTTGCGCCAATTATTGAGTGCAAGTGCTTGTGGTGGTGACACGTGTCACACTCCGATGAGCGCAAGCGCCACAGCGCAGTGCGTTGCGCTGTTGCGCAGCTGACACGTGGCGCGCTCTGGTGAGTTGCGCCAATTTCTGAGAGCAATACTCTATCTTAAAAGCGCATAGCGCAAGTTATTCTGGTGCTGACACGTGGCGCTCTCTGGTGGCTTGCGCCGACCCAGGAGCGCAACAGTGCAGATTTACAAGTGCAAGGCACTGTTTTAATTATCTTGATCCAATTTTGGATTCAAGAAAAAAATCTTTAAGATTCCAGAACCAATAGTTCATAAAAAAGGCAATGCCTTTTTTTATTTATTATATTTTTTATTGAAGATCCTTGATCTTGTTCTTAGATCAATAATCTATTCAGAAGAAATTCTTCTTTTTATAAAGGTTTTACCTTTTTTCTTCTTTCTGAATTCTTCTCAGAGTTCTTTAGAGGAGTTCTCTCTTTGTTTTTTTTTTTTGAATTTCTCTCTTCTCTATTCTCTGTCTTGTGTTTTGAAATTGGGGTCTAGGGGCCTTTATATAGGGCACATTAATTTGTTAAATTTGTTAAAGAGATCATTCTCTGAGTGATTTGGAGAATTTTCCCCACCGTTGGATTTTTGATCCAAGAGCTTCTGTTTTACAGAAGACAATCTTCTTGTTTTAACAAGAACAGAAAGATCTTACTGGAATTTTAATTCTGTTTGGCGCAAATGCACCAGGGCTTGACACGTGTCGCACAGCGCAAAGCGCAGCGCAACTGCGCAAGTGCAACCGCGCTGCCACGTGTCGCGCAACGCAGAGCGCAGTGCAACCACGCTGCCACGTGGCGCACAGCGCAGAGCGCAACTGCGCTGCCACATGTCGCGCAGCGCAGAGCGCAAATCATCTGAAACGTTGCCTCTCATAATTTTGTTTTAAATAGAGCCTTACTCTGATTAGGAGCGCTGCCTTGGGCGCTGCGCTGACGTATTAGCTTTTGACACGTGGCGCGTTGCGCGCAGCGCAAGGAATTTGAAGCGTTGCTTCAATTTTTGAATTTTAAAATTCAAACAGAGCTTTGCTCTGATTGGGGGAAACAGCAAGGGCCGAGATCCCTTCACCGGGAGTGACCCCTTGGGCAAAAGTTTACGTCAGGGTAATAACTTCACTATAGTCGATTACATGTTGCTTTGCATCGCGGTATTCTGTTGGAATATCCTGCACCTCATTCCACGAGGAAAGAGCCGAGATCCCTTCACCGGGAGTGACCTCTTTAGCAAAGGTTTTCGCCACTATATTTTTATAAAAAGCTATCAGGTTCCTTCAACGAGATCAAGTTCATTACGTTAAAGGTTTTTCGCCAAAAACCAGCCGTAGCCCTCCGTCGTTTCAGACGGTAGCACGTAGTATTCATGCTATTTTGTTGGCCTTCGTCAAGGCATAGTGGATGGTAGCTGCTTGTTACTGTTCTGTTGCATAGATAGATGAGTTGGTTTGGGATAGTCGTATTACCTTGTTGGCCTTCGTCAAGGGTATGTACTGGTGGGTTCGAATTAACAAGATAATGACGGGTAGAACTTGACATGTGACTTATGATTTGTTGGCCTTCGTCAAGGTCATAAGAACATGGGGCAAAAATCATATCGGGGGTTTCTAAAGAAACTGAAACTTGCCAAGTATGCGCATACCTTCTGGAGTGTGATAACATGAGTGGATTCCGTCACGTTATCATGCGATGATAGTTGGATCCCGATTCCCACTAATGAATTAGTTTACTCTTCGGGTGATCCCGATTGATTCTTCTTTCAGATTTGGAGGAGAATTTGACAGTACAGTGGGAGGTTTCCTGATTAGATAAAGTGATAACCATTCTGATCTAGGTTAGAGTGCACGCAGAGTGATTCTTTTCTCTCTCTCTTTGGCAGCGACCTTTGACCGACCCTTGACTATGACTCAGTGACCAAGTTGACCGAACCTTCTTAAAATACTAGCTTTTGGATTGTCCGAGTTGCATAAGTCATTGCCACTCCTTCTTTTACCCTTTGCATTTCTCAGAACACCCCGTATTACTACGGACATCCACTTCCATTCGATAGATCCATCGTATGGTTATATACGAACTCGAAGGGACTTCTTCGAGGATGGATCCAGGTTCAGGAGAAATTGAATTGGTTTATTCGGTTGTCTTTTATTATCACCTTCTCTCAGGTTGCGAGGGCTCCTTAGTTTAGGAGAGTATACCTATTACGCTTATTGGATAGTCTTCTTCCAAACCATAGGCAGGTGCCGAAAGGTAGGGAATGAAGAAAACCAATTAGCCTAAGTAGGGTGTACAGAAGGTTATAAGTAAAGACAAAATAAAGGAATTAGAAAGAGGGCAAAGTAAATTGCGACTGCTATCATTCACCACCAAACCGCGTAGTTCATCGCCACTCCTATTTCACCTTTGTTTTTTCCCCCAGTTCGGGAGAAATAGAATAAGGTATTATTCAGTTGTTTTTTATCATCACCTTCTCTCAAGTTGCGAGTACTCCTTGGTTTAGGAGAGTACACCTATTATGCTTACTGGATAGTCTTCTTCCAAACCATAGGCTGGTGCCGAACGGTAGGGAAGGAAGAAAACCATTTAGCCTAAAGGGGTGTACAGAAGGTAATGAATAAAGACAAATAAAGGGATTTAGAGAGATGGCAAAGAAATATACGGTTACAGTCATGAATTGGATTATGGAAGAGGCATTACTAGGAATACCAGGATACCCCTACGAAACATTTTCATGTTTCAGTTTCACTGTACATTGTTAAAGGAAAACTGATTTCCCGATTAGATACTTACTCCAGGGTATGTATTTACCAGGTATGATTCTCACATCTGTATGGTTTTACAGATGATGAGTGGGAGTAAGTTATTAGGAATAAGGTGACCATCCTCATTATATCGGAATTCATTGTAATTGGTGATATTTGAGGAAGTCGCTTAGGTTTTTGCCGGACGGCAAGTATTTGGTTTTGAGTATTCGTTGTTGTGCACCAATTTCAAAATGATATATCTGTACGTTTATTTTTATAAAGTGAGATATAACTTTTTGAAATTATGTCCATGGTATTTACCTATATCAGTTGACGATTGGGTAAGGAGCATTGAACAGCGGATTAGTTCTTAACCATAAGTACAGTTTTCAATCTACGATACACAGGTTTTGAGTTATTCAACTCAGCGGACTTATACAGAGTATTGTATGCTATCCAGTGTCCATCAGGACAAAGGGGTTGGTCCTCGTACTATATTCTGTTTACTTATGACTTCTCTAGTTTTTAGACAAGTGTTTCGTAGAAATATAAGTTCTAAGTTTTGAGAAGTTGTGGGTATAAGAATAAAGTAGAGAACCAGGTGTCATAAGTATCAGGATTCTTCAAAGAGATCGAAAATGTAGATACTTATGATTGGTATTCAGATGATAGTAATGGTTTTGAGAAACTTGTTTCTCTTTCAGATTACTCATAATTGGATGGACTCCTATGTTGAGTAATACTGATTAGCCTCTTTCCAATAAGTTGATATGCACTGGAGACAGCTGCATGATTAGAATCTGGTTCCAATTAAATAAGTGCCAAAGTTTCTATATTGGATATAGAATGGTTCATATCTTAACGATGTTAAGGTATGGGGAGTTGTCCGGCTTATGCTTAAAACCAGACTCTGGATAACTCAGGGCACGTTTCTGTAATGGCAGTTTGTGGGTTGACCCGGGCTATGTCGAGGGTTGACTTTCTACCATCTGGAAGATCAATAGTGATATTGTTCTTGACTCGCCACAGTTTTAGTAAAATGGATTTTTTCAGAAAACAGTAGTGGGAGTATGGTAGAACTGGAATAGATTCCAGAACCGCAAACGATTACGGAAAATTTAATAGGATCTAAAGATTCTATCAGGTTTGACATTCCAATAGCCACTCCGCAGATATGGTGGGTAACCTCAGGCACCCGAGAGGTATTCCGGTAGCCTCAAGGACGGTGACAGGGAGGTTCTTGTTTACCCAGACTTGACACTACTGTTGTTCCAGGCTATGAGACCCGGCAGGAGGTTAAGTATAGCGTCGTTCTAAACTAGCTTTAGAAGTGCACGTACATATTATTCTGCCAGAGGGTTTGTTGTGGTCAGTGGGAGCAGCGGAAGCATAGTGGGCAAGTAGCTTATGTCTATTTATAGACTTGAGCAGATATAGCGGAGTTAGATCATCTAATTTTGATGTGACAGTCATGGTTTTGACTTCATCAAAATAGGGGATGGATCTGTTAAGAAGGTAGTAGGGTGTGATGCCCTGGTATTTGGATGACATAAAGAGAGTAGGAAGTAAAATTCCTATACTACGATCGGTTGTACTGTGGTCGTCACACAGTTGTTTCTCCACACAGGATATGGATATAATATCAGACATTCTGGTTACTAGATCTATGGTTTTAGATCTAGATTTGGGTAGTTTCCCAATGTGGGTACTTTGACAGTATTCTAAAAGTATTTAGAATAGCTGACTCCTGGCATGGTGGTGTACCTGCAGGTGATGGAGTCACCCTCTCTAAAGGTGTCTTATAGACTAAAGGGGAGAGGGATGTGCATGATTGGCAGATCACTTGCTTAGGCAATTGAGTTGATCATCAGATGTCAAATACCACACAAGATGTTGTTTTTGCACTAGATGCGATAAGTTTATATTAATCCAATCCTGAAGAAACATAAAGAAGCAGTTTTAGAACATAAGTGCATGTTCTAGGGATTTGATGATGGCAGCCTCCTTCGGAGACGGTTATCATTCCAGGCTTCAAAGGTGATATGGATGACAGAGTGATTGTCAGAGTTATAGTTTTCCCTCTGACGATGGACAGTATTATGGACAGTTGGTCCAAGAGGATACTGTGGGAGGCATGGTGCAGGATACTGATTAGGTTCAGTTATCGATACAGTCTAAGAAGTTTGGATTTGGAGTTCATTTATGAACTAGGTCCCATCAGATATCCAGACATATTCTAAGACAGGTATTACTCAATTCGGGAGATGGCTTTCTCCGCGAACTTGAGGTTAAGAGAGACATAGAAAGAAACATCAGGGCGAATCCACTCGCTGATGCTATTTCTCGAACACAAGAGTTTTTACAAACGAGCTTTGTGAAACTGATTAGTAGAGAAGTTGGGTGTTCGGTATCACACGGGCTGTGAGTATGCGACATCGCAATAATTAACCTTAAGTGCAAGTGGGAGATTGTTGGATATAGTGCCCTCAAAGTCAATTATTGTATCGCAGGTACGTGATTGCAATGATTGAGGAGGACCTATACCAGTAGCACAGTCTTACTCGAGATGATAGTATGCTATCTGCTTTGCCTTTATCAGTCATGTACAGGTTCAGGTGACTGATCACTATTACACGTTGATAGAGCCCTTAGGATCTTGCTTGACTACCAACGGTGTGATGGCGATCATATACATGAGAGTTGGGTAGTCTATAAGCACATCCTTAATAGTGGTCCCTAGTCGTGGGAGTTTCGAGACAGGGCATCGATACTCCGGAGTAGACTAGTATATACAGTCGAGTCCCCGACCAGGGACGGTGGCCGGTCTTATAAGCCACTGGTGTCAGTTGGATCACCTAAGATGTATATAGGTGCTCATTGGGTTATGAGTACACCGGACAGGACTCACTGGGAACCTGCTAGTTGGTATTTATACCTAGCGTCAGATAGCAGTTCCCTGGTGACATATATACAGGTTAGTTCATCGACCTGAGGTCGTCATTTGTCTCGTGTGAGTTCCCACTGTGCTTTGATTTCTACCCTACCACGGCTCAAAGGAGTCGTGCAAACAGGTATTTTTTGGGTACAGTCCCGAGCCACATGGAGGCAAGTGAGCGGATCCGTAGGGGATTCGTCTCTCCCGGTATTGGGGGTGAGATCGTGCTGTGTCTAGGAAAGCCATTACACCAAGTCCTTGGCCAAGGCAGGTGAGAATTACTGGTAAGTATTCCAGTAGTTTCTTAGGGTGTTCAGGGCTTGTCTCCGACACGACTTATACCGCTATTGGGGGTCTGACGTTACCAGCCCCCTAGGCCCGATATGCGATACTCATAGACGAACGGACCGGACTGTATGTATATTGTCACTGTTAGGCTCAGTAGGGTTCCAGGATGAGTTCGCTCATCGGCTTCCCTTGAGGTCGGTACATGGGCAGCCGTTACGCACTGCTAGTGCCGCTGACGTGCTTGTGGTTAAACCCACTGCCAGGGTACTGATGAGTCATTAGAGTCCCCCACAGATAGCTTCCCAAGTTCGGGCGAAACGTTGTAGAGGCCGTATGGTTTTATGGCAGGGTTCAGAAAATGCCCGTGCGTTTACGCACGTGTCATATTTCGGGCAGATAATACTGGTGGGCTTTGGTTTAAGCCGGATCCATGTATTATACTGTGTAGATATAATATCTTTGTCTCAGTTGCATTTGTATTCGGTCGTAATACAAATGCGGGTATGTTTATACTGTTACGGGGTTATCCTGAAATTCGTTTCGGGATCGCTTTTCGAAATTGCCAGTTTTCTATCACCCGTCTTAAATATTCGGTTTAATAGGGATTTATCTTTTCTTGAGGGTGAGTCATGAGAGGAAGCTTCTTGGATGATGACTAGGTTTTGTGAGTCATTCATTTGCATTAATGGTTGATGAGGTGTTATTAGTGAGTCACCTTTTCCATTAATGCTTTTTGTTCATGCTTAGGATATTTGTGTGAAATCTTTTGTTATAATAAGCATTACTTATTGTCACCCCCTTTGCTCCTACACTCACCCCCCACCTCTTCATATAGTGGCCGGCCCCTTCTTGAGAAAGGATGATGGATTGATTAAAAAGATTATGGAATTTGGTTCATGGAAATTTCATAGCTCATTTCTCATTACTCCATTAAAAGGCAACTTCATTAACCGTTCATCCATGGTTTTGGATGAAACGAGACAAAGTATTCTACTCATTCTCTACATCAATCTTGGACATATCGGCTAGCAAACTTCATGTCCGAGTTGCCTCGGTTCAGAGGCGGAAACCCGTATAAAGATCCGTTGACGTGGTGCCACCTGGACGAGGAGACCGGAGATCGAGCGAGATCGCAGATGCCGCAAAGGAGCGTAGGATGATGGCTAAAGAACGAAGGACTCGGATCGTTCGGTATAGCCTTTCTACCCTCTTTGTAGTTTGTTAGTTTAGCGTTAATGGCAAGATCCGGGTTATAGTATGCGATAGCGCCAGTTATAAAAGTTTTTGTTCCGCGTTTGGCGTCAGATTGACGGCCGGGGCGCTACCGTAGACTTACACTTCATACATATAATTCTCATCCTTTTTGGGGACGTATCGAGCGCAAGTTCGCTGACGGGCATTCCACCATGTTTCTTTTCTTTTCTTAGAATGTTCATCAGGTGACTTAGGGACAGAGGAAATCGAGGCTACGGAAGAGGAGTATTCCCACGTAGCTTCACAGGCCGACTACTAGTTTCCTTTCAGCATTTTACCTTTCATGTACGTCTATTGTTTAAGGCATCTTGTTATTGTACTTTTGTTTAAGATATCTTGTATCCGTTTAAAACTCTGTAGAATGTGGGATGTAAATATATCGTAGTTGAATTTTTCATTATCATGTTCATTTTTGTTCTATTTTATATTGCATATAAAACACTTAGCGTATTTGTTTTAAGAAAGGATTTTCTCGGAATAAATACGTTGCGGGTCTCATCACGTGTCATTACCGCTCTTTTGAGAAGCGTGGCGTGATACTTTCCTCCTCCTCCTCCAACCCCAACCCCTCCCCCGACCTAGCTCGACTCCCTCCGACCATCACGCATCTTCTTCTTCTTTACCACCCGCATCCCCTTTTGCTGCCCGACCCTGACCTGTTACCCCCTCGACCTAACCTCCCTCCGACCACCACTTGGCTCCCTTTTTAAAAAAACATTAATTATGATGTTAATTATATTTAATAATTATTTAAATGTAATTTATAATAACTAATTATATTATGAGAAGGGCAAAATGGTCATTTGACATGAACAGTAATGTTAGCCAATATTGACCGTCAGGTCATGCTAGTTTCTAGATAGTTTTAAAGGTAATGAGAGTTTTGTTAAAATGATCCAAATATGTCGGGAGTTTTCAGTAAATACGCCTAGTTTTTATCTTAAATGCTCCTCCAATGCACTGCAGCACCGCCGCCACAAATACATTGCTGACGAAAAATCCATGCTAATGAAGGTATTTCAAAACTTTATGGGCGGCTAGTTTGTGTTTGGATGGGGCATAAGAATTTCAAGGCAACGTTTAACATTGTTAAATTATGAGATATTTGAATATAACTGTATTAGGTATTATGGTTATCATAAATCAAATAAGTTCTGATTCATGTTATTGAGATTATGATTAGTGTGTTAGATTGTTAAGATTATTAGTTATCGGTTTGTTATGTTATGAGGTATATAAATTGAGATGATTTATCACTTAATAAGATTGATTGAGTTTATTGCGTTCTTATCATGGTATCAGAGCCAATGACTCGACCAAAATTTATCTTCATTTATACTTTTAGTTTACTATTCCAAAATAAATAAAGTTGCGTCAATAAAATCTAATTGAGAAATGAGTTCTCTCAGTTTGATCATAAACAGTTGCCTCCATCAATATCAAGTTCAAACAGCTATTTTTTTTATGACGTTTTCTAGTAGCATGATCTTCTCCCGTCCAAGCAGCTATTCTTTTCTTATGACGTTTTCTAACAGTATGATCTTCTTATTTTAGCACCTTCAGCGAAAGAGACTGCAGGTTATTCGATCCACCTTGCACCCCGTGAAAAAAACCAAGGGGTAATAGTTCGCCATGCTCGATACTTTAGATCCGTTGTTCTTCCCCGTTGTTCTATAAGTTGCATATTTTGGTTCAAGATATTATTCAAACTCTCGGTTATCCATCGTGAATATGAGCGAGACTGTTAGATTATGAGATATTTGAATATAACTGCATTAGATATTATAGTTATCATAAATCAGATAAGTTCTTATTCATATTGTTGAGATTATTATTAGTGTGTTAGATTGTTATGATTATTAGTTATCAGTTTATTATGTTATGGGGTGTATAAATTGAGATGATTTATCTCTCAATAAAATTGATCGATTATTACTTTCTTATCAAACACATTGCTAATTAGATATAATATAATATTATTATATATTGCGCAAGTGTATCCTCATGCATGCATGTTCAGCGTGAAATTAATGAGAAAAAAAACGTCCTAAAAAAATAAGTAACAGGTGATTTCCCCAATTTAATATTCCTTTCATTTTAATGTCATCAGAATCTTGTAAGCTATAAATACCAAACCTCGACTCAGACTCCTCATCATCAATCAAATCTTATCCATAAGATTGATAAAATTAGTCTTAAATATTTCAGATTTAAATAATAAAGAGAGAGATGGGAGCTGTGAGTGGTGATTTTGAGTTCAAAATGATCAATCATTTGTCATCATCTAACGAAAATGATGTTCGTCGTCCGGAATCTGCAAATTATCATCCTTCTATTTGGAGAGATTACTTTATCCGTCAACAATTTCCACCTTCAACCCTTCAGGTTTACTTCTGACTAAATAATTGTTTCATTAGATTGATATTGATATGATCTTGATTTTTCGACAGAAGCATCTAGTCACGGTTCTTAATTGAAGCATGTATATATTTTTTATGGTAGTTCATATATTTAATATATCCTTTTTCATTAAAAAGAAAAAGAAAAAGAAATATTTGGATATATCCATAAAATTTGCATGCAAATCGAGTTGAGTAGAGGAGAACTGGATAGATAGTATATATATGTTTGATAAGCATTCCAAGAGTAAGCATTTTTAAACTTCATTTTCGATTAATTCTTGTTGAAATGTTTATTCAAATATGGAAAATGAAATTTAATTTGCCATGATTATTACCACTACGTTAGTTCAGTGGCAACCCCGGTAAAAAAATGATCTTTTTCTTCTTCTAATGTTATTGTTTCCCTATTCGATTCTTAAATTCAAAATATATTGTTTCTTTTTTCTTTCAAAAGTGTGTGCACAATGTTAAACCTATGATTTCTATGTGCTGGCTATCGAATAAAACAACTCCATGGGTTTCTCTGATGTTTGTAGGGTAAAAAAATAAAAAGAATTGTTATTTTGTTGATATAAGTTGCGAATGCTTAGGTGCAAATTTGTGTTCTTGCAGAAGTCAGAAGAATGGATCGAAGAGAGAGTCGGTGAATTAGTAACACAAGTGAAATCGCTGCTGAAAAATTGTGATGACCGGTTGCAAGAGATGGAATTGATCGATGCACTTCAGCGTCTTGGGATTTTTTATCACTTTGAAAAGGAAATTGACGAGGCGTTAAGCCAAATTCATAATGACCAAACGGATGCCGATGATTTGCATTTCGTCGCCCTTCGATTCCGATTACTAAGACAACATGGTTATCATGTCCCTTCTGGTAACTACATTTTGTAGCCACCGTTGATATCGCTTTTCCTGTCCTCTTTTTTCTAACCATTAACCTTTTCGATATTTAAGCAGATATATTCGGAAAGTATAAAGACGCCGAAGGAAATTTTAAGGCCGTACTGAGCGAAGATGTTAAAGGATTGTTAAGCCTTTATGAAGCTTCATATCTTAGCATCCCTGGCGAATCCATATTAGACGACGCTACGGAATTCACTAGAAAACATCTGCAATCATCAAAGGAAAGCTGTAATTTGAAACCAGTTCTTGCAACACAGATCTGTCATGCGCTGCGCTCGCCTTTACGTAGGCAAATAGAGAGACTTGCGTCCAGGTTATATATCGATATTTACCAAGAAGATGAAGATATCAGAAATGATGTGGTATTAGAACTCGCCAAGTTGGACTTCCATCTGCTGCAATTACTTCACCGAGAAGAGGTTAAGATTATCTCCAAGTAAGTCATAGTATTCACTTGTGCCTATAATTTAATTACACGATATATACTACCCTTGAGGCCTTGACTATGATCGTTTTCCAGTTAACTGACATTAAGGAAAAAAAATTATTACTGCAATAAAAAGGTATTTTAGTGAAAAAAAATCTCCTTACAACCAAATGTTAAGTGTGTATTGTAATAAAAACTTTAAGGTAGTTTAGCGAGAAACAATGATAGTTAAGGGTAGCTTTTGTGCGATTCATCCATTATTTTGCGTCATGAAACTAAGAATTGATGTTATGATAGTTTTTGCGGCTATATAGGTGGTGGATAGAATCAGGGCTTGCAGAAAAGCTTAGCTTCGCAAGGGATCGAGTGGTGGAATGTTACTTTTGGATACTTGGAGTATATTTCGAGCCTCATTACTCGAGAGCTAGAATGATGATGACTAAGGTGATTTCCCGTTTTTCTCTCATCGATGATATTTACGATGTGTATGGTACTTTGGAGGAGCTACGAGTTTACACGGAAACGATCCAAAGGTAGGATAATTTGTGGAAAGTCCTAATTATTTAGATCTATAATGCAGAGAGCATGATTTTGTTTATTTTTGTTGTTTAAATCTCATATGCAGGTGGGATTTAGTTGGGGTTGATCAACTAAATGAGTACCTAAAGCTCCAATATCTTCATTTCTACGATACGATCAAGGACTTTGAGAACGAGTTAGCAGCGGACCAAGTATCTTATCGTGTTCACTATCTTAAAGAAGCGGTAAGCGCTAGCTATCGAAACTTAGAATTAAATTTCATTAAACTTTCAGACATGGAAAAAAAATTTGGCTTAAAATAGTTTTCTATTAATTATTATTTAAAATTACATTACAGATAAAAAGCACGAGCAGAGTTTGGTTTAAGGAGGCAGAATGGAGAGAAGCAAGTTATGTTCCTCCATTTGAAGAATATCTGGCTGTTTCTCTCCCTAGCACCTCATATCCAGCGCTAGCATGTACTTCTTTCGTCGGTATGGGGGACGTTGTGCTGAAGCAAGCATTTGATTGGGTTCTTGGTTACCCGAAAATTGTTGAATCTGTGGCTAAATTGTGTAGGCTCATGGATGATCTTGTATCTCATGAGGTAATATACATTAATTAATTTTAGAATAAAATTCAGTAAAATACCATGAACTTCCATCATTTTCCAAATGATTAATATGTCAAAACTTTATAAATTGCAAACAGATATCATAACTTGTATGTAGTTGCAATAATGGTCCATAAATTTCCGATGCCTTTCAGTTTACTGTAACATGCCATTCTTCAATTCACAATTGTTAAAGCATACGGTATTAAATAGGTTTTTTTTTTTAAATGTATTATATTTATTTGCAATTGACGTAATGTTAAAGCATTGATTTCCAATGTAAAAAGCTCATGGTATTTTAGTAAAATTTAAGCTGGCAAGTTTATGTCGCCCCTGATCCCTCAAACACACACTTCCATTCATGAAGCTTGAACAAAAGAGAGAGCATGTCGCTTCAGCCTTGATGTGCTATATGGAAGAACATGGCGCGTCTTTGATCGAAGGATGCGAGAAATTCAGGGAAATGATCGAAGATGGATGGAAAGAAGTGAATGAAGAATGCCTTAACCGTAGAGATATCCCGATGCATCTTCTAATGAGAATCGTGAATCTTGCTCGAGTGATGGAAGCAATGTACAAGGATTACGATTCATACACGCAATCCGACGGAACTTTGAAAGATTATATCACTTTGCTCTTGGTTGAACCTATATTTGGCTGAAGCACTTCTCATTGGCTCCAGCAATGAACCTTTTTGTCTCCCATGTGCGAGCTCGCAGGTTCAATATTTATAGGGTCGAATAAATAAATTGTGAACCGTTGCTTCTCTCTTTTCTTTTCTTTTTTGTGTGCTTTTAAAGTAAATCCATGTTCGGTTTGTTGTCTTTGTTGTTGAGAACATGTGTCAAAATTACTGCTTATAGAGCAGGTTTGCAACCTGGTATTGTATTTGCTTGTTGCTTGATAGAAATAAAACTGCAGTTTGATTTATGCTGAAATTTCAGCAATTCCCTCTCCAATTTCCTTAGCATAATACACACTTATTTTGGGCTTAAACATCCCTATTTTGTAAGGAACGGATTTTTTTTCGCAATTTTGAAAATACATGTGTTTAAAAATAAGTCATCTTTTCAAACTGAGTCCAGAAACAATTTTCGCTAGTACAAAACTTATAGTTTTCCATAATCCAACAAAGAAAGTCATAGTTTTGTTAAAGTTTTGAAAAAAAAAAGTAGAAGATTGAAGTCGAAGGAAGGTTTTTGCTGGGGGTTGGAATGTGATTGGCCCGTTAAGTCATTCGTGTTGTTTTGTTACTTTTTGACACTTAACTATACGTCTCCCGTCATTTTCATTTTCCTATTCTTATTCTTACCGTTCTTTTATTGTCCTGGCAAACACAAACTACCACCTTCACGATTCACTTTTCAATTTCGGCAGAAGAAACATGCCATGAAATCATTCTTTTCCCACAAATCTTGATGCCCCTGCAGAAATCCATTTATGTCTTAAACAAGTTAACGAAGCTAATTATTAATGTTGCCGATTCTGAAAGGGATCATGTCATTTTTAAAGTTCAAAATACCCTGAAAATTAAAAGGTGATTCCTTAAATTTACTCCCAAAAAAAATTCGCTATATTTGTCTCTACTAATTGGGAACGTGTGTGCGTATCCTTGTCAATTATCATCTGTGATATAATATTTTTTTTTCAAGGAAAAAACATAGAACAAAGCATCCTACTTAATAAAATAAATTTAAAAAATAAATTATTTATAATACAAAACATGTAATAATTTCATGACATAACAGAAGAGATCGATCCTTCCTGGATTCAAAACTCCTATAATAAATAAAAAATCAATTTTCCAAAACTTTTTTTTATTGGATAATTGATACCCTCTATTTTGATTTTTATGTCCTAAAATATACGGACACAAATTTCCTTGTAATTTTGTTATATTTTGACCATTGATTTGGTGATGTAAAATGACCTATCATGAAAAAATCATTAAATTTGCTATCTCTGGTGCAAGTAGAAATTTTCACCTACCATGAGAAACTCACTGCAAAGATATCCACGATTCTCTTATTAATTACCAAACTTTGCAAAAATTGTTTTCTAAGAGCAATATTTTACCTACCTGGATGAAATCCTAT
Organism: Agapanthus africanus; assembly: GCA_030015575.1. Classification (NCBI taxonomy): domain Eukaryota; kingdom Viridiplantae; phylum Streptophyta; class Magnoliopsida; order Asparagales; family Amaryllidaceae; genus Agapanthus; species Agapanthus africanus. Next base: position 45,479,358 of record JASDDO010000001.1, on the reverse strand, counting down.
CACAATCTACCCAGAAGATAAAATTGTGGGACCCACAACACATAGATACTAGTGTCAAACAAGTAGGCCCATAGGATTTCAAACCCGGTAGGTCCTATGCCCAATTGGCACATGTTTTGTTACTTATGCAGCTGACACCACAGCGTGCACACCATGCAAGTTTGGAACACTCGGGGGCTGTTTGGTTGCAAGATTATGAAATTTGGATTCCAAAATAGTACGGTTGAAAATTTCTGGATTTGGTAATTTGTTGTTTGGTTTGTTTTGGATTCCTAGTATTGGAACTCTAAATTTTTTAGGATTCAAGAATTCTTGTTTTGTGGAATCCTCTCAAATTTTTGGATTCCACCATCTAAATCTTTCATAATCCTACAACGAAACATGCCCTTGCTATTTTGGGATCTCTTTGAGCATTGCCTGCAAATTATAAAGTTGTCTAGTCTCAATCATCACCTGTTTAAGGATAAATTTTATAACAATCGTTGAACTTTCAGAGTGCTTGCAACAGTACCAATGCACTTTAAATTTCTATGGATCCTCACTAAACTGACGATATTATCTGAAAGTGTTGGTTTTATTAACTTGTTTAAGTCATGAACGAACATAGCACATGAACCGAATAACCCCAAAGCAAATTAAATATCCCGACAAAATTATGTTGCAACTTATTGACAAAATTACCCTTCGAGTAGGGTTTGCGGTAGTTTCAAAGTTTAATGATGATTTCTCTAAAAAAAACCTTGAAACTTTGGTGGTGCTTTATAAAATTTACCCTCCTTTTTACTAGTATAATAATTAATAAAAGAGTCTAGTGCATGTCTCTATAGAATACGATATCGGTATCATTGTGATATAAAATTGTTAGGCATACCAATGCGAGATTACCAGTGAGCCCCTCTCGTCCCTTGAAATAAGAAAGATACAATTTGCCCAGGTCCTACGACCCTAATTCCATTTTTTTTTTGGTTACAAATTTTGCTGTTTCCCCTAATTACCTTTTGACTAATCAAATTAATAATACCGATCAGTATTAATGATATTTTTTCCTCGTTTTCTTTGTTTCACACTCGTTAATCTAGAGCCATTTCAAAAATATGAATAGTCAAAATGAGTTGACCGAAGAATGTTTTGGAAAGAAATACAAAAATATTAATGGTCTTTAAATCGATGTGGTGAACTTCCATATTTTGAAATATCCTCTCCAAATCTTCATAATTTTAAAAAAAATACTCAAACCCTACCGTTATCTAAATACCCTACTCTGCTGCATAACTGTCAGTGAACCATGGTTAATAAGTTAACGTGGGTTAACTTGGACAATAAAATACTTTGCCTGTCCTTCTCTTTCCTTTCTCTTTTCCTCGATATCCTTTTCTCTCTCTCTCTCACACACACACACATATATATATAGATAGATACATACATACATACATACATATATACTTACTTACTTACATACAGGGGGCGGGGAGGGGAACCCTAAATAAACCTTGCATCCTCCCAAATTCTTCTCCGATCGCCAACAAAACCTAACGGCGGCAATATGATCACCTCCGGTGTCTGCTCTGGACTTCCCTCGCCAAGAATTGAGATCGGAAGCTCGGATCCGGTCACCGCATGGTGATTCTAAGCAGCGGAGATCGGCAGCAGCAACTAACGCAGGAGAAGGAGACGAAGAGGCCGAGGAAGATATATAAGAATCAGCTGTAGGAATCTCCTCAAAAAGGGACTACTCAAAACCCAAAGCCAATCTCAAACAATCTGGGATGACCCGGTAATTGCTTGTATGATAAGGGTTTCATCTTTCAACACTTTCAAAGATTACCCACGTCAAGACTTGGCTTATTTATTTTGATTTCAGCTTAAAAAATCATATGTTTATCTTTGTTCTTTGGTGTCAAATTTTATCGGTTTCTTGGTGTTGTTGTTTAGATGAAGACGTAGAATATTCACATCGGTCTCGGTGATATTTATAATATGATTTTGCGTCTTTGAGATTAAAAGATTGACTATTTTTCATTTTATAACTCGAGTACTCTTCTATTGTGTTCGAATTATGTATGTTGAAAGATACTAGTATTGATGCATTGAGACACAGATGATGCATATTCAAGTTCTAATCAAAATTCATGAATCTATGAGATTATGACTGGGTTATCAGATTTTTACAGTTAGAATCAAGAGAAATGAGAGAAGCTCTGGTTTAAATACAGAGGGGCATTTTGGTCAATTAAGCCCATCTAACAGCTAAAACTAACTGAGTTTGAGTTTGGATGGAAACTAAGTTGGGGGTGTCTGTTTAGTTTGATTTCATGTTTTGAATGTGTTTTATAAAAATATGAAGTTTTGGATAAGGTATTTCAAAATATGAAAGTTTCGAGTGGGATGTTTCAAAAATCACTTAGTTTATTCCTAAAACATGCTTCATTTCAATATTTATTTTAGAAAGGGCTTTTTTGATATATATCTCACCTTAAAACTTATGTATTTGTAAATTTAATCCCCAAAGCTTCTTATATATTTCAAAACTTATACATTCTAAAATAAAATAGAACCATGAAGTTTTGGGGGTGAAATTTATAAATATAAAAAGTTTTGGGGGTGAGATATAAAACAAATTCTTTTTAAAAATAAATATTTAAATCAAAAGTATTCTGAAAATAAATTGAAGTTGAGAACAACGAAGTGCATATTATAGAAAGTCAAGCTTATCTCATGCTATTATGACAAAAGTCAGAGAGTATTTACTACAATTTAGCCATTAATTTATACCAAGGGAATCGGAAGTCGGGTATGGGAAAGTGGATATGCTAAAATGTCATTATGTTCGCTAGACATAAATTTTTATCCCACGAACTTAGAACTTCGGGTAAAGCCGCTCTTGACACTATATTATATTATAAGATCTATTTAAGTTTTGGAACATAGCTAATAAATTCAACAGGTGTAATTTACAGAACTGTTAATATTTCACCAACCAATATCTTAGCGTAAAAATAAGAATTCAATTGAGACTCCTCTAGTATAGGTGTGATCAGCTTGGAGCATGTGATGGTTGTACATGCACTAACATCACTCTAGAGTTTTTTTCGATACACTATTGTGATAGGAATGCGCGCGCTTGTCAGGCGTATACAGATTACTCCTGTCTTGGATAGGCTGAGCTTTATTGATTATGGTGATCCAAACCTCCGGCAGCGACGGACAAAACTGTCGTTAACTATCCCTCGCTTGTGGAACAAGGAAACCTCCTATTAATATGTCAAATAAATCATGCGAACTCAATATGCAGTATGTGTGTGTGGTGTTTTGAGGATGTTTTGGTCATATCGGGGGCCTCGCAGAGTTTACGGAGGTTTCGCTACCCGAATAGCGGGCTTGAAGTCAAGATGGAAACGTTTTGAATGTGGAACTTATGTGTTTTTAAAAACAAATGTGAAGGTCCGAGGAAAATTTTTAAAAGAAGAAAGAACTTTACATGAAAGTTTTGGAATTGTCTTTTTTTTATATAAAAGTTATGAGTGGCCGTGCCCGGGGTGCACGCAGCAATGCGGTGTACACCTGGCCTGGTCCGGTGCACATCCGGCCTGGTATGCCCGCGGTGCGCGAGTTGTGGGATCGAAACCCAAAGAAGCGCTAGCTCAAAAAAAATTTTGGAGGGGGGCCTTCCCCAACTTTCTCCTCATCTGGTCTCAAAAGGTTATCTTGAATCTTCAAAACTTGGATTTTTGATACTGAATGGACCAAAAGTGTCTCATTTCACTCTCACAAGTATTGGATCTTGCCAAAAATGGAGTTTTGGGAATGGATTCTTCTTTTTCTTCCTCTTTCAAATTGGATCCGGAGAGAAAGAAGAAGATGGTAAAAAATCTTCCCTCTTTGGGATTTAATGGAGGATTCTTGATACTTTCAATGGGTTTTGTGATGAAATCTATTTAGTTTTGGAAAATGAGAGTTTAAGCTCTTGATTTGTTGAAAAAAATAAGAAAAATGAAGAATTTGAAAGAGGGAGAGAGAAGATGGAGCGACAAACCTAAATTTTTATGAGGGATTAATTATTATTGGTCTCTTCATAACGCTTGACTTATATAGGCTATACATTTTACGCATAACCCCTTGGGCTTTATAAAATGGCATTTTGCCTATCCCATTCCCATGTGCTCATTAATTTTTGTACGTAAGCTATGAGTTTTTACACATTTTGGTTTTTTGACTATTTAATTTACAGTTTAATATTTATTTACATATAAAATCTATTTATTACAGATTTCTTCTTCGCCAGTTGGCCAGCCGGATTTGCTTGGGCTTGAGACGATTTGGGCATGTGCCCAGTTGTTTGGGGCCGGAACCGGGCTGGGTCCACTTGGGCTTTGACTTTGACCCGATAACTTGGATTTTGACATTTTGATTTTTAATTTTGGCAACAAGATGTAATTTTTTACCCCAACAATCACTAACAAACAGGACAATCGCAAGTTTAATCCCCGAAGGGATTGAATTAAACAAAAACTTCTTTCGTCGGTGCATCACTAGTCTAACTAATAGAAATATCACAGAAAGGCCAATTCCCGGTTTCAAAATAAAAAAGTATGATGATTAGATGTAGATCAACAACGATTGTATTACACCGGCCGGACTTAGCTCAGTTGATATCGGTTTCCTCTCCAATGTGAGAGGTCGCAAGTTCAATTTCCGAGGGGGTTGATTTCAAAAGGAAAAAAAAACAATTGTATTGCAATGGTTTGGATTTGTCATATGAAAAGTTAGACATATCGTTTTCATCTTAAATGTTTCTTCCAGTACACCACAACACACCACAACACTGTCACCATGAATACATTGCAGAAGAAAATCCATAATAACGAAGGTATTCAAAAATTTAAGGGCGGGTAGGTTGTGTTTGGGTGGGGCATAAGAAATTCAAGGCAACATTTAACACAATGCTAATTATATATAGGTATTTTTATATAGCCCTCCTAAAATATTACTATTTTCAAAAACACCCCCGAAAACTTCATAAATTTTAATGCATCCCCTAAAACTCATAGTTAAACTAAATTGGCCCATATGCTTAATTATCATCCCTAACACTTTTAGAAATCTCTGATTGAAACTAAAATGATGGCTTGAAGATGAAAGTTTGAAAGGGTAAGATTAATGGGTTTTGCAAAAATAAAAAGGGATGAGAGTTTTGATGTTACATGAGACTTTTTTCTCACAATTTATTATATTAGCTATAATCTAATTATTAATCCTAATTAATTTAAGTGAAGGGATATTTTTAGTTAAAGGAGAGGTTTTAGGGGGTCTATTTAAAAATATAAAGTTTTAGGGCGAGTTTTTCAAAATCGACAATATAAAAAAAGCCCTTGGATATAAAATTATTATATAGGGTTATTTTGAAATACAACTCTGAAAGATGAGGGATTTTGAAAGAACATCCGAAAAGATAATTTTTTTAAAACCATCCATCTAAGATGAGGATGCATTTTTCCGACGCCATAAAAGGAAATTCCCTCATATGTCGCCTTCCCTCCATTAACACCTCTCTCTCTCTCTATATATACATGAGAATAATGGAAGAAAGAGGCTATAGGAGGGAATTTCCTTCTATGGCGTCGAAAATACACATCCTCCATCGTGTTTTCCGGCGATCGGAATGTATCATCTTCATCGTTATCATCTAAGATGTGGGTACACTAAATTTCATATGATTCTACAACTTTTTCACCGTTGATTTAGCAATGTAAAAAGTTCTATTTACGGTAAACCGTTAATTTTGAACCCACTAATTCAACGGTGAAAAGGTTGTAGAATCACATGAAATTTGGTGTACCCACTTCTTAGATGATAACGATGAAGATGGTGAGTTCCGATCGTCGGAAAACATGATGAAGGATGTGTTTTTTCGACGTCATTGGATGATAACGATGGTTGCCGATCGTCGAGAAAAATGAGGAAGGGTGTATTTTTTCGACGGCATAGGAGGAAATTCACTGCTATTTAGCATATTTCCTCCATTATTCTCTCTCTCTATATGTATATTTTGAAATCCATAAAGTTATACACCAAATACGTGATCATGCAGATCGCATTGAGTAGAAGAGAATCGTGGATAGATGTTTTATATATGTTCATTAAGCATTCCAATAGGTTACAATTTTCTTGTAAACTTAATTTATTTTCGATTAGGGTTTTTGTTGAAATGTTTATTCAAATTGCAAACAATCCCCATGAAACATCTCTCCGAGGGAGGGGGCGACCTGGGATATTTAACCGAGGAACACTGCTCTTGATCACCTCCTCTTCTGCAAAACCCAAACCCTAACCCTCTAATAAAGTAAAGAAATTGATGGGGTTGAGAGAGAGAGAGAGATGACGGAGATGGAGCTTAGCGTGTGGGGTTTCTTCCAATTGAATACCCCAAGCTCTGGATTCAGTTCAGACTGGGGGTTAGGGTTTATCGCCAATAATTTCAAACCCAAGGTTGCATTTTTGTTGGAGGAGATGGGCGATATCAACGACCCCGGTAAAAAGTCGATTTTTCCCCAATGTTATTGTTTCTCTATGTCCCTTTTGAAATAGAATTAAAAATTGTTTTTTTTCCCTTTCAATTGTCCCGCACAATGTTAAACCTACAATTTCTATGTGCTAGTTGTCAAATAATACAATTCCATGAGTATCTCTGATGATTGTAACCCTGCACAATGGGGAAAAAGAAGAATTTTAGTCCCTTTCAAATTTGCATGCAACCCTGAGATCCCCATCGATGTGATATAAATGCTGTTTTGTGTTCTTGCAGAAGCCAGAGGAGTGGATCAAAAGGAGAGGTGGGGAATTAGTAACACAAGTGAAAACGCTGCTGAAAAATTGTGATGTCCAGTTGCAAGAGATGGAATTTTGATCGATGCACTTGGAATTTCATATCACTTTGAAAAGGAAATTGATGAGACGTTTAGCCGAATCCACAATGACCATACTGATGTCGATGATTTGCATTTCGTTGCCCTTCTATTCCGATTGCTAAGACAACATGGTTATCATCTCCCTTCTGGTAACTGCATTTTGTTGTCACCGTTGATGTCGCCTTTCCTGTCGTTTTTTCTCTCTAAGCATTAAACTTTTCAATATTTAATCAGATATATTCGGAAAGTTTAAAGATGTCGAAGGCAACTTCAAGGCCATATTGAGTGATGACGTTGAAGGATTGTTAAGCCTTTATGAAGCTTCATATCTTAGCATCCCTGGCGAATCTATATTAGATGATGCGACACGCTAGAAAACATCTGCAACCAAAGGAAAGCTGTAATTTGAAAGCGACCCTTGCAAACAGATCTCTCACGCATTGCGCTCGCCTTTACGCAGGCGACTGGAGAGACTTGAGGCCATGTTATATATTGGTATTTACCAAGAAGATGAAGATATTAGAAATGATGTGGTATTAGAACTCGCGAAGTTGGACTTCCATCTGCTGCAATCACTTCACCGAGAAGAGGTTAAGATTATCTCCAAGTCAGTCATAATATTCAGATCTGCCAATAATTTATTTTGCCCTAAATTATGCTATACTACCTTTGACTAAGAAAAAAATTGTTACTGTAATAAAAAAAGTATTTTAGTGAAAAAATCCCCTTACCACCAAAGGTTAAGAGTGTTTATTGTAATAAAAACTTTAAGGTAGTTTAGTGAAAAACAATGATAGTTAAGGGCAGTTTTGTGTGATTCATCCATTATCTTTCATTAATAAACTACGATTTGATGTTATGATCATTTTTGCAGGGATTTAGGTGGTGGATAGAATGAGGGCTTGTAGAGAAGCTTAGCTTCGCAAGGGACCGAGTGGTGGAATGTTACTTTTGGATACTTTCTGTTTATTTCGAGCCTCGGTACTTGAGAGCTAGAATAATGATGACTAAGGTGATATCCCATTTTTCTCTCATGGATGATATTTACGATGTGTATGCCACACTGAAGGAGCTGAGTTTACACAGAAACGATTGAAAGGTATGATAATTGTTAAAATTATGGAGAAAACTTCAGGTCAAACGTCAGCAGAACAAGGAGGCAGGCATCTGGATGTGCATGAGCCTCATGTCAGAACACCAGAGCAGCGGCAGGCGACTGAAGGCCAGACGTCTGCAGAAGAACCAGAAGCCCAATCCAGAGCGCAGGCAGACGTCTGCCCAAGTGTGTGTCAAATGTCTGCCCAAGACACTGAAGAGATACAAACTCGAGGCAAACGTCTACCCAAGTATGGGTTAGGCATTTGTCGTCGTGATAACTGCTGCGAATCTTATTTTATCAAATTGTGATTTATCTCTATTTTAGGTAGGATTAAGGCTTGCCAATAAATAGGGACCTCTTATACAATGTTTGTATCGCCAAATTAAATCTAAAGGAAAGACTATTGTATTGACAGGGCGGCGGCTTTAGATCTAGAGAGATTTGAGAGAAATCTCCTGAGGTTTCCCGTGGTGTACTTGATTTAAGATTATAGTAGACATTGCAGATTCCGCTCTTCCGGAGACTAGCCACACGGTGGGTGAATCGCGTTAACAAATCCCTCTTGTTTGTGTTTGTTTGATTCTTATTTAATTCTCGCACTTAATTATTGTTTTGATCTTTCGTGGTTAATTGCGTAATTGGTTGTTGATTACATGATTTATTTTGTCGCGAGTATTGTTCCGTGTATCGACTTCCTCCCAACAACCGGTATCAGAGCGAGTTTATGAAACCTAGGATTTTTCGATTATACGATCTAGGTTAACGATGGGTAACGACGCTTGTGTCCTTTTCTCCACCATCTTAAATCGTCGTTTTGAAAGTGTTGGTTCAAATCAAAGGAGAAGTTGGGTTTGCTGCGACATAGACGAAAAATGGCGTAGAATCTTTTGGATAGAAAAGCCCGGCGACGATAAGACTATCGTTGACTCCATATATGGCCTTTAACATCTCAAAGGAGAAAACAACTATGGCGCTAATGACGACGTTAGCGAAGTTGTATGAGAAGACTTGAATATCAAACATGATATACTTGATAAAGAAGCTTTTCAATGTGAAGATGGCAGTAAGTGGTTCGGTGACAGAACACTTAAACGAATTCAACAGTGTGGTGAGCCAACTCGAATCAGTTTCAATTGCGTTTGAAGATGATGTTCGTGCCCTTTTATTTCTATGTTCATTACCGAAGAGTTGAGAGAACTTCGTAATGGCGGTTAGCAACTCGATCTCAGGAACCCTCACATTTAATGATGCGGTGAGTTTCATATTAAGTGATGAGATGCAAAGAAAGACTATGAGTGGGAGTTCGGGAATTTCTGCACTTTCAGTGGAGAATCGTGGTGGGACGATGGAAAAAGGGAAAAAGGAAGACGGGCAAGTCTAAAACCCAAGGAAAATCTCAAGGAAAAATCCAAGGCACCTGTTCGAATTGCAGAAAGAAGGGTCACGGGAAAAGTGAATGCAGATTTCTAAAGAAATGCTCGGATGAGAAAGCAGATGAAAAGGAAGCAAATACGATGTCTACACAAGAACAAGGGCTTTGTCTATCGGCGAACGAGAGCACAAATGCGGATACTTGGTTCCTAAATTTGGGGGCATCTTTTCATTGCACTTCAGGCCGACGTCATTTCAGCGAGTATGTTCAAGATGATTTTAGACATGTGAATTAATGAAACGGTCAGCCGTGCAATATCGTTGGTAAAAGGACGATCATTTTACAACCGTCAGGAAGTCAAATCAAGCTGAAAAATGCTAGGCATATTCTATATTTGAAGAAAAACCTGATTTCCACAAGTCAGTTAGATAACGAGGGTTACATGACTGTGTTTGGGAACTCTCGGTGGAAGATTTCCAAAGGATCGTTGGTGGTTGCAATGGGCAAGCAGAGTGATTCATTGTATTCTTTCAGTGGGAGCAGTGGAGGTTCTGTTGCATTAGCGATGGGTTCGAAAATAGATTCGGAGACGTGGCACAAACGATTGGGGCACCTCAGCGAGAACATGAAAATTCTTCAGGGTAGGGGGATTCTTTCGGGGCTGAAAGGTGGGGTTGGGGATTTGTGAGAGCTGCGCTTGTGGGAAGCAAAGCGTGCTCAGATTTCAGATTGAAGGCATAACTAAAAACATCAAGAACCTGGAGATGGTGCATACGAACGTATGGGGTCCTGCCTCAGTGGAGTCTTGTGGAGGAAATTGGTATTTCATGACGTTCATCGATGCTGTAAGCCGAAAGACATGAGTGTATGCGATGAAGAAGAAGTCCGATGTGTTTTGGTGTCTTCAAACACTGGATTGTGCAGGTTGAGAACCAAACGGGGACCAAGGTCAAATGCCTAAGTCCGATAATGGAGGGGAATATTGCACACATGAATTCGATGTGTTTTGCTCGCAAAAGGGTATTCGTTGGTTGAAGACGGTACCAGGGACGCCATAGCAAAATGATATCGCTGAAAAGATGAACATGACGATCCTAGAGAGTACGGAGAATGACCTTAGATGTGGATGTGCCAAAATTCCTATGAACAGCAGCCGTTGATGCCGTTGTGTATCTGATCAACAGAAGCTCGGCAAGTGCGCTTGATGGAGGCATTCCGGAAGAAATTTGGTCAGGTAAACCGGTTAATTACTCGCATCTAAAATTATTTGGTTGTATTGCGTATTCTTTAATTGATATGGTAGAAAGGAGTAAGTTTGACTCTAAGTCTAGGAAGTTTGCTTTCATCGGGTATGATGGAAACGAGTTCGGATATCGGCTGTGAGATTACACAAGTAAGAAGGTAATACGAAACCGGAACGTCATCTTTGATGAGCAACACTTGTACAAAGAAGAGAAGCAAGCCAAGGATGGTGCAGTACATGAGTTCGTCGAGTTAGATGGAACTCAAGAGAGCGATCATGTACCCATATGTGGAGGTCAGAATTTGGAGGAGACTACAATGCAAGATCAGGTTCAAGAACTAGTTGGTGACCATGTTCAGCAACCAGATGTACCAGTCTTGAGGTGGTCTACACGAGAGAGGAGGCTGCTTGATAGACTTGTTATTGACTTCATTTTGTACACAGATTCGGAAGAGCCTGAATCCCTTGCAGAAGTAACAAACGACGGTGCTAACAAGCAGTGTGAGTAAGCTATGAACAAGGAGATGGATTTTTTGAAGAAGAACCGTACGTGGGATCTAGTGAAGCTATCCAAGGGTCGTAAATCGTTGCTGAATAGGTGGGTGTACATGATAAAAGATGAGGTTGATGGTGTGAAGCAGTACAAGGCTCGCTTGGTAGTCAAAAGATATGTGCAAAAGTAAGGAATTGACTATTAAGAAATATTTTCGCCTGTGGTGAAGATGACATCAATTCGTGTGATTCTCAGTATCGTTGCGGTGGATGATTTGCACTTAAGCAGCTGGATATGAAAATGACATTCCTTTATGGAGATTTGGAGGAGAAGATTTATATGATGCAGTCACGGGGATACGAGATAAAAGGGAAAGAAAATATGGTGTGTAAACTGCGAAAGAGCTTGTACGGCCTCCAACAAGCTTCAAGACAGTGGTATCTCAAGTTGGATCAGTTTATGTTGATGATGGGATTTGTACGGTGTGAGTCAGATTGCTGCATCTATGTTCAGACTTTTGAGGATGGAGATTACATCATTTTATCACTTTATGTGGATGACATGTTGGTAGCAGGTCCGAATTTCGAGAAAATTCAAAATCTGAAGAAAATTATGGCTGAAAAATTCTCCATGAAGAATTTGTGAGCAGCCAAGCAAATCTTGGACATGAAAGATCGTGAGAGATAGAAAACAACGAAAGTTGTGACTATCGAGAAGGTTTTGAAGCGGTTCAATATAGACAAGTCAAAGCCGGTTAGTACGCTTTTGGCAAAGCACTTCAAACTCAGCAAGGAGCTGTGCCCGACAACTCAAGAGCAGAAAGATGAGATGACAAGCGTGCCTTATGCATCTGCGGTAGGGAGTTTGATGTATACGACAGTGAATACAAGATCTGATATTGCATATGTAGTGGGAGCTGTAAGCAGGTATATGCAAAACCCGGGAAAGAAACATTGGAATGCGGTGAAGTGGATTTTGAGGTATCTAAAGGGTATGTCAAGTCATTACTTATATTTCGGGCTGACTCTGTAAAGGTGTAAGGTTAGGCTGATACGGACTATTCGGATGATCGAGATAGTGGGAAGAACACAACATTGTATGTATTCACGGTTAAGAGAATAGCGGTGAGTTGGGTTTCTCAACTACAAAAGATGGTGGCATTGCTAACGACGAAAGCTGAATACGTGGCGATCACGAAATCCAGTAAGAGGATGATATGGTTGTAAGAGCTACTTGAAAAATTGGGGAAGAAACAAGACTTCAATACCTTGTAGGTCGACAGCCAAAGTGCGATACATTTGGCAAAGACGCGGCTTATCACTTGACGAAATACATCAAGGTGCGGTTCCATTTTATTCGTATAGCGATAGAAGATGGCGGATTAACACTGCAGAAGATCGTGAGAGAAAAGAATCCGGCTGATATATTTACCAAAGTTGTAGACAGATACAAGCTAGAGCTCTGTTGCAGATTGGTGTATCTCTTCATGAAAATCTGATGAAGAGAGACTAGAGTGGAATCGTGTGAAGTTTACTAGCGTTGGGAATCAAGGCTGAATTATCTCCAAGTGGGAGATTGTTAATATTATGGAGAAAACTTCGGGGCAGACGTCTGGATGTGCATGCACCCCATGTCTGAACACCAGAGCAGCGGCAGACATCTGAAAGCCCGCGAGGCAGACGTCTGCAGAAGAAGCAGAAGCCTAATCCAGAGCGCAAGCAGACAACTGTCCAAGTGTGGGTCAGACGTCTGTCGTCGTGATAACCGCTACGAATCTTATTTTATCAAATTGTGATTTATATCTATTTTAAGTAGGATTAAGGTTTGCCTATAAATAGGGACTTCTTATATAATGTTTGTATTGCCAAATTAAATCTAAATGAGAGATTATTGTATTGAGAGGGTGGCCGCTTAGATCTAATAAGATTTGAGAGAAATCTTCTAGGGTTGCTCGTGGTGCACTTGATTCAAGACTATAGTAGACATTGTAGATTCCGCTCTGCCGGGGACTAGTCATATGGTGGGTGAAACTCGTTAACAAATCCCTCTTGTTTGTGTTTGTTTGATTCTTATTTAATTCTCACATTTAATTATTGTTTTGATCTTTCGTGGTTAATTGCGTGATTGGCCGTTGATTGTGTGATTTGTTTTGTCGCGAGTATTGTTCCGTGTATCGACTTCCTCCCAAACAATAATTTGCGGAAAGTCCTAATTATTTAGATCTATAATTCATACTTTTGGGATGTAAGTAAAACAGTTTTTCTGCCCGAAACTTTATGGATAGAGGAAGAGAAAAACAGAGGCAAGTCCATAACTTAGATTTAACTTTAAGATCTGTTTTTAAGTGTAGCCTATTATAAGATTAATTGCACATATCTCCCCTGTACTTTACCCCTTGTCGAGTACTCTATTAGCAAAAATCTGCTCCCTCTGCTCATCGATCAAAACCCTAAATAACAATCAAAAAATCAAAATATATCATAATTCATGAACACAAACCCTAAATAACACTCAAAATATATCCCCTAAAACAAAATACAATTGTAAACAACACAAAAAGCTCAAATGAAGTTGTTTTGGGTTAAATTCTTTAGTGGTTTTAAGGGTTTTGTTTGCTGAGCAAAGGTGGTGTTTACGCTAAAATTCACTTGAGGGGGTGTAAGTGCTATATTGAATAAACTACAAAGGGTATTTTGTGCAAATTAACCTTAACCATAATAAGTACTGTTTTCTTATTTATATAATTATTAGAGATATTATGCATAGGCTACTTTTAGTATAAAGTTAGGTGCAAATTGATGGAAAATTTCCATCTTCTTAAATCAGGAAAGAGATTATTTAGCTGTACCGCTGGAAAGAATGCAGAGAGCATGATTTTGATCGATGTTCATTTTTGTTGTCTAAATCGGATATGCAGGTGGGATTTAGTTGGGGTGGATCAACCAAAAAAGTCCCTAAAGCTTCAATCTTCATTTCTATGATACGGTCAAGGACTTTGAGAACAAGCTAGCAGCGGACCAACTGTCTTATTGCGTCCACTATCTTAAAGAAGCAGTATGCGGTGGCTACTGAAACTTAAGATCAAATTTCATTAGATTGTACGACATCATTTTATTTTATTTTTTTGACTTAAAGAAGGTTTTAATAATTATTATTTAAAATTACATTACAGATTAAAAGCACATCCAGAGTTTGGTTTAAGGAAGCAGTATGGAGAGAGGCAAATTATGTTCCTTCATTAGAAGAATATATGTCTGTTTCTCTCCAAACCACCATGTACCCGACGCTAGCATGTACTTCTTTCGTCGGTATGGCAACGTTGTGCCGAAGCAAGCATTTGATTGGATTATTGGTTAGCCGAAAAGTTCTGAAGCTTCGTGTAAAATATGTAGGCTCATGGATGATGTTGCATCTCATGAGGTAAATATACATTTACAACCAGTCACTATAATTTAATTTTTGAATAAAATTCATTAAAATACCATGAACTTCCATCATTTTTCGTATGAATATGTTAAACTTTATAAATTGTAAACATATATCATGACTTGTAGTTTCAATAATGGTCCATAATTTTCTGACACCTTTCAAATTACTGTAATATGCGATTTTAATTCACAATTGTTTATATAGCAACTGAGAACAGTTTATGGTATTAAATAGAAAATTGTTGAAATTTATTATATTTATTTGCAATTGAACTTAATTTTAAGAAATTATTATCAGTGTAAAAATTTCATGGTATTTTAGTGAAACTTAAGCCATTAATTTAATGTAACCCACCACTGACCCCTTAAACGTTTACCTTGAATTTTGAAGCTTGAGCAAAAGAGAGAGCATGTTGCTTCAACACTCCTATATGGAAGAACATGGCGCATCAATTTCCGGGAAATGATCGAAAATGGATGGAAAGAATTGGATGAATAATGCCTTAACCGCAAAGATATCCAGATACATCTTGTAATGTGAATCTTTATCGAGTGATGGAAACAATGTACAAGGATTACGATTCATACACGCACTCTGATGGAACTTTGAAAGATTATATTACTTTGCTCTTGGTTGAACCTATATTTGGCTGAAGCACTTCTCCTTGGCTCCAGGAATGAAGCTTTTCTCTCCTAAATGCGAGGTCACTGGTTCAATATTTATATGGTTGGATAAAATAAACCACAAAAATATTAAATTGGAAATAAGGGTCGCCAGTTTTTGGCTAACCAATTTTAACACATGTTCACCTGTTCGATTCCTAAGTTTGCTTCTTCAAAAAAAGACACCGAACTTATTAAACTGGAAATAAGCGTCGCCAGTTTTTGTATTTGTGTGTGTTTTCATGGCATCTCTTCCCTAAAAAAGGAAGGGAAAAAAAAACAAAAATATTAAATTGATAGATCATGTCCTTCCGTTAATTTCTGATATATTGGTAACCACTGCTCATGGTCACTACCTCTTCTGCAAAACCCTAACCCTAACCCTAGCTTCTACAGTACTTAAAGAAATTGATGGGTTTTTGAGAGAGAGGGAGAGAGTTGGCGGAGATGGAGCTCAGCGTGTGTGGTCTCTTCCAATTGAACACCCCAAGCTCTGGATTTAGTTCAGCTTGGGGTTTAGGGTTTATCGACAACAATTTCAAACCCAAGGTTGCATTTTTGTTGGAGGAGATGGGCGATATCAAGAACCGTGGTAAAAAATCGATTTCCTCCCTAATGTTATTGTTTCTCTATTTCATCTTTTGAAAATTGAATTCAAAATTGTTTCTTTTTTCTTTCAATTGTCCTGCACAATGCTAAACCTATGATTTCTATGTGCTAGCTATCGAATAAAACAATTCCATGGGTATCTTTGTGTAGGGGGGAAAGAATTGTTGTTTTGTTGATATAAGTTGCAAATACGTAGGTGTAAATTTGTGTTCTTGCAGAAGTCAGAGGATTGGATGAAAGAGAGGGTTGGCAAATTAGTAACACAGGTGAAAACGCTGCCGAAAATTTGTGATGGCCAGTTGCAAGAGATGGAATTGATCGATCCGCTTCGGCCTCTTGGAATTTCGTATCACTTTGAAAAGGAAATCGTCGCGCGGCGTTTACCAGAATCCACAATGACCATATTGACGTCGATGATTTGCATTTCGTTGCCCTTCGATTCCGGTTGCTAAGACAACATGGCTATCAAGATGTTGAGATCAATTTAAATTTAAATAGTTAGTTTTTATAGGTAGAATTAAGATAAATCTTTTATTTAAATATAGCTTTAGATAAAAGAAAATATTGTTATGGATAAATCTCTTATTTAAGTATAGATTTAGATTTAGATTTAAATAAGAGATAATATTCCATTAGATAAAGATAAAGGAGATTTATATTAATCTTAATCTACGTGGGAGAAAATTTATTCTATGCTATAAATAGAAAGATACTTTCATCAAGGAAAAATATCGACTTTATCATAAGGTTTAAGGGAGGCGAGAGATGACTCCATAAGGGATCAAGACGATCATTAAAGGATAGTTTTGAACATAAAGTTTAAGTGAGACGAAACGGCGGCTCCATAAAGGATCAAAATGATCACAAGGAGAATTTGTAGAAGGAGATCTCGTTGGAGATCATGAGGCGAAGGTTTTTTGTAATTTTCTGTAACGTGTTCTTTTTCTCAAATTCTAATAAAATTCTTGTCACGCCCCGTTTCCCAAAATACGGAAAACGAGAGATGACTAGGCCAGCCATGCTCCTACAGTCAAGGAATAATCCCGTCGTAGTTACACTTCGGCTTCTAGCATTACATGGTAATCAGTAAACAAAGCACACAAGTAAAGGAAATACATCACTAAACTATTACATCAAAGATCATTGTTCACAATTTACAAATAAACGAGAAAAGAACTATTAACCAAGTTCGAGTACAAGATCTCTTTAGGGAAAGCAGAAAAGAAGAAAGAGGTACTCCAGACTAGATCTCCGCCAGCTCGAAAGGTAAATCCGACTCCTGCGCTGGTTCTTCCTCGAGGTCTGAGCATGCATACTCAGGTCGTCAGAGCGACGTAATAGCAATTTTATAATAATGTCATGGAACATGCAAATAAGGTAAATAACACTGAAAGTAAAATGCGGATAATCACTATGTCACTAAATGATGCAAAGTATGATCTGTAGCCCTATCGGTCTCTAAGTCATATTTGAAATCGTATAGTGGAAAAGAGGATCATGTTTAACGGGAGTCTCGTACATACCCGAGACAACGGCCCACACGCCCGGAACATAACCCTGTCAGCCGGATCGCTAGATCCTACCTAATATATATAAGAATTACTTTCGAATGATCATCCTCTAAAACACGGTCCTGCTAAATACGATGCTCTTTCCACTTCGATTTCCCCCTTTTCCCCAGGTTTACACTATTGATAATTATGATTTAGTCGTGTACAACTATACACCAATAACACGGTTTTGTCACTGTTCACTGTATTAATCACTGCCACGAATCATTCACTTTTCCATTGGTGTACTTGACACTCCTAAACCAATATCATTCACGCATGATAATACAATGTCCACTGAATAATGACGCGCACTAACACTATATATATGGCAATTGGGTAAGGTATGCATATTTATGCAGTTAACAAGTCATGTGTAATATGAACTAATATGCACGTCATAAGCTTACAAAAATTGCAGTAATTCATATGTTCAGAATTCAGTGAAATGATACAAATACGGTAACAAGTACACTCTGTCAGCAGTTCAGAAAAATTGGTTTCAGTACAATCGGATTTCTGGTATTCGAGTTACAGCCGTTTCAATTTAAGTGCTCGCTGCAGGAAATTCAGTTTCTGAACTGAACGTCCGTTTCGCGGCACAATTTTCATCCAGTTGGGATCAGAATTTAGTGACGCTACAGTTGAATGAAATATAGGTTTTTCAATAGAGTTTCCAACGCAACAGACGGATTCTCAATCGCGTCTGTACGTCAGAGGTTATGCACTGTTCAACACTGGTGTATTAATTCTGTTTCTGTTTGGGACTGCTATACGTCATGTTCTTTTAAATTGCAGTTTAAATAGTAAACGACGATAAAAAGGAGTGAAATCACTTGAGATATTTAGCTAACAGATTCATCTTCAATAAAGTGTAGGGTTCCGCAACGTACGAGTTCATGCAGCAAGGTAGTAAACATCACGAGACAGAAAACAACAACCAGAGCTGCTCTGGACTGCAGTCCAGAGCCACTCTCCGAACCAATTCTCGTCATAATTTCAGTACAGAAACAATTAAGAACTTGCATGGGTTACAGGTCGTCGATTCGGCTTCGATTTGAGCCCTCGAACACATCGTTTCAATGTGTACACAATTAATTGTGATTTAAACATGTTTCAGGTGCGGGAATTTCTCAGTTTTTACGGGTGTAATTGGGGGTGATCGTTTAAGCCAGTAACAATCGTATTTTTCAGTAAAATTTCTACACAATGTTCATTATCACATGGGCCAGATTTTACGATCAATTTCCGTCAGTTTAAAGAAAGGTTTTTGTTCGAGTTTTGCATCGAACACATACACTATTTTATGTCGCAATAAATGTTCATGTGGAATTTAACGGTATTTCATGTTCTATTGAAACAATTAGCATGAAGCAAGTAGATAACTTGCCTGGAGACGCTTTGGCAACGCACGGCAGCGGCAACAGCACGAACGCGCGACGAACGGCACGGTTTGGATTCGCGGCCTCGGCTCGTGTTTCGGGTTCGTCGTCGGAGTTGCCCGGGGATGTCTCGCGATTCCTGGAAGCGGAGTGAGATGCTGTGGATCTCCTGGGGCGTGCTGGGGTCGACGATGGTCGGTGGTGGTCGCTCCGGCGATGGGCAGCAGTAAGGGTGAGGTTGCAGCGAGGTTTTTGGTGTGGTTTTGGAGTGAGGGAGTGGGTTAGTGGGGCTCGGGTTTGATGAAGGTGATGATGTTGAGGATGTATAGGAGTCGACGAAGTGGTGGGGACTCGTCGGCGTCGGGGTGCAGGCGGTGGCCGAGGTCGGGTGCAGGCGAGGGGTTTCTTGCGAGGAGATGGGTCTCGGTGAAGAGCAGTGGTGTTGAGGTGAAGGTGAGGGCTTTAGGAGGAGCCTAGGGTGATCGATGATGAAGGAGGAGGTTGGAGGAAGTTCGTCGTCGTCGTCGTCGTCGGGGGTGAGCGGGGTTGCAGCTTGGAGCTTTCGAGGGAGAGGAGAGGAGTGAGTTGGAGAGTGAGAGGGAGAGAGGAGTTTGGGGTTTGAGGCGAGGAGAGGTTGAGGTCGAGGTCGTGGGGCACGCAGTCGAGGCATCGGCGAAGTGGGCGGCGACGTGGGGAGCTCGGGGACGTGGGTTCGCCACGTGGGAGAAAAGAAGCGGGAAAGTTTTACGTTGGGGGAAGAAGGATGAGGCAGGTCGGGTCGGGTTTTGGTGGAAATGTGCTGGGCCGAAGGAGTTTAAAGATTTAATGTTTTAATTTAATTTGAATTTTCTTTAGGCTGAGGAAGGGGATGTTGGGCCGGCTTAGGTTGCTGGGCTGGGGAGTGGGTTAATATATATTTAGTTTTAATTTTGGGCTTGGTTTTGGGTTTTGATTTTAAAGGTTTGGAAAAAGAAACAATTATTAAAAACCTAGCAACCAATTTCCCAGAGAATTACGATGAAAAGGAAAACATCGGGGAACTAGGAAAATATAGGAAAATTCTCATTGATGGACGGGGATTTACAGTTCTCCCCCTTTCCCCCCAATCTATTATGTTATTTATTTCTGCGGTTTATATCCCGTGCTTTTTTGTTATTCGTCTATAAAGGGATCTACGTTTATAGATCCGTAAGGTTTTCCGCTGCACTGATTGATCTTTATGGTCTTTTCAATAATTGGTATCAGCGTTACATTTTATAGTTTAGCAATTTAAGTTTACGGTGGGTGACGATGCTTATGTCCGCTCCCCATTTTCTTAGATTGTGATTCTATTGATGGTAGTTCGTAAGGATCCGAGGGAAAGATTTTTTCTTTGGAATTAAGGACGACGGATAACAAGGTAAATAGCACAAAATTTGAGATGGAGAAATTTAATGAAAAACAAAACTTCTCGATGTAGCAGGGAAGGATAAAAACACTTCTGGGGAAGGAAGGACTGTTTAAGGCATTTGGGGATAGTAAACATACCACCATGACATACGACGCATGGGAAAAGATGGATCTAAAAGAACAATATATGATAGAACTTTGTTTGACGGATAACGTGATGTATAACGTTATGAAGAAGGCTTCTGCGGTAATTTTATGGTTGAAATTAGAGAGCTTGTACATGGCAAAGTCGTTGTCAAATAAACTGTACCTAAAGAAGTAGCTTTACGGATTACACATGAAGAAATGAACTCTTATTCAAGACCACCTAAATAGCTTCAACAAAGTGGTGAGTGATCTTTTATGCCTTGAAATCAAGTTAGAGGACGAGGACTGTTCCCCGCCGAACAACGGAGATGCGACCTCGCAGGTCCGTCTTGCCTGAAATTCGGGGCAGATACTAATTGGTGCTATACGTCCACCTCTCCGAAAATGCCAACTTGATTTATGGCACCATATATCGAAGGTTTAAACGGATGCGGCCGATATAGCAGATTTCGTCAGATTCCCCCTCGCTTGAGGGGTTTTTGATTGTGGGGACGCTCTTCCCTGCAGGCGCAAGCCCCTACAGTTAATTACGCTACCGCATCGCGGTAACAACTTTCTCTTTCTCCATATGGTCACTTCGTGTCGTGGGTGTTTGTTTTGTGTTTGGTTGCCCGTGGATTGTATACGGAGACTAATTTGTGTTGTCGCCCGTAGGACGTGGACTAGTCCAAATCCGTATCTTTCTTAGATTTGGGTTTTGGAGGGTTGTGTTTAAGGATACGTTAGCCTTAGTTGAGGCTAAGATCAACTTAAACATTTGTTAAGGACACGTTAGTCTAATTTTAGACTAAGATCAACTTAACGGGATCGTTTAGATCCGACAAGAGAGCAATTGGGCTCTATTGTTTTGTTTAGTGACATTGCGGTCGATAATTAGTTTAAGGACATTACGGTCCATTGTTAGTTTTAAGACATCGCGGTCAAGGTTAAGGACATCATAGTCCGTGAGTTTAAGGACCTCACAGTCCGGTGTTAGTTTTAAGACATCACGGTCGAGGTTAAGGATATCATAGTCCGTGGATTTAAGGACTCCACAGTCCGGTATTAGTTTTAAGACATCACGGTCGAGGTTAAGGACATCATAGTCCATGAGTTTAAGGACCTCACAGTCCGGTATTAGTTTTAAGACATCACGGTCAAGGTTAAGGACGTCATAGTCCATGAGTTTAAGGACCCCACAGTCCGTAGTAATGTGTGGTTGTCGGGACCCGTCACCTCTCTGACGACGTTGAAGGATTACAACGACAAATATCAGAGGAGTAAAGAGATGTACCTTCGAACCGAGTGTAAATTGATTGGAAGAGCAGTTGGGCTCAGTTCAATTTAGATTGAGGACTTATGGCTAGAATTGGGCTAAGTCCAGTTAAAAATGTTTAACATTTTCATTTATGTTTTGCCTATTAGGCATTTGCTTGGGCTCTGCCCTTTTAAGAATGCATAGCATTTATCAGAAGCAAAATAGTGGTCTGATAGTGCGCCACGTGGCTTGTCAGGCGCTTTGCGTCAATCAAAGAGCGCATTGCGCTAGCGCATGCGAAGGCGGCACGTGTCACGCTCAGCGCTGAGCGCAAGTCTGTTAGCGCACTGCGCTTTATGAGTGCGCTGTTGGGGTAAAAATTTACACCCCGGTTGACCGAGTCAAAGTCAAGGTCAACCCCAAGTCAGGTGGGCCCAAGCCCGGGTCAAGTGGGCCCATGCCCGGGTCGAGTCCGAAACGTGAAGCAGCCGACCCTCCCCATGCTAAAATATAAATCATGTCATAAATAATTTTTATGTAATTTTTTTTATGCATGAATGTAAACAAAATGGGCATAAAGCCAATATTTTGTAAGCCCATGGCTTATGTGCAAAAATGAAATGGCACATGAGCCATGGGATGGAAAAATGCCATTTTGTGAAGCCCAGGGGGCTATGTGTAAAATGTATGGCCTATAAAGGCAAAGATAATGAAATATCTCAACAACACTTTTCATTCCCTCCAAAAATAGGGTTCTTTGTGCCTCCTGCTCCTTCTCCAAGGTTCCAAAAACCTTCCTCTTTCTTTTGAATTAAATCAAGAGTTTTACTCTTCCTTTTTCAAAACTAAATAGTTTTCCACCACAAAACCCACAAAGGGGAACTTGGATCTGTCATCAGATCTTAAAAAGGAGAGATTTTGAGATTTCACATCTCTTGATCTTCAAGATCCAGCAAGCAACAGGAGGAAGAAGAAGAACCACTCCCATTAAACCCAGAACACATTCAGGAGCCCGACTCCTCTCTGATTTCTCTTTGAGAAATTTTTTTTCAGGCTAAAAGCCTCTTGTCCTCTCCGGCGCGCAAGTGCGCAAAGCGCCCGCGTGACGACACGTGGCGCGCGCGCTTGCTTGCGCACCTGCGCGCTTGCGCAAGTGCGCAAAGCGCCCGCGTGCCGACACGTGGCGCGCGCGCGCTTGCGTACCTGCGCGCAGCGCTCATGCGCGCCACGTGCCGACACGTGGCGCGCTTGCGCCTGAGCGCACATCACCTACGCGCACAGCGCCCAAGGTGCTGCCCCACGCATCCTTTGGATGCCTTTTCCCCTTTATTTATATATATATGTATATATATATATATATTTGTATACAAATGTACACATACACATACTCCGCAACATTCTCCCCCTCCAAAAAATTTTCGGGCCGGGGCGCTGCCCCGAACCCCGCAAGGGGGCTGCTAGCCCCCTTGACTCCCAGCCCGCTATCCGGGCAGCGGGACCCCCGTAAAAACTCTGCGTGGCTCCCGATATATCCAAACCCCCCTTTTTAAAACAAAACACACGTACACTGCACATTGAGTTCGCATGACCGGTTTAACCCGTTAATCGGAGGTTCCTTCGCCCCAAAGGCGAGGGGTAATTAACGGCAGCTTAGTCCGCGGCTGCCGGAGATTCGGTTCCCCACAATCATTAAACCCCGTCCTACCCTAAGAAGGGAGAATCTGTAGTACGCCTGACAAGCGCGCGCGTATTCCCATCTTACTGGGGTGACGAAAAACACCCTACAGATTCTGGCACGCCCGGTGGGACCAATCTCTCCTCCCATATTTTGGGTTAAGCGTTCATGCGAACTCAATCAATATACATACCTGTATTTATACTAAAATAATGCTCTTTCATGCAGATTTTCAAGCAATCACCTTCCGACGATGTCTTCGATGATGAACTCAGCTCCCGTCTCCTACACAATGAAGATAGACTCCAGGATGGTCCTCCCGGCCAGTCTCGGGCGACAATGGGAGGAGCCGCTGCTACCATTCGGCTCTATTATGTTCATGCCAGTTGGCGCCATCCCAGCTCCTCAAGCCCTGGTGGCAGACAAACCGGTCTCGAAAGGCAGGAGACCAAATGTGGTGATCTCAAGGGCACCCCAACCCAAACGCAAGTCGGTGTCTGAACGGCTTTCCTTGGCCCCAGCTGGGGGCAAGGCCATCAACACCAACAAAGCTACAACGCGTCCCGAGCAAGCTCCAGCGGTGCCCTTGGCCACTGCTCGATCGGGTGTCCTCTCTAAGCTCCCCTCTGATCAACTCACAATGGCTTCCTGGGTAGCGGATGCCTGTCAAGCCTTCAAAATCGAGAAGCTGAGGGAGAAAAGGCTCAAATATAGAGCCAACAAAAGGGCTAGGGCTACTGCCAGGCTAAACCTCATGAGATTCGAAGAACAGGGTTACCCCGCCAAAGATGAGGGGATGGCTGAATGTGTTATCCACACTGTCTACGTGGTGGGCACGCGCAGCAAGAGCAAGGACGGGGCTACCACATCTCAAATCCAATCTGGCTTCAATGTGGTTGCCACTTCCCAAGAACAGCCGCCTCCGCTGGATGATGAAAACCCTCTCGATGAGGCTGATAGGCAGAGGGAGCCCTCAATTCATAAGGAGTCAGGCTCGGAAAGCGAAGATGAGCCAACTTTCCGTCCTAAGACCGCAGAGCAGCAACTTCTCCAAGAGCTCCGAAAACAGCTCAGAAACAAAGACAAGGAGATGGCCAAACTCTACTCCAAAATCGATGACTTGACGAATGTCGTGATGCAGCTCACGGCCCGACTTGCCTCTCAGCCGCCCAATCAAGCGGAGGGCTCTACTCGTGAACCGGGAAGTGGTGTGCCAAAGCAGCCGACGCCTATTCCCTCAAATCCAAAAGTGGGCGAACTACATGAAAATCAGTCGCATCCTATCTCGGGAAATGTCTTGGCTACCGATGACAATAGCCCGCTAACTCAAGATCAAATCATGGATTTGGTTGCCAGCAAAGTCAAAACATTGGTGGCCGAAGCCGAAGCCCAAAAAGATATCGGCAGTAGTGGGAGACCATATCCTGCTCAGTATGATCTGGTAGAATTTCCTAGCGGCTATGTCATCCCCAAATTTGGAAGATTCGATGGGACGGGAAATGCGAATCAGCACATCGCCCATTTCAAAGCCTCATGCGGGAATACTGGGGGCAACGATGCGTTTCTCCTCCGCCAGTTCGTTAATAGCTTGACCGATGTTGCTTTCGACTGGTACGCGAGCATACCAGATGGCTCCGTTACTACTTTCGTCCAAATGGAATCTTTGTTTCGACAAAGGTTCATGAGCGTCAGCGATAAGATCACTATTGCCGAGCTTGTAAGGACCAAGCCCAAGAACAACGAAAGCAACACGGATTTTATAACCCGATGGCGCAATCTCTCCGTCAAATGTGAACCGCCGATAGAGCAGGACCAATCTGTCAGTCTCCTCGTCGGAAATCTCAACAACTGGATGGCCCCGTTTCTATGTACCGCGGGTCTCAAAACATTCCAAGAGCTAACCAGAAAAGTCCAGATGTTGGAACGCTCAAAGCAGGAGTCCTCCTCGGATTCCCAAAATAACAATAGGTCGTGGAGAAACCGAAAGGACGATAATCGCAAAGGCGGAGATCCCTACGATTCTGAATCTTTCAATGCTTCGGCTAACCGAAATAAGCAAGGGATGAGCGGGCCTAGCGCCAACCAGCCTCGGAAGCCAATGTTCGGAGAGGGAGGAGAATCTCCACTAAAAGAGAAGCTGGATAAGGTCTATTCCTTCAGAAGGGACAAAATCCGTAAAATATTCAAAGACGCCCTGAAGAACAGTCTACAACTGCCAGAGTCAAAAAGACCGCAGGAAGCGAATAGGACCGACGACCCCAAATACTGCCCCTATCACAGAGTGATAGGCCATGCCATTGAGGACTGCTTCGTCTTCAAAGATTGGGTCGAAAAGCAATACAAGGCAGGAGAGATAGAACTGTCCAAAGGCGTGTTAACAAACAGTCAAGCTGCAACCGCCAATTTCATACAAACGGAGACCGAAGTTCTTCGTGAAACCGATTCTCTCAGGCATCTGCCTTTCTCTGAAAACAATCGACCACCACGTCATTAAACTGGGAACAATCGACCTCTAAGTCGTTAAACTGGGAATGTAAAAAAAAATGTAAATAAAAAAAAAGTGTAAATAAAAGAAAAATAAAGAAAAGCCGAAATGATGGGGCAACTCGCAATAAAAATCAGCGAGTAAAAATGAAAATGAAAATAAAGCCGAAATGATGGGGCAACCGCGAATAAATAGCCGAAATGATAGGGCGATCGCGACCTTCGCGATAAGAAAAGCTGAAATGATAGAGCAATCGCGGTAAAATAAAAAAAAACAACAAAAAAAAACAAAAAAAAAACAAGGGCGGATGATGAGTTGCTCCTGGTATTATTCCAGTGCAGCAATGCAGACGCCAAACAAAAATCCAATTTCCCAAAATTCTTTCAGCCCTACGGCCAGTCCCCAAATTGACTACCGTATACAATCCACGGGCTCAAATAATTCTCAGCATACCCATGCCCCACCGCAACCACCAGTTACGCGGATGGTCTCCGCCTTTGGAATTATGCTTCATTGGAAAGACCCACTCATGTGTCCTCACGATGCATGAGGAGAACAAACCTTCGTGAGATCCTTACGACTCACCAAGGAAAAACACACTCAGGAGTCCTCACGACTCTTAAGGAGAAAATACACCTGCGGGATCCTTACGACTCGTAGGGAGAAAATGCTTTTATGGGACCCTCACGGCCCATAAAATTGAAAAGTCTTAGATGATAGGGATCCAAACCTGTCTCCTAAGCCATCGCTCCCCAATCCCCAACGGCGAATGATGAGTCGCTCCTGGTACCATATTCCAGTATAGCGATGCAGACGCCAACCAATTCCCAAATCCTCTCATGAAAAATGATGATTCGCTCCTGGTACCATATTCCAGTGTAGCGATGCTGATGTCAACCCAAATCAAATCAAACCAACAACCTCTACGGCGGAATCATGCTCTGTCCCAGAATTTACCCCGTGTCGAAATCACGCTTCGCCTCGGTATACCTACCTTCCCTGTCGGAATTATGCTTCGGCTCGGAATCAACCAACGACCTCCTCGTCGGAATTATGCTCTGCCTCGGAATCAAGTCAACCAGCAAGCTCTGCATCGGAATTATGCTTCGTCTCATAATGCACCCCGTGTCGAAATGATGCTTCGCCTCGGTGTACCTGCCTTCTCTGTCGAAATTATGCTTCGTCTCGGAATCAAGTCAGCCAACAAGCCCTGCGCCGGAATCATGCTCCGTCTCAGAATATACCCCGTGTCGAAATCATGCTTCGCCTCGGAATATTTGCCTCCCTTATCGGAATTATACTTCGCCTAGGAATCTACCTCTGCATCGAAATCATGCTTCGGTCAGAATGTCTGCCGCCCATCAGAATGATGCTCCGATCCCCTGGAATTATGCTCCGCCCTTCGGAATGATGCTCCGATCCCATGGAATCATGCTCCGCCCATCGGAATGATGCTCCGATCCTTGGAATCATGCTCCGCCCTTCGGAATGATGCTCCGAATCTTGGAATCATGCTCCGCCCTTCGGAATGATGCTCCGAATCCTGGAATGATGCTTCGCCAATCGAAACGATGCTCCGAATCCTGGAATTATGCTCCGCTCTTCGGAACGATGCTCCGAACCCTGGAATAATGCTTCGAACCCTGGAATCATGCTCCGCTCGTCAAAATGATGCTCCGATCCCCGGGAATCATGCTCCCCGGGATGATGCTTCGCCTCTGGAATGATGTTCCACCTCGAAATTCAGCTTCAAGATCCATCAATTTCATGCACACAACTCAAATGAGCGGTGTGCATTTATTGATGGGGGGCACTTTGTTGGGGTAAAAATTTACACCCCGGTTGACCGAGTCAAAGTCAAGGTCAACCCCAAGCCAGGTGGGCCCAAGCCCGGGTCAAGTGGGCCCATACCCGGGTCGAGTCCGAAACGTGAAGCGGCCGACCCTTCCCATGCTAAAATATAAATCATGTCATAAATAATTTTTATGTAATTTTTTTTATGCATGAATGTAAACAAAATGGGCATAAAGCCAATATTTTGTAAGCCCATGGCTTATGTGCAAAAATGAAATGGCACATGAGCCATGAGATGGCAAAATGCCATTTTGTGAAGCCCAGGGGGCTATGTGTAAAATGTATGGCCTATAAAGGCAAAGATAATGAAATATCTCAACACTTTTCATTCCCCCAAAAAATAGGGTTCTTTGTGCCTCCTGCTCCTTCTCCAAGGTTCCAAAAACCTTCCTCTTTCTTTTGAATTAAATCAAGAGTTTTACTCTTCCTTTTTCAAAACTAAATAGTTTTCCACCACAAAACCCACAAAGGGGAACTTGGATCTGTCATCAGATCTTAAAAAGGAGAGATTTTAAGATTTCACATCTCTTGATCTTCAAGATCCAGCAAGCAACAGGAGGAAGAAGAAGAACCACTCCCATTAAACCCAGAACATATTCAGGAGCCCGACTCCTCTCTGATTTCTCTTTGAGAAATCTTTTTTTCAGGCTAAAAGCCTCTTGTCCTCTCCAGCGCGCAGGTGCGCAAAGCGCCCACGTGACGACACGTGGCGCGCGCGCTTGCGCAAGGGCGCAAAGCGCCCGCATGCCGACACGTGGCCCGCACGCTTGCGCACCTGCGCGCTTGCGCAAGCGCGCAAAGCGCCCGCGTGCCGACACGTGGCGCGCGCGCTTGCTTGCTTGCGCAACTGCGCAAAGCGCCCGCGTGCCGACACGTGGCGCTTGCGCGCTTGCGCACCTGCGCGCAGCGCTCATGCGCAAAGCGCCCACGTGCCGACACGTGGCGCGCTTGCGCCTGAGCGCACAGCACCTACGCGCACAGCGCCCAAGGTGCTGCCCCACGCATCCTTTGGATGCCTTTTCCCCTTTATTTATATATATATATGTATATATATATATATTTGTATACAAATGTACACATACACATACTCCGCAACATTCTCCCCCTCCAAAAAATTTTCGGGCCGGGGCGCTGCCCCGAACCCCGCAAGGGGGCTGCTAGCCCCCTTGACCCCCAGCCCGCTATCCGGGTAGCGGGACCCCCGTAAAAACTCTGCGTGGCTCCCGATATATCCAAACCCCCCTTTTTAAAACAAAACACACGTACACTGCACATTGAGTTCGCATGACCGGTTTAACCCGTTAATCGGAGGTTCCTTCGCCCCAAAGGCGAGGGGTAATTAACGGCAGCTTAGTCCGCGGTTGCCGGAGATTCGGTTCCCCACAATCATTAAACCCCGGCCTACCCTAAGAAGGGGGGATCTGTAGTACGCCTGACAAGCGCGCGCGTATTCCCATCTCACTGGGGTGACGAAAAACACCCTACGGCTGCGCCAGTGGGTGAACACGTGGCGCGCTCTGGCGCAGTGCGCCGGTCCAAGAGCTCAGTGCGCTATTTTTAGAAGCGCAAAGCGCAAACCGTTCTATGGTTGACACGTGACGCGTTCTGGCGCAGTGCGCCAGTCCAACGGGCGCAAAGGCACAATTCAAGAGTGCAAGGCACTGTCCAATAGCGCAGAGTGCATCTTGATCAATTTAAGATCAAAGAACAAGTTCTTTTTATTCTTCAAGGAAGGCCTTGCCTCAAGATCCAAGAACCAAAGTTCTTGTTCTCATCAAAAGGCTGTGCCTTTATAGATCAAAAGATCTGTGAATGAAGTAAATTACTTCTTTTTAATCTTTTATAATTAGATCTTTTTGATCTTTTTTCTTTTTTATTGAAGATCTTGATCTTGTTCTTAGATCTTTGATCTTTTTAGAAGATGGTTCTTCTTTTTGTGAGATGTTTTCATCTCTGTTCTTCAAGAATTAAATTCTTTACCTTTAAAGATGAATAAAATGATCTTTCTTCAAAAGCTTGCATTTCTTTCTATTTGAGTTTTTTCTTAAAGTTTGCAGATGGTTCTCTCTATCTGAGACTTGAAGTCTTGGGGCCTTTATATAGGGCCAATTGATTTGTTAACTTAGTTGAAAGATTTTTCTCTGATTGATTTGGGAATATTTCCCACCGTTGGATCCTTGATCCTAAAGTTTCTGTTTTACAGAAGATAATTTTCTTATTTTAATAAGAATGGAAAGATCTTTCTAGAACAGAATTTTAATTCTGATTAATAATTTATTATTATTATTATTAGATCTTTTGATCTAACGGTGGGGAATTCTTTAAATTCCAGCGCTGGCGCAATTGGCGTGAGCGCAACTGCGCTAGCACCCGTGGCGCGCAGCGCAGAGCGCAGCGCAACTGGGCTAGCGCGCCTGTGTTTGACACATGGCGCGCAGCGCAGAGCGCAAGGGATCTGAAGCGTTGCTTCAATTTTTAAAATTTGAATTTTGAAACAGAGCTTTGCTCTGATTGGGGGTGCGCTGCCTAGGGCGCAGCGCTCCTGGCGCTGGCGTGTCTGCTTTTGACATGTGGCGCTCAGCGCGCAGCGCAAGAGATCTGAAGCGTTGCTTCAATTTTTTGAATTTTGAAATTCAAACAGAGCTTTACTCTGATTGGGAAACAAGGACCAAACGCTATTGCTCCTATCTTCACTTCCGATTCCAAGCCGAAATACAATATCATTTTCATATCATCAAGATACAAGAGTTAAGGGGAAGATAAGATTCAAGAATTTGAATGACAAGACGATAATGTGACAGGACATGTTCCTAATTTCGGGTTTCCGGGTTAGTGTATTGGGTTCAATATCCAACTAAAAAAAAACCAAATCCAGCTAACTTAAAACCTATGTCCCTGATACCAAACAAATCTAATTACAAAAGTACCAAACCCGACTAGTCCTAAATCCTATGGCTCTGATACCAAACAAACCCTATCACGCACCGCTTCCCAAGATACGTAAACACGGCACGCGACAGAGCCAACCATGCTACCTGTGGCTATGAATCATCCCTCCACAGTCACATTACGGCTGTCTATCAGATATCAAGAACAGTAAAATATATATCTAGCTAACACATGTTCATCTGCCACAATAAATAAAATCAAGAAATGCATATAGCGGAAACGAATTAAGATTTAATAAACAAGAGTATCTGAATCACGTCCCAATATGGGCTCACATCAATAAAATAAAACTACAGAAATAAACGAAACTAAGCCTCTCAAAACTAAACGTCCAGTTCATTACTGCTCGGCTTGATTGCTAAAGTACTCTTGATCTGCCTTCGATAAAGGTAGAGGAACTGGGCCATGCAAAACCCAGACGTCAATGTGTCATAATATCAAAACAATAGTAATAATTAGAATATGATGCCATTATTAATCGTGCGTACGAATAATAAACACGAGTATAAATAGTAAGCTATATGTATGTGATGTGCACCCTAAAGTCTGTGCTTCTAAGTTATCTATTCTACAAAATTTTGAAATCAATTAATGTAATTCTCATCGTAACTCAACAGTATATATCCCGTTCATTCCCCACGGGACCACGGTACAATAATTTATTCCGTAACGCTCGGAATAACGGCAAACAATGATTTATTCCATGACGTCTGGAATCACGGCAAACAATGATTTATTCCGTAACGCCCGAAATCACAGCAAACAATGATAACGATTATTCCGTAACGCCCGAAATCACGGCAAACAATAATAATATCCTCTTGAGTTACGTTTCTGTTACATTCTTGATTTCTCCTTTTCCCCCAGGTTTGTGTTCAAGTCAGGTATTGCTGATATAAATCTAATACCAACACAGGATCAAGCAGGTACATGTCTTGTCTATACAGATAAAAAGTCACATCTATCGGGACAACAATCAGGGTTGTTGGTATTAGTAATAAGATCCAAATAATAAGTCTGGCAATGTGTTGTGAATATGCCATGCACTCTATATTAACCAAAACAGATATCAATGTAAAACTGTAATCAATATCATGATACAACTAATGCCAGGATGCATATGTATCTATCTGTAATAACCATTATATGTCCATTACCATATATGATGCAATCTACATAACATATTGAACCGTTATAGTAGTATAATAATATTGTGATATTCCGGTATGTAGCGAGATAAGCTATTATCAGTACGGATACAGACAGATACTATAAAACTGTAAATCGGTAATTTCTTCTGAATATTAAAACACATGCACTATAATTTATCAAATAGAGGAGAGAGAGTAAGGTGATGGTGAGGACGAGGGCGAGAGGGTGAACGGCGGCGATGGTTTGGCGAGCGTCGGTTAGGGTTTCTGGGTTTCACGCTCGCGGGGAAGAAGAAAGGAGGAGAGAGAGTAAGGTGAGGTTTTAAATAATATATTATATAATATATTTATATATATTAGAGATAGAGAGAGAGAGAAACAGAGGTGGGGAGAGAGAGACAGAGAGAGAAGTGAGAAATAGAGAGAGGGAGGGATTATATTAGTTATTTATATATTATATTTAACAGTGATATATATTATAAGTTATAATATAGTATATATATTATAGGTTTTTACAGATAATATCAGATTACTCCGAATACTATCCGTAACTATCCAAAAATCTAGTTTTTCAATATGAAGAATATACGTAAAAGTTTAAACCATAATGTGATATCCAGTAAATAAAAATGTATACCCTCAGGTATGAATCTACGTAAATATACGCAGCGATCCAAAACAAGTCTGTTTTAACAATTAGGGTACGAATATGATATATGGGTGCAATCATAGATATGGGGTACGATGACGTGCAAGGCTAGATAAGAAAATATGTTATTTGATTTTATATTGTATTTTTAAAAGATATGCGGATACTAAAATATATTATATATGTTTACAAAATTTCGATTTGCATGGATCCTTTGTAATAGCAAATATTTGATATAATCTTGAATCATGATGGGTTTCAACCATGCGGGTCGGGTCGGGTCGGATAATAACCATAACTGCTAATTACACTATCTGCAACCCAAAAGCAACAATAATAAAGAAATTTGTCGTGAGATTTAAAATACCCCAAATAAATATAGTATAAGTGCATTAGGATGTTACATCGGCCCACTCGCTTATCTTATGATACCACACGTTGATATGCTTAGTTCAACTGTAGTATACTTGATTTTTCGCCAAGTGAATACGCCCTTATTGAAGGAACCGACCTCTTATCGATTTGATCAAAATCGATACTAAGGTGAACCTAGCGGACATACCGACGAAGGTCATTCCTACGGATAAGTTCAAGACAGCTTTGGTTTTTATTCAGATACTCAAATGTGAGGAAAGACGACCTTGGTAGGAGGGTCGTAGCAATTTCTCGGTTCTGGTTAAAAATTCACTCAGCACCAGTTTCGCAATCCTGAAGAAAGATTGTGCCAGCAGAGGAAAACGGGGAGAACAACTGAGGATACAAGATGAAGGCGACAAATTTTCGAGGTTCTATATAGATTTAAACTAAGGTGGAGATTGTTGAGATTGGTTTAAATTTAAATGGTTAGTTATTATAGATTAAATTAAGATAAATATCTTATTTAAATATAGATTTAGATAAGAGAAAATATTCTTATATATAAATCTCTTTAAGTATAGATTTAGATTTAGATTTAAATAAAAGATAATATTCCATTAGATAAAGATAAAGAGATTTATATTAATCTTAATCTAAGTGGGGAGATGGTTTATTCTATTCTATAAATAGAAAGGTGATTTCATCAAGGAAAAATATCGACTTGATCATAAGATTTAAGGAGGCGAGAGACGACTCCATAAGGGATCAAGACGGTCATTAAGGGATAGTTTTGATCATAAGTTTTAAGCGAGACGAAACGGCGGCTCCATAAGGGATCAAAACAATCATAAAGCGAATTTTTAGAAGGAGATCTCGTTGGAGATCATAAGGAAAGGGTTTTTTGTAATCTTCTATAAGGTGTTTTTTCCCTCAAGTTCTAATAAAGTTCTCCTCATTCTCCTCAATCTATTGTGTTATTTATTTCTGCGGTTTGCATTTGGTGTTTTTTGTTATTGTCTATAAAGAGATCTAGGTTTATAGATCAGCAAGGTTTTCGCTGCGTCAATTGGTCTTTGTGGTCTCTTCACTGGTATCTAGATTTTGCTGTCACTGTTGATATCACTTTTCCTGCCCTCTAAACTTTTCAATATTTAAGCAGATATATTCGAGAAGTTTAAAGACACTGAAGGAAGTTTCAAGGCCATATTGAGTGACGATGTTAGAGGATTGTTAAGCCTTTATAAAGCTTCATATCTTAGCATCCCTGGCGAATCTATATTAGACGATGCTACGGAATCCGCTAGAAAACGTCTGCAATCGAAGGGGAAAGCTGTAATTTGCGCTCGCCTTTATGTAGGCGGATGGAGAGACTTGAGGCAAGGTTATTTATTGATATTTACCAAGAAGATGAAGATAATAGAAATGATGTGGTATTAGAACTCGCGAAGTTGGACTTCCATCTGCTGCAGCGACTTTACCGAGAAGAGATTAAAATTATCTCCAAGCACGTCATAATATATTCAATCACTTGTACCTATAACTTATTTTAGCTTAAATTACAGTATATTATTCTTGAATATGATCGTTTTTCAGTTAACTAACATAAGCTCCGTTAAAGTTACATAATTAAAGGTATTTTGGTGGAAAAAAACTTTCAACCAAAATTTAAGACTGTTTATGGCAATAAAATAAGGGTGGTTTAGTGAAAAACAATGGCAGTGAAGGGCAGTTCCGTATGATTCATCCATTATTTTGCGTTACAAAACCAAAATTTGATGTTATTGGATCGTTTTTTGCGGCTATTTAGGTGGTGGATAGAATCAGGGCTTGTAGAGAAGCTTAGCTTCGCATGGGACCGAGTGGTGGAATGTTACTTCTGGATGCTTTCTGTTTATTTTGAGCCTCAGTATTCGAGAGCTAGAATAATGACGACTAAGGTGATCTCCGAATTTTCTTTCATGGATGATATTTATGATGTGTATGGTACACTGGAGGAGCTATGAGTTTACACGGAAACGATCCAAAGGTACAATAGTTTGTGAAAAGTCCTAATTATTTAGATCTATATTTCATATTTTTGGGATGTAACTAAAGATTTTTTCTGCCCAAAACTTCTACGGAGAGAGGGGGGAAAAGAGAGAGGCAAGTTAATTATTTAGATTTGACTTTAAGATTTGTTTATAAGTGTAGTGTATTATAGGATTAGTTGCACATATCTCCCCTGTGGTTTACCCTACTCTATTAGCGAAGACCCACCCTCTCTATCCATCGACCAAAACCCTAAATAACACTCAAAATATCATAAACTAAAAATGATGGAGGTCGGTTTCTCCTTCAGATGTTGTCCTCCGTTGATCTTGCTGCTAGCGAGGCTGAACGGTTGAGATTTGAGATGAGAGTTGAACGTGTTGATCTCAATGGATTGTTGGTTGTCGTTGACGCCGAGCTACCTGCAAGGAAAGTCCCGGAGTGGGAAACCACCGTAGGACCTTCCGACGATCAAGTAAGTACCGAGAAATAATGACAGGGTAGCGGCGTATTGGAATAAGTTCGAGATACCTGAGTTGTCTGGAAAAGAGGATTTATATAGCGGTCGCATAGAGCAAACCGGCATGAGATTCTCGCTGTCTGTTATGCCCTCGCCTCACGTTAGCGTTGATGGCGGGGTACGTCCATTAATTGCGGGATAAGCCCATTAATGGAGAGACGCGCCAGCGTGGGATGCGGGATGTGGAGCGACGAAGATTTTGTTTTGGCGAGATATACGGAGCCGTTACGGCGACGCTTGGGCTCCGTGCACTCGGTTGAACAGGGAAGTCGAGGAAGATCGGCTCGGTGGATAGCTAGAGGCGAGCGATGAATCCGAGGAAGCTCGGCTCTGTAACAGCTCGGAAACGAGTAAGAAGGCTGTGGAAGCTCGGCTGTAGGATTGCTCGGAGATGAGCTGTTGGCTGGTTGCTAGGCGAATATGGAAAGTACTCCGGAGAGATCTCCAAAAGGTCGGATGCAACCTCGGAAACGAGGTACCGAGGAATGTCCCTGATGTATCATACTTATTCCAGCTCCGTAGTCCTCAGGAATCTAGCGGGCTTACGTGGATGACACGTCATCCGCTATGTGTCGTGATCTGGGGAATTCCCACTTATGAGCATCATCATTAGCCCCCACTCTTATTCCGACCTATTTATGGGTCGGGTTGAGAGTGGTTTGCTCGGTTTTCTCTGCTCAGCTTGGTACCGAGAATTCTTCGTGGTGGATTGTCCGGGAATAACATGGCATTTGGCAGTTGCGTCTTTTCGATCTCCGAGTCAACGTGGCGTCTCATCATGCGCCCTAATTTTCGCGCGTATCCCCAATGACGTTAGTGGATCACCGAAAGGGCGACGCCGTAATGGAGATTTCGCTTCGTCTGTTTAGGCCGGCTATCAACCGAACTTGAGTTTTATTTACTTGGGCCATGTTAGGAGTTTGCCTACTTCGGGTACGTGCGCCGGGTAGAGACCTGCCTGCTGTTTTAATGTGAAGCTTAAGGATCCACCGTTGAGGCCGAGTAGGAAGATATCCGGCGGCCTCATGACGAGGGCTTTTGGATCTACGGCGCTGTGCGGCCGGGTAGCTATCCACTGTGGATGGGCCAAGCAGGAAGCTGCCCGGTGGTCTCATGATGAGGGCTTTAGATCCACGTTTTCGTTGGATAGAAAGCTACCCACTGTAGATAGGCCGAGCAGGAAGCTGCCCGGCGGCCTCGTGATGAGGGCTTTGGATTCACAACATTGTTAGGCAGGAAGCTACCCGCGGTGAATGGGCCGGGCAGGAAGCTGCCCGGCGGTCTCATGATGAGGGCTTTGGATCCATAACGTTGTTGGGCAGGAAGCTACCCGCGGTGGACGGGCCGAGCAGGAAGCTGTCCGGCGGCCTCGTGATGAGGGCTTTGGATCCACAACGTTGTTCGGCGTGAAGTTACCCACGATGGACGGGACGGGCAGGAAGCTACCCGGTGGCCTTGTGATGATGGCTTTGGATCCACGGCGTTGTTGGGCAGGAAGCTACCCACGGTGGACGGGCCGGGCAGGAAACTACCCGGCCGCCTCATGATGAAGGCTTTGGATCCACACCGTTGTTGGGCAGGAAACTACCCGCTGCGGATGGGCTGAGCTGGAAGCTACCCGGCCGCCTCATGATAAGGGCTTTGGATCCACAACGTTGTTGGACAGGAAGCTACCCGCTGTGGATGGACCGAGAAAAAAGCTATCCGGCGGCCTCGTGATGAGGGCTTTAGATCCATGTCTTCGTTAGGCAGGAAGCTACCCGCGGTGGATGGGCCGAGTAGGAAGCTACTTGGGCGTCTCATGATGAGGGTTTTGGATTCACAGCGTTGTTGGGCAGGAAGATACCCGCCGCGGATGGGCCGAGCTGGTAGCTATCCGGCCGCCTCTGATAAGGGCTTTAGATCCACAACGTTGTTGGGCAGGAAACTACCCGATGTGGATGGGTCGAGCAGGAAGCTATCCGGCGGCCGCGTGATGAGGGCTTTAGATCCACGTCTTCGTTGGGCAGGAAGCTACCCGCGGTGGATGGGCCGAGCAAGAAGCTACCCGGCCGCCTTGTGATGAGGGCTTTGGATCCACATTTTCGCTGGGCAAGAAGCTACCCACTGTGGATGGGCCGAGCAGGAAACTGCTCGGCGGCCTCATGATGAGGGCTTTTTATTCACAGTATTGTTAGGCAGGAAGCTATCCGCGGTGAATGGGCCGAGCAGAAAGCTATCCGGCCGCTTCGTGATGAGGCTTTGGATCCACGTCTTCACTGGGCAGAAAGCTACCTACTATGGATGGACTGAGCAGGAAGCTACCCGGTTGCCTCATGATGAGAGATTTTGATCCACAGCGTTGTTGGACAGGAAGCTACCCGCTGCGGATGGGCCGAGCAGGAAGCTGCCCAGCGGCCTTATGATGAGGGCTTTAGATCTACGTCTTCATTGGGCAGGAAGCTACCCATTACAGATAAGCCGAGCAGGAAGCTACCCGGCCATCTCGTAATGAGGGCTTTAGATCCACGTCTTCGTTGGGCAAAAAGCTACCCATTAGGGATGGGCTGAGCAGGAAGCTACCAGGCCACCTCGTAATGAGGGCTTTGAATCCACAGTGTTGTTGGGAAGGAAGCTACCCGCCGCGGATGGGCCGAGCAGGAAGTTGCCCGGTGGCCACGTGACAAGGGTTTTAGATCCATGTCTTCGTTAGGCATGAAGCTACCCATTGTGGATGTTCCGAGCAGGAAGCTACCCGGCCGCTTCGTGATGAGGACTTTGGATCCACAGTGTTGTTGGGCAGGAAGCTACCCGCTGCGGATGGGCCGAGCAGGAAGCTGTCTGGCGGCTCCACAACGTTGTTGGGCAGAAAGCTACCCGCTATGGATGGGCCGAGCAGGAAGCTACCCGACCGCCTCGTGATGAGGCCTTTAAATCCACAGCGTTGTTGGGCAGGAAGCTACCCGCTGCGGATGGGCCGGACAGGAAACTGCCCGGCGGCCTCGTGATGAGGGATTTAGATCCACGTCTTCATTAGGCATGAAGCTACCCATTGTGGATGAGCTGAGAAGAAAGCTATCCGGCCGTCTCGTGATGAGGACTTTGGATCCACAACGTTATTGGGTAGGAAGCTACCCGCTGCAGATGGGCCGAGCAGAAAGCTGTCCGGCGGCTCTACAGCGTTGTTAGGCAAGAAGCTACCCGTTATGGATGGGCCGAGCAGGAAGCTACCCAACCGCCTCGTGATGAGAGCTTTTGTCGGCTGCCTATAGGCACCTCCGAGTTTCATCTACTTGAGTGAAGGACTGGTCATTGCTTGTGTAATGTCCCACGCCCCAGTACAGATGGTATTGTCTGCTCTGACCGAAATCGCACGGTTTTGTCCTTCAGAGAGAACCGGACCCGCCAAGGGGCCACTTCCCAGGAGGTCACCCATCCTAGGACTTCCCTAGGCCGAGCATGCTTAACTATGGAGTTCTTAAGCTCCTGTAGTACCAGTTCATTTAAAAGGCGCATCTGTAATTGAGGGTGGTATCATTACATTCATAATGCAGTTCGGTTCTCTTTCGGAATGTATTTCGAAGATTTCCCTTTTGTTCTACAGTGGGTCCTACGGAACTTAGAGGTGCCCCCACCCCTTGGCATGACAATTGGCGTGGCACTTTGTTCCGTGAACCGGGTCCCAACATTCTCCCCACTTTCGAACAATTTCGTCCTCGAACCACACACCTACTACTGAGAGACCTGCATGAGCCACCATAAATGTAACACCCCACGCCCCAGTACAGATAGTATTGTCCGCTCTGGCCGAAACCGCACGGTTTTGTCCTTCGGAGAGAACCGGACCCAGCCAGGGGCCACTTCCCAGGAGGTCACCCATCTCAGGACTTCCCTGGCCCGAGCACCCTTAACTACGGAGTTCTCAAGCTTCTGTAGTGGCAGTTCACTTAAAAGGCGCCTCTGTAATTGAGGATGGTATCATTACATTTATAATATAGTTCGGTCCTCTTTCGGAATGTGTTCCGAAAATTTCCCCATTGTTCTACAGTGGGTCCCAAGGACTCAAGAGGTGGCCCCCACCCCTTGGCATGACACTTGGCATGGCACTTTGTTCCATGTGACGCTTTGTTCCGTGAGCTAGAACCGGGTCCTGACATTCTCCCCACCTTTGAACAATAGTTCGTCCTCGAACCACAGACCTACTACTGAGAGACCTGCATGAGCCACCATAAATGTAACGCCGCACGCCCCAGTACAGATGGTATTGTCCGCTCTGGCCGAAACAACACGGTTTTGTCCTTCGGAGCGAACCGAACCCGGCCAGGGGCCCCACTTCCTAGGAGGTCACCCATCCTAGAACTTCCCTGGCCCGAGCACGCTCAACTATGGAGTTCTCAAGCTCATGTAGTACCAGTTCACTTAAAAAGCACCTCTGTAATTAAGGGTGGTATCATTACATTTATAATGCAGTTCGGCCCTTTTTCGGAACGTGTTCCGAAGATTTCCCCATTGTTCTACAGTGGGTCCCACAGACTCAAGAAGTGGCCCCTGCGGATTCAAGAGGTGGTCCCCGCCCTTTGGCATGACACTGGGCGTGGCACTTTGTTCCGTGTGGCACTTTGTTCCTTGAGGAAGAATCGGGTCTCGACAGCTTGACGGGCAGGAAGCTACCCGCCGGCCAGTTTAAACTCTCCTGCATTGAATGACCGGATACGGTGGGCGCCTTTGTTGCTTAGGCTCGGGTAAGTCGGTGACGACCATGATCTGCCCGATCGTCAGCTCTCCGGTTTCAAGTTGGTCGGCTTTCGCCCTATCTACTTGACGTTTGTCTCGCAGGTATTTTGCTAAGTGATTAAAATGGATCAGCTCCTCGATGTAATCACGTAGCTGTTTACAATTCTCGGTCGGATGCCCTTGCGTCCGATGATAGGCACAATACGGGCCGCGGAGTCGCTTGCCCGGCTTTTGTGTCATCGGTCCCAGCTTGAAGAATCTTTCGCTCCTTACCTCCTCTTGCAGCTCGTCCTGTGAGATATTGAGAGACGTGTACTCGTGAAACCTCGGCGTATAAGGTTTTGACCGATCAACCTTCTTCTTGTCTTCTTCCAGGTCTCTTTTCTTTTAGCATGTTCGGTATCTTCGAGAAAAGTGAGCGTTAACTTCGGATTCGAGTTGGATTTCCTGCTCGGTCTAGACCTTTACCTTGGCCAGGGTCTTAGGTTGCGCCAATGCAAAAGAGCGGAACCACTCTTTGTGCCTAAGACCAGACCTCAGGGTGGTTATGACCGTCTCATCTCGATGCTTAGGTACCTCCAAAAGTGCATTGTAGAAACGAGAAATATAGTCTTTGAAAGACTCCCTGTCCTCACACTTGATGGTGAACAGGTAATCGACCGACCTCTTTTGTCGCTGGTTGCCGATGAAGTGGTTGAGGAACTGCATGGCCAATTTTTCAAAAGTTGAGATTGAACGCGGAGTAAGGCCGCGAAACCAATCTCGCCCGGCTCGGATGAGGGTGGTGGGGAAGGCTCGGCACTGAGCCGCATCCGAGTTATCTTGGAAGCTCATGCCCGCCGTAAATGCGTCCAAGTAGTCCTTTAGGTCAGACTTCCCGTCGAAGAGGGCCACCTTGGGCAGTTTGTTCCGAGACGAGACTCGCTCACTTAGTACCTGCTCCGTGAAAGGCTTCATGAGAGAGTCCAAGAAATATCTCATCGACCCCTCAGGCAGGCGAGTGGGGAGCTGCATGTCCTCGATCTTCTTCTCGAGAACTCCGACTGGTTGCTGGTATCCCGAGGATTCTCTTTGGTCAGAGTCCCTGCTATACTCGCTTCGGGCTTGGGCGACGGAACGGCTTCTGCTTCGTTCTATCATGTTCCTCAGTACTCGAGTTGGACCCTTTGTGGTTCTCCCCGGCGAGCGCCATGTGCAAGGCCCCAGTGATGAGGGCAATGTCGGTCGTTCCTGGAATCAGGTGTTCTGACCGGCGTCGCCTAGGAGGACGAGAGAGCAGGCGAACGTTGAACTGATATCTCGGCGTTGAACTGTTCGGCGCCCAACGAGTCATGGAATCATTCGTCGTATGGCGGTTGTGATAGCCGGAATCGGCTCGCCGGCGTTCTATGATGTCAGGATTGACATGAGCGAGGCCGAGAACTTGAGCGCGTTCGTCCGCCGTCTCGTTCCCACCACCATTCTGGGGGGCAGGTGCGGTGGTTTGCTGGGCCTGGACGGCAGTTTGAACGCAAACGAGTGCGACACCGCCAG
Source organism: Agapanthus africanus (assembly GCA_030015575.1). Lineage (NCBI taxonomy): Eukaryota > Viridiplantae > Streptophyta > Magnoliopsida > Asparagales > Amaryllidaceae > Agapanthus > Agapanthus africanus. Next base: position 45,437,927 of record JASDDO010000001.1, on the reverse strand, counting down.
TCAGTCGATCCGTGTGTCATGACCCGAAATTAGGCACGTGACGGTCCTTAAACTACGTAACGTCTACAGGCGTAACACAATTCAAGTAAGCCAAAAACCCAGCAATCTAAACCATCAAAAATAGTAAGTGATAAGAACATTTTTAAAACTTTTGAAATCTCAAATACAAATTCTTTAAAGTCCAACTTTACTTTCTTAAAAATTTGGGCAGCACCTCCTTTGTAAAACAAGCCCCCAAAAAGGATACAACAAAAGATATAAGTAAAGCATCCCCAAACGGGAGCAAATCCACGCTCAAAGGTGGAAAACAACCACCACAACAGATATACGACGCCGTAGCGAAGAAAAAAACGATATAAATAAAACTGCATCAAAGGCCTCCAAGTCACAAAATAATATACAATATCGTCCTCACAACTCGTCTCTAAGTCAATACATGATAGTGGTAGATGGAGAGTACATGGTACAAAGATATACAATGAGCAACTTCGGATAACCGCAAAACCCACCTATACCAAAACTGCACACAGTCAGCCGTAACGGTATCCGCTGCAAAAGATGATATGATAGGTAGAAGCCCTGCCTCGACTACTCTGAGGAACAATCTGCAAACCCTGTGGCACAACGGGGATGAGTTTCCAACTCGTGAATAGTAAATAACATATGCAGGTAATCGCAAGTATGCACGTACTGTGCAAATCTAACACATGCAAGCTGATAGCAATAAATGGCAATATGTGTATGCAACAGTCATGAAAGGTATTCTATCAGGTACTACTAATACATGAAGTAATGGATATCAAATAAATGCGGAGTATGGGATAAAACATGTCATCCTCACAGAATTCTCATCGTGGCAGGACCAGTGTCCATCTAGACAATCCAAATCCCAATTTCCTCAAATCGGTCCTCATATCGGCCATAATATCGGCCCTCAAATCGGCCATAATATCGGCCCTCATAACCTGTAAGTCTCACGAAACCTGAGTGTCAAATATCGACACCCGAAAACATCATGAAAACTAGTGCCCAGCATCGACACATAAAAACAGGTCTATCAGGTGTCGTCACCACGACTGTCCCTGATATATACGTATCATACGTTCCTCGGAAACCTGAGTGCCCAGCTTCGACACTCGAAATTCCCTGTATCCATATGTACATGACTCCGGTCGATATCTCCGCGATCACCGACGAGTCAAATACTGTCACCGGTAGGTAGGATTCCCCCACTAACTCATCGCCATCACCTGCGATCTTCTTTCCCCGGGGTACCTCCGGGCCCCCACCATGTACCCGCACATGGCCCACTCCACTCCTCGCATGGGGTATATATCACAATCTCAGAACCGAGAAATCTCATGGTGGACGCTGAAATATCATATCAAGAGAAACCAGGTTTTTCAAATAATGCATAATTTCATGAAACTATCACGGTCCTCAAATCCAGAAAACATCAAGAAATCAATAAATATAATTGCATAGATCATTATATATATGTGTACATATAAAACAGCGTCCCATACCACTGATATATATACTTAGGAGTAAAACATCATATGAAATCCAGATCTCAATGCGGAAATCCATGAATATAATATATCCAACATGAAACGGTAATATGAGCATATAAAAGAAAAACCGTTATTTAACTGCAACAGGTTATTAGTATATCATGCGGTTTCTAATTCTCCAAAACCAAATGCAACATCATATAGAGGTGAGCATGTAACTATAGCAAGGTGTATGAGCATGTACCTATCAATAATGATGTAATACCATACGGTTGTATGTGTAAGTATGTATGCAAGATGTACATGTAGCTATGTCTCATAGATGTATATACCTATCACTAGTGGTACAATACCATGTAGGTATATGGGTAACTAGCATGTAGGCATGTCAAGGTATATGTGTAAGCATGTAGGTATACAGGTATGCTATATGTTATATGCACAATAAAAATAAGGATCATGTCTCAAGTTCCTAGCCAATTCAGTATCACGTATGTATAGGTGTTGTGCGTGTCATAGCAATTATTGACGGTGCGAGTGGCATACAATCAGTGCTCGTGCAACATGAACCGTCAATAATAGTGCAGTGTCCAAAGGTACAAGTCCAAGCACAACAAGTAATAATATGCAATGAAGTTTTATGCCTATATGTGCAATATAAACATGCGGCTAATATCATATCATATCTAGCCCCGACGCATAACGCTATGCGGGCGATTCCCCTGTAGATGTTAAATCTACTCACTAACGCTCCCGGCTAAGTAAAGCCAACCACCTGCTTCCCCTTCTTCGCAGCGCCCGAAGTCCCCGCTTGCGATCCTAAATCACATAACAACAAAGCAAGTGTATATTAGAAACAAGTATATATTAACAACCGACCAATAACACGTACACACTACGTTTGACCGACGCACCAACTCCAAACATACTCTTAAGTGTTCATCTAGTGGCTAACGTGCGTAGCGACGCTACGAAACCAACTCAAGAGCAAAAGCTACATAAAGACACGTACCGTGTCGGATAACATAACGCGCGTAGTCGAAAAACTAGAAAACAAGCAAAGTGATCCCAGATTTTGCTACACAATTAATTTGTAAAAGTTGCAAGTACCACGAGACCACACACAACCTCAGAGACCCCCACACCAAAACTAAAACCCAAATTCCCCAGTCTGACCTCAAATTGCGGCCAGAAGCAATATATTTGCGGCCCACTGTTCATGGAATTGTTTCAGGTTTTTATGGTGGGTTCTAGGTCACTACACAAGGTCACTGTGATGGGAACTTTACCAACAAATATCTGGTTTGATAGCAGATCATCCAAGACCCAAAACTACACTAAAAATACGATAAGTGCACGAAACGATACTTTAAGCATTCTAAACTGAAACGAATAAGCTACGCAACATTAAAAAGACTTACTCAACAGAAAGAAATCATTACTTATCCACACAAGTTCAAAGATCTTCGCTTTCCAAACTCCAAGGTATCTAAAAGGCAAAACAAGGCTTGAAAAGGGATTTGGGTGAGATCTTATGAAGTTTGTGAAGGTTTTTAGTGAAGGAAATGATAAGTGTTCAGTTGAGAGTTGAAAGAAGTGAAGAGAAATGAGAATGAGATCAAGTGAGAGAGAATGAGAGTGAAATGATGAAGAGAGAGTGTGAGGTGAGAATAAGGGTGAGTGCACCATTGCATTAACTCTCACATTAATGCAAGCATGGCTCTCATGACTTACCATTGCCACCTCCTCCCAAATCCAAAACAAAGGAAGGAAATATCTTCTCACCATAAATATCTAAAGATTTAGGGTTAAGGTTAAAACAAAGGATTAGGATTAGCTTAAGTTGTCATGGTCACTAAATAAGATTAACACAAACACACCATCACATTAACATGCACATGTGTGTGCAAGCCATAACAAATAATAATAAATTATTAATTAAATATTATAAAATGTGAGGAACCCAAATTGGTAAACTTTTTACCAAAAACCCGTATTATCGCTTAATTAACACTAATCGCATTCCTAAGGTGTTACACCGTGCTTTTAGAGCTTCGACGATATTTGGAGGTGGAGTGGAACCACCCTTGCCTCCGTTGCGAAGCGAGTGATGGCTCGCGCTTGGACCTCTGTTGTGATGATCGCTGGTCATTATATCGAAGGCAGAAAATCAACTTTTGTGGTGGAAAAGTCTTTTGCTTTCCACAGATGGCGCCAACTGATGGAGGTTGGTTTCTCCCTCAGATGTTGTCATCTGTCGATCTTGGGGCAGCGAGGCTGAACGGTTGAGATTTGAGATGTGTGTTGAGTGTGTGGATCTCAATGGGTTGTTGGTTATCGTTGACGCCGAGCTACCTGTAAGGAAAGTCCTAGGGTGGGAAACCACCATAGGACTCTCCGACGATCAAATAAGTACTGAAGAATAATGACAGGGTAGCGGTGTATTGAAATAAGTTCTAGATACTTGAGTCGTCTGGAAGAGAGGGTATATATAGCATTCGCATGGAACGAACCGGTACGAGATTCTCGCCGTCCGTTACGCCCCCACCTCACGTTCGCGTTGATGGCGGGATACGTCCATTAATAGCGGGATACGTCCATTAATGGAGAGACGCGCCAGCGTGAGATGTGGGACGTGGAGCGGCGGAGATCTCGTTTTGGCGAAATACATGGAGCCGTTGCGGCGATGCTTGGGCTCCGTGCACTTGGTTGAACAGGGAAGCCGAAGAAGCTCAGTTTGGTGGATAGCTCAGAGGCGAGCGAGGAGGCCGTAGAAGCTCAGCTCTATAACAGCTCGGAGACGAGCAAGGAGGCTGTGGAAGCTCGGCTATAGGATTGCTCGGAGGTGAGCTGTTGGCCGGTTGCCAGGCGAATATGGAAGGTACTCCGAGGAGGTCTCCAAAAGGTCGGATGCAACCTCGGAGACGAGGTGCCGAGGAATATCGCCAATGCATCATGCTTATTTCAGCTCCGTAGCCTCCAGGAATCTCATGGGCTTACGTGGATGACACGTCATCCGTTATCTGTCGTGATCTGGGAAATTCCCACATATGAGCATCATCAAAAACCCTAAATAACACTCAAAATATATCGCCTAAAACAAAATACATCGTAAACAGCACAAGCTCAATTTAAGTTGTTTAGAGTTAAAATTTTGAGCGTTGTTAGGGTTTGGTCGCTGATCAATCGGGTGCTTATGCTAAAAAGTCACTTGAGGGGGTGTAAGTGCTATATGGTATAGACTATATAATTACCGTTTTCTTATTTATATAATTATTAGATATATTATATACAGCAATGTTTAAAATAGCTCGCTATGTGGCTCGCTATTTTACGCTATGTAATGTTGCTTAGCCTTTTCGCTACGTAGCATCGAAAAATAGCTTAGATATAAAGTAGCTTACGTTTTTTTCTTCCAAATAGCTTATGTTTTTTAACAAATAGTATACGCTACGCTATGCATACGTTTTTCACATAAGATTTTCTATTAAAGTTCTTAAGATTTCAGTATCTAATCATAAATTATATGAAAACGGTTTTATTGAAGTTCTAACCTTTCAATTTGAAATCATATTTAGTAAACATAGAGATTATTTGATTGATTTTTCGATATATTTAATACAAACATGAATCATACATATAAACTCAAGATTGAAAATTAAGAAAATAATGTTATGTTACTTATTGTTGTATGTTATATCTCTTTATAATATATAATTTATTGTAAATAAGATTATGATAATAATAATTACTAATTCGTGTCGCGTACGTTATGCGTAACGCTATTTGCATCTTTTGCTATTCAGCAGTGGAACGTTATACTATACGCTATCGTTATTTTGAACATTGATATACAGGCTACTTAAATATAAAGTCAGGTGCAAAATAATGGAAATTTTCCATCTTCATAAACCAGGAAAAAGATTATTTAGCTGTATTATCACGGGAAAGAATGCAGAGAGCATGATTTTGTGATGTTCATTTTTGTTCTTTAAATCACATATACAGGTGGGATTTAGTTGGGATGGATCAAATGAACGAGTCCCTAAAGCTTCAATATCTTCGATACGGTCGAGGATTTTGAGAACGAGTTAGCAGCGGACCAACTATCTTTTCGGGTCGACTATCTTAAAGAAGCAGTAAGCTCTAGCTTGAACCTTAGAATTAAATTTCATTATATTGCATGTCATCAATTTTTTTTTATATATTTAAAGTAGGTTTTAATAATTATTATTTAAAATTACATTACAGATTAAAAGCACGTGTAGAGTTTTGTTTAAGGAGGCAGTATGAGAGCGGCAAATTTATTTGAAGAATATCTGTCAGTTCCTCTCCCTAGCACCACGTACCCGACACGAGCATGTACTTCTTTCGTCGGTATGGCCAACGTTGTGCCGAAGAAAGCATTTGGTTGGGTTCTTGGTTACCCGAAAATTTCTGAAGCTTCAAGTGAAATATGTAGGCTCATGGATGATGTTGTATCTCATGAAGTAAATATACATCCATAACCGGTCACTGTTATTTAATTTTATAATAAAATTCATTAAAATACCATGAACTTCCATCATTTCCCAAATGAATATGATAAACTTTATAAATTGCAAACAAATATGCATGGTGACCTGTAGGTGCATTAATGGTCCATAAATTTTCGACATATTTCAAATTATTGTAACATGGCATTTTTCAGTTCACAATCGTTCAAATAGTAACTCAGAACACCTTATGGTAAATGTTTTAAAATTAAAATCTATTATATTTATTTGTGATTGACGTAATTTTAAAGCTTTTGTTTCCAATGTTAAAGCTCATGGTATTTTAGTGAAATTTAAGCCATTCATTTAATATAACCCCAGCACTGTTCCCTTAAACGTTAACTATGAATTTTGAAGGTTGAGCAAAAGAGAGAGCATGTTGCCTCATCATTCCAGTCCTATATGAAAGAACACGGCGCATCTCCGATCGAAGCATGCGAGAAATTCCAGGAAATGATTGAAAATGGATGGAAAGAAATGATCGAAGAATGCCTTAACCGGAAAGATATCCCGATGCATCTTCTAATGAGAATCATGAATCTTACTCGAGTGATGGAAACCATGTACAAGGATTACGATTCGTACACGAACTCTGACGGAACTTTGAAAGATTGTATCACTTTGCTCTTGATTCAACCTATATTTGGTTGAAGCACTTATCCTTAGCACCTGCTGTGAAATTTTTCTCTCCTAGTGTGAGATCACCGGTTCAATTCTTATCGGGTCGAATAAAATAAATTACTTACCGTAGCTTTGTTTCTCTCAGTTTTAATTTAAAATTTTTTTTTGCGCATTTTAAGTAAACCCATGTTCAGTTTCTTGTTATTGAGAACATGTGTTAAAATTACTGCTAGTAAAGCAGGTTTGCCATATGGTATTGTATTTGATTGTTGCTTGAAAGAAATAAACTGCAGTTTGGTTCATCTATTACTATTAAGCTGTTGTATTTCATTGTCAGGGGAAAAAGAAAATATCCTAAAGAAAATATATTAATAAAAATAACAAAATTGATAAGTTTATTACCCAAAAAATAGAAGCATTGACCAAAACAAGGCTGTAACATATTGAACTGTTTAGAAGCCTAATATATATACATTTCAAGAACAGATTCTGAATCCTTGCTTCCTTTTTTTTACTAGTTTCATCAGTCTTCTACATCTTAGTTTAACCCCCGGTGCGGTGCAACTATTCGGCGATAAAATTAGATAGCCGGTTTCTTAAGGAACTTATCATTTACGCCTCTTCGTCCGAAAAATTGGCCCTGGACGGCTCTTCTGGTCCAATCCATAGTTCTCTGATTTCTCGTCGGACACAACCCAGTATGATAATAAACCCTGATAAAAAAAAGAAGAAGCTTCATTATGAATTTGTACTTCATAACACAGGTTAAAGTAGAAAGAAACCATAAGAATTATGCAAGAGCAAAAGTTTATGAAATTACCCAAGGTACAAGGAACAAGGTAGAGGAGAGCAGGTTGACCTCTTCCTTTCATTATATATAAAAATAAATACGTAATGGCAAAACCTGGAAACAAAAAATCAACTCAGTTTCATAAATATCACATAATATATAGATCATTTTTTTAACATTACACAAGAAAAAATGTAATGAATGTTACGGAAAAAAAAATTGGCTCATGGAAATTGTTATAAAAAGCCAGGAAAATGTGAGAATTATGAAACTTGAAAGAATATGCACTAAAATACCCTTAACTATTGATGTTCACTAAATTACTGTAAAATTTATTTACTAAGGTAATTTCCCTTAAAATGTAGCGCTTTAGGGGAGCTTACTGTTAACATGCTTTAGGAAAAACAACAATGATTATGGGTATTGATGAAGCTTACGTGCACTCATTGTGTGTGCACGGAATTATAAAAAATAAACAAGGAGTAACATTTACAAGGAAGGAGTAACATTTACAAGGGCGATAGAAAATAGGATTCTTGCTAGAATTAAGCATTCTCCATAGGTATAACAGAAAGCAAAAAATGATTTAAAAAAAAAATAAAAATGGAAGAAAAAAGAATTATATTACCAACTGAATAACCGACCAACATCCACAGAAAGTACCCGTCCCTGTAGCCTTTCTTCGTCAATTTATCATATCTGCATTTAAACCCGTCAGGGATGCCGTGCCACGATCGGACAAAGAAAAAGGTTTATTTGGGGTTTTGCACAATTATCTTTATATAAATAATATAGGAAGATAGCTATATGATACCTGTAAGTGAAAGCAACCAGAAGTCCGGGGATCATAACATCCCCGAAGCCAACTATAGAAGTGCCACCCCAAGGATCAAAGAACCGAGGAATTAACAGAAGCATTGGAATTGCTTTACCGCCGGTGTTTTTACTGCGAGCAACCTAAAGTTGCAAAGAGAATTTAGTAATGTAGCATTTTGGTCCAAGGAACTTGCTAATCAGTACGTTTCGTGAATGTCAATACTATTGTTGCTCTCGCCAGAAACAATAGCGCCTGATAACTTACACTAAGCTCCCATTAACTATTTTTCATTAAACTACCTTAAAGTTTTATACTACAGCATACTCCCTTCTGCTTAGATTTCAGGGGATTCTTTTATTTAAAATAAAAACCTTAACTTAACACTTTAATGGTTGTTTAGTGTAAAATGGTGATAGTAAAGGGCAGTTCAGTGTACTGTAGGCCAAGATACAATTAGAAAAGGAGCAAGTAATGAATAAGAGTAAATAGCAATTACTTACTTCAACCATCACGCTTTTCTTGAATATTAAGGGCGATATGAAGACCCAAAATATATCGTAAAAAAAGGCACAACAGAGCAGAGCAGATGCAACCTGGGAAATCATAATGTTTATATAATCACACAAAAACACATATTATGCCGCAGATATAGTCACTAATTTCATATTACCTTGATATTTGGTAACTTAACCACGCGCAACCCTGATATCATTAGGCACATTCCCTGAAAATGAATGAAGAATTCAATCAAAACAAGATGACATTCAAATTTATTTGCAAACAAGAAAAGAACAAAATTACTTACAAGTATATCCTGGAAAAGCCATGCAAAGGATGAATCTTGATGTAGAGCCCAAAAAGCGGCAAACGACGCGCAGAAAGGAAGAATTACAATAGACAATATCGTAGACTCTCCAAAAAAGGGGAGATCTACTGAAATCTGATCACAGCCTTTAAATACACTGTTCAAATACTATTTTAGCACGAAAATAAAAGTAACATGCACAAAAAAGAAGAAGAAAAAATTTAAATTAGATCATACCTTGAAATAAGTCCTACTATGCAAGTATGCATTCCCTGGCAGATAAAAGATACAAATAAGCACAACAAAGAAAGGCTAGATTACACTAAATTACCCTTAACTATGAGTAAACTACCTAAAAAAAAGTTTATTACAGTTTTGCTTTTAAGGGAAAATATATATAAGGGATCTTAGTGAAAAAAAGAAAAATACATCTATTGCACGAATCAAACAAAACCAGACCAATATGCAATTATATAGTTACAAGGAAACAGATTTCTGATATATATACCATGGTACCACCAATGCAAAAAAGAATAATCAGCACCCACATCGATAAACTGGACATGAGAAAGTATAGCAGCAACAAAATAGTGGATGCCGATATAAGAAAAACTATAGCTCCACTTGCTTTCAGTTCTATTGTTTCCTCCTCCTCCGTATATCCGCTCTTCATGCCGGAAGCCTGTTCAACATACGAATATGATAAAAGGTAAAATCGATATTTCAGAATGCGGCGAGTGATAGTACGTGTTAACTGGAAACTACTACAAATACCGCATGCGTGCTATATATGTGATAGAGATCATATTATAAAATAAGATTAAGAGGTTAACAAATATGAAAATGCCCACATTCACACTGTAATGAGAATTTTTATAACTGCATATGATTTAAATCATGAGAAATATCAACCACCACTCTGGTTTTAAAAAAATTGATGGGGAATCAGAACTAAATGAAGAAATGAATAAGATGAAAAATTTATAGATTTTTCTATACAGAATTTTGTATATAGAGTTCAAAGGGTACCCAAGAGCAGGAGAATATCATGAAATAACTGCAAAATACTTAATATCGAACATAGACTATCGAGTTATCTACTAAACTACCATCGTACAATTCTGAGCCACAATATAATGGCAACGAGTGCAAATATTATCATCAGCGGAAAGAAAAAAACTCACAAGAAGTTCATTGGGCTTAATTTTAGAAATAATTTATAGGCTATTTATCAAATGATCATAATACTCATGAACCTGATTGCGTGCATCAGCTCCAGCCCAAAAGGAAGCGATGACAATGGTCGTGAACGCCATCAGGTACAGAAAAAACACTGAGAATTCTATTAAAGGCTTATCTGGAGAATACAACACTACATCCACTGCAACAAAACAAGGAAAATGAATGACATCGACAAAGACCATGCGCACGACTTCAAACAGATAAATCACATAACTATAGATATGTGTAGAGAATCAAAAGCACACGTGAAGACCATAAATCAGAAGAGAGAACATGATTTTTGTTAACTTGCCAAAGAATTGATTCTATGATCTTGGCCACTTAGTTGTAAATTAAACACGTTTATAATGTATCGCATGTGTCAGCCAACGTCGCTAAGTATCCATTCAACAACAAAACCTGAATCCTAAAATTTTGAATCAGCAACATGAACCCATTTCCCCCCATTAATTTTGTAAATGTCTGTTTCCTCTTCCAAATTGGTAATCGCCACATTCGTTTTTTTTTATAGGAATCCTTGTTTGTTTACGTGAAGTTTTACCAATATAGAGGATTTTACAATTCCGTAAATATTTTGTGAAAATGGAGAGGAATTGTTATAAATGCGGATCCCAAGACGAAAAATACATCTAGAAATTACTCTAGTATATGCTTTCAGAAACCCCCATTTTTCAACCTAAGAAACATTTAAATGTGTAATTCTAATTGCACAAAACCCCCCATACAGTTAACGCCGTATAGCACTGATACCCTCTTAAGTTATATATTAGAGCAAAACTCCTCTGCTCGTCGACCATAATCCTTTGAAGAACTCGAATTTCACTCAAAGCAACTCAAGATGATTGTCTAATTTGACTCTAGACCTTGTTTATGTTGTTTAGATTAGAACTTGAGGTTTTTAAGGATTTTGGTTGTTATGCAGAGGGGGTGTTTGCGCTAATAAATCACTTATAAATTGTAAAGTTCAAGTGGTTTTGTGCAATTAATCTATAATAAAAGAAGGATCTCGAGCAATTTCCTTTACATAAATTTAAAAGTAAATCCTGAACACAGCAACGAGGATTATAATTTAATAGTTGGAGCATCGACAAGAATGAATTTAATGAGGAAACAAGTTCGTTAGCAAGCACACAAAATAACAACTTACCCTGACCTCCAGAATCCATGGACTTTTTAAGAATCTCCCCATCTGAACTTGCTATCATCAAAACAGGAATTTTGATAACAAGGGAAGTATCATTATCGGCACATACCATCTCGGTAAGTTCTGCAACTCAAATGATGAAGAGATCAAAATTCTATTGCCGCAAAAGAAGTAAATTCAATCAAGATAGATACAAGTAAAATAAAATAAAAATGCATGAACGCCAAATGATACCATCGTCTTCATTTATTACTAGTAATCCCGCTGCACCTCCCAACTCTGCAATTTTGGCCTTATCGGTGTAGGAGCAATTTCCACGCATAGCCAAGACTACGGAATCTGAAAACTGAAATAAATCGCCCATCATTATTAAAATATAAATAAAATTTACAAACTAGATAATAATGAGCTGCTAATAACTAATTACCGAAGACATATTATACAGAACCAGTAAGGTTACTAGAGCTTAGTTAAGAAGCTAAGCTGATATGTATGTATCCAAATCTCCAGGTTTATTAGAATTATGCAAGATAAATTAGTTTTTACATTTTACTACGCATGGATGCTAATATATATTCTATTTAGCCATCTAGACTCACTCCATACATGTCAAGAACCAACTCAACTTCAAAAGTAGTTTATAGCGAAACCGATATTCAGAAATCGATATTCAAAAAATCTAATCCACGAATGTGAGTAATTTTAGTTTTCCGAAGTTGAAGCGCAACCAGACATTCACTAACCAATTTTATCAGCAGCAAATACGAAGCACCGAAGAATCAAAATGAGATATATAATGAGAGAGGGAATGGAGAAAAGGAGGTAATTTGACCTTGGATGATGATTTATTGCAACAATTTAATGGATCTGCAAGAACGGCGGTCCTCTTAATGGCATCAGAAGCTTCTTTTGGTGAATGGATACCAAATGTAGCCTCTAGTCCAATTAATTTTTCATTTTCAACACCGTTCACCCAGTATTTTATGAAAACCTGAAAAAGTAAAAATATGAGGCACGGCGGTGACTTAATCTTTCTGCTGAAACTAGAGATGTACAAGGCTTCAAATTCAATATAATTGGCTTAAAAGGGGGAATGGAAAATGAAATAATCACGATGAGCAGACGTTGTACTCAAACATGAACCAGGAAAATATATAATCAAAATGAACATGTTTGTAGTGATTAGATTTGCATATTCATATGAATACATGTGAAAATATATCCAAAGATAATAACCTCAACCCCTTTACACAAGGCTTAAAGTTCATCTTGCTGTACAAAAGTAGATGCTATTGAAGCCCCCAACACTAGAAGTTCACCATGACGCACGCGAAAAAGACTGCATGATAAAAATACTCGTAGTCTGAAAGTGCTGGAAGTGAAAAAAATAATCCTGCATTGTTGCACATGGTAGTGACTAGAAGAACAAAATTTTGACTTGTTAAATTCGGTGGAGGTTTAAAGCATGTAGGCCTAATTACCATATAGAAAGAGATTGCTATTTTGTGCATGATCACATTGCAGCTTGATTATGTCGTTCACCGAACCTCAAAGGTTTCTCACCTAAGTATCTTCTTTGAAAACTGTTGTGTATGATCCACTATGATCCACTGTAAGTTTGAGGGGGTGTAAGATTTTGTGTAATTCAAAGTACAACATTGGAACTATGTTTATTTGTTGGATAAATTTTATGAAACACCACCGATTTTTCACGGTTTTTGATACAACACCATTGAAGTTTAAAAAGCCCATGAACCCTTCTTAAGGATATTTTCATAAAAAAACACATAAACAATGTTTTATCAGGAAAAATGCCATATTCAGTTCATTTTGGGGCCTTTCAGTCTACATACAAGGCCTTTTGGGGTCCGTCCAATCATGTCTTGCAGGAGTTAATGAAATTAACAATTTCAGACAACATTGCTGGCGTGGGGTTTTTAATAGCATTTTAAAAGTTCATCGGCTTAAATGCCCCAAAAAATCCAATGGTGTTGCTTAAACTTTACCCTTCTTTCTTGTTTTGTGTAATTACAACCTAAAAGAATTTACGTGAATCAAGGATCCTAATTACACAAGAAACAAACACAGATTACAAACAATGCAGAGCAATGCCAACAAAAATACCCAAATCAGAGCAATTAAAAGAGTTTGATAAATAAATTGATGGTTACCTCTGTATTATTTGGGTTGTTGTTGCAGCTGCTGTCAGGTTGGGCACTACCAACAAGAAATAGATTGGGAGCTAATAACATCAAGATCATGAGAGTATAGGATGAGGGTTCACAAATTGCCATTCTTCTTCTTTTTTTTTTAATTTTATTTTTTACCCTCCTTCCCCTTTTTTTACCTTTGTTTCTAACAAAAATAAAAAAGGAGAGAAAAATGTTTTGATCTCCCTCATGTCTCTGCCTCTCCTCCTCATGGATTGAAGTAGGCGCATATTGCGGGTGATTTGACTGGTGCTGTCTTCTTCTTGTTCTTTTCCCTCTCTCTCCCTCTCTCCCTCTCTCGTTTTAGGACACGCATTAAAATTGGATCCAAATACTAGTATCCTTGCTGTGATACCATTGATTTTTGGGTTTTTATTATATAGCCCAAATAGATGTTGAGCAAACCTTTTGGACCCATTTTTCGACTATTTTCGATAAAATGGCAGCTTCGACTATTTTCGATAGACTAGAATATATTGTCTGTCTGGGCTATATGCACCCATTTTTCTGTTCTCGATAAGTTTTATGCCATGTAGACTAGTCTATCCAAAAAGAGTTGAGCAAACCTTTTGGACCATGAGAAATTTTTCCTCATCGCGGCTGAGGTTTAGCTTCCTCTATATATTTAGAAAACATCTCTAATTTTTCTCACTTGTCAACACTCAATAGTTTGTTAGAAAAGGCATATTTTCTTAATTTCATACTAATTTAACATCCTTTTCAATTTATATACCTTTTTTTGGTTTATTTACAAACTAAATCATGAAATTTTGAGAAGTGGGATCTACAGATTAAATATATAAGTTTAAGTACACAAAAACAAGTCTTAATAACAAAGAATGAACTAAAGAGTACAAATTATATACGTTAAACGCAGCTCCTTTAAAATGAAAGTTTTGGAACAGCACAAGAGATGTCAAATGCATGTTATAGAACTGTAATCAAAATAGGCATAAATAAATATGAAAGCATATAAAGCAAGCTCTCTTATGGCTCATAAATGCTTGCCCTTTATCATGTTTACTATTCAGGCTTTCACTTGGAAATATATCCACTAAAATCTGGCAATATTCAAAAACCTCATAAGATTTAAGAGCGGGCAAAATAACCATAAAGATAATAAAGATGACAATAAACTATTTCTTAAGAAACAAAAACAACTCATGAGTGTTCGATACAGGTTGAAAATATTTTCATTTTTCAGTATAAAAGGGCAAATTATATAAAGATAGAAAAGGCTTCAGAACAAACAGCCAATATCCTCAGCATCTCATCACAGCACCACAAATTCAGAATAAATCTATAGATATCAAGAAGGCGATTAATACAACGATTTTCACTTGAAACATAGCAGCGATTTTTGACAGTTTCAAATCTTGGAATGAGTAACCAAAATTAAAAAAACCATCTGAAATATTCCAAGTTTCACAAAGTGACTTGCTGAAGTTTTTGAAATAAAAGTGCTGCAACTCAAAAAAACTAAGCCTTGGGATAACATCACAATTCTCCAATAAGAAAGCTCAACGATTTGCCTTGGCAACGCGCTCAATCTCATCCTTCTTCTTAATTGCATAGCTGCGCAAAAAACAGCTAACAAAGTTAGATCACTGGAATGAACAGACAAAGTTTGAAAAGCATGAGCTAAGTAGCCATCTAACATTTTGAATGTCTACATAAGCATGTGCTTTTGATGTATATAACTGATACAACCACATGCTGAAATATATGTTCTACATGATGTGTAGAAAATGGAATATACGAATACCTACACAGATGCAGCATAAGATTGTGCCGATTTAGTGCTTGGCGTTACAATTTAATGTTTACAGCGTCCATTAGACAAATAATAAGCATTCCTCTTGTCCACTTTTCTTCTGGTTGGGATTGAACTTGCATTCCTCTTGTCCACTTTCATTTCATTTGCTTAAGAACACTTGAGGTTCACTGCTAACCAACAAATATAGTGTACATTTACTTAGATCTTACCTTATGCATCCAATGCGACTGTATATTTCTACAGTTTCAATAAATATTCTCATATTGTTTTATTTTTCAGTATTTTACTGAATTTCTGTATTATTTTTGCTATTTAATGCACATATATAAATAATGTATATTAAAATATAGCAAAAACATCAATCCACCTGGCACTTTTCCCACCTGAATAAAGCATCAATGCGCCCAGCTTTATAGAATAAGAAGATAATCAAACTCTTTAATTTTCTTTTCTTTTCACTTCATTTTTCAAATTCCTTTCAGCGGCCTTGCTTGCTTTGGTGTAGCCTTGCTCGTTTTTTTCATGTGTGTAAATGTAAGAGGTAAATTAAATTCAAATCTCAGCCTCCCTCTAAGATTGCATTATAATATAAAAGACATGGAGCTTATTGCACACGATTCCAAACTATGGCACTTAGATATCATTACTTTCTGTGGGTAAATTTACTAAAATGCTCTTAAATATCATTCTTTATCACTAAACTACCTTAAAGTTTTTTAATTACAGTAAACTCAATCAGTCAATTAAAGTTAGGTTTAAAGAAGCCTACCATAATTAAAAAAAAAGTTCAGGAATTTTTGTGAAATCATGATACTTAATGGTATTTTGGTGAAATTACCCTTCCTGACTATAACTAGATGTCATTATAAAAGCATGCTCTCATAATCTTTAAAATAAAGTTAAAGGAGAAAACGGGACAAAAATGAAGGGAAGTTATCACACACCTATTGGACGAGCCTTTGGCCGCATTAATTAGTTCATCCGCAAGGCATTCAACAATTGTCTTTAACGTTTCTGAAAGCACTCTCTCTAGCGCCTGTAGTGAGAAGGTAAATAGCCTGATTGACCCGTCTCAAGGGAGAAATATCCACTGCCTGACGCCTAACAACACCAGCAGACCCAATTCGAGCAGCATCTTCTCTTGGACCACTACACATACAAAAGAGAGAACCAGTTACCAAGAAGTTGAGATTGATTATGTTGACAAGAGATACTAGAAAACTATACATTTTTTGTCTTGGAACTTACAAACCGGAATGTGGACTTGATTTGTTAGAAAACTATAAACTTGCTGCCCAAATAACAATTAACTACATGAACATATTAGCTGTGGATTCATTTACATGTCGGTTTAATTTTTAGACAGCTATTTCAATTACAGTATGAACATATTCACATAACATAGTGATGATAAGTAGTTGTTCAAGAAATAGCAAGCATTGATATTTTAGCATTTGAAAATAACTATTTGTTTAATATCATATTCTGTTCCGCCTCAAAATTCGAAGAAGCCTACTATTGTAACTTGTTCACGTCCTGTTGCTTTCCAAGCTTTATGAAACTTTGTTGTGGACTAATATTTTAGATTTTCTTATGATACAATCGTACCCAAATAAAGCCAAAGATCAGGCCTTGTACACATTAGTGTTGTATTTATTGTGAAATTTGATTGTTACACAATAACACAAGATACTAAAACAATGATATGGTAATAATCCTAATCAATGTAACTTAGGTGCTAGTGCCGATATGCATTGAAGCTTTTTGGCATAAACTTAAAAAATCTGAGAACAGAAACCAGGAAACATATCACACAATTAGCAATTTACAGCTATCTAGTACTTTGTTCATTTTTGCTTAGATTTATGACCAACTCAAGTTGTACTAGTATTTATGTTAGCCATGATGGACAAAGATATGTTAAGAGTTATAAAGACGTTTAAGATAGTTTTTTAAACATTTAAACAGTTAGGAAAAAATCTCAAAATTATGTGAATATTCGCTGCCATGTGGCATGCTAAGAATCAAATTAAGATTTTAATTTGAGACCCACTTCCATGTCGAGAAAAATGGTAGAGTTATGTGATTGGTTAGGCCTTATAACCAGTGCTTACTACCCTGAACCCATCAAATAAAGCAATTCATTTTAAAAAAGAAATATTCAGCATCATACAATAAAGAGGAAACTCATCCAGTCCTCACACAACTTCAAAATAAAATCAACGAGTCCAATGTCAAAATTGAGAGGGAAAAAATCCTCACCTGTTGATAACAGCATCTACAATGACTTGGATCGTGTTCAAATCAGTAAGCAGAAAAATCAACTCCATTGCATGCTTGACAATGCGAACAGCCATGAGTTTCTTTCCGTTGCTGCGCCCGTGCATCATGAGAGAATTAGTCAGCCTCAACAATGGGGCATTGAGCTTTTCTGAACCTCTTGACGGAGTATCAGCCAGCAGTATGAGGGAGGAAGGTGGAATGCTTCTCAGACACAGCTATGTAATCAATAAGCGCAAGATCTCCAACCTGCAAATATTAATTTCACTATCAAATTACGAACTTGGTTCTTGTAAAGGAAATCGTGAAAAACAATAAATGTTAATCAATGCAACAAAATGTCTTTTGCTCACCAATGTTATCTTTCGTTCATAGTTATGCATGTTAAAATTACTTTAAATTACAAGCCAATGTTATCTAAAATGCGGAAAGTTACAGCACGTGGAAAGAAAAGGGGAATATGGTTTGCTATATATGCATCTTTGGAATGTTTGGATGGAACGAAATACGATTGTGGACATAATGGATAGCAATTTTGAAAGACTAATTGGTTAAGAGTAGCTATTTTGAATTTTTTGAAGAATCTATTGATCATTGTTATGTGAATGGATAAACTATTTTAATCAATATACACTGAAAATATGCTGAAATTATCATTTGGGAATGAAACAGTCCCGCATTTCAGAGCAGCAGTTTCAAAACAAAAAAATGTAGATTTGAAAGCTTTACGGTAACCAAGGGACAACTGTGTCTTTCAGCCTAAATAGATTGCCACGAATGTTTATTCCAAGATTTTCACTATCTGCTTTTCATATTGCCAAGAAATACAACTACCATTCAATTTTTACCCAAACATATATTTCCAACTAAAGCGCTTCTCATAAGATGAAATAGCAGAGCATTAAACATGTCATATCTGTTAATAAAATAACTTTCTGATGTTTAAATTTTATCGATTTACCATTCAACGAAAATGCTTCTCATGACAATATGAAGAATCCTTCGTCAAACTACAAAAATATCACCATACAAATCTGAACAATATGAACAAT
The DNA here is from genome assembly GCA_030015575.1 of Agapanthus africanus. Taxonomy (NCBI): domain Eukaryota; kingdom Viridiplantae; phylum Streptophyta; class Magnoliopsida; order Asparagales; family Amaryllidaceae; genus Agapanthus; species Agapanthus africanus. The sequence goes on along the minus strand of JASDDO010000001.1, from coordinate 45,419,140 downwards.
CCATCCTTATCAAGATTCTTTTTATGTTTTGAATTTTCCTTTAAGATCTAATTTTTTCCTTTTCAAGTTAAAGAGCCATGTATGACAAAGCTTTTGTAGATCTTTCTATCATAAAACAACTCAAAATATCACCATACAAAAAATACAACCTAAGATTTAGTGTTCAAGATTGCAACTTTCCTAGCAATTAAAACAAAATGGATCAACTCCAAACATAATGCCAAATCGATACAAAGAAAAAATAGATCTTCGTTGGAATTTTATTCACAAACGATGAAATTTTTATTAGCAAAAAAACACGGACCTGGACCTCGCCGAAGTCCCATTTGTTGAAAAGCTTGACCTCTTGACGTTCAGACTTGCCCTCCACCGCCGCCACCGCCTCCGCCACCGCCGCCGCCATTGATGATTTGATGAAGGAGGCTAGGATCGCTCGAAGAGAGGAGGGAGATGAAAAGATGCAGCGGCTGCAAAACCCCTAGGCCTTCTGAATAAAAAGGGAATTAGTGGGTCGGATTTGTGGACCAAATCACAAACCCGAACCCGTTTAGGTCGGATCTTGATAAACTGGGCCCAACTCGTTTCCCAAATATTGGGCTAAAGAAAATTTGGGCCTTTTTTATTCTTAAATTTATTTCCCGCTCTCTCTCCTCTCTCTAGGGTTTCAAATCCCCCATTCTCAAAACCCTAGGAAAAGTTCACCCCCAAAATTGCTCTTTCGAGGGTACATGATATCAATCGTGAGTTGTATGAGGGTTCTCATGGCATCACGGTGACGAGATAGGTACAAATTTTGGATCTTGATATATATATTTTGGCTATATTTTCTTCATTTTGTGATTATATTTATGTAACCTCAGATGTTACCATTTTGTTGTGTAATTTGAGCTTTTTTTTTTATCGATTATTCTTTTCATTTTTAATTTGATGGCATAAGCAGCCATTTTGTTTGTGGGGATCGTCCCGAGCTTGCGAATGATTCAAGGGTTTTTGAGAGCATTAGCTCCTGGGTGATTAACATTATGAATTGATATCTTAGATATGATGTTGATAATGGGAAGTATAATTACGTTAAATTTGTGCCGAGTGATTCATGCTGATATTGGAAAATTTAATTATCCCGAGTTTTATTTTGTTATGAAACCCTAACACAGTTATTGAGTAAACATTGCACTTGTGAGCATAATGGTGAGAGAAAGGGTAGATCCAGGTAGTCAACGACCCGTTTGGATTGAGAGGTTTCCTATATATGCATTTAATGAATGGGTTAAGTAAATAAAAGAAGTTAGCACTTTAAACAACAGTTGACGTTGGCACCGTGGCTTGAGGCCTTATGGTTTGCAATCGCAAGATTGATGTTAGGCTTAGGTTCAAATATTTTCTTAAACATCACTTTCTCGGATTACATTTTGTGAAGCGAAAATCTATTACCTCATTTGCTATATATTTATCCATCTTAATGAACGCACTTCTTATTCTAACACAATACCATAGAGCATTTTGAAAATTAATCCTAGCCTCAATTTTGTATCGAGACCATAGAATCTTGATGATACATAGTTCATTGTGGTTTCTTGGAACGAGCAAATGTCTAAACAATGCTAATTTTGTATTCTGGACTAGATTTTTAATGAATTTTCTACTGGTAACAGAAAATTGGCTTATAAATATAAATGGCTTTTGGATGATTGTGTTTTTTTGTTATGTTGGTAAGTAGTAAATTTTAATGATAATGGCTAGATCTATTGAATTTGTCACTATGTGATCGGCCCATTTGTTTGCATCACCAGATCTATACGAAGTACTGGTTTGTGGACTTTACCTGTTTTCATTATTGATTTGATTTGATTTTGTTAGTTGTTAGGTCCAAAAATAACTTAATTCCAATCTCCAAAATGAATTTCACATTCATCGCGGCGGTATTATGTGTACTTTTTTTGGTTTTCACTAATAAGCATTTTAATCTTGTTGGTTGAGTCGTTCCGTATTGGCAGATGATCCACATACCCACTTGCCATATAGGAAAGTGCATATATGAAAGTGATGTGTTTACTTGACATGCATTGCTTGCTAGTCCACAATCCATAAACTTCTGATTAAATTGGTTCTTAACGTGGTATTAGAGCACCGGGTTTCAAGAAGTTATTCGTTCAAATGACATTACTGTCACTTAAAAAAAGTTTCTATTTATTTATTCATTCTCTTTACAAGTTAGTCTTTCCGTTAGAGATCTTTCCTCTAGGCCCAAAGTCTTGCGTGAAAGGTTTTTTTTTAAAGTGTTAGCGCACAACCCAACAATAAGCTTTCGGGAGAAGTTGTTCTTGACAATATATTGACATTGAAGGCGACGGTGAATAAACTCCGTTGCCATTCGATTGATCATGTCCTTAAAAAAATGATGGCAACTACACTATGAAGATGAGCAACTCTTTGACACTAATGTTTGGGGTGGACGTGTCTGTATTTGATGGCCGGCCCCTTATATATCCTTCTTCTCTAAGCATCTCATGCTGCACAAAAAATAAATGCAACCATTGTTGAAGGTTCAAACAATGCCAACACGGTGCACATGTGATTCTTCTTGAGCTTAGTTGAGTTGGGACCACTGCTCTTGACCTCTCTCCATCACTCAAACGAGTACAAGCTCAGAAAACTTTTAATGCTTAGATTGGAATGTTTGTCTATGTTTTGCACCTTTTATGGTTATCTTGTGTTTCTCTCCCTTTTATGGTTATTTGGTGTTTTTTCCCAATCAAAAGTTGAGTATTTGCTGCACGTAAATGGCTTCACGTCTTTGCTTGCAATTTTTTACTTTAGGATCTGAGAATTTTGCTGCTTGTAAATTGTAACAGCAAATATAAATTGTTGGAAACGGAATCAAACTGCTATTTTTGCGATATTGCAGGTGCATTTACATTCAACCAAACAATCCTTTACTCTCCTGCTCGATTCAAGTGTTAGCAAGGTACTGCCTAAATTTTCAGTTAGGAATTTGTCAAGTTTATAATTACTTCAATATTAGGCATTGTGTTTGAAAATGAATTAGATTTAAGTGTCTAGGAAATTTCATGCTCTGTTTTAACTGTTTTTTTTTTTGGATAAGAACAGTGGGGACTCCACCAAGCTTCATTAACAAGAAATAACGAAACAACACAACACTGAGATAATCCAATTACCATACAATGAACCACCGGATAAAAACGATGAAACTAAAAAGACTAAAAAAAGAAAACCGAGACCAACCCACAGATTTCAGGTCTCACAGAAAACTGAAGTTTATTGCCATGAGTAGCATGAGAAAAAGCTGAAACTGGTATCGATGATTCTGTCTGAAACAAGGACTCCAATTGCACAGGTGGTCCAGTGAGCAGATGCAGAGAAGAGATCTTTTTTTCCAAATGAAAAAAAATGAAAATATACTATGAAGAGGTTGATAGTTGAAATACTATATTCTCATGCAATATTGAACTTTGTGTTCCCCATAGGCCTGAATCAAGCGATAAAATTGAGGAAATACTGGAAAGCTCCAAATTTGATTCCAAATTATAGGATTTCGTATATTTTACATTTCCTGTAATGCCTTGCTGAGCCCCCCCCTCCCCCCCCCCCCCCCCCCCCCCCGGCCCCCCGAAAAAAAGATTAGAAAATAAGTAGGGATACTGGTAGATTCACATTGTACCAATCACAGAGCATGCACACATTAATCTATCTAAATTGGCTTGTTTGTGAAACATACAATCATACCCGACATGAATGATACATTTGTGTAGGAAAAAAATTCAAAATTTAGACTCTGTCATGTTCCAAGACAAATAATTCAGCTTGACAAGAACAGGGGCTCTGTTGACTAGGAAAGTCACATCTCAATCAAAATTATGGATGTATTTGGGATTATGGGGAAATGCCCTTCTATTTAATGGATTTATGCCCCCACATGTAATATTGTATCTGTGATTGTAATCAATGTAGATTTTTTCATGTGGGGTAACTCTAATTGCCACAATCATCATATATTTCTAGCTTCCAATAATGTGAATATTTGGTTATGTTTTCTTTCCTTGTTTTTTCACTATAGATCGAACGTCGCAGGTGCTTCGAAGTATTTTTCCGAGGAGATTTCGGCCGCGTAAATATCTTCCTGGAATCTGAAAATCAACGTAAATATGCATTTTCTTTTTCCCCATGATAGAATTACTACTGCGCTCTCTGTACAAAAGAACATGCATGCACACTGGCACTGTGCCGAGCACCAGAGAACAGAACGTAGGCACAAGATCCTATATTGCCTATACTTTTAACTTTTAACTTGCTGTTTTCTTGTTTACTTCTCTCTGCTCGTATAATGGCAACAAATGGTACAGAGAGGCACCCAGAAGAATCATTATAACCAATATTTACTGTCATGAAAATATGCAAGCATTCAAAACTTCATCTTCTTTTTTCAGTTTTCTACAAGCCAAAGAATAATGAAATAATGAACTCCAAAGCATAAACATGGCAAAATCTTCTAGTTTTATAAAATAGGAAACAAAACCAAACTAAAACACACATATATTAGAAAGTGGATTAATCACATAATCAAAACTAATCACTCCTATCCTTCTACAAAGTCACCTGTGACATACACATTGATAGCGGTAGGCACTGTTCATCGGATCGTTGGCGTCTACGGGGACTTGTTCGGCTCTGCACTTGAATCTGCAGCCTCTGCACTCATTATAGGTGCATATCGGAGCTATAGAACCTATCATTAACCTTCTTACACTCTTCTCCTTCCATCTCTCAATCCCTTCTCTCTTCCAACCCTATAAGTGCATTACAGAGAACTTTAATACCTTTTTTAGATAAGGTTTAATTGCATGTGGAATCTTTCATCTTCATATTATTATTTGCATCCAACACAATAAAAGTTCATAAGCTTAGGGCTTAACAAGTGCTATTTCAGTACAATTCCGAACAAAATTTAAGAGATATTGCGGGTAATTATCAAACTTTTGAGGCTTTTGACGCAACGGGGTTTGTAAGATTAGAACTTGAGCGCTTTGAAACAATGTCAAAGTTCTTGGCACTGCATCAACTCTTTGAAGTGGTGGTGAGGGTTGAGCGATATTCAAAAACTAATGAACTCGGTGAGTGGTTTTGAGCCCTGGATGTGGCCTAAGAGTGGTATATGTGATTTTCGATGCAGAAAAAGTGGGTAAAATGTATCCTATAGGTTTACCTTCGATAGCGAATTTGGGTCGGAAGAGTCGAGAGGATTTGTATCTCTTGCATACACACCTGTAACATTAGGATATAAAGAAGAAAGAACATGTTAGAATTCATAAGCGTGAAAGCAAAACTCGACGCCTATAACAAGAAAGGAAAAATATTGTAAAGGAGAATATAGAAGTAACCTGTTTCTGAGAGAGTCAAAAGGAGCAAAGAGGAGAGAAAGAAGGTGAAGATGAAGAAAAAAGTTTTGTTTTTGAAGGCCATGGTGTTTTGGATAGGAAATGAGAGACTGTTTTGTTAAAGAAACAACTTCTAAACAAGAGAAAATATAGAGGGGAGAGGTGGAACAGGGTCCAACAGGGGTTAGCATCTAAAATCATAGAGGCTTCTTTTGGTTCATTCTGGGGTTTGACTGAAATTACTAACTGCCATTCAATAATACAATAATGACTATAAATTACAGATAAATATTATAAATTTCTTCACTTTGTAAACAAAATTTGGGCTTGTTGTCGATGTGATGAAATTTCTATACATTCTCACTGCTTTTATATGCTTTTGAGGGCCTTGATTGTCAATCTGGATCATTCTGACCTACAACATAGATACAACAAATTTTATATAATGCACCCATCGTTGTCCCATTTATCTAGAAATATGACTATACCGTTCTCCATAGATGGTGATTTTGAGCGTAACTAGACAGCATTTTGCAACCATCTTAAGCAATAAGACAAAAAACTTCAAGGAATACATAACTCACAGCATACACCCCAAATGGTTGACATGTACCTGAATAGGACACGTTCATCTGTTGCATATCTTAGGGCGGCAATCGGGCCGGGTCGGCCCTAAGATCGCCGGGCTTGGTCGGTCTTCGGGCCAGGCCAAGCCCGGTTTGACTGGAATCGGGCCAGCCCGATTGCTCATTCACTGAGCCTAGTCCAACTGCCATTTTTTAAATGTTTTTTAAAATTCGGGTTTTTTTGGAATTTTTTTTGCCCGAACTTCGTTTAAGTCTCGGGTTAGACTTAGATATTTATCGATTTAAATTTTTTTGAGGGGATATAAGTTGGCAAACCTTATCTCTCACACAATAGCCAAAAAAATAAAAAATAAAAAATACAATTCATTAAAAAAATGTAATTAGTGAACTCCTATCGGTCTTTATTTTTCATCAGTGTCGGAGTCTTTATTACTTTTAAGGTGTTGTTGTCTAGTTTTAGTATCGAACCAATCTTTTTGGCACATTGCAATCTCCACTGCTTCATCCGATAGTCCCGCTTTCTTGTTGTTAAGAACTCTGTTATCTGCACTGAAAACAGACTCCGAAACTACCGTGGACACGACAGTTGTTAGTAAATCACGAGTCATGGCAGAAAGCACAGAATACATGTGTTCATGTGTTTCCATCAATCCAAAATATCAAAATTTTCAATTTGTTTAGAAGTGAAAAAACTATTGAGATCATTTTTTTAATAAATTGTAAGCTCATTACAAGAAATAGAAACGGTATTGTTTTGTTTCTTTTAACTTAAAAATTCAAAATTCATTTTTAGAAGTTTGAAGTGAAGAGGAAAATGAAAAAGTTCTGTTTTTACCATATCGTGAGTCATATATGGTATATATATTTTGTAAATAAGAATTTAAAATATTTTTATAATCTTCTAAATCAGTGTTCAAATTATCATAGTATCCCTTTATTAAATCAAATAAACTATCTAGTTTAATTTTATGATTAAAAACTGTAGTTAAACAAAACAATGCAGGAATTTCCCCTAATATTTATTCAATTTCGAAAACATGCTATCTAACATCTCAGAAAATGGACCTTCGGTGTTAAGTATATGTTCATTAATAACTTTACTAATATAAAATAATTGTTCTACCGCTAAACATGTAGTTGGATAATAAACACCAGATAAAGTACTAATTGCAGTATAAAATATTTTAAATTTTTTTATAATATATTCACAAACAAACCAATCAAGATCCTTTAAATCATTAGTGAGCATTTGTTCCCGATAAAATAAAGTAATAGAAACTCTAAATTTAAAAAGACGTTTCAACATTTCATAAATAGAATTCTACTTAGTTGGAATGTTGAATTTGAAAGATCTAAATCTTAAATTTAACCGGGTGTAAATTTGCTTAAAAATGTGTTTTCTAGGTCCTGAGGTTTCAATAAATATCACGACATCTCTAAATTTTGATAAATGAGAATCAATAGCTTTAAGATCGTCATGTACAATTAAATTTAAAATATGGCATGCACATCTTGGATGAAATAATACTCCATTTAAAATAGGATTTAAATTATTTTTTAAAATTGTTATCGTAACAGTATTATTAGTAGCATTATCAAAACTAATTAAAAATATTTTATTTTGAATATCATAGTTACGTACAGTGGTCATAATATAATTACTTATATTATTTCTAGTATGTGGATGCTCCATTTTGGAAAAACCAATAATTCTTTTCTGTAACAATCAATCATTATCAATAAAATGTGCAGCAACACAAATATAATTATTGCTCCATTTTGTTATCCAAAGATCAAAGGTTAATGCAATTTTACCTTTAAGATTAGCAAAAATACTAAATAAATGAGATTTGATTTCAGAAAAAATTTAAAAATATCACCTCTAAGTGTATTTTTTGGTACTCTTTGAAATGCAAGATTATATGTAGTTTTTACTAATCTATCAAAATTTTCATTTTCAGCAAAACCAAATGGTTGCTCAGCATGTATAATATATATAGTAAGTTCTCTTCTATTAGTTTTTTGAGAATAAGAAAAACCAGTTAAAAAATTAGACACCATGTTTAGACTCGTCTGTCGAGAACCTGCTTTTTGGTGGGTGTTTACATGTCTTTTCAGATGGTTAGTTCCATCTTTTCCAGCACAGGTAAATTTTTTTCTGCAAGTCTTATAAACAGCCCGATCATCTTTACCTGCAACTTCTTTCACAAAATATTTCCAAACTTCAAAAGTTCTAGCTCTTTCAGGTCTGAGAGCAGAAACACTAGTATCAGAAATATTATGAGCAGGAACTTCTTCAGATGCATGACTTTATGGTGTAGGCATTTCAAAATAAACAGACATTTCAAAGTTAGCAGAATCAAAATTAGGAGAATAAGAACCAGTTATTGGCACCATATTGCTTAATCTAACTGCATCCTGTGTATCCGAATCAATTTGAAAAGAACGTCTATGTGATGATGTACTGGCGGTCATATTACTTAATCAAATTGTTTCTTGTGGATTCGAATCAACTTGAAAAGAACGTCTATGTGATGATGAACCATCTCTGTTAATGATGAACCGACCAATGCTTAATTAACAAAAATTTGATAGAGAGGAAGAGATATGATAAAAAAAATTAATCGAGAAAAATATATATGTCACGACCCGAAGGTACGGAACGTGATCGGCACTTAAATTACGAAGCGTCTAGAGGCGCAACGTAATCTAAGTAAGCCAAAGCCCAGAAATCTAAACCATAAAAAAAAAAGATGTAAAGGTAAACATGTGGGAAAACAAGTTTAAAAGCAACATTAAATTTTCTCAAAAATTTCCGCAGGGTCTCCTTTGTAAAAACTGGTCCCAAACGAGTACAAACAAGAATAATATATGCAAACAATAAAAGGCATCCCAAGCGGGAGCTAGCTCTACGCCAACAGGCGAAAACAACCACACCAAGCACAATAATATACAACGCTAAAGGGCGAGGCTCAAAACTCAAAAGAAAACAAATCCACCAGATACCACAATAATACAAGCGCGATTCTAAGGTCACAATAAATAACTGGTCCTTTAAACTATCAAGTAATACAAGTCTGGTTGATGAAGCTTACTAGATACCAATGAAATAATAAAAGTACAACGGCGGTCCTGATACAAGTGAACCAACCTACCAAGCAAATCATCCTGAATGAAATGATGTGCCAGCAAACTGCCAAGGAAACCTGTATATCGAACCTGTAATAAAATTTGGCACAACGGGAGTGGGTTGCCGACTCGTGAGTAGAAGACATCTGCGAAAAGAAATCGAATGCACGACGCTATCCTAGGTCTTAATAATATACTAATATATCACTAGTCATCTAGTAGTGCAGGGTAATAAACTACGCATAAGTGCAAATGCTCCGTGCTCGTGTCAGTGCCTCAAATAGTAATATGTCGTGTGAATGAGTATGCATGCACCATGAATGTAAAACAATCAACCCTGAAATCTGGATATATCTGTATAAAAAGTCTTTAACTTTCATCATAGTAAAATTTGTATAGAAATCTGAAACATCATCGATAAAATCCATGGAAATCCGTGTCAAGCATCGACACAAAACATGTAAATCTCAAGTCTCAATACCTCATAGTCTCAATATCTCGGGCTCCGTCAGTCCGGATCGGCCCATATCATCAAATCTCACGACAACGGTCGGTATCCTCCGGATATCCGCCGCGCCAGACATCACCGGTAGGTAGTCTTCCCCTGCCAGGCTCATCGTCTACAACTCGATCTTCTTGCCCTGGGGTACCATACCGGGCCCACCATGTATCCGAGACGGTTCATCCACTCCTCGAATCGGGTCTCGAAATCCAACAGAAAAATGAAATCTTATGGTGGACGACACATACATCACGAGAAAACCGCAACTTATATTTTAAAAAGAGAGGAGGAGAGAGAGAAGTTTTTTATATATATTCTTGCGGTTTTCCCCGAAATCCAGAAATCTCATAGAAATCCAAAATCCCAAAATCATGAGTAAGTAAATGATAAGTGTCGGCATAAGCCCCACAATACTGCATGATAACATGAAAATGTGAATGCATGAAATGTCTAAGTAATAAATGCAATGTCTAGACTAACACCTGAAAGTAATCACAATACTATATTGATCTAGCCTTTAGCTAATTCTATCCATAAAAGATAATATGTTCTAAAGTGTACGTGACATAGCAATTACCGATGATGTGTGTGTGAGCCGGCAAATAAGTGTACGTGGAACATGCGCATCATCGGTAATGGTGCTGGTGTCCTAACATGCAGAGTTTCATATTAACTACAGAAATATATGTATGAACATGCAACGTGATGATTACAATTTGAATATAAAAGTAAAATGTGTACTAACTACTCATTTGGAATATACATATCTAACTACAACTATATGACTCGAGCCTAAACTAGTATCCATCTAACCCCCTAAGGAACTAAACTAAAGGAACTAGTCGATAGGAAATAAGAACCCACCTAAGGTCTGAGTCCATATCTGTAATAGTCGGCGATCCAGCCTCAATAGCATCACGTACGCAGTATGGCTTCCTCAAATCAAGAGTGCGGATCAATCATCACATCTATGCCTCGTACGGTAAAATCCATCGTACGACATCCCAATATCGGGGTACGGGTCAAGTATCACTACGTACATCATCATTCGTATAATATCATCATCAAATAATGTCAGGATCAATGGTACTGTACTGTAATCGTATACATCCCAATATCATCAATCATATATCATGTCTGTGTAAATATACATTGTCAATTGGTCCTCAGAAATATCATGTCACATATATCATATCTTGATCAAGCCACATATATCAAGTCGTGATTAAGTCACATATATATATCATATCGTAATCAAGTTACGCATATCTCATATCGTAATCAAGTCACGGGTTACAGTCCGGGTTCTATTCTAGAGTCTCGTATATCTCAATGTCATCACCACCTATCATCGTTTATGTATACATATCCAGTTTCTCATTTTCCAACGATCCGCTAACATCATAACACGACTGTATAGCCAATAGGTCAAGGCATCAAGCCTAGTTATATTGTCTCATCCCCATGTATCATATCACAACCTTATATCACATATACATGTTGTGCATATATATACCTACACACAGTCCTATATATATACACATACACATATACCCCAAGTCAAGTTTCTGTGTGTGCGTGCGTGTGTGTCTACTTGAAACCTACGAAATTCCTCCAAGACATTCATCCTCTGGTAAAGTCTATCTAAATCAGGCTAGTCCAACCTAAGGTCTTTAATAGGGTCCTACTCGCCAAGAATCTAAGGTCACGTCCAACTCCCTAATGACAATAAATAATATTCATATTCTACGTTTGCGGGGGTGCTAAACGCCATCCACCCGACTTTCCCCGTAGATATACATCTACTCACCTGATCCTTGTCTGCCGAAGACGATGTCGCCTTCTTCTTCTTCCTCGTCCAAAATCCACGTGAGGGGTATCTATACGCAAACATATATAATTTCGTAACTGAATCACGGATAAAACCAAAACGACGCACGAAACGCGCATAGGTTAAAACCTATGACCCGCTCATGCAAAGAAACCAATATCGCTCGATATCGGCGTACAAACGCCGATTGATCGAGATAAAACACCAACAAACAACTTATAGTTTTAAAACTCATTACTTATAATATAAAACATGATTTAATTCATCGAAACCCTAAAATCGATCAAATCGTCCGATTTCGTAAAACCCGAAAACGCCAATTTACCGTTTTACTTCAAAACTCGATGTTTAAATGAAACTAATGGTCATAATATTCATTAAACAACATAACTAGATTATAGAAATCATTACTATATTTTTCTCACACCATTTTGTCTTAATTTAAAATTTCTAGTTTGCAAATTAGCCAAAATTAACACTTGTTAAGCAAAAATTCACAATTCCACTACTAAACTTGATTTTGCATATATTAAAGTGTTAAACCACTCCATGAAACCTTAAGAATGAGCTAATGCCCTAATTAGATTTTTAATACTACATTTTAAATTAATTTCTAAAACCTAGTTTACCGAAAAAGCATATTTATCACATTATATTAACTAACATTTTAAAACCAATAACTAGATTAGGTTTTGCATTCCATTAACATGTAAATATCCTCATTAAAACCATGAATAATGTATAAAAATTCTCACTAGAATTTTATCTCACCCTTATACCTATTCTACAAAAACCTAGTTTGCAAATTTTTCCTAATTTTAACAATTTTAAAGTAACACCTAACAAATTAACAATTAGATTAAGTTTTTCATGTTTCAACATGTTAAACTACACCTTAAGATCAATATCCAATGATGAAAACCCTAATTTGAGTTAATAACCCATTCTTGAATTTCCTAGGCAACAATTTATAACCAAAGTTACACTTTAAAATTCTAGTTTAGCACATTTAAACAACAAATTAAACATTTAGATTAGAATTATACCTCCCAAGCTTTGAACCCCTTACACTTAGCCTCCAAAGTTGTCTCTTTTATCCATATTTTAAACAAATTAGGGTTTGAGAAGAAGTGGAATAGGGTTTTGGTTTGAATTTTGTGAAGAAATTGTGAATTTTTTTGGATTTCGGTAGATTTTTGAAATGAAAATTGAATTAAAAGAAAAGGGAAAATGGGGGAATTTCTGGAGGAATTTCCGCCAGAGGTGAAGGGGGGTGCAAGTGTGGGAATTGTGTAGAATTTTCTAAGAAGAAAGTATCTTTCAAAGGCATTAATTGCATATCACATCAATTTTGCAAAAAAACCCCTTTTAAATCCATTTTTAAGCCATGAAACAACAAATCTTGGAAAGTCTTGATAAAATTTTTGTTACTACTATATTTTAGTTTATAATGGTCCCTAAGTGTGTAATTTACCCATTTAAATTTGTATTTATCAATAATTTAATGTATTTTTAAAAGCTTAAAATTATATTGAAAATAATTAATTAAGGATTTTTTTTTTAAATAACTAGAAAATTTTAAGTGACAATTTAGTGACCAATTTCTAGCAATATCTTATCTGAATTTTGTATAATTAGGCCTATATTGAAAAATACTTATTTTGACTTTTTACAGAAAAGACTGATTATTTTGCCGATTATCGAAAAACTGCCTAAACGATTTTCGAAGTGTTACAATATAACCAATACCAAGAAAAAGCTGATTCCAAATAGCAGAATCAAATTGCTGGAGACTAAAGTAAGATTGAGATTGCATGAATAAAAATTGTTTGATTCCAAATTTTAATAGTAAACTTCTCGGCAATTAAAGAGAGAGATGTAGAGAATGAAAATTATATTGTTATGAATTGTGATGAAAATGAAAAGTGTATGGAGGTATTTATAGAATTTTGGATTAGGAGGAATGAGGATTTGGAATTTTGGGTAAGGGGATGAAGAAAATTTTCAAAATTTGAAATTTGACTAGGCCTCGAGCCAAAGAAAATTTTTGACTTGGCCTCGGGCTTGTGGTGGGGCCGGGTCGCAAAAGTTGAGCCCAGCCTGGCCCCAACCCGGGCTGGCCCCTCAGCCGGGCCGGGCCGGGCTAGGCCTGCCACGTGGCACTCGGGCCGGGCCAATGTTGGATAATTTGGGTCCGATCCCAGGTACAACGTCGGATAAGAAAATTTATCCAACAAATCAAGACCGTTCAAACATAAGAAGTGGTTAAAATCTAACGGTTGTTATTTAACTGCTACTTAAAGTATCGGTTAACATCAACGTTGAATAAAAAATTATACAACGTTAACCGCTTCTTAAAGAAGCCGTTAAAATCTAACGGTTGCTATTTAACCGCTACTTAAATTAGCGTTTAATATCAACTGAAAAAATTATACAACAAATCAGAACCGTTTATAATTAACGGCTACTTAAAGTAGCAGTTAAATCTAACGGTTTTTATTTAATCTATACTTAAAGTAGCGATTAAAATCAAAAGTTAATTTATCCAACAAATCAGAACCGTTCAGAGTTAACTGCTACTTAAGGTAGCGGTTAAATCTAACGGTTGTTAGTTAATCTCTACTTAAAGTAGTTGTTAAAATCAAAAGTTAACCGCCGCTTAAGTAATTTTTTTTTCAAGTTGTTACGGAATATACCACCTCTCGATTTTCAAACCCTATCTTCAGTCCGCGTCTTCCTCAACAAGGTTTTTCGAAGTGGTTATTGTTTATTTTTTATTTCTACGTTTACGTACGCTATTATGTCTATTAATCTAACGTATGAGTGCACTATCCCTAAATTAGAAGAAGAAGAAAGAATAGTAGTGGAAACAGACGAAGGAATAATAGAACTAATTGATTTATGTTATAAAATCGATCTAAGAAATAATAAAATACCCAGCAACAATCGCAATTAAAATCACATGAAAAAACACCCAATTTACATCTGAAAACCCTTACAAAAAATCCTAAATAAATAACAAAATCCATAGCAATTAAAGTAATTAATTTACCTTATGAAATCGATCCAAGAATCAAGAAAATATCCATCAAGAATCGCAATTCAAATCATAGCAAAAATTGTCCAGTTTCGGTCTCAAAACCCTAACTCGCTGAAACTGTTGTGGCGGTTTCCTCTTTTATATAATATGAACCGTTATTTTAAGTAGCGGTTAAATATTTTAACTTGTCTTTTAAGTAGCGGTTAAATCCGAACCGTTTATTTTAACTGTTAGTTAACAGCAACGGTTAAAATAAACGGTTCAGATTTGTTGGATAAATTAATTTATCCAACGCTGTATAATGTTTCCTCCCCTAATAATTTATAGGTCTCATGAAGTAGGACTTTGCTTATTTTTTGCCAGCTTTTTATAGAGAATATAAATATATGTGTAACCATATCCGTATCAGTAGTGGTTAGTGAATATGAACAGGGATACGATAATGAACCTTTTTTGAAAATATTCATATACGGGTATAAAATAAAAATCATAAAAATTATATTCATACATGGTATTAAAGGTCGGATATTAAATCAGATATGGATACCAAAGGAATATATGTGTTCTCATATCCGTACTGTTATAGTTGGTGGATACGGAAACAGATACGGATAGTCATCAGAAATGAAAAAATCCATATCCATATTTGATAAAAATCGGATACAGATACGGATTTCATTCGGATTATTCATATCCCTTTTTATATACGTGCCTTAAGAATAGTAGTGGGCTTAGCTGAGCTGATTAATATTGCCAAGCGAGTAGAGGATTTGCTTGGGCTGACCATATAACAAGCTTGGTAGGTTAGTTTAAGGGCCTGCTTGGCATTGGAAACTTAACTCCAAAATCCTTTGCCATGAATCCTTTGCCGCCACTCACTCTATCGAACAATATTCTTTTGTTAAGGCCTTTGGCATCCATATCTTTTCGTATCGCTTCCATCCACGTTTTCTTCGGTCTTTTTTTCGCTCTTTTGATTAGGCCTAAATCGAGAATATCCATTGGTTGAACCGGTGCTTTCGTAGGTCCGTGTCATACATGACCTAACCATCTTAGACGATTTTTTCGCATTTTCTTCTCGATAGGTGCTATACCAATTTTTGCACAAATATCCTTATTTCGCACCTTATCTTTTCTAACATTATCACACATCCAACGAAGTATGTATATCTCCACTATATGCATCTTCCGTGCATGATGTTTCTTAGGAGCCTAGTATTCCGTACTATATAATAAGGCATACCGAATAACGCTTCAATAAAAATTCCTTTTCAATCTTAATGAAAAGTTACGATCACACAAAATCTCCGTTGCATTCCTTCATTTCAACCAACCGGCTTGAATTCTTTGATTGATATCGCTGCCGATCTTCCAATCTTTTTGAAGGCTAGAACGTAGATATCTAAACTGCGCGCTTGGTGATATCTCTTGCTCATCCAGTGTTATACCACTGTAATCCCGACTTCGCTGTTTACTAAATTTGCATTCCATATATGCTGTCTTAGGGCATCCATTAAAATTAAAATTTTATGTAAAAACACGGCTTTACAAGCCAAGGTTTGCAGCTTTGCATCACTTGTACTCCAGTCAAGAAAATTAAAATTTTAGGTGAAAGTATTCACAGCCCCACAACCTCATCCCCCCCCCCCCTCCTTATGATTATTACTTTGTATTTGGGTCTGAAACGAATGCTGGCTCCACACTGCACTTTGTATTCTAACCGTTTTATGAGCAGTATGTCCAAATCGTACAGGGTGAAGTGAAGAAAATGGACTAATTAAAAGAGTGAACAACAATATTCATCAACTCAAAAGGCTGCAAAACACAACACTCATGCTAAGTTAAGAAGGGTAAACAACATCCAATCACTACATAGTAACCAGGAAACCAAACATAAGCAAGCAAAGCAAACATCAAACCAACAACGGTAACAACACCAATCCCACACACAACTAAGACCAAACCCTAAAGGGCCAAGCCGATCAACACGTAGCTGGCGGAGTCATTTTACACTCCTTCGGCAGCTCCATCGCCAGCTCCGAATCGATCTTCAGAAACTTCAACCACATTGAGTTCTTATACGAGCAAAGGCAGTTAAGGTCTGCATGTTGGAGCGCACCGCAACACAAGTCGGAAGGCTGCGGAGCGGGCTTCGGGCCTGTGATCGCAGGCCTGCATGCCTCCAGATCATTTTGGGTCATGTTACACAGCCCTTGCTGAGCAGAGGCCCGAAGGGGCTCGTGCACTGCTGCGACTCCGGCGGCGACGATGATGAAGAGAGCTAGAAGTAGGAATGCAAGCTTAGCCATTTGAGTGATTGAGTGAGAAATGCAAATTGGACTTGGGTTTTGGACTTGAGATTGGGCTTGGGTTTTTGTACAAGAGTTAAAGGGCCCGTGACTTGAGTTGGAAGTATTATGGAGAGATCACGGGTTGGGATTGGGTTTGGTGATGAATGTATTTGATTCGATTGGATGATTGTTAATTTGCGGATGAGGTTTTTTGGCATCGGTCATTGGTGGATGATTTGAGTACGTGGCATTCAATATTTTGATGATGCCCGTGACTATTCAATCTTGGACGTTTGGTGGTCAACTATTGGAGGCAAACAACTGGGAAAACTGAAAGATTATTGTAATTGTATCATCGGTTACAAAAAAAAAGAAGACACCTATTTATTATCCAAACAGAGCCACCATTGTTTTACTTTTATCCTTTTCTATCTAAATACATTACATTCGGACACCCCGGACAAGAAAAAAACATGTTTGTATGGAATTGGATCGTGCATTCTGCATGTAGTCAGGGGTGTGTAAAGACGGTTAGGTCTGATCGATCATTAATCAAAACTGAAGGTCCGGATTTGAATAATCTTGCTTTCTTTTAGCAATCAAATTGATTGAGTGTTTATCATCTACAGACAAACTTTGACACTTTAGGCGTTTTTTGAGAGCGGCTACGTGAGTCGAACCGTAGGCGTGTAAGTTTACCGCACAAACCATAAACTAGTTAACTGAAATGAATGCCAGGATATTGCACAAATATAATCTCGGCCTAAAATATCCGCAAGCCCATCGTTGGCACAATTGCCATGTGGTACTGTAAATGTTGATACATAGAGAGTGATGTAAATCTAGTCTAGTAAAATAAAACCAATTCATTGATAACCTGAGATTTATATATCAAACACCACATACATATATATAAAAATAGAAGCTACGAGTTACAAAATAGGATACAAAATTAAACACAACTGAATCACAGAACGCACCCTAATTCTAACACATACACCAATTAACCCCAACTGCATGAACTCTCTTAAACACACAACCAAGCATACGACCAGCATCACACCGCTACGGACATGTTCGCATGCCATTTATTTTTACAACTAAATTAAAAGCTCATTCCAAATCTCCTCCCAAACCAAATCAAAACCCCATATCATGATCACCAAAACAAAGCAGCTCACTCTGAGACTTCCTTCACCTCCTCGGCCTTCGCTTCCTCCACAACACTTTTCGGCTCCTCGACCGCCGGCTCCTCCGCCGCCGCTTCCTCCACCTTAGGTTCTTCTACTGATTCTGGCACGGTCGGTGTTTCATCTTCTAGCACCACATCTGCTTCCGTCTCGGCTGGTTTCTCTTCCTCTACCGGCGCCTCAGCCGCTTCTTCCGCCTTTGGAGCATCCTCGGGCGTCTCCTCTATTTTTTCTGTGACTTCTTCCGTTGCGATTGGCTCTGCAACTTCTTCTGTTGCGGCTGGCTCTGTTGCTTCTTCGGCAATTGGCTCTGTGGCTTCTGTGACTTCAGCTGCAGGTTCTTCAGCGGCAGCGACAGGTTCTTCAGGTTCGGCGGCCACCGCTTCTACTGCTGGTGCTTCGGTTTCAATAGTTGCTGGGGTTGGCTCTGCCTGAAAAATAATAAATAACCAGTTGAGACGTACAATTCATGGAAAATAAATTTTATGTATTGTAAAGATAATTGAATATTTTATTTAGAGAAGAGGTCTAAATGATCAAAATTCATATTCAATTACTAAAAACAACTTTAGGCTGATGTACTTAACAGTACTATGACAAATGAGCCAAAATTTATAAGCGTTTGTATATAAAATATGATGACCGTTAGCCCATTTACTTCAAATATCTTTTTATAAACACAAACATTCGAAAATTTCAATCAAATTTTTATATGCTGGTCTTTTAGGCCTTATGATTGCTCTGGACTCATGTATAACACCAACTCTCAATCACAAATCTGATAAATGGTGTGGATTCACTCATAATGCTATAAAAATAACTTTTGCTGCTATAGAACTGCACCATCTGTTGTGTTGCAATATTTGCTACATGTGGGATTTGTTGTATATGACATTTCTTATGTGTAACATTGCGCAACATTAATTGCAGCTGGCGTTTACAGAAAACAATTTGATCCTTAATTATTTGTTTTGTTTGCGTTATGCAACTTGTTAGAGGGACGTAATTAAATATAAAATTCATGTTGTCGAAATTTTATAAAAATAAAAACAGTTTATTCTAATAATGTCATCACCACGTTATAACTATATATGTGATTGATTTTGTGACAAGTCACTCAAAAATGGATTAAAAATTTATTAGACATTAACACTTGTTGCAAATAACCAACACGTGCAATGCATTTAGCGTCTGCATGTATAACCAACTATGTGGGTCAGTGGCGAATTCATGATTTTATCAAGGGTGAGGCCAAAATTGCTATCGTTGTAAAGGTCTCGTGCCCTAATGTGATGTTAGGGGAGTGGTATAGCCTGAGCCGAATTTTTTGAGTAATAGCACGCATATGGTGTTTCCATGTGACCCATAAAGATGCTTCAAAACACACACACACAACATGACAAATTTGTGAAAATAGAACAAGAAAAAACTATTATATTGACTATCTATATTTTTGATAAAGTTAAAATAAAAAGGCAGAGCAAGAGAAATCTATATCGTGATGGAGTTTTGAATAATGTGAGAATAATTTAATTCCAAAATATTAATGTTGAAGTGGGAGTTAAAACCACACCCAATGTCTAAGAACGCTTGGCCACCCTCATCTTCATGTTTTTATTTATATCTATATAATGATATATGTGCACATCAATATATACATATATATGGTGTTTATTTTTCAGATGGGGCCACCCCTGTTCTCAAATGGGTCCGCCCCTAATGTGTATATACAACTTCTAGCTAAAGTTGCATTTCTTTGTATGCTTCAAACTATAAATTGTGGTTGTTTGGCCAGTCGTGCTTAAATATACCTGGGCATATTGATTTTGGTAGGCCGGTTTGTTGTATTTGTATTGTAATGACTATTATTGATATATTTATTTATTTATTTTTCACATATACCTGCGATTGGAGCCGCACTCAACTCGATCGATTGATTCTAATTTCATTTTCTCCTTACATGTTGTACTTGTTTGCAATCAGTTGAAACTAAAGCACGGCTTAAAATTATGATATGTTTGCAATCAGTTGAAACTCAACTCAATAAGTGTTTTACCAAAGCTTTGACTACTAAGATGGGCATATCCAACTTTTCATTACGAAACTACCAACTTTTATGTGTCGAACTGGTTGCAAACATGCTCCTCTCTCTTACCAGTAAGTAAATATTTTGCCTTGTTTTGTTACGGGGACAACAGGAATTATTTCCTAAAAACGATCCTAATCTGGATTAAAAAACGCATCACGTTTCAAAAGGTCATAAGTTGAATACTCAGCCTCGGCAATTTAATTACTTATTATTTTAATTTTCAAACGATTCTCATGGTCCTGTGAGTTCATTCATTTCGAAAGAAAATATAGACGTGGAATTTTTTATTTTTTGATATCGTCTACAAACTAAACAAATATAAGATCCGTGACCCTAATTATCTGTTTTGTTATATATACATATATATATATAAGCGACCACATGTCACGTAATAGTGCTTCCATATACAAAAGAGCTGTTATACATCGATGGTCAAAAGAAGATCTCAGCCTTTTTCCGCTGATCTATCTTTAAAACAAACATAAAAAAAAAATAGCACAACAATATCTTCGACAAGCAAAAGAGGAGGAGGAAGAGAGGCTCACCACTGCTGTAGCCATGGATTCAGAAAATAATAATCAAAAATTAATTTGCTCCAAAGAAATAAGGAAGAGAGAGAGAGAGAGAGAGAGTGAAGTTTGATCAAACTCTAGAGCAATGATGCAATAAATCCAACTCCGGTCTATATTTATACCCCACAAAAGGCTCTGCTGCCAACTTAGAATTCTAATCACTTAAATCTTTTTTTATATATATTATAATAATAATAATAATAACTGTTTATATCTTAATCAAACATTATTTTTCTTTCTTTTATCTTTATCCTTTTGGGATTAAACTTCATAAAGCGCAAGCATGAGACGCATCAGGCTTTTCCAGCCCAACTCACGTACACGTGTCTCTCCCTCATTGGTGCGATGTACACTGGTGGGGCCCGCCTCATGTGCCGCCAAGAAGAAAACTGGCAGGGGCGGTGGGGGTGGGGTCCGCTCGGGATCGAGAGGTGTTGTGTCGGGTGACGCTGACGTTTGCGGGGGTGCCACGACCCCTTTACGAAAAAGTTTGGCTGCGTGCGGGACAGCTAGGAACCGGGGCCCACAGGTCGGCGTCGTACACGTGTTGCAAGCTGTATCCCACGTGGACATCGTATCTCGAGCCACCTTTGCTGTCTCTGAGTATTTAATCCCATGTGAGGAGTTTGATTGCGTTTGAATCCCTTGGGGCCCACCTGAATCTTTATTATCTTGCTTTTATATCTATCTATTTAAATTAAACAGGTTGTCAAAAGTTTCCACAATCTGATTAATTTACAAGATTATCGTTCTTCTTTTTATTTAACTGAATTTATAAGATCCTTGATACGCTCCATGCCTACAGCAGCAGTGAGCTTAATATGTAAAAATATATGAACAATCAACTTGCATTGCTTCTTCATGTTTAAATTTTTTACTTGTGATGATATAGGGAAGCCATAAAATTATTAAAATTTTCTGTCTGCTTCGGTTTTTCAACCATTTGCTTGTGAGGAGTCTATGAAAATCGTGAAATTTATAAAATCCTAAAATTTTCGGTTTTATTTGGTTTTTCAATATTTCTCTTGTTATAAACAAATGATGATCATGATATTTTTAAAAATCTCAAAATTTTTGTTTTCTACAAAATTTCATTGTTTCGCATGTTATTGCGCACGAAATCGTGAAATTTTTAAAAATTCCAAAAAAATTATTCCCACCCACTTTTCAATATTTTGTATGTAAGAAACGTGAAATTTTTAAAAATCGTGAAATTTTCATACATCCCAAAATCTTTTGTTTTATAGGGTTTTTCAATATTTTGCTTGATTTATGACACGATAATCAAGAAATTTTCAAAAATACGTAAATCTTTTGTTTTATAGGTTTTTTCAATATTTTGCTTGATTTATAACACGGCAATCACGAAATTTACACAAATCCATTTCTTCAAAATCTTTAAAATTTCTCATTTTTTACTGTTTTTCAATACTTTGAATGCTATCGTGCATGGAATTTTCAAAAATCTCAAAAGAATTTGTTTTGTAGGTTTTATTTATTTTTTAATATTTTGATTACATAGCACACGAAAATCGCGATTTTTTTCAAAGTCTCAAAGTTTTTTTGTTCTCTCTCTTTTTCAAAATTTTTTACATGATAATTGTTAAATTTTCAAAAGCCTCGAAATTTTGTTTGGTTTTTCAATATTTTGATTCATATAACATGAAGGTTTTGAAATTTATTAAATTCTCAATATTTTCTATTTTATTCGATTTTAAAATATTTTGCATTGGCGGAAAGAAAAAACTTAAAATTTTTTGTTTTCTTTCTTTTTGAATATTTGGTATGCCTACGCTCATCAAAATCACAAAATTTTTAGAAACTTCTCGGGTTATTAAATATTTTTTTCGTTATGACACATAAAAATTGTGAAATTTACAGAAAATCCTATAAATATTGTTTCCTTTAAATCTTCAACATTCTGCACTTTAACGCAAGAAAATGACTGAATTTTCGAATTCCCAAATTTTTCTATTTTCTTCGGTTTCTCAACATTTTACTTGCACATGAAAATTGTGAAATTCTCAAAAATCTTAAATTTTTTCTTTTCTTTAATATTTTATATACAGCAGATGAAAAACATGAAATTTTCAAAAACCTCTTATTTTAGTGTTTTCTTTCGCTTTTTGATATTTTTCATGATACACACATGCATATATGTATGTGTGTGTATTGAGTACGATTATACTCCTACCGATATAATTTGGAAAAAAAATCTTATCAAGTTCTTAACCATTAGATTTGTTTTAAGATTTGTGCAAATAATGATATTATGATTGAAATAAAAGAGAGCTTTTTCCCAATAACTGAATGCACAAATTCAAAAGTGAATCTAATGACTAAAAAGTTGGTAGAATTTGTTTTAAAATCCTATCAATAGGAGTATAGTTGTACTCTCTCTCTCTCTCTTTTTCAAGATCGTATTAGATATCGTAACAATGGGCTCTCCTTCCTTCTCTCTCGATAGAGTGAGAGGGTGAGATGAGATCCTTAGAGTGTGATGGAAAAATCGGACCGTTGGATCGACGATTAGATTTTTGCATTTGTTCTATTTGTCAAAATATGTATAAAAAATTAAATGATTTGGCGGCTTATAAGTCAAGCATCAAGGATATGCAATGTATGCAAAATTTATGATGCTTTAACAACCAATCATTTTGTGACCGTGATATCCATACCTTAGAATGTCTAAATCATCTAAATTTTTGTACACATATGTTGATTGCCATGTAAAACAAGATATATGGAGTTGATCGTCATTTTGATTGATGGATAATGGTCGGATTTTTTCATCTCATTTTAAAATTCCCATCACCCAATCTCACCATATTGCCGTCCCCTTCCCCCCCCCCCCCCCGGCCACACACACAGAAAGAGAGAGAGAATAATGGAGCAAGATGTGCCATGGAAGAGAATTTCGTCCTATGGTATCGAAAAATTACATCCTTCAAAAAATTTTCGACGACCAACAACCATCATCTAAGATGTGGATACACCAAATTTCATGTGATTTTACCACCTTTCCATGTTGATTTAACAATGCACGTTGATTTAACAATGCAAAAAGTTTTATTGTCGGTAAACCGTTAATTTTGAGCCCACTAAATTAACGGTCAAAAAGTAGTAGAATCATATGAAATTTGGTGCATTCACGTTTTAAATGATAAAGATGAATATGATGGGTGCTGATCGTCAAAAAGAATCATAAAGGATATATTTTTTCGACGCTACCAAACAAAAAAGCGTTTTAGGGCCTCATTTTTTCATTATTCTTTTACACACACACACACAGAGAGAGAGAGAGAGATGGGGGGAGGCCATAGAGAGAGATGGGAGGAGGCCATAGGAGGGAATTCCCTTCTATGGTGTTAAAAATTTATATCCTCCATGAATTTTTCGACAATCGGTATCACACCCCGCTTCCTAAAAGACAGTAGTAAACACGTGACGAGATCCACGACGTATTTACACTGAGAAAGGTCTTTCTCGAAATAAATATGTTAGTGTATCATAAGCAATATATAATAAATAAGAATTAAACGAGAGTATAAATCCAATTACATTATTACATTTATAAGTCCACAATATTCAAAACAAACGACAACGGGTCTGGAATTCAAGTATGATGAAAAATAGAATTAAACAAAGCTTGAACAATAAGCGTACTGCAAGGTAAAAGGCTGGTGTGCTGCTAGAAATCTGCCTGAGAAGACAACTGCGAAAAGTCCTCCTCAGTCGGCGCAATCTTTCCTGTATCTGAGCCACCTGATGAACATTCCCAAAAGAAGAAAGAAACAATGGAGTGTCCATCAGCAGTTTTGCGCTTGGTAAGTTCCAGATTTGAAATATAATATAAAAATATAATAACAAGCATACAAGTTGATAGAAAAGAATAGCGTGGTGAACAAGCATGACATATGAATTAAACATGGCAGTCTATATTAGCATGGCAGTTATACTGTTACGTGTTTATTGTAATGTGACAGTTAAGGTATACGTATATACGAGAACAATCTGTCAAACCCACAGACCAATAGTGTAACGTTTCTAAAATCTTGTACGGAAATTTTACTGTTAATATACACGAAATGAGTTTTTCAGCCTGAATTTGAGTTATAAGTCAATTTTGTGAAATAAAAGCAAGAAACAACTTGTATCTTACTAGTAAAGACTTGCACTGCTGTGACGTAGCCTGTGTGTTCGAATTTCATCAGACATATTATTTTTTTTTGAATTTTTCTTTTTAATTTTTGGAAGCCCAAAAGATTGCACGTGCAATACACAGGGAAATGAAAAGTTCAGAAAAATCAAAGAGGCAAAAAATGAAATAAATACTAAATAATACACGTGGTACAAATCTCTAGTCCAGAAGCCCTAAATCGACCGGCCAAATGCTCAGTATAGCCGGAACCGACGGCTAAGATAAGGCCTTTGAGCCCTGGGCTTTGCACACTAGTCTCTTCACCTACCCCTAACCTCTCTGCACTGTTTGATTTCTCTGCAATCAAACAGAGATCTTTCATTTCACAATTAAACCACATTTTAATGCTTTTTAATCCAAAATTTTAATTCCTAAACTCTAATTCTCTACTATAAATACCATCATCTACCTTGGCTCGGCACCATTCTGAAAACCATAGCAAAATTCTCTCAAAAAGTTCCTAAGTACAAGTGGAGTAAAGAGGGGTTAGCGAGCAAACAACTTCCGGCGAAGATCGAAGCAACATCCGGAGCTCCCGCGACACAACAAGGATTCCCTCCTTTTCCTTAAACTCTTCTTAGCGTATTCAAACCGTAAGTCCCTTCCAATCCCCATCCCTTTTCATTGTTTTTCACTTTAAATCCAATATTGGTAAAAGTGGAGTTATACCGATATCTTCTTTTATAAAACCTATAACTCCATTTTCTTTTATCATTTGGGTCAAACCACTTTTACACAATACTTGTAACCCTAAATACTAAAGTTCAGAATTAATTTTAATCAAGAATCTCATATGAAAAATCCATACTTGAACTTTTTCATTAAAATACCATAAATTTTGATATCATCTCCTTTAGTATTTGTTAAAACAATACCTTAGGAAAACTTCACGGGATAATGACCTACCCCACATGCACACTTGGTTTCATAGCACAATACTTATTTAATGTATTTTCGTTGCGAAGCATAATATTACGATAAAATACCACATAACTTTAAAAACCGGATTTCTTTTAAAACAGTATTTTCTATTCTTTGCGATTACACATCTACAACCCTCTTTAAGGGACCCACTAATAGATGGTGTGGATTATCGCACATTTTTGGGCTAGTAGAACGAGATGCAGACCTCCTCACGGAGCATTCGATCTCGAAAGGATTTAAATACGGTTTTTAAGAAATACGAATTTTTTAAATAAAATAAAATTATTTTTAAAATTAAAATTATATAAAATTATTAATACATATTTTCAAAATATAATAAACCTATGTTTTTCAAAAATGAAAAGATTAACAAATGACAATAAAATACTATCAAGATACCAAAAAGGTAAGTTTTTCAATAAAATATCATGAACTTTCCAAGTTAAGTGTATATCACTAAAATACCCTAAATACTTAAAATTCATGCTCATGAAAACTTTAAATAATACCAATCACCCTCGAGATTTTATTTTTAAAGTATATTAAAATAATTTTCATAAAACCCTCTCGAGTTATATAAAAACAATATTTAAGGACTTTAAAAATATAGGTTTAAACGGGATTAATTCTCTTGAGCCTCAGGGAGCCGGAGAAAGTGAGTGCTTGCCTATTTAAGACAGACAACTAACGGAGTTATCAATGGTAATTGTTTTGGAAAAAGACACAAATCCTGCCGTCCATGTGCAGCAGTTACCGATGACTCCCGAACCTAATTCAAGAGCTAAATCTTTTTACAAGTGTCTAAATTGGTCTGAGTTCAATTCAAACGTAAATCCAAAATCAAACTTGAATACTTAAACACGAATACTTAAAATCAAACATCAATATTAAACATGTATAACTTGAATTCACTTGACCGAACTATGGTTATGACTTGAATTGACTACTTGAATACTTGTTTACATCCTTAACATGACTACTTGAACAATTTGTATCCATATTTTCGGCAAGTCTGATAATTATAATCTATACAATTAATTAAGCAGGGATAAAGGGGTAGATTGGTACGGAACGTATATCATGGCATGAGAGGTCACTTAAAAGACACTTTTCCTGCCAAAAATTTCTGCGCAAAAGAGCCCAAAATATTAAATGGCAGCGATACGCTTAAGAAAATGCAAACCAGTATTTTCCGGGCTGTATTTTGACAAACTGTCGAATGAGAATCAGCTAAATTCTGATGGTATCGAAAGCGTCTCGAAAAATCCTTCGATTTGATATATTATGGGCCTCATAATTCATCTGGAATCAAAAGTTATGAGCAAATATGCTATGCACGTGTTATCTAAGTAATGCTCTACTACATAGGGGATACATTTTTAGTCCCATATCGGGAAAAAGAGAGATCCGTTCTCTACCACTCCTCTATAAATAAGAGGGGATACCTCCTAGAAAAGGAAGGATTCAATCCTCAAAGAAACTTAGTTCTTCATAGGAGTTTAGTTCTTCAAATTAGGGCCTTAGCTGCCCCCTCCATAATACGCATATGTGCAAGCGCCATGTGCGCTACGTGCAATGCACATGCGCTATCCACATGCGAACCATGTGCAATGCATGTGCATCCGCTACGTGCGCACCACGTGCGAGGATTCAATCCTCATAAGAGCTTAATTCTCCATGCCTTAGCTGCCCCCCAAAGATGTGCAAGCGCCACGTGCGACGCACGTGCGCCCGCCACGTGCGACGCACTTGCGCAACATGTGCGACGCTCATGCGTCCATGCCGTGCGTAACACGTGAGGCGCACGCGCGCCCACCACATGCGATGCACGTGTGCCCAACACGTGCGACGCACGTGCGCGAACACAAAGAAGCCCTTTTCAGCAGTTAAGAGTTTAAGCTCCAACCTATTCTTCCCCTTGATGAGTGGGACATGATTCAAAGGGTACATCCCTCCACACCTTCGATATATGGTGCTGTAATCTCTCAGTGTCGTCGGAGAGGTGGTGGGTCCCAACGACCGATGATCCTTCTTTCCAAAAAAGGAGGAAATAAAGGAGGAACCCTCCCATAAGCTTAAAAAAAGAGAAAGCTTCGAAAGAACAGAGAATTAAATTCTTGAGGAAGAAGAACTCTCTTCTTGGAAATTTTAGGTAAATAAAATTAGATAAAGATCCTGTAGATCATTCAAAAAAAAGAGAGAGTTCAGGAGTGCTTAGCACTCAGTGGGCGGCGCTTAGCGCCCAGCGCCCCACGTGCCTCTCACGTGGGCGCTACAAAAGAACTCAGGAGTGCTTAGCACTCAGTGGGTGGCGCTCAGTGCCCAGCGCCTTACGTCCTTCTCACGTGGGCGCTATAAAAGAACTCAGGAGTGCTTAGCACTCGGTGGGCGGCGCTCAGCGCCCAGTGCATCACGTGCCCCCTCACGAGATTCATCCCACATTCCCTTGAGGAAATCTTAGTCTCAGAATACGACTAATGATTCCAGGGTTTACCATTAATCCCTTTTCCTTCAATTATGGGGATTGGTTCAAGGTACATCTCTCTATACCTCTGATACACGTCGTTGTAATTCCTCAACGTCTTCAGAGAGGTGGCGGGTCCCGACAACCAACTGCTTTTTGGCGCACTTCCCAAACTGACGTGCACATCCCAAATCAAATCACATCCCAGACTGGATGCATCCCATATCATCGTTGCTCATCCCGTCACGTAACAATTACATGTGCACGCAAGATAGACAATGGACCGAGATGTCCCTAAACTAAAAACGAACCGAAACTTTCTTAAACTAACCGTTGTCTCCAAAATGGAAAAAATGGACCGAGACGTCCTTAAACTAAAAATCTCATCTCCAAAATAGTGATCAACAGATCGAAACGTCCTTAAACTAACCGTCACCTCCAAAATGGCAACAACGGACCGAGACGTCCTTAAACTAAAACCTCACCTCCAAAATGGTGATCAATGGACCGAGACGTTCTTAAACTAAAAATCTCACCTCCAAAATGGTGATCAACGGACCGAAACGTTCTTAAACTAACCGTCGCCTCCAAAATGGCAACAACGGACTGAGACGTTCTTAAACTAAAATCTCACCTTCAAAATGGTGATCAACGGACCGAGACGTCTTTAAACTAAAATCTTACCTCCAAAATGGTGATCAACGGACCGAAACGTTCTTAAACTAATATTCGCCTAAAAAATGGTGACAATAGACCGAAATGTCCCTAAACTAAGACAACAGAGCTCAAATTCTCTCTTGTTGGATCTGAAACAAAAATGATCCTAACACCCTGTTAAGTAGATCTTAGTCTCAGATTGGACTAACGTATCCTTAACAAAAGACCAACCGAGCCCCCAAATACTCACATACGTTTAAATCGATCTTAATCCCAAAATAGATTAACGGTCCTTAAGTAAAAACTCCAAATCTTAGATATACGGATTTGGACTAATCCACGCCCTACGGGTGACAACATAAATTAATCTCCGTATACAATCCACGGGCAACAAAAAATAAAACAAACACACACGACACGAAGTGAACTTCCGGAGCAGGAGAAAGTGGTTATCGTGATGCGGTAACGTAATTAACTGTAGGGGCTTGCGCCTGCAGGGAAGAGCGTCCCCACAATCAAAACCCCTCACAAACGAGGGGGAATCTGACAAAATCTGCTACAACGGTCGTATCCGTCCAAACCTCCGATATACAGTGCCATAAATCAACTTGGCATCTTCGGAGAAGTGGACGGATAAATCCAAATAGTATCTGCGCCCAAAATTCAGGCCAAGACGTCCTAACGTCCCGGTCGCGTCTTTCGGCGGTAAACAGACACCTACATGAATTCTCGTGCCGTTGTCCCGTGGGTTATGACGGGGCCTTGTACTACATGTTACCATAGTCCACGGGGTAAGATAGACTCCTCTCGTATACATGAATACCTTTTTTACCAAGAAACAAACAACCACGTTAGAATAACAATCATATACTTGTACAACTCACCTGTTCTTTTCACATTACCTGTTATATTCTTTTTCTTTTTTTTGGACTTACCGAGCGCTAGTTCGCTGATGACATTCCTTTCTATTTCTTTCTTTAGAATGTTCGTCAAGAGGACAGGATTCTCAGGAGATCGAGCCTAGCCAGGAGAACTTGGATCAGCTTGCGGCACAGCCAGATTTCTAGTTCTTTGTACTTACTTTCATTTTGTATGCTATTGTTTAGGCACTGCTTTATATCATTGTACCTTTTCTTTTCAAACATTTGTTTGTAAAGATGAATGTAAATAAAGTTGCTGTTTTTTTTATATCACTTGTCATTCTTGTTCATTTATATATTGCTTAATTACGCTTATCGTACTTATTTCATAGTAAATACGTTGCAGCCTGCCACGTCACCGTTTCTGTCTACTGGGAAGCGGGGCGTGACAGGTTTTGTTATCAGCCCATGAAGGTCAGTTCTGTATGAAGTCTTAAGCAATATATCACAAGAATTATAAGAATCAGCAACGATACATTCCTTACATTTCTAATTTCTTGAATCTATCCTAACCATTTCTTTTTCTATCAAGGTCATGGATTCTCTCAATAACACCAGCACGAACGTCAATGGCAACACCCCTCCGTCTACTCTACCACCACCACCTACCGTTACAGCTCCTATCAACGAGCAAACGGTACTGCTTGAGGCTATCAAAAGCCTTCTGGAGGGTCAGCAGCAGCAGACTGCGATCCTCATGCACCGCCCAGAAGCCGAGGCACCCGAAGTCAAACAATTCTGGGCATTGTATCCAAAGCACTTCTCAGGAAAAGGGAGCCCATTGGAGGCGGAAGACTGGGCACAATCAATTGAAGATGATCTGGCAGCAGCTCAAGTGCCAGATATTGCCTGGGTGAGAGTTGCGAAGCTACAACTAACAGACAATGCCAGAGTCTGGTGCGTCTTGTCCAACCGATTGAATGGAAGACATTTCACATTATGTTCGATACAAAGTACTTCTCTGAGACTGCCCGTTTCGACAAGGAGCAGCAGTTCATTTATCTACAACAGGGCTCGATGTGTGTCAAGTCTGTGGATGAATACGATACTGAATTTACCATGCTTAGCAGGTAGGATATTGTCTCAAATTCAAATTCCTGATCTCACTCATTACACTGCTAGTACAAGGTCGTAACAGGTTCGCTGCACACCTGATTCCTACTGCTGAGATCCGGACACGACGATTTTGTTGGATATAGTGCCCTCAAGTCAATTATTGTAATCGCAGACACGCGATTGTGATGATTGAAGGAGGACCTATACGCGTAGAACAATCTTACTCAAGATGATAGTATGCTATCTGGTTTGTCTCTGTTATCATGTACATGCATTATGTGGTATTACATATCACTATTACATGTTGATAGAGCCCATAGGATTTTTGCTTGACTACCAGCATTATGATGGTGATCATATACGTGGGAGCTGGGTGGTCTATAAGCACATCCTTAAATGTTTCTAGTCGAGTGAATATCGAGGCCGGGCATCAATACTCCGGAGTAGACTAGTGTATACTTTTCGAGACCCCGACGAGGGGCGGTGGCCGGTCTCACAAGCCATTGGTGTCAGTTAGTCACCTAAGATAGTATACAGGTGCTCATTGGGTTATGAGCAACACTGGACAGACTCACCGGGAACCTGCTGGACGGTATTATACTTATTGTCAGATAGAAGTTCTCAGGTGACATGAGTACAGGTTAGTCTGTCGTCCTGAGATCGTCATTTGTCTCGTGTGAGTTCCTACTGTGCTTTGATTACTACCCTACCGCAGTTCAAAGGAGTCGTGCAAACAGGTTTTTGTTGGGTACAATCCCGAGCCACATGGAGGCAGTGAGCGGATCGTCGGGAATTCGTCTCTCCTGATATTGAGGGTTGATGTTGCGCTGTGCACGGGTGACCATCACCAGAAATTCTTGGCCAAGATAGATGAGAATTACTGATTTGGATCAGTAGTTTCTCAGTGGGTGATGGGCTTCACACCGACACGAAATCTCGCATTATTAGGGGTCTGACTTTATCCACCCCTAGATCCAATATGCGACACTCTTAGACGAACAGACCGGACTGTATGGAGATTGTCACAGACAGGCTCAGTAGAGATTTAGATGAGTTTGCTCGTCGGTTTTCCTTTTGCTCAATACCTGGGTAGCCGTTACGTACAGTTAGTGCCGCTGACGTGCTTATGGTTAAACCCACTGCCAGCATATTGACAAGTCTTTAGAGTCCCATACAGAGGGTTTCCCTGGTTCAGGCAAAAAGATATAGTAGCCGTGTTTTGATACGTGTAGAGTTCCAATCGAATGATTGTACTAGTTACCCGGACTTTCGATCGGACGATTGATAATACTAGCCGGCTCGGGATTGAGCCGGATCATTAAATCAAGTATTGATTTAATAATTTACGTATATGTATATTCTAGTATTATATTTTTTGTGTTATTCTATCTCTTTGGGTATTCGTATTTTGGTACGAATACGGGTATGTATATACAGTTACGTGTAATCTGTATTTATATGGAAAACATTCTAGAAGGTGGACACCTCATTTTGGTTTATCCATTTATTAAATTAAATGGAAATGAGGTGTAAAGGTGATGAAGAGAGAACGGTGAGAACCATACTTGAATAGTGTCGACAAATGAATTGTTAATTCATTTGTGCAAACTATTCAAGCATAGTTGCAATATGTTTATTGGAAAAAATGGTTTTACAAAACCTTGCTTCATATTTTCTCTCACTTGATGGATGGTTATTTGAAAAAAAACACTCTCGCCATCTGCTTCTTCTCTCTTCACTACCTTTCTTGAGCTCCTCTTCCTTCTTTTTCATCTTCTACCCTACCATCTCATATGTTGAAAATCAAGGGTAGAAAAGAGATAGATATTCACTTAGAGCAACTCACTACATCTCTACACACTCTAGATTAGCAATCTAGAGTCCCTAATTGCTTCACTAGATTCTTAGTGTGGAGTTAGAGCCATGAACTACATCCTTCGGGTGGATCATCTTCGACGGAGGAAGACCGGCAACCAAGCTTAATCGAGGACACCTCAAGGATCCAAAGAAGAGGGTAGAAGACCGAAGGACACGGATCTCGTGGTAAAACAACTCTATCACAGTAGATAATATCTTTGTAGCTTGCTAGTTTCATATTTGGTTTTGATTCTAGGTAGTTGTTTCTAGCGCCAAGTTTGTAAACACCAAAATTTTTCGTTCCGCAACGGCCGCGGTCGACGGCCAGGGCGCTAGGAACCCCAACATGGTATCAGAGCCACCCAAATATTAGAAACTAGTAGTAGACGATGCATTAGTTTCAAAATCGAAAAATTCTGATTTAAAAACCTACTCTTTGTTCTGAAAATTTTTTGGTCACTGAAATTCTTTTAAATAAGTGCAGAGATTTAGTCAAGACATGTATGTGACACATGATGAAAACGAGGGCATTCCCTCTTACTTTGGCTGGACAAACTTCCAAAATACCCAATTCTGCCTTTTTATTCACTTCTGCGCCCCGTTTTCATCCAGTGTCTTGGGTTTTGTAAATTGGTGTTTTTGGCCTTGTTTGATTTCCCCAGATTTCACTTAGTGTTGTCTTTTGCTTTGGGTAAACTTGGAAAGTTTCAAAAGTTTAAATTTTGCCTCGTTGATATCTGTGATGTTCAAACATCGTCTATTTTCTATATATCGTTTAGACGGGATTGCACATACTTGCTTATACTGCTGTAATGTTGATATTTGTGATGGCTATGTTCGGATTGTCGTGTGGGATGGCCTTTAGTGCAATGGTAGTTGTACAATTTAGATTCATTTGTATATTCATTATTGTGGGACGAGCATCCGACATGTGGACTGTCGTTCCCGCCAGTTTGTATATTCTTTTATTGGGGCACGACCGGGTTGAGGTCGATGTCGCCATTGTATATATACTTTTCTTTTCTGTACTAGGATTACCCCGCGGTGGAGTGCTCGAGTAGACGAGTTCTAGAGGGCAACGGGCCCGCATCTCATGGTGTTGGACGGAGGGGACCTCACTCTAAAATTGGCGGGCTATTCGCCGCATTCGTAGGGGGTATAGGATGACCCACGGAGGGGTGCTCAAGTTACCGGATTCCGTGAAGTGCTGGGTGGCCCATTCACTTCATCGATTGGGGTTGCCTCACTTCTAGGGTTGGCGGGTAACTTGCCGCACTCGTAGGGGTCTTGGTTATATATTGCACAGACTATCCACACAGCCGGGGAACGTCGGGTTTCATTTGTTGCTCAAAGGAAATCCGGGGCTCCTAAATTATCCGTTATTATGTGTTGCTTATCGCTTTTCTGTGATGTTGGACGAATGTTATATATATATATATTTATATATACTAATAGATGTTGTATATGTTTTGTATCCGCGCTAGTCCAGCCCCCGCTCTGCTGTTAGTTAAGTAACCTAACGGTGCATGATGGGGTCCCGTGGCGAATGCGGATGGTATATTCGTATATTGTATTTTCGTTCTTTTCTGGTGTGATATAGATTAATTGATGGGACTGTGTTAATTTTGATTAATGCAAGGAAAAATAAACTTAAATGATATTGTCAGAATCAATATTTGAAAAACTGTTATTACAGACATTTCCTTTTGCTTTGCACAACGGTATTCGGTTATGAATATCCAGCACCTCATTCGACGAGGCAAGAGCCGAGATCCCTTTATGGGGAGTGACCTCTTGAGCAAAAGTTTGCGTCATTATAATAACTTCTCTATAGTTGTATTCTTTTGTTTTGCATAGTGGTGTTCGTTCAGGAACATCCAACACCTCATTTTAGGAGGCAAGAGCCTAGATCCCTTCACGGGGAGTGACCTCTTGAGCAAAACTTTATGATACTGTAGATTACTCGGTTTTCTTCAAAACCATTAGTTTTTAAAAGCGGAGCCTAAACCATTCCTTTTTGAAGCTACTCGGGTTCCTTCAATGATATCAAGTTCATTACGTTAAAGGTTTTTTGCCAAAAACAGCCGTAGCCCTCCGTCATTTCCTATGAGTAGTACTTAGTATTCATTCTCCGTATGTTGGCATTGTCAAGGAATAGTGTATGGTATATGAGTATTGCTTGTTTGTAGCATTAGATGTGATTGGTTAAGACAGTCGTACGATCATATTGGCATTGTCAAGAACTCGTACGGGTGGGTTTAATGCAATCAAGATAATGATGGGTTGAACTTGACTAGGACCTGTTCATCGCCGAAAACAGAGATGAACTGTGATAGATCGTCTTGCATGAATTTGGGGGCAGATGCTATTTGGACTTATCCATCCACCTTTCCGAAGATACCAAGTTGATTTATGACACCATATATTGGAGGTTTGGACAGACGCGACCGTTGTAGCAGATTTTATCAGATTCTCCCTCATTTTATGAGAGGTTTTTGATTGTGGGGATGCTCTTCCTTGCAGGCGCAAGCCCCTGCAGTTAATTACGTTACTGCATTGCGACAACCACTTTCTCCTGCTCCGGAAGTTCACTTCGTGTCCTGTGTATTTTTGTTTGTTTTGGTTGCCCGTAGATTGTATATGGAGACTAGTTTATGTCGTCGCCTGTAAGGCGTGGATTAGTCCAAATCTATATATTTTAGATTTGGGCTTAGGTTTATTTAAAGATCGTTAATCTGGTTTGAGATTAAGATCAACTTAAATGTGTGAGTATTTGGGCTCAATTTGTTCTTGCTAAGGATGCGTTAGTCTAATTTGAGACTAAAATCAACATAGCAAAATTTTAAGTATCATTTTTATTTAAAATCCTGAAAAAGAGCATTTGGGCTTAGCAGTAAGAAAATTTCAGAGACTTAGCCAATTTGGGCTAAGCTTACATAGCCTTTTTCTTTTCAAAAGTGCTTAGCACTAATTTGGGCTGTGTTTGTTCAGCACTATTCTTTTCATGTAAAAGTGCTAAGCACTTATTTAAGCTATAATGCTCACATGTATGTCATGTGAAGCATTCAGTCATTGGCGCTGCCCAATAAATGTTGAGCGCTTTTAGTTATTTTGACTAAATGTGAAGTGTTAAGCGCTTTTTATGGCGTCCACATGAGGTGCACGTGCTGCGCTGGGCGCTGCCCAATCAATGTTAAGCACTCAGCCATTTTGGCTGCATATGAAGTGCTAAGCATTTTTATTCAGCGCCCACGTGTGTTTCACGTGAGGCGTTGGCCTTCTGTTTTGGGCGCCCGCGTGTTTTTCATGTGAGGCGCTAGGCGCTGTTAAAAGGAGGCGCCTACATGAGGAGCACGTGAGCCGCTAGTTTTCCCCCCTTTTTTAGAGATTAAATCTCTGTTAATGGCATTTTGACCATTAATGATCACCAAGATCTTCGCTTTTGAAGATCTGAGATCAGTTTTTTTTTCCTTTAAGAACTAAGTTCTTTTATAGGTTCCTTTCTCCTTTCGCTTTTTTTTCTTTTGGACCTAGTTCTCCTTTCGCTTTTTGAAGATCTGAGATCCATAAGATAAGTCTCTGAATCTTTGATTCTCAAGAACAAGATCTTCCTGATGAGAATTAAATTCTCAACTTATGAGAGACTTGTCTTGTGGATCTCAGATCCAGAGAAAGAACTAAATTCTTTAAAAAAGGTTAAATCCTTAGATGTAATAGAGATATTTTGATCTCTTTTCTTTACCTAGGGTTTTGAGGAGGAATGTCTTCTTCTTTGAGAATTAAATTATCTGTTCTTTGTATCTGTGGTCTCTTCCTCTCTCTGTGTTGTGGTCTTCTGTCCCCCTTTTTTGAGACTTGAAGTCTCCGGACCTTTATATAGTGGAGGCAAATTGTTAACTACTTTTGAGAAAATATTTCATTGAGAGATTTCAATTGATTTAATTGGATTCAAAATTGATTTGGGGAATTTTACCCACCGTTAGATCTTTGTCCAAGGACTTTTGTTTTACAGAATATTATTGGGGAAATATTTTCCCTTATACAGAATTTATTCTTTAAAATGGTGATTTTTTAATCACCATTGAATTTTTAATCCAAGGGTTCTCTGTAACAACCCTAAACTTTCTGTATAATT
Source organism: Agapanthus africanus (assembly GCA_030015575.1). NCBI lineage: Eukaryota > Viridiplantae > Streptophyta > Magnoliopsida > Asparagales > Amaryllidaceae > Agapanthus > Agapanthus africanus. Next base: position 45,382,302 of record JASDDO010000001.1, on the reverse strand, counting down.
TTTTTCAAAAATATAGAAAGAGGTACCTAAGCCTAAGCACAAGTTATAAGTTTGATTTTCTTTTGAACAGCAAGAAAGAGCTTGTAGCTCATTGGTAAGACCTTTCACTACTGAACCAAAGCACCATAGTTCAAATCCCATCAACCACACATTTTTTTAATTAAATTCTTTTAATTTTTTAGAAGCCTAAGAGTCTACATGTGCACTACACGTAATAGAGTAAGTTACAGAATATACAAACGTGACCACGAGGCTAGACCAATCGTCAGGGACACGTGGCAGCAAGACGAGCCCCGACTCGCCCAACTCGGGCCGGCGAAGCGCTTGAATCGGCCAGCGCCGCCGGGTCAACTCGGTCCGATCCCACTTTTTGTTGAACCCTTTGCACCCTTTGGCCTACCACACCCCCTGCACTGTTTAGATTCTCTGCAATTAACCAGAGAATTAAAATACCCCTTTTAATCCTTTTTAATGCAAATTTAAATACAATTTTTATCACACCCTTTCACTACCCTAAACCCTAGATTTTTCCTATAAATACCACCCCTCAAATCACCCCCCTCACTCACAAATCTCTGCCCAAACTCTTAAGAAAATTCCCAAGTTTTTTGTGTGCAAGTGGAGTTAGTAAAAGGGCGAAACTCCGACGGACTTCCGACGGCAATCCGAGGAGATTCCGACGACGAAACGACGCACCGGCACCTCCCACCTCTTCCTCCTTCTTTCTTCTAGTCTAATAACCTATAAGTCCCTAATTCTTCTTCTTTTCTTTATTTTAAAAACATTCAAAATTAAAACCCGACGGAAGCGGAGTTAATCCAACTTCCGATTCGGTTTTTTCTTAAAAAGTTCTATTTTTCTTAAACACAATAATACCAAACTCTTATGTCATGACCATTAAACATTAACGAAAACAATAGAACAAGTTTGACATCAAAATAATAACTATTAAAATATCTTTATATTTCATATCGACATGTTTATACCTTTTAACCGTATTATCTTAGAAAACTCACGAGGTAATGACCTACCTCCTCACAACACACATATCTAACATAGCACTATGAAATTTGGGAATATAGATTTGGGAAAAAAATATGATTTTACACATAACTACCTCCGAATTATAAAAACCTTTTTCTACAAGATGTGTATTTTAACAAATTTTTGCAAATGCGCCTCTACAATCCATTTCGGAGAACCTGTTCGGGATGGTGAGGATTATCGTACATTCTCGGGCTCAGTAGAGTGAGATGCAGATCTCCGCAAGTAGCATACGATCTCTAAAATACAATTTTTTTAGAAAATGTGATTTCTATTATAAATAAAACTTATATTTTTAATAAATAAATATATATGTAATTAATATCAAAATATCTATTTTTAATATTTATAATATTCCACATTTCCAAAATTCAACAAAAACATTCCATTTGCAAGAAAATACCATATAATTCCAATATTTCAAATAAATACCTTATACTTTAAAAACTAGGTCATATTCACTAGAAATTTCACATTGAATAAAAGAAACATCTATGAAAACCCTAAAGACGATAATTAAATACTTGAGGTATATTTTGAAAATATAACAAAACTAATTTACATAAAACCCCCTCAAGTTATACTAAATTACAATAAGGACCCTAGTAAACATAGGTTTAAGCGGAACCGGTCTCTTGAGCCTCAGGGAGCCGGAGATATGGGTGCTTGTCTATTTAAGGTAGACAACTTAACAAACAGTGTTATCAATACGGTAATTGTCTTTGAAAAAGACACAAATCCTGCCGTCCATGCGCAGTAGTTACCGATAACACTAAAACAATCAGGATTTCAAGTTCTTTTAAAAGTGTCTGACTCAGACTGAGTCTCTATACAATTAATCTGACTTGAATATGATTTAAGCATCAAACTTCAATACAACATGGATCTATGAACCGTCTATTCAATCTAATCAATCTATATTGACCGAACCGAACCATGTATATATTCCATCAACATGTTCATCCATTATATCCGTTCCATTACTGATATCATGGTTCCAGCAAGTCATCCATCAATATAAATCAAGATAATACAATACAAATAATACAATCAAGACATCGCGGGGTTTATAAGGGGTAGACCGGTATGGAAGGTGTTAAAAGTGACACGAGATTGTAACCATAATACACCTAATCTGAATTCAATTGCCGTTGTACCGTGGCTGGACGGTTCCTTATGCTCCTTATACCTTAGTCTACGGGGAAAGTTGGACTCTTCTCGTATACACTGGCCTCTTCTGTATAAAGCTACAAACAACAGCGTTAACACTAAATACAACATTATAACAATATACTCTCTATTCTGTCTATTCCATTCTTGTCTATTTACGGGACTTACCGAGCGATTTATTCGCTGACGATTTTCTCTTTCTTCTTCTTTGGAATGTCATCAGGTGATTCGGACTCACTGAAGATCGATCCCACCAGCGAGGATTTGGACCGGCTAGCTTTAGATTCCTTGTACACATTTACATCCTGTATTTTCCATTTCTGTTATGCCACTGTTTAGGCACTGCTTTCCATTTTATGTATTTACTTTCAGATGTATTGTAAAAAGAATATTAATAAATAAAGTTACTGTTCAATTATATCTATTGTTTTTGTCTCTTGTGCATTTTACTTATATTGCTTAGATACGCTTAGCGTGTTTATTTTAGAGTAAATACGTATCGGCCAGTCGTGTCTCCTTCGCCGTACATCGGGAAGCGGGGCATGACATTCTCTGTTTTACAGAGAGCAATCTTTTTTGTTTAGAAAGATTGAGAGAATATATTCCAAAATAGAATTTTATTCTATAATTAGATTTTTGATCCAACCGAGAGTATTTTTCTTATTTTAGAAAGATTTGGGAAATGTTTTCTCCCAACAGAATTTAATTCTATATTTTGATGATTTATCATCTCCGTTGGATTTTTGATCCAACGGCTCTGTTTAATAGGGAGTATTGTAAAATTTTAATTCTACCTGGGCGTCGGCGCTCACATGTTATGCACATAGGTGCTACTTAAGAATTTAATTCTTATAATGGGTATTTATGTGCTTTGGACATTGGCGCTCGCATGGGGAACACGTGCGGCGCCATCTAAGAGTTTAACTCTTATGCAATGAACTCTTCTGTGTTTTGCTTATTAGCGCCCGCATGAGGAGCACGTGCGGCGCCATCTAAAAGTTTAACTCTTATGAACTCTTCTGTGCTTTGCACATTGGTGCCTGCGTGAGAAGCACGTGAGGTGCCACCATAGCATTTAATCTTACCTATAAGATTAGCTCTGGCGCTGGCGCCCTCGTGGAGAGCACGTGAGGCGCTGCCTCATTAGATTCAACAGAGTTTTGCTCTTTTATTAGGTTAAATATTGGGGAAACAAATGCCCCCCACTGTTGCTCTCACATGGCTTACACGTGGATGCAACAGTGTCACTGTTTTCCATCGTTGGATCTTCTAGGGAGTTGAACCGTCCCTTCACATCCTATAAATAGGGCCTTTGGCCCTTGAGATGACCGCTATTTCGTCATTCTCTTTCTTCTTTCTTAAGAATTTAATTTTCTTCTTAGAGCTTAGATCTCTGTCCAAAGAAACTCTTAGAGTTTAAACTCTGTTTAAGAAAATTGGTAAGGATTATGGTCATTTTTCTCTTAAAAGAGACTCCTTTTGTCTTGGATTTTTAACCCATTAATTCTCTTCTTAGTGCTTAGATCTCTGTCCAAAAGAACTTTTAGAGTTTAAACCCTGTTTGAGAAAATTGGTAAGGATCATGACCATTTTTCTCTTAAAAGAGACTCTTTTTGTCTTGTATTTTTAACCCATTAACAGAGTTTGGCTCTTTTTTCTTGAAATGATCTCTTAGAGATCTTAAAAACTTTGTTTAGGTAGACCGTTGGTCTCAGAGATCTTAGGGTTTTACCCTGTTAGTGACTTTGATTTTTGAGGGTTGTTTGGAATTTAATTCCATTTCCCGTGGTGATTTCTGGGATTTAATCCCATTAGAGTGATTTAATTCTGGGTTGTTCTACTGAGAAAATTTCTTTTTTAAGAAATCCTTTTGGGAATTTTATTCCCCTTTTCTTTCTTTGTAAGGTTCTTCTTGCAAATTTGAATCTGCTGTAGAACTCGTTTTTCGAGAGAGTTTAACTCCACAGTTCAATGAGATTTTTCATTAAATGAGAATACTTTTGGATTCTTACAATGAGTGTCTTCCTCATCTTTGATGGGGGCGTTACCTTGATTTTGTGGGGCCCATTGTCCCTTTCTCTTTGAACTTTGGTGACTTTAACATGTCAGAATGTAGTACAAATTTAGGTGTAATGAAAATGTTAAAGTCTTGAACATTATGTCGATAATTAACCCTCCTTTTAAAATATTTTTTTACAGGGATTATGGCTTCCGATTCCTCCTTCCACTACGTTCGCTCAGAAAGTGCTTTTGCCGATGCGTCTACCAATCGGGAAGTCTTTGCACTCATTCGGGATTATGACCCAAAGCAAAAGTCTCTTCATCTGTGGGGTCATGGTATAGTCACATTATCCGGGGTCGGCACAGTTTTACTTGCGCAGCGCCGTCAGAACCGATTCCGTCAATCCATTACGCTGACCCTCCGCAGGTTACTTATGCAGTAGAAGAGGTCAACTGGACCTCGGAAGGTCGTCTCTAGCCCTCTATGATATCGATACCAGTGCAGCCACCGATGGCCCTAGACATTCTAGGACGTCGCATATGCCAAGGAGAATCGCTTCCTTGAAGGCAGGTTTACATGATAGGAACGACTCCCCGTCATGCGGCTGGCTATCTGCAGTGGGCCCGATACATTCTATCAGCCAAGAAGTCGCTGCTACTGAAGACCGGGCTATAGCCCGCGATCTATGCATTACTCTTTCACTACTACACTCCCCATGTGTGGTGGGTCAAATCTTTTCTGGAGCAATGGAATATCCCGACCCATACATTTCTCTTATCGGATCGGGATGTCTCAATCTTATTGGAGGAATTCGCGGAGATATCTAGATTACCCGTCAGAGGGGAACATTATGAGGAGATACTTCCCCCTGACGAGTACATCTTTGCTACCAAATCAGTGATAATGGGTCTTACCCCAGAGAATGCCGTTCAACACAAGTTTCCAAACTTGATCAAGGTGTTACCAATTTCATCACCCGCTTCCTTCGTCCGGAGGCTTTGTCGAAGAAAGCTGCAAAGTTCTCCAAGCTTGATGATCCATTCGGATTTGGCTTGGACAAATTACCGACCGCGGAAGCAGATTTAAAGCAGTTATTTTTATTCCGGATACCCCGGTCGTTTCTTTCGCAGAGGTCGTTGCTCCGGACATTAATGAGGAGACATTCTTCCTGGGGTTCATCGGCTTATGGATGAGCTAGTTTGCACTTCCGATGCATCCTCGTTATATGAGACCGTCCATCTTTTATCCGGCTCACCGTATTGTGGCGGGGACATGCCTGGCCGTTGGGGTTGCAGGTCTGGCTCACTTATATCACGTCCCGAGTTAGCGGCCGACACTACTCAGCCGGGTCTGAAGCCCGTTAATCTCCCATTACATTACTTCACCTCATGGATCGAGATGCACGTGCTGGGTGCTTTTGGTGTGCATAAATGACCCAGATTTTATGACGATTATAATTTTCCTCGGGTCATGCACTTGGTCGATGCTTCTTCTCCAGACCCAACACAGCGGGAGGCTCGGCAATTGCTTCTTCGCCCACGCATGGTCGGGGACAGCATGACCTTCGTCGACAGAGTCCTAACCATTGGCAAGGAATCTTCCAAATCCATCCAGCCGCTTCACGACGTTTTCAAGGACGGAGCTTCTGTATTGAGGGCCCGAGAGATTGTCCACTTGTATTCTATCAAACCGGGCTTCCTGGTATTCAGACAGAACACTTTGGTTTTGTTCATGAGATATAAACCACACCATTTTTCTCAGCAATTGGGTTACAACCAAGGCGTCCCCCTCGAGGTGTTCATCATGGATCTCGTCTCTACTGAAGAAGGTGTTCGCAATGCGACGCATCATTTCATGCATTTGAATACCGGGTCCCATTTCTTCATCAGCGAGCCGAGTTACATTCCAAGGGCCTCGAACGCTTACGTTGCTTGGTACCGACATGCAACGGGTGCTGTTATCAATAAAGAGAGGCTGCTGGTTGACCATAAATATGCTATCCCAGCCAGTAATCCAGTGGTCCCGCTGAAGCGCCGGGCGGTTGTGCTTCCTTATTTGAGGGGAAGTATCGCAGTTGTGGTTCCGTGAGCTTTTCCAGATAAGCCTCGGCTGGAGGTAAATGCTCCTATGGCTGTGGTGGCTGCTGCGTCCCCTGAGTCGTGTATTGGCTCGGAGATCGGAACCCACCGTTCGAAGAAGCCCGTTAAGCGGAAGCTGTTGTCGTCGGGGGTAGGTGCCAGCTCGCAGAAAAAGAAGAAATCTCTGTTCTCAGCTGATGTTGTATTCGCCCAAGAGCCTCGTGCTCCTTATAGCGAAGGCTTGTCTGAGTATGGCACCAACGATGGTCTATTCGAAGCTCTTATTGCCGCTACTGACCTTCAAGCTGCTATCGAAGCCTCTGAAAGACTGGCCCGTGAGCAAGCGGCGTTAGCTTCTCTTGCGACGTCTGGTTTATTTCGTTTATACTCTTATGTATACATTCTTTTTTTATGAATTTATTACGCCTTACTAACGCCATTCTCTTAACAGGAATCTCCACTGAAGAGGCCCTCTTGGCGTCCCTCAAAACGTTTGAGGAGGAGGAGAGGCTTCGTGCTTCCATGGGTCTTGGTATGATTTGTTTCGCGACATCTTTACATATTTAGTTTATTTTATTAACAACTTGACTCCCTTCCTTTTCCCGTTAGAGGAACCACCGCAGCCCATGTTGTTCCGAGTATAATGCCAACCTCGGGTGGTGGTGTGGAAGAGTCTTCAAGGCCATCGGTTACAGCTGAGGTCCTTCCCGGTCCACCACGGGAGGTGTCGCTGAAGCAGCCGATGACGGATGTTATATTATGTCTCGAGGCTGAGCCTGATTTGGACGATGCCGCTCCTCTGTCGGAGGTCCTGAGGAGATCCGTCCGTACAGCCAAAGCTGAGAGGAAGCACAAAAAACATGCCGCAAGGGAGCGTCAGGCTAATCTGGCCGCAGACACGGGCTCGAGCGATGCTCAACCTTCTGATGTTTGCATGGAGGACGCTCCTTCTGCCCTGTCCACCGCTCATAGGCAGGTTGCGCGTGCGACTCGTGAAGAGGCCGAGCGGTCGCCTCAAGGTAAAACAGTGCACAATCCCTTATTGAAACTTGATAGCAGTCTTTTTTTCTTGAATTATAACACACTTGTTTTTTAACTGGGCCGAGTTCAGGTGGTGACGCGGCAGGCGAAGCGCCAGCGTTCGAAGTGCCTGGAGTATCAGGCATCCCTTTTGAATCTGGGACTGTTCCGATTGACGCTTCCTCCCCTTGTGGATCCACGATATCGGTGGGAGATGCGAGCATTACGACGACCCTTAGTGATTCAGGGGACGAAGGTGTGGATGCCAAATCCACCTTCCCGATGATTATGGAAACTGAGGAAGACGTTGAGGCTGGTGATGCTCCTGTAATGAATATGTTTTGATTGTACAAAATTTTAAAATTAATGTACAGAATGGAGTTTTTGCAAGCCTGAGTATACTTTAAGTATTATTTTTGTTTGAAAACAACAAGAACAACCTTGTAGCTCATTGGTAAAGCCTTGCACTGCTGTGACATAGGTCCTGTGTTCAAATCCCCCCAGCTACATATTATTTTTACTGATTTTTCTTTTAAACATTTTGAAAGCCCAAAATTTTACACGTGCAATACACGTAAAATAAAAAGTCATAGAAAATCAAACATGTGCACAATGTTATATGAACCGACCTAAGACACGTGATATCGATCCAGAGCTCCACTCCTGCAGATGGCTAGCGAAATTGGCACTTGGGCCGGCGGCGCCGGGCTCCCCCATAGCTAATGCCCCCTAACTCAGCACCCCAGTCCCTTGGCCTGCCCCACTACTTCTATGCTGTTTGATTTCCCTGTAAATTAACAGAGAGTTTAAAATCCCATTAATCCAAGTTTAAATGCATTTTTTAAATTCTCTCTTCAATTCTCAAAACCCTAATTTTACCCTATAAATAAAATATCATACCATAGCCTTCTTCATTCTGAAATCTCTTGTTCAAAATTCTCAAAAATTTCCAAATCAAAGAAGAGTACAAGTGGAGTTAGCACTAGATCAAGTTTCGGAGAAAATTCGAGACGTTTCCGGCGACTCCGCGATGCCACAACGACCTCAAACTCTTCCTTTCTCTTTTCTTAAACCAAACAACTAGTAATTCCCATATCTATACTTCTCTTTCTATTATAAAACTTTACCTTTTCAAATCACATCGGTAAGTGGAGTTATGCCGATCTTTAAATTCTATTCTCTTTATAATTGCAATTTTCTTAAGAACCAATTATCTAAATCATCAAACATTACTTTTTAATCATTAAACAATTTTTAGAAACAAGTTTCAATTTAAAACTCCATGTAAAACAACTTTTATTAAGGTTTTACGCTTAAATACCATGAAGTTACATATGATATCGTTTAATCATTCTTGCTTATATTGTCTTTAGAAAAATCTTATGAGGTAATGACCTACCTCTCACAAACACGCATCTTGACATAGCACGATTCTCTTGAACAACAATTTTGTGGCAAATACGACTTTTATATCAAAATACCATAAACTATTAAAAACCCGTATTCTTTAAATTGTATTATTTAAATTCCTTACAATTGCGCCTCTACAACCCACTTTTTGGGAATCCGATTCGGTTGGTACGGGTTATCGCACATCCATCGGACTAGTAGGCCAAGATGCAGACTTCCTCACGGAGCATACGACCTCGATAGAATTTTTAATGCAATTTTAAAGAAAAACGTGATTTTCTATTTAATAAATAAATTTTATTTTTAATAATTATATATAAATATTATCAAACCATCTATTTTAAATATATAATAAATTCCATGTTTTTCTAAAAAAAAAGAAAAGAATTACAAGTTTTATGAAAGTACCATCAAGAATCCATTCAAGTCAAGTTTACACCAAAATACCTTGAATTATTCAAACTATATATATATATATATATATGTATATATATATATATATATATATTCACTAATATAGCTCATTCTATAAAATTCACATCCTTGACAACTCTAAAGAATATAAATAAATACTTGAGAATTATTTTGGAAGTATATGTAAAATATTTTTCATAAAACCTCGTCAAGTTATATTAAATTACAATAGGAACCCTAGTAAATATAAGTTTAACTGGGACCAATTCTCTTGAGTCTCAGGGAGCTGGAGAAAGTGGGTGCTTGCCTATTTAAGGTAGAAAACTAAAACGGGGTTATCAATGGTAATTGGAGTGGAAAAAGTCACAAATCCTGCCGTCCATATGCAGAAATTACTGATAACTCCAAAACCTAATTCAGGACCCAAATCTGTTTAAGTGTCTGACTCAATCTGAATCTCAGTATAATCTTAATACAATCTCAACATAAATACAATCCAAACATAACTCCAACTCAACATGAATCCAATATATCAAAACATGAATACTTGAACTTGAACATGAATACCAGAGCTATACAAACATGCAACATGTCTTGACTTGACCAAACCATAGATATATCTTGAACTTGACTACATGACTATCCGTTTATATCTTGATCCGTTTACATGAACAATTTATACCATGGTCTTGGCAAGTCTTATATTTACAAACAATACAATATACATTACGGGGTTTTAAAGGGGTAGACTGGTACGAAATGTGTTAAAAGTGGCACGATGATGGTCACTAAAAGCACCTATATGAACATCCTGTGCCGTTGTCCCGTGGGTTTTGATAGGGCCTTGTACTTACATGTTACCTTAGTCCACGGAGTAAGTTGGACTCCTCTCGTATACACTGGCACATTCTGTACCAAGATACAAACAACTATGTTAGCATAACAAACATATAAGTTAACTATTCTATTCTCTTACCTGTCTATTTCTATTCTACCTCATGGGACTTACCGAGTGCTAGTTCGCTGACGACATTCCTATTGTTTCTTCCTTTGGAATGTTGTTAGGAGAACCCGACTCTCAGGAGATCGAGCCAAGTCAGGACGATTTGGAGCAGTTCACTGAAAATACAGAGTTCTAGATCTACTTTTACTTACTTTACTTTCAGTTCATATGCTATTGTTTAGGCATCGCTTTCTAGCATTGTATTTACTTTTCAGTTGTATGTAAAGAATGTTTATCAATAAAAGTTTTTGTTTTATTACATCTCTTGTTATTCTTATTTTATTCATTTATATTTCTTATTTACGCTTAACGTGTCTACTTATGAATAAATACGTCGCGGGCCTCGTCACGTCTCCTTCTCCATATACTGGGAAGCGGGGCGTGACAGGTTTTGTTGGTGGCCCTTGCAGGCCAGTTCTGCATGGAAACCTACATAACCATGCAGGCCAAATCTGCATGGAAACCTAAGCAATATATATCATAAGAATTATAAGAATCAGCAACTAAACATTCTTTACATTTCATATTCCTTGAATATATTCTAACCCTATTTTTTCTTTCAAAGGTTATGGATTCTCCCAACAATACGAGAACGAACGTCAATGGCAACACCTCACCACCACTTCCACTTCCACTTACCGTAGCAGCTCCTATCAATGAGCATATAGTATTGCTTGAGGCAATCAAGAGCCTCTTGGAGGGACAACAACAGTAGACTGCTATACTCCTGAACCTCCCAGAAGCCGAGGCACCCGGAGTGAAGCAATTCCGGGCTTTGCACCCGAATCAATTTTCAAGGAAAGAGAGCCCCTACAAGCTGAAGAATATGCTCAGTCCATATAGGACGATCTGGTAGCAGCACAAGTGCCAGAGATTTCTTAGGTAAGAGTTGTAAAGCTGCAACTTACAGACAACGCCAGAGTATGGTGGAAGGCTGAAGAAAGCCAACTTACTCAGCCGATCGAATGGAAGAAATTTCGCGATATGTTCGACGCGAAATATTTTCCCGAGACTGCCCGTTTTGATATAGAGCAGCAATTCATTCACCTGCAACAAGATTCTATGTGGAGCAAATCTGTGGATGAGTATGATGCTGAGTTCACTATGCTGAGTAGGTAAGATATGTATCAATATTCAATTTTCTTATAACACATACTACACTGCTAACACAAGACCATAACAGGTTCGCAACACATCTTATACCGACTGCTGAGATCAGGGCTAGACGATTTCAGCAAGGGTTGGACCAGGAGATCCAAGCTACTCTAGCTACGGGGGATTTCCCAACCCACGACCTTGCTTTGAAGGTTACCCAAAGATATGAGGCAGTGGTGAAGAAGAAGGGCAAACCTCAATCTGCCGGTGTGAAACGCCCTGCTACTCAGATAGCAGGAGGAGCCTCTTTCAGGCCACCGTTTGTACCCAGGAGACCGGGAGTACCAAATAACCGGCCCAGTCCAGACTTTTGTTTCTACTGCAAAAGGAATGGACACATGGCGAAGAACTGCAGGCATGCTAACCGCCTTTGTTTAGTTTGTGGCGCATTCACTCATTCTATTAGGGATTGCCCACATCGTCTTACCTCAGCTCCTGCATCCCGACCAGCAATCACTTATTCGCAGTGGCCAGCTATCCAGGCACCTGCTCTTCGTTTTGCTCTCCCAGCTCCACCTCCTCATAGACCTACTGCATCTCCTCCTCGCCAGTTCCATCAAGCATAAATGAACCTACCTCAAGGACAGAGGAATGGACCGAGGAATGCGCCTCTAGTAAGGAGGAATGTACCTAGGCGATAGGCTTTCACAATGACTGTGGAAGAAGGTGAAGCCACTGGCCAAGTCATCACTGGTAACTCCCTTCCTTTCAAACTTTCTTTCAATCTTTATACACATCAAAATATCTTTTTCTATACCTAAACATATCCCACATAACTTAGGTACAATCTTAGTAGCCTCACTTCCTGCACTGGCACTCTTCGATACTGGAGCATCTCATTGCTTTATGTCGCAATGGTTCGTCCGAACTCATGCGATTCCAGTCAAACCACTCGTATCCAGCTGGAATGTCAGTTCAGGGAATAGCGTTCTAAAGGCAACTTTGGGATACGACCTGTGTCCAGTGGTCGTCTGCAGCAGAGAATTTTATGCTGACTTCAAGGTGCTGGACATACCGAACTTCGATGTAGTCTTGGGTATGGACTGGCTAGGAACTTTCTTCGCTACCATCGACCGTCATCAAAGGAGGGTAGTGTTCGAGATTCCAGACTATCCGGTCTTTTATTTCAAGAGTGGAGACTATACACTGGAGCATAGCACTTACAAAGCTAAACCAAAGAAGGCAGTGGTTGCAACAATACAAGCTGAAGAAGACAAGCCAGAGGTAGTTCGAGAGTTCGAAGATGTATTTCTTGAAGACATCTCAGGTTTGCCTCCCAATTGAGCTCTTGAATTCAGTATTGATTTAGTACCTGGTGCACAACGGGTGATCAAAGCATTGTACCGGTTAAGTCCAGAAGGATTGAAGGAGATCTGTACTCAATTGGGCAAACTTCTGAAGAAATGATGGATTCGTCCCAGTACTTCAAGTTGGGGATCTCCAGTTCTGCTTGTGAAGAAGAAAAAAGGTTCATACAGAATGTGCGTTGATTATAGAGCTCTGAACAAAGTCATGATAAAGAACAAGTATCCACTACTGCGCATCGACGATCTATTCGATCAGCTAAGTGGGTCTTGTGTTTTCTCAAAAATAGATCTTCGTTCGGGTTATCATCAGGTGAAGGTCAAAGAGTCTGATATTCCTAAGACGATATTCAGGACTCGCTATGGTCATTACGAATATCTCGTGATGCTATTTGGAGTGACCAATGCACCAGCCATATTCATGAATCTAATGAACCAAGTTTTCTGAGAGTACCTAGACAGGTTCATTGTCATATTCATCGACGACATCCTGGTGTATTCTAAAAGTCAGAAAGAACATGCTGAACACTTACGAATTGTCCTGGAGACTTTACGACAATATCAACTTTATGCCAAGTACAGCAAGTGCGAGTTTTGGCTAAATCAAGTCGGATTTCGGGCATATCGTTTCAGGTGAAGGAATCTCAGTAGATCCAGCTAAAGTATCAGCAGTAAGAGAATGACCTACACCAAAAACAGTGAAGGACATTCAAAGTTTCTTGGGTTTAGCAGGATATTACCGAAGATTTATTGAAGGTTTCTTGAAGATTGCAGCATTCCTGACCAAACTCACACGTAAAGATGAAGTATTCGTGTGGTCAGAAGCATGCGAACAAGATTTTGTAGAACCCAAGTCAAGATTGACATCAGAACCTTTTCTCGTATTACCGGACAAATCTGGAGGTTTTGTTGTGCATTGCGATGCATCCGGTAAGGGATTAGAATGTGTTCTACACCAGCACGGTAAAGTTGTAGCTTATGCATCAAGACAGCTGAAAGTTCATGAGCGCAACTATCTAACGCATGACTTGGAGTTGGCAGCCATTATCTTTGCACTTAAGATTTGGCGCCACTATCTTCTTGGGAAATGAGTGGACATATACACGGATCACAAGAGTCTGAAGTATATGTTTACTCAGAAGGAGTTGAATATGCGGCAGAGAAGATAGCTAGAACTAATGGCGGACTTCGACATCAACCTACAATATCATCCAGGAAAGGTGAACGTGGTTCTTGATACACTTAGTCGCCGACCACTATCAATGAATCTCACAGCACAGTGGAAGCTACAGCAAGATTTGCACAAAATGGAGATTGAAGTGGTTATGCCAGGTAATACTTCAAAGTTGATGAACTTAGAAGTTCAGTCAACTATTATCAATCAGATCAAAGCAGCTCAAGCAAATGATGTCAATTTGCAAAAGATCAGAGAACAAGTATAAAGTGGACTTAGAACAGACTTCATCATCCATGAAGAATGATCTTTGTGATATGGAAGCAGATTGTGCGTACCACAAGGTCCTGTTCGGGAAGAGTAGCTGAAAGAAGCTTACAGCCTTCCATACTCAGTACATCCTGGTGGTATAAAGATATACAAAGATCTACGACAACATTACTGGTGGTATGGAATGAAGCATGAAGTAGCCAGAAGCGTAGCCAAATGCTTGTTGTGTCAGCAAGTAAAAGCTGAACATCACAGGACTGCCGATTTATTTCAACCGTTATCTATCCTAGAATGGAAATGGCAACATATCACCATGGATTTCGTGACTGCTCTTCCTTGCAGCACGAAAGGTAACGATGCAGTATGGGTTATTGTGGATCGACTCATAAAGTCGGCTCACTTTATTCCCTTTCGAGCTGGCCAATATACCGAGACATTAGCAAAGAAGTACATGGAGGTAAGTCTGAATCTAAGTAAGATTTAACTCTTTAATGTGTACTATCTCTGATACCCATGAACTCATGCAGGAGTGTAGAGTGTTTTTCGTCACCCCATTGAGATGGGAATACGCGCGCGTTTGTCAGGCGCATTACAGATTCCCCCTGCCTAGGGTAGACTGGGGTTTATTGATTGTGGGGATCCGAATCTCCGGCAGTCGCGAGCTAAGCTGCCGTTAATTACCCCTCGTCTTTAGAGCGAGAGAAACTCCGATTGACGGGTCAAACAGGTCATGCGAACTCAATGTGTAGAGTTGTGTTTTAAAGGGGTTTTGGATATATCGGGAGCCCTGCAGAGTTTTTATGGGGGTCCCGCTACCTGGATAGCGGGCTTGGGGTCAAGGGGGCTAGCAGCCCCCTTGCGGGGTGTGGGGCAGCGTCCCGTTAGAAATTTTTTCTAACGGGAGATGTATTTTTTAGTGTGGAGTGTATATAAAATGAGGGAGAAAAGGGCGTCCAAAGGACGCGTGAGCGCGGGCGCCTCACGTGCCTAACACGCGGGCGTTGGGCATGGGCGCCTCACGTGCCAAGCATGCAGGCGCTAGACGCTGGCGCCTCACATGCCTGGCATGTGGACGCTTAGGCGCCGAGTGCCAGCGCCCCACGTGCCTGGCATGCGGGTACTTAGGTGCCGGGCGCCATGTCATGACCCGCAGGGTACGGACGTGACTGGCACTTAAGTTTACGAAGCGTCTCAAGGCGTTCGTAAAATAAGTAAGCCAAAGCCCATAACCAAAACCAAATAAGCAGAAGAGTGAAGAAAACCCAATCAATTGAAAGCGAGTTTATCAAATAAGTCATATAAAATCCTTTTTTTAAAAACAATATCAATTTTTCCGAAAATTTCGGCAGAGTCTCCTTTGTAAATACTGGCCCCCAAAATGGGTACAACAAGAATATATATGGATCCAACAAATATGGCATCCCCAAGCGGGAGCTAGCTCTTCGCCACAAGGCGGCCACAAATCCCACGCAATATAAAACAACAACATGCAAAATAATCATAAGGAAACATGAGAAAAGCAGCATGTCGACTCAAGTGAGCTCGGCCCAAAATACAGCATAAAAAGTCCACAAATCTCACACTCTCATCTCTAGGTCAAAATACAACAATACTGGTAGATACAGTAGATGGAGTACACTGGATACAAGAATATACAAGGTGGTACAAAATAGTAATATAACCCACCTAAGAGCAAAACCTCGAGTCCAGGCAAAAGAAGCAAGAGCGCCCGCCGCTACTGTACTGACGGAGCGGACCTGCAAAAGGCTGTGGCACAACGGGGGTGAGTTGCCAACTCGTGAGTAATAAATAACATCTACACAGGCTATCGAAAGCATGCACACAAGTATCCTAGCATCTAAAATACAGGTAAGGCTGGATGCACTAGCAGGTGTGTATACAACATCAGTGTACTAGCAGGTGTATGTATGCAACATGAATATCTGAGGTCTCAATAGGTATATATGAGAAACATTTTATCTCTTTTTGTTTTTGAAACTCTTTTAAAATGCCAGCATAATACTCATAGAATCGACAACAATCTGTGTCCAGCAACGACACCTAAAAACTGTTTCAAATCTCATAAATCCATGTCATAGTGTCTCTGGCCTCAGCCATCCGGCTGACCCATCTCAATATCAATATCTCATCCTCTCGCGGCCCCGGTCGGTATCCTCTGGATATCCGCCGTGCCCAATGAAGTCACCGGTAGGTAATCCGTCCCCTGCCAGGCTCAACGTCAACACCACATTCATCTTGTCCCGGGGTACCATACCGGGCCCACCATGTACCCATGACGGTTCCTCCACTCCTCGACACGGATCTCGAAAACCACAGCAAACTCATGGTGGACGACACTTTACATCACTAGAAAACCGCAATTACATATTTTAAAAAATATAATAAGTTTAGAAATTTTGCGGCTTTCCCCCGAAATCCAGAAATATCATAAAATCTCAAGAAATCCTCATAAGTGCATATGTCAATGGTGATGAATGCATATGGTATCAATAATTAAGCTACGATGTATGATTAATAGACTAGGCATGAACAAATAATATGATGAAGCACATGCATATGAATGGCAATCCTACGATTTCATTTTAAGGAATTAAAGCAATAGCGCGAGTTTAAGTATCAATTATAGTAAAAGGTTTCAATTTAAAGGTTATCTAGTGTGGTGGCATGGCAATTACCAGGGTGTGTGTGTAAGCATGAATAGTGCTCGTGCTGCATATAAAAACCCTGGCAATGGTGCAGGTGTCCTATAAAAAGGGTTCGCATATGTATGTCAATATAAGGCATGGATGCAGCAAATAATCATATAAGTATTACACCCCTAATTACTAACATCACTAAGAATCTTTTATGTTACTAAAACTATGGGGCGGCTTGCGCCATCCAACGATAGTCTCCCGTAGATGTTACATCTACTCACCGGAATCCCTAGCTAGTCACGTCCAATCACCGCTTTCCCCTTTCGTGCCGCGTCTGACGTCTCCGCGACCGAACCTGGAATTTACATCAAGACCAAACATAAGGTTACATATCAAGAACGACGCAATTCCCTAACGAAAATACCAACGTTCACAAGCTAGGTACAACGTGCACAAGGTGCGCGGAACACACGCGAAAATCGCAAAAACTGAAAAAATCGCCGATTTGGTCGCCCGGAAAAACTAAAACCCGATTACTCAAAAATCCGCACTCACACATCCTAAATGTCATAGGATATGCCAACAATATAATCTAGATATCGCAATTAATTCGTCACAATAATTTACATAAAAACCTAGTAAGCTAGAAACTTGCAATTTGGAACAAACATCGAAAATTAGCGACAAAGTTATCACAGCCCAACACAACCATCCAACCACACAACTAGTTAGCCACAATAACACAATTTTAACCCATTTACCATGCTACAAAACCCAATATCCAAACACAACCCTTTCTTGAATTTGGTAATTAGCAATCTTAATCAAAATTTCACACAAGTTTAACTTAGATTAGCATAACATCAAGCCACTTAAGCAAAGTAACCTTAAAGATTGGTTTAGTAAACAACTAGATAGCTAATTAGCTTTAATTAACTAAATAATGGTTTCTAAAACCCTAGTTTAATTTCAACCATGAACTTTTAAAAATCTAGAATGAAACTAACACTAATTTAACACTAAAACAATCTAATTTAAGAAACTTAACAAAAGAATTTAATTAGGAAGAATTTATACCTCAACTAGAGATCTAGCAAGAACAATTTGCATCCAAAGATGCCTCCTTTCACCAAGATTTAAACTAAGGTGGGTGTGAGAAGAGATGGATTAAGTTTTTGTGTTGAATTAGTGAAGGATTTGTTGATTTTTGAGATGAATTTGAGAACAAAAGAGAGGGGAAAAATGAAGGGGGAGGGCTGCAGATTTTTGGCCAGAACAAGGGAGTGGGGGAGTGGTGTGGGGTGTGGAAAAAGTCTTGGTCAACCCACACCAAACAAGTAAAGACCCATACCTAATAAAAAAATCCAAAATCCTTAAAAAAACACCTCTTTTCTACACAAAAATGAAGTCAAAGAGGCAAGCATTTTTTTCTTGGGTTTGCTGGAAAAGGGTCGGCCTAGGGCTGAGGAAAGAGAGAGAGGGGTTTTACAAAAGAAATTTTATGCAAAAAGACCCCCTACAAGTCCAAAATTGCAAGTTTTAGCTTAAAATTCAATAAATTTCGTTTTCCATAATAAAAATTAGTTAAAACTTAAAATAAAATACTAAAAATTTATGTTACAACTAGATTTTAATTAACATGATTTTAAAGCTTAAATTTAGCCCATTTAAATTTGTATTTATCGCTAATTTAATGTATTTTCTTACCGGCTTAAAATAATATTAAAAAATTGAAAAATTAGGGAAAAATTTTAAACGACCAGAATTTCATAATTAACTCATTAGCTACTAAAACCAAGCAATTAACTATCCATTTTAGGTAAAATTAGTCCTAAACTGCAAAATAACGAAAAAGACGGTTTTCGGAAAAATACCGAATTTTCACCGATTTCCAGGAAAACACCAAAATGACTTTTCAAGGCGTTACAATCTTCCCCCCTTAAAAAAATTCGGTCCCCGAATTTAAAAATATAGCTACGCGTACCTTCAAAGAGATGGGGATATTTCTTCCTCATCTCGCCCTCGGTCTCCCAGGTAACCTCCTCGCTGCTCGGGCTACGCCAAAGGACCTTGACGGTTGGTATAATCTTCGATCTCAACTTCTTCACTTGCCGATCCAGGATGGCCACCGGCTGCTCTGCAAAAGAAAGGTCACGCTCAAGCTGGACTGTCGGGTGCTGAATCGCATGCGAAGGGTCGTGAAGGTACTTGCGGAGCATCGAAACATGGAAGACGGGGTGAACATCGGGAAAGCTGGGTGGAAGAGCCAAACGATACGCAACTGCGCCGACCCACTCGAGAATCTCGAAGGGACCCACAAATCTGGGACTAAGCTTTCCTTTTCGCCCAAATCGCATCACGCCCTTCATCGGAGAGACCCTCAGAAAAACATGATCGCCAACTGCGAACTCTAGTCTGCGACGGCGCCTGTCTGCATACGATTTCTGCCTGCTCTGAGCCGCTCTTATCCGGTCTCGAATCAACTGTATCTTCGCTGTCGTCTCCTCAACAAGCTGCGGCCCCAAAATACTGCTCTCGCTGAGCTCTGTCCAACAGGCGGGCGATCTGCATCTCCTCCCATACAATGCCTCGAAAGGTGCCATCTGAATAGTATCCTGGAAGCTGTTGTTATAGGAGAACTCCACTAGGGGTAAATGACGATCCCAGCTACCGCCGAAGTCTAAAACGCACTCTCTGAGCATGTCTTCGAAAGTCTGAATGGTCCGCTCTGACTGTCCGTCGGTCTGCGGATGAAATGCTGTGCTGAAGCTCAAACGAGTGCCCAAAGCCTCCTGAAGTCTCTGCCAAAGTCGGCTGGTGAACTGGGTGCCTCGATCTGACACGATACAAGTCGGTACGCCATGTAGTCGCACGATCTCGTCAATGTAGAGCTGAGCATACTGAGCGAAGCTGAAAGTCGTCTTCACTGGCAGGAAGTGAGCCGCTTTCGTCAATCTATCCACGATCACCCAGATGGAGTCATACCCTCGACTGGTCCTGGGTAGACCCACAACGAAATCCATCGAAATCTGCTCCCATTTCCACTCCGGAATGGGTAACGGCTGCAGCTCTCCTGCGGGCCTCTGGTGCTCGGCCTTGACTTGCTGACAAGTCAGGCATCTCGATACAAACTCCGCAATGTCCCTCTTCATCCCGTCCCACCAGTAGGTCTCTCTCATATCATGGTACATCTTGGTGGAACCGAGGTGGACACTATACACTGATCGATGTGCCTCCTCAAGAATGTCGCGCCGCAATCCATCAGCATCTGGTACGCACAATCTAGATCCATATCGTAAAATCCCCTGATCATCAATCACGAACTCGAAAAATCTGCCCTGTCCCATCTGTGCCATGATCTCTTAGCAATGGTCGTCACTGCGCTGTGCCTCATATATACGGTCAAGCAACTGTGGGCATGCACGAACATGCGCGAGCTGTCCCCCTGTCTGAGTGAACTCGAACTCAACTCGGCTGTCGCATAACATCTGCCAATCTGCTGACGACTGCCTCTGCACTGCGCGCAAATAGGATAGACTACCCCCGGGCCTCCTACTCAACGCATCCGCCACTACATTCGTCTTGCCTGGGTGATATAAGATCTCGCAGTCATAGTCTTTCACCAACTCCATCCAACGACGATGTTTGAGGTTCAGGTCTCGCTGCTGAAATATATACTTTAAGCTCTTGTGATCGGTGAATATCTGACACGACTCGCCGTATAGGTAATGTCGCCAAATCTTCAATGCAAAGACCACTGCAGCCATCTCCAAATCATGAGTGGGGTAGTTCTGTTCATGCTTCTTCAACTGCCGAGAAGCATATGCGATCACCCGGCCATGCTGCATCAACACGCATCCTAACCCCACTCGCCAAGCATCACAGTAGACCACAAATCCGCCTGATCCCGAAGGCAAAGATAATACCGGCGCCGTAGTCAAACAAGTCCGTAGCTGCTGAAAACTGCGCTCGCACTCCTCTGTCCAAACGAAAGGAACTCCCTTCCGGGTCAAACCGGTCAACGGTGCAGCTATACGGGAGAAGTCCTGAACAAAACGCCTGTAGTAGCCCGCCAGGCCTAGAAAATTACGGATCTCAGTAACCGATGTAGGTCGGGGCCACTGCTGAACAGCCTCAATCTTCTTCGGGTCCACACATATGCCGTCTCTCGTAACCACGTGACCCAAGAATCCGACGCTGTCCAACCAGAATGCACACTTGGAGAACTTTGCGAACAGCTGGTGCTCCCTCAGAGTCTGTAACGTAATCTGCAAGTGCTGCTCGTGCTCCTCTCTGCTCCGGGAGTACACCAAGATATCGTCGATAAACACGATGATGAACAAGTCAAGATACGGCCTGAATGTATGGTTCATCAAATCCATGAATGCTGCTGGGGCGTTGGTGAGTCCGAACGACATCACCAAAAACTCGTAGTGGCCGTAGCGCGTGCGAAAAGCTGTCCTCGGTATATCCTCCTGTCGAACTCGCAGCTGATGGTATCCTGATCGCAAATCGATCCTCGAAAAATACCCCGCACCCTGAAGCTGGTCGAACAAATCATCAATGCGTGGCAACGGATATCTGTTCCGAACGGTAATTTTGTTCAGCTGGCGGTAGTCGATACATAAGCGCAAACTTCCATCCTTCTTCTTGACAAACAGGACCGGAGCACCCCACGAAGAAACACTAGGTCGAATAATCCCCTTATCTAACAATTCCTGCAACTGATCCTTCAGCTCTCGAAGCTCTGCCGGGGCCATCCGATAAGGCGGTATAGAGATAGGCCCCGAGCCGGGAATCAAATCGATGCAGAACTCAACGTTGCGCTCAGGTGGTAGCCCAGGTAGCTCATCAGGGAAAACATCAGGGAACTCACAAACAACCGGGACCCGGTCCAACGGAACCTCTGCAGCTCGAGTATCACAAATATACGCTAAGAATCCCTGACATCCCTTCCGCAAGAGCTGACCAGCGCGAAGAGACGAAATCAAGCTGGGAAGGGTGACGCTGCGGTCTCCCTGAATAACAAGGACTGGCTCTCCCGGAAAGCTAAATATGACTGCCTTCTCACGGCAGTCCACCGAAGCATAACAAGTGGCTAGCCAATCCATGCCCAGAAGCACATCAAAGTCCAACATATCGAGGAGAATCAAATCAACCGATGAATCCCTCTCCCCGATACGAACGGAACACAAACGAAATACAAAACGAGCGACAAACGACTCGCCTACCGGAGTACTAACAACAAGCGGATGATCTAACGACGACGACTCACGGCCCAACATCGGTGCGAAGTGTGTAGAGACGTACGAATGTGTGGAACCTGGGTCAAATAATACCCGTGCGTCGAAAGAACAAACTGGCAAGGTACCTGTCACAACGGCATTGGATGCCTGCGCATCCTGCGGTGTCAAAGCAAAAACTCGGGCCTGTCCTCCACCGATAGCGGGCTGACCTCGACCTCGGCCTTTGCCTCCTCGTCCTCTCTGAACAGGACCGCCCCGTCCACGGCCTCTGGGTGCACCTAACTGGCGTGGAGCATCGTCGGTGGTAGGAAGTAGGGCTCTCTGAGGAGGGGGTGGTGATGGTGGTAGGGTCATATGCGGAACTGTCGCTGCTCCCTGTCGTCTCGCCGGACAGTCTCTGACAAGATGGTGCGGACTCCCGCACCCAAAACACCCTGGCGACGGCTGCTTTCCCTGGGGATAAGAACCATATAACTGTCCCCGTCCAAATCCTCTGCCAGGCCTATCTCTCAAAAAGAATCTGGCGCGCTGCCTCTGAGACGGTACATCGGTGCGAATCCTCTTCGGCCCAGAAACGGCCGAAGTCTGTGATATGCGTGCCTCCATCCGCAATGCCGTATCCATAGCAGCTGAATAAGTGTCGTAGTGCTGGGCGCCAATGGCAAGATATAGCTGGGCATCAAGTCCCTGTACGAACCGCTTCACTATCTTCTCTTCGGTATCCACCAAATACGGAGCATATCGGGATAACTGTGTAAACTGGATGTCATACTCAGACACCGTCATCCCAGGTGTCTTGACTAAGGCCTCGAAGCTACGAGCTCTGGCGTTACGAACGCTCTCTGGGAGGAAACGAGCTAGAAAGACCGCTGTAAACTCGGCCCACGTCATAGGCGGTAGACCTGCAGCTCGACCTCTCAAGACTGACTCCCACCATGTCTGCGCGAGACCCTCTAGTCGGAAACTCGCAAGCTCTACCCATCGATCATCCGAACATCTCAGCGAACGGCAGATCCTGGCTAAACTGTCAAGGAACGTCTGTGGGTCCTCCGCTGCCTCGGTGCCGGTGAATACTGGAGGTCTCAGCCTCATGAAATCCTGTAGTGAAACCGGGATGGTCATGGTGGTAGTAGTAGGAGCAGGTATCATGGTCGTCTGTGATGTAGTAGGTGTGTCATCCGGCCTCGGTGTACGACTGGCTGCAACTAGGGATCCTACCATCTGACGTAGCTCCTGCATGCCCCCCATCATCTGTCGCAACTCCTCCATACCAGTCTCGAGCCTATCCATACGGCCTGGGGAAGGTGGATCGGTCTGTCCCTGCGGCGTAGGCATACCCCCTGCTCAGTCCTAGTCTCGGACGAGCCAGCTCGAATCTCGTCTCGGGCGGCAGCCCTCTGTGCCCTCGTAGCCTTCGGCGGCATAGTGGCTGTTACAGGAAAACGGATAGTAAGAATAGTGCAATAGGATCATAGGATACACGGAATTGAAGAAGGAATTTTCAAGCAAGTATATCCTAAAGTCACTTAGGCGGAGTACCGTATCGCAAGTATGCCGCGGACATACACACGCTACGTTACCCTACTTAAGTCACTTACTCCATCTATCAAGGGTCATCCTACACTCAAAAAGGTAAAACCTATCGCTCTGATACCAACTTTTTCACGACCCGCAGGGTACGGACGTGACTGGCACTTAAGTTTACGAAGCATCTCAAGGCGTCCGTAAAATAAGTAAGCCAAAGCCCAGAACCAAAACCAAATAAGCAGAAGAGTGAAGAAAACCCAATCAATTGAAAGCGAGTTTATCAAATAAGTCATATACAATCCTTTTTTTAAAAACAATATCAATTTTTCCGAAAATTTCGGCAGAGTCTCCTTTGTAAATACTGGCCCCCAAAATGGGTACAACAAGAATATATATGGATCCAACAAATATGGCATCCCCAAGCGGGAGCTAGCTCTTCGCCACAAGACGGCCACAAATCCCACGCAATATAAAACAACAACATGCAAAATAATCATAAGGAAGCATGAGAAAAGCAGCATGTCGACTCAAGTGAGCTCGACCCCAAAATACAGCATAAAAAGTCCACAAATCTCACACTCTCATCTCTAGGTCAAAATACAACAATACTGGTAGATACAGTAGATGGAGTACACTAGATACAAGAATATACAAGGTGGTACAAAATAGTAATATAACCCACCTAAGAGCAAAACCTCGAGTCCAAGCAAAAGAAGCAAGAGCGCCCGCCGCTACTGTACTGACGGAGCGGACCTGCAAAAGGCTGTGGCACAACGGGGGTGAGTTGCCAACTCGTGAGTAATAAATAACATCTACACAGGCTATCGAAAGCATGCACACAAGTATCCTAGCATCTAAAATACAGGTAAGGCTGGATGCACTAACAGGTATGTATACAACATCAGTGTACTAGCAGGTGTATGTATGCAACATGAATATCTGAGGTCTCAATAGGTATATATGAGAAACATTTTATCTCTTTTTGTTTTTGAAACTCTTTTAAAATGCCAGCATAATACTCATAGAATCGACAACAATCTGTGTCCAGCAACGACACCTAAAAACTGTCTCAAATCTCATAAATCCATGTCATAGTGTCTCTGGCCTCAGCCATCCGGCTGACCCATCTCAATATCAATATCTCATCCTCTCGCGGCCCCGGTCGGTATCCTCTGGATATCCGCCGTGCCTAATGAAGTCACCGGTAGGTAATCCGTCCCCTGCCAGGCTCAACGTCAACACCACATTCATCTTGCCCCGGGGTACCATACCGGGCCCACCATGTACCCGTGACGGTTCCTCCACTCCTCGACACGGATCTCGAAAACCACAGCAAACTCATGGTGGACGACACTTTACATCACTAGAAAACCGCAATTACATATTTTAAAAAATATAATAAGTTTAGAAATTTTGCGGCTTTCCCCCGAAATCCAGAAATATCATAAAATCTCAAGAAATCCTCATAAGTGCATATGTCAATGGTGATGAATGCATATGGTATCAATAATTAAGCTACGATGTATGATTAATAGACTAGGCATGAACAAATAATATGATGAAGCACATGCACATGAATGGCAATCCTACGATTTTATTTTAAGGAATTAAAGCAATAGCGCGAGTTTAAGTATCAATTATAGTAAAATGTTTCAATTTAAAGGTTATCTAGTGTGGTGGCATGGCAATTACCAGGGTGTGTGTGTAAGCATGAATAGTGCTCGTGCTGCATATAAAAACCCTGGCAATGGTGCAGGTGTCCTATAAAAAAGGGTTCGCATATGTATGTCAATATAAGGCATGGATGCAGCAAATAATCATATAAATATTACACCCCTAATTACTAATATCACTAAGAATCTTTTATGTTACTAAAACTATGGGGCGGCTTGCGCCATCCAACGATAGTCCCCCGTAGATATTACATCTACTCACCGGAATCCCTAGCTAGTCACGTCCAATCACCGCTTTCCCCTTTCGTGCCGCGTCTGACGTCTTCGCGACCGAACCTGGAATTTACATCAAGACCAAACATAAGGTTACATATCAAGAACGACGTAATTCCCTAACGAAAATACCAACGTTCACAAGCTAGGTACAACGTGCACAAGGTGCGCGGAACACACGCGAAAATCGCAAAAACTGAAAAAATCGCCGATTTGGTCGCCCGGAAAAACTAAAACCCGATTACTCAAAAATCCGCACTCACACATCCTAAATGTCATAGGATATGCCAACAATATAATCTAGATATCGCAATTAATTCGTCACAATAATTTACATAAAAACCTACTAAGCTAGAAACTTGCAATTTGGAACAAACATCGAAAATTAGCGACAAAGTTATCACAGCCCAACACAACCATCCAACCACACAACTAGTTAGCCACAATAACACAATTTTAACCCATTTACCATGCTACAAAACCCAATATCCAAACACAACCCTTTCTTGAATTTGGTAATTAGCAATCTTAATCAAAATTTCACACAAGTTTAACTTAGATTAGCATAACATCAAGCCACTTAAGCAAAGTAACCTTAAAGATTGGTTTAGTAAACAACTAGATAGCTAATTAGCTTTAATTAACTAAATAATGGTTTCTAAAACCCTAGTTTAATTTCAACCATGAACTTTTAAAAATCTAGAATGAAACTAACACTAATTTAACACTAAAACAATCTAATTTAAGAAACTTAACAAAAGAATTTAATTAGGAAGAATTTATACCTCAACTAGAGATCTAGCAAGAACAATTTGCCTCCAAAGATGCCTCCTTTCACCAAGATTTAAACTAAGGTGGGTGTGAGAAGAGATGGATTAAGTTTTTGTGTTGAATTAGTAAAGGATTTGTTGATTTTTGAGATGAATTTGAGAACAAAAGAGAGGGGAAAAATGAAGGGGGAGGGCTGCAGATTTTTGGCCAGAACAAGGGAGTGGGGGAGTGGTGTGGGGTGTGGAAAAAGTCTTGGTCAACCCACACCAAACAAGTAAAGACCCATACCTAATAAAAAAATCCAAAATCCTTAAAAAAACACCTCTTTTCTACACAAAAATGAAGTCAAAGAGGCAAGCATTTTTTTTCTTGGGTTTGCTGGAAAAGGGCCGGCCTAGGGCTGAGGGAAGAGAGAGAGGGGTTTTACAAAAGAAATTTTATGCAAAAAGACCCCCTACAAGTCCAAAATTGCAAGTTTTAGCTTAAAATTCAATAAATTTCGTTTTCCATAATAAAAATTAGTTAAAACTTAAAATAAAATACTAAAAATTTATGTTACAACTAGATTTTAATTAACATGATTTTAAAGCTTAAATTTAGCCCATTTAAATTTGTATTTATCGCTAATTTAATGTATTTTCTTACCGGCTTAAAATAATATTAAAAAATTGAAAAATTAGGGAAAAATTTTAAACGACCAGAATTTCATAATTAACTCATTAGATACTAAAACCAAGCAATTAACTATCCATTTTAGGTAAAATTAGTCCTAAACTGCAAAATAACGAAAAAGACGGTTTTCGGAAAAATACCGAATTTTCACCGATTTCCAGGAAAACACCACAATGACTTTTCAAGGCGTTACACGCCAGCGCCCCACGTGCCTGGCACGCGGGTGCTGGGTGTCAGCAGGAAAAGGGAATTGGTCCCTGCACTGGGAGCTGTGCTCCCGATTTGACTTATGGAGTTGAATTCCTGACAGTAGGGATAAGTGGGCTTAGCCCCTGCACTGGGAGTTGTACTCCCCAAAAGAAAAATTTATTATTTTGTGTGTGTGTGTATGTGTGTGTGTGTGTGTGTGTGTGTGTGTATGAGGAGTTAAACTCCTAAGATATTTTCGGAGCTGATGAAAGGGGACTCCTTTCTTCTCCCTTGGGCCCTAGATCTTCCCCAAAGTAGGGGTTTTTGGAGGTGGGTCTCCTTCTTCTTCCTCTCGGTTGGCCGGATCTTGGAGAAAGGGGGTGAGATTTAAAAATCTCCCCATTTTTGAGATCTGATGGAAGATCTGAGCTTCTCTTTGTGGGATTTATGGTGAAAAACTATTTAATTTTGAAAAAGAAAGAGTAAAACTCTTGATTTAATTGAAAAGGGAAAGAAGGTTTAAAATCTTGAGGAAGGAGAAGGAGGCACAAAAAACCCTAGAGTTTGAGAGAATGAAAAGTTTTTTTTTTATTTCATTATCATGTTGCCTTATATAGGCTTACACATTTACACATAGCCCCTTGGGCTTTACAAAATGGCATTTTGCCCATCTCATGTCTTATATGCTCATTTCTTTTGCACATAAGTCATGGGCTTTACAAAAATTTGGCTTTATGCCCATTTTTCTTACAATCATGCATAAAAAAATTACATCAAAATTATTTATTACATGATTTTATTTTGGCATGGGGGAAGCCGGCCGCGGGGCTCGACTTGGGCATGGGCCCACTTGATCTGGGCTTGGATCCGCTTATTTGGGGTTGACTTTGATTTTGACTTTGTCAACCGGGTTGTAATTTTCGACCCCAACAAAGTGCCCCCTATCAATAAATGCACACCACATGCATGAGTTGTGTGCATGAAATTGATGGATCTTGCAGTTGGAGGAACATCATTCCGGGGGCATAGCATCATTCCAGAAACATAATTCCGGAAATCGGAGCATAGTTCCAGGATCGGAGCATCATTTTGAGGAGTGGAGCATGATTCCAGGGATCAAAGCATAATTCCGAGGGATGGAGCATGATTCCAAGGATCAGAGCATAATTCCGATGAGCGGAGCATAATTCCGGCGTGTGGAGCATGATTCCAGGGATCGGAGCATAATTCCGATGAGCGGAGGTCACTGGTCGACTTGATTCCGAGGCGGAGCATAATTCCGACAGGGAGGTCGTTTGTTGATTCCGAGTCGAAGCATAATTCCGATAGGAAGACAGATACACCAAGGCGAAACATGATTTCGATACGGGGTACATTCTGAGACGAAGCATGATTCCGACGAAGAGCTGGTGGGGTACTTGATTTCGAGACGGAGTGTCTGTGGTAGACATTTCCCCGGCACGGAGTAATTTCGTTCCCACTTGGTGGGAAGCTGGCACTGCCCTTTTTACGACATGGACGGTCGACGCTTAACGCGTCTTCGAGACGGAGTGTCCGTGGTAGACGTTTCCCCGGCACGGAGTGATTTGGTTCCCGCTTTATCGAAAGCCAGCACTGCCCTTTTTACAATATGGACGGTCGACGGCACGAAGTGTCGCTGGTTGATTCCGAGTCAAAGCATAATTCCGACAGGGAATGCAGATACACCGAGGCGAAGCATGAATTCGACACGGGGTACACTCTGAGATGAAGCATGATTCTGACGCAGAGTTCGTTGGTTGACTTGATCCCACGACGGAGCATAATTTCAATGGGGAGGTCACTGGTTGATTTCGAGCCGAAGCATAATTCCGACGGGGAAGGAAAATACACCGAGGCGAAACATGATTTCGACACGGGGTACACTTTGAGACGAAGCATGATTCCGACACAGAGTTGGTTGGTTGACTTGATCTCGCGATGGAGCATAATTCCAACGGGGAGGTCACTGGTTGATTCCGAACTGAAGCATAATTCCGACAGGGAAGACAGATACACTGAGGCGAAGCATGATTTCGATACGGGGTACACTCTGAAACGAAGCATGATTCCGACACAGAGCTGTTTGGTTGACTTGATCCCGCGACGGAGCATAATTCCAATGGGGAGGTCACTGGTTGATTCCGAGCCAAAGCATAATTCTTACAGGGTAGGCAGATACGCCGAGGCGAAGCATGATTTTGACACGGGGTACACTCTGAGACGAAGCATGATTCCGACACAGAACTGGTTAGTTGACTTGATTCCACGACGGAGCATAATTCCGACGGGAAGGTCGCTGGTTGACCTGATTCCGAGACGGAGCATAATTCCGACAGGGAGGTCGTTGCTGCCCTTTTTGCGACTTGGACGGTCGGTGCTGGATTTTACTTGCTGATTTGAGGTGATTTGGATTGACATCAGCATTGCTACACTGGAATATGGTACCAGAAGCAAATCATCATCTGCCATGAGAGGATTTGGGGATTTTGGTTTTGGTCGGCATCTGCATTGCTGCATTGGAATAATACCAGGAACAACTCATCATTTGCCCCGGGAAGGCTTGGGAATTGGATTTTGGGTCGGCATCAGCACCGCTACACTGGAATATGGTACCAGGAGTGAATCATCATTTGCCTTTGCCTATTGGAGAGCGATGGCTTAGGAGACAGGTTTAGATCCCTATCACCTAAGGCTTTTCAATTTTATGAGCCGTAAGGGTCTCATAAAAGCATTTTCTCCCTACGAGTCGAAAGGATCCCTCATGTGTATTTCCTCCTTAGGAGTCATAAGGACTCCCAAGTGTGTTTTTCCTTTGTGAGTCGTAAGGATCCCATGAAGGTTTGTTCTCCTCATGTATCGTGAGGACACATGAGTGGGTCATCCCAAATGGAGCATAATTCCAAGGGCGGAGACCGGCCGCTGGACTGGTGATTGCGGTGGGGCATGAGTGTGATGAGAATTATTTGAGTCCGTGGATTGTATACGGTAGTCAATTTGGGGACTAACCGTAGGGCTGGGAGAATTTTGGGAAATTGGATTTTGGTTGGCGTTTGCATCGCTGCACTGGAATATGGTACCAGGAGCGACTCATCATTCGCCATTAGGACATTCAGAGACTTGAAATTTTGGTTGGTGTCTGCATCGCTGCAATGGAATATGGTACCAGGAACGATTCATCATTCGCCATTTGGGAATTTGGATTTTAGTCGGCGTCTGTATCGCTGCACTGGAATATGGTACTAGGAGCGCCTCATCATTCGCCATTTGGAGTTTTTTTTACCGCGATTGCTCTATCATTTCAGCTTTTCTTATCGCGAAGGTCGCGATTGTCCTATCATTTCGGCTATTTATTCGCGGTTGCCCCATCATTTCGGCTATTTATTCATGGTTGCCCCATCATTTCGGCTTTTTATTTTTTTTATTACTTTTTTATTTTTGTTTTATTTACACATTTTTACATCCCCAGTTTAACGACTTAGAGGTCGACTGTTCCCAGTTTAACGACGTGGTGGTCATCGGTTCCCAGTTTAACAACGTGGTGGTCAGTTGTCCCCCAGTTTAACGACGTGGTGGTCGATGGAGCAGCAGATTCTCAAAAGGCTTCGGTTTCTATTTGTATGAAATTGGCGGTCGCAGCTTGTTTGTTCGCTAACATGTCAGGGGACAATGAGATTGCTCCCACCTTATATTGTTTTTCGACCCAATCTTTGAAGACGAAACAGTCCTCAATAGCATGACTTATCACTCTGTGATAGGGGCAATATTTGAGGTCGTCGGTCATATTCGCTTCCTGCGGTCTTTTTGATTCCGGCAATTGTAGACCGTTTCTTAGGGCATCCTTAAATATTTTACGGATTTTGTCCCTTTTGAAGGAATAAACCTTATCCAGTTTCTCTTTCAGTGGAGATTCTTCTCCCTCTCCGAACACTGGCTTCTGAGGCTGGTTGGTATTAGGCCCGCTCATCCTTTGCTTATTTCGGTTAGCCGAAGTGTTTAAAGATTCAGCATCGTCAGAATTTCCGCCTTTACGATTTTTGTCCTTTTGGTTTCTCCAGGACCTATTGTTATTTTGGGAGTCAGAGGAGAACTCCTGCTTTGAGCATTCCAACATCTGAACTTTCCTGGTCAGCTCTTGGAATGTTTTGAGACTCATGGTGTATAGAAACGGGGCCATCCAATTGTTGAGATTTCCGACGAGGAGACTGACAGATTGGTCCTGCTCTATCGGCGGTTCACATTTGACGGAGAGATTGCGCCATCGGGTTATAAAATCCGTGCTGCTTTCGTTGTTCTTTGGCTTGGTCCTTACGAGGTCGGCGATGGTGATCTTATCGCTAACACTTATGAACCTTTGTCGGAATAGAGATTCCATTTGGATGAAAGTAGTAACGAAGCCATCCGGTATGCTAGCGTACCAGTCGAAAGCGACATCAGTTAAGCTATTAACGAATTGGTGGAGGAGAAGCGCATCATTGCCCCCATATTCCCCCATGAGGCTTTAAAGTGGGCGATGTGCTGATTCGCATTTCCCGTCCCATCAAATCTTCCGAATTTAGGGATGACATAGCCGCTAGGAAATTCTACCAGATCATACTGAGCAGGATATGGTCTCCCACTACTGCTGATATCCTTTTGCGCTTCGGCTTCGGCTACCAACGTTTTGACATTGTTGGCAACCAAATCCATGATTTGATCTTGTGTTAAAGGGCTACTGTCATCGGTAGCCAAGACATTTTCTGAGATAGGATGCGACTGACTTTCATACGGTCTGCCCACCTTTGGATTTGAGGGAATAGGCGTCGACTGTCTCGGGACACCGTTTCTAGGTTCATGAGCAGAACCCTACACTTGATTGGATGGCTAAGAGGCAAGTTAGGCCGTGAGCTGTAAGACGACGTTTGTCAAGTCGTCAATCTTTGAGTAGAGCTTGGCCATCTCCTTGTCTTTACTTCTGAGTTGTTTTCGGAGCTCTTGGAGAAGTTGCTGCTCTGCGTTCTTAGGACGGAAGATTGGCTCTTCTTCGCTTTCCGAGCCCGACTCCTTATGAACCGAAGGATCTTTCTGCTTATCAGCTTCACTGGGAGGATTTTCATTACCTTCCGGAGGATGCTGGTCTTAGGAAGTGACAACCACATTTACACCAGATTGGATTTGAGATGTAGTGGTCCCATCCTTGCTCTTACTGCGCGTGCCCACCATGTAGATAGTGTGGACCACATATCCAGCCGTCTCTTTATCTTTGGCGGGGTAATTCTGTTCTTGGAGCCTCATGAAGTTCAGCCTAGCATGAGTCTTAGCCCTTTTGTTGGCTCTATATCTGAGCCTTTTCTGTCTTAGCTTCTCGATTTTGAGGGCTTGGCAGGCATCCGTCATCCAGGAAGCCATCGTGAGTCGATTAACGGGGAGCTTTGAGAAGATAACCAATTAAGCAATTGTCAGGGACGCCGCTGGAGCTTGCCCGAGATGCCTTGTTGCGTTGTTGGTGTTGATGGCCTTGCCGCCAGCTGGGGCCAAAGAAAGTCATTCAAACACCGACTTGCGTTTGGGTAGTGGTGCCCTCGAGATCACCACATTTGGCCTCTTACCTTTCGAGGCCATTTTGTTTTTTACCGGAGCTTGAGGAGCTGGGATGGCGTTAGCTGACACGAACAGAATAGAGCCAAATTATAGCGGAGGCTCTTCCCATTGTCGCCCGAGACTGGCCGGGAGGACCGTCCTGGCATCCATCTTCATCGTGTAGGAGATGGGAGCTACGTCGAGAGCTGAGCTGATCCTTAGAGACATTTTGTTGCGTTCGGAGATTGCAATTTGAAATTTGTTAACCTGCATAAAGAAGCATGATTTCAGTACAGGAAATCGATATGTATATTGATTGAGTTCGCATGAACATTTAACCCGAAATATGGGAGGAGAGATAAGTCCCACCGGGCGTGCCAGAATATATAGAGTGTTTTCCGTCACCCCATTGAGATGGGAATACGCGCGCGCTTGTCAGGCGCATTACAGATTCCCCCTGTCTAGGGTAGGCTGGGGTTTATTAATTGTGGGGATCCGAATCTTCGGCAGCCGCGAACTAAGCTGCCATTAATTACCCCTCTCCTTTGGAGTGAGAGAACCTTCGATTGACGGGTCAAACAGGTCAAGCGAACTCAATGTGTAGAGTTGTGTTTTAAAAGGGTTTTGGATATATCGGGAGCCCCGTAGAGTTTTTATGGGGGTCCCGCTACCCAGATAGCGGGCTGGAGGTTAAGGGGGCTAGCAGCCCCCTTGCGGGGTGTGGGGCAGCGTTCCGTTAGAAATTTTTTCTAACGGAGGATGTATTTTTAGTGTGGAGTGTATATAAAATGAGAGGGAAAAGGGCGTCCAAAGGACGCGTGAGCGCGGGAGCCTCACGTGCCTAGCACGTGGGCGCTGGGCACGGGCACCTCACGTGCCTAGTACGCTTGTGCTGGACGCTCGCACCTCACGTGCCTGGCACGCGGGCGCTTAGGCGGTGGGTGCCAGCGCCCCATGTGCTTGGCACGCGGGCGCTGGACGCTAGCGCCCCACATGCTTGGCACGCGGGCGCTCAGCATCAGCCGAAAAAGGGACTTGGTCCCTGCACTGGGAGCTGCGTTCCCGATTTGACTTATGGAGTTGAACTCCTGACAGAGGGGACAAGTGGGCTTAGCCCCTGTACTGGGAGTTGTACTCCCAAAAAGAAAGATTTATTGTTTTGTATATATATATATATATATTTATATTTGAGGAGTTAAACTCCTAAGATATTTTCGGAGTTGATGATAGGGGACTCCTTTCTTCTCCGTTGGGCCTTAGATCTTCTCCAAAGTGGGGTTTTTGGAGGTGGGTCTCCTTCTTCTTTCTCCCGGTTGGCCAGATCTTAGAGAAAGGGGGTGAGATTTAAAACTCTCTTCTTTTTTGAGATCTGATGGAAGATCTGAGCTCGCTTTTGTGGGTTTTGTGGTGAAAAACTATTTAATTTTGGAAAAGAAAGAATAAAACTTTTGATTTAATTGAAAAGGGGAAGAAGGTTTAGAACCTTGAGGAAGGAGAAGGAGGCACAAAAAACCCTAGAATTTGAGAGAATGAAAAGTTGTTTTTTTATTTCATCATCATGTTGCCTTATATAGGCTTACACATTTATACATAGCCTTTTGGGCTTTACAAAATGGCATTTTGCCCTTCCCATACTTCATGTGCTCATTTCTTTTGCACATAAGCCATGGTCTTTACAAAATTTTGGCTTTATGCCTATTTTTTTTACATTCATGCATAAAAAAATTATATCAGAATTATTTATTACATGATTTCATTTTGGTATGGGGGAATCCGGCCGCGGGGCTCGACTTGGGCATGGGCCCACTTGATCTGGGCTTGGGCCCACTTATTTGGGGTTGATTTTGACTTTGACTTTGTCAACCGGGGTGTAATTTTCAACCCCAACAAGGAGATCGTGAGATTACATCGAGTACCGGTTTTCATTGTCTCCGATCGTGACCCTAGATTCCGATCGTAGTTTTGGCAGAGTCTGTAAGCTAGCTTGGGAAGGAGTCTAAACTTCAGCACAGTTTACCATCCGCAAACAAATGGACAGTCTGAGCGAACAATTCATATTCTTGAAGACATGCTAAGAGCTTGTATGTTAGACTTCGGAGGATCGTGGGAAGATCACCTATAGCTTGTGGAGTTCTCATACAACAACAGCTACCAAGCGAGTATTGGAATGGCACACTTTTCAGCTCCTTATGGAAGGAAGTGTCAATCAATATTAAGTTGGGACGACATCGGAGATAGGGAACTCCTTGGACCAGAGATGATCGTGGTAACTGTGGATGTATTTCGCACGATCAGGAAAAGAATGCGCATAGCCCAAGACCGACATAAGCACTGGGCCGATGTAAAGTGTCGACACCTGGAGTTTCAGCTGGGAGATCATGTGTTCTTAAAGATCTCTCCAAACCGTGGAGTAATTCTCTTTAACAAGAGGGGTAAGCTCAGTCCCAGATACATTGGACCGTTCGACATACTCGAACGAGTCGGAGAAGTGGCATATCATTTGGTACTTCCACCCTCATTGGAAGGAGTGCACAATGTATTCCACATATCTCAGCTTTAAAGATATGTGAGTGACCCCAGCCACATTCTTAATCACTCCAAACTCACTGTACAAACAGATTTATCTTGTGAGCAACAACCCGTTGAGATCCTGGACAGAAAGGTGAAGACACTACAGAACAAGGAAGTAAACTTGGTCCGGGTGATGTGGAGAAAAGATTCACCAGGAGAATCAACATGGGAACGAGAAGATGATATGCGTGCAAGATACCCTTACTTGTTTGTAACTAATTCTCAAATAATTGTAAATTTTGAGGACGAAAATTTTATAAGGAGGGTAGAATGTAACGACTCTGTTTTGATTGTACAAAAATTTTAAAGTTAATGTACAGAATGGAGTATTTGCAAGCCTGAGTATACTTTAAGTATTATTTTTGTTTGAAAACAATAAGAACAACCTTGTAGCTCATTAGTAAAGTCTTGCACTGCTGTGACATAGCCCCTGTGTTCAAATCCCCCCAGCCACATATTATTTTTACTGATTTTTCTTTTAAACTTTTTGGAAGCCCAAAAGTGTACACTTGCAATACACGTAAAATGAAAAGTCACAGAAAATCAAACATATGCACAATGTTATATGAACCGACCTAGGACACATGGTATCGATCCAGAGCCCCACCCCCTACAGATGGCCAGTGAGATTGGCACTTAGGCTGGCGGCGCCAGGCTCCCCCATAGCTAATGTCCCCTAACTCTGTACCCCAGTCTTTTGGTCTACCCCCACTACTCCTATGCTGTTTGATTTCCCTGTAAATTAATAGAGAGATTAAAATCCTATTAATCCAAGTTTAAATGCATTTTTTAAATTCTCTCTTCAATGCTCAAAACCCTAATTTTATTCTATAAATACAAAATCATACCCCAGCCCTCTTCATTCTGAAATCTCTTGTTAAAAATTCTCAAAAATTTCCAAGTCAAAGAAGAGTACAAGTGGAGTTAGCACTGGGTCAAGTTCTGGCGTAGATTCGAGACGTTTCCGGCGACTCCGCGATGCCACAACGACCTCAAACACTTTTGTCTCTCTTTTCTTAAACCAAACAACTAGTAAGTCCCACCTTTATACTTCTCTTTCTATTATAAAACCTCACTTTTTCAAATTACATCGGTAGGTGGAGTTATACCGATCTTTAAATTCTATTCTCTTTATAATTGCAATTTTTCTTAAGAACCAATCATCAAACCTTGCTTGTTAATCATTAAACAATTTTTAGAAACAAGTTTCAATTTAAAACTCCATGTAAAACAACTTTTATTAAGCTTTTACGCTTAACTACTATGAAGTTACATATGACATCGTTTAATCATTCTTGCTTATATTACCTTTAGAAAAATCTCACGAGGTAATGACCTACTTCTCACAAACATGCATCTTGACATAGCACGATTCCCTTGAACAACAATTTTGTGGTAAATACGATTACATCAAAATACCATAAACTTTTAAAAAAACCGTATTCTTTAAATTGTGTTCTTTAAATTCCTTACGATTGTGCCTCTACAACCCACTTTTAGGGAATCCGATTCGGTTGGTGCAGATTATCGTACATTCATCGGACTAGTAGGGCAAGATACAGACCTCCTCACGGAGAATACAATCTCGATGGAATTTTTGATGCAATTTTTAAGAAAAATGTGATTTTCTATTTAGTAAATAAATTTTATTTTTAATAATTATATATAAATATTATCAAACCATCTATTTTAAATATATAATAAATTCCATGTTTTTCTAAAAAAAAGAAAAGAATTATAAGTTTCATGAAAATACCATCAAGAATCCATTCAAGTCAAGTTTACACTAAAATACCTTGAATTATTCAAACTATATATATATATATATATATATATATATATATTCACTGATATAGCTCATTCTATAAAATTCACATCCAAGACAACTCTAAAGAATATAAATAAATACTTGAGGATTATTTTTGGAAGTATATGTAAAATATTTTTCATAAAACCCCCTCAAGTTATATTAAATTATAATAAGGACCCTAGTAAATATAGGTTCAAGCGGGACCAATTCTCTTGAGTATCAAGGAGCCGGAGAAAGTGGGTGCTTGCCTATTTAAGGTTAAAAGCTAAAACGGGGTTATCAATGGTAATTGGCTTGGAAAAATTCATAAATCCTGCTGTCCATGTGCAGCAGTTACCGATAACTCCAAAATCTAATTCAGGACCCAAATCTGTTTAAGTGTCTGACTCAATCTGAGTCTCAGTTTAATCTGAATACAATCTAAATATGAATATAATCCAAACATAACTCCAACTCAACATGAATCCAATATATCAAAACATGAATACTTGAACTTGAACATGAATACCAGAGCTATACAAACATGCAACATGTCTTAACTTGACCAAACCATAGATATATCTTGAACTTGACTACATGACTATCCGTTTATATCCTGATCTGTTTACATGAACAATTTATACCATGGTCTTGGCAAGTCTTACATATTCAAACAATACAATATACATTACGGGGTTTTAAAGGGGTAGATTGGTACGGAATATGTTAAAAGTGGCACGATGATGGTCACTAAAAGACACCAACATGAACATCCTGTGCTGTTGTCTTGTGGGTTTTGACGGGCCTTGTACTTACATGTTACTTTAGTCCATGGAGCAAGTTGGACTCATCTCCCATACACTGGAACATTCTGTACCAAAATACAAACAACAATTGTTTACCGCCGAAAACAGAGACGAAACCATGTAGGTCGTGATTTGGATTGGATTTTATCGATCAAAAATATATTACCGCAATCAAGAACGGCGTCGCTTGGTAGCTAGCCGGTGAATACGGGTCGGTCCACAGGGATGTTGTAAATCTCCTAAATGTTCTTACGAGCTAATTCCGAAGGGTGTTGGATCTTTTAATTAAATTTAAAACGAAGTTGAGTTATACTAGGATTAGGAAACTTGCTAGGATTAGGTTTAGGTAAAGTTTGGTAAATAAAGATGTACACTTCTTTCCAATGCCTTAATTTAGATATCATATTTAGGGATTATGGTAAATTTTAATAAAGGGGATTAGGATGATTGGGAAGATGTTTCTTCCTCTAGATCCTTGTCCTTCCTTTCTTAATCTTTACCCTAACCTCCATGGAAAACTTACAGATCCAGTCTTTTATACTACGGTATCACCGTTACCTCGTGGGTAGAGTGCCGTAGGGAGCGAAAGATGAAAGTATGCATGGAGTGCTAATTGTTCATAAGAGATTGGCAAAGAAAGAGATGAGAGATCTTAATCTCTCAAACCCTTCCCTATTCCTAACCCTAACAAGCGAGGAAACTACTCGCTCATTGAGAGATCTACGAAAGACATAGTTTTTATTTGTTTTGATTAAAGAGATGAAAAGATCTACTACAGATTAAAAGAAATTCTAAACTAGATTAAACTAGGGCAAGAAAAGAGATTACCTAGGGCAGAAATTAAAACTAGAACTAGGGCATAAAAATAAACTTACTTACGATTGATGCTCTCCAACTTCAAAGAAAACTGAAATTTTATTGATGAATGGAGGTATGAGAAAATACAATGATTTGGGTTCTATTTATAGGAGATAGAAACCCTAGGTTTACAATTGATTTGCACGTCTGTATTTACCAAAATATCCCTAGGAGACTAATCAGCGCCGCATCCAGAATTTGGTAAAAATTTTCTTTCCTCCGGGCTTAATATAGCCGCGGAACCGCGACTTGGGTAGGGTTTGGGCCGCGGTTCCGCGGCCCATTGGTCGACTTGGAGTGTGTGTTTTTCTGGGCTTTTTCTCTGCTGTTTGGGCTTCTTATTTATTTGGTTCTTTTATCAATTGGGCTTCTACGCCAGATCTCCAGTGAACAATTTGCAGTGGACTTTTAACCGTTCGCTTTGTAATCTTGGACCTTACGTTGCCTTGTTAATTGTGAACTGTTCTTCGTCCAGGCTTGACTAAGATCCTTTTATTTGTTGGTCAAAAGTCCCTCTTTTGTATCGTCTTTTGTCTTTTTCACTGTTTTCGCTCCAAGAACCTGTAACCTGTACTATGCAGCAGACATGGGTCAAAAATACCTGTTTTATTGTAAAATACATAAGAATGGGGAATGTAATAATGCAATATTATGAAATGAACAAATACCCCCAAACTTATCTTTTGCTCGTCCTCGAGCAAACTTATTTTTTTATTCTCGACAAAAATCCTGACCGCACTTTCGCAGGGAAACGCGATTGCACTGAGCCCGTACAACAAGCCGTTAAACCTCTAGGTGTCCCTAGTAGGAGGAGTGTTGTCTCTTAGGAGTTTTCAGCGGATACTATCCACAAAATCTTATCAATTCGGTTTTTCAAATTTTGTTCTCCAATTAGGTTTTCTAACAAGGAATTCTATTATCATCGATTCGTAAATTATCCACCCATATTCTTCACACTTCCTCATTATTTAACTTAAGATTATATACGTTCTATAGACTTACTTAGCTTTCGGCATTTCTTAAGTTTTCCTTCTAGGGTTCTATCTTCACTTAGGAATTTTTATTAACTTTACTAAAGATACAAGTTCTATTCTTCACTCCTTTCTCTCATCTAAACTCCAATCACATACCCCTACGTGTGTGTAAATATCACCCCTACACTTGGAAATTCAAATCAAGCAATCATACTCTTGTCCGTTGTCCAAAGCACTTATTAATTGGTGAATTTTTAATTGAATTTTTGCTTACACATCCTTCATGCGACCGTTAATACTTCTTGAGGTACCAACAACCGATTACAAGATGCGTTAGCACTTTAAAGCGTACTTTCTAGTCTTGCAACACCCAAGGCTTTAGCAGTGACTCCCAAACTAGTTGGTCTAAGGCACTAGGTGATGAAGCACCCTCGCTAAATATTTTTTTTCTATTTTTTTAGCCTTAAGTAATCACAAAAATCAGTGTTCATTTTTTTTTCTTTATTCACACTTGTATTTTTTTTCATTTTCTTCGTACTAAGGACTTTAGACAAGAGCATTTCAAGGTCTCCTCTACTATTCCAAGTTTCAAGGTGCGTGATTGTGCAATTTGTAGGGTACACATTTTCAGAATCTAGATTTAAGCTAGGAATTATTTTTCAAACTTATATTCTAATAAAAATATCAATACTCTTCCTTTGTTTCGACTTAGCCCAAGAAGTGAACCCAAAATTTGCCTATTTCTAAATAAACTACAAAGACATATACTTTCTACCGTTAAACTTTAAAAAAGGTTATTTTTAGGGTTTTTAATTTACTAAGTCTAAGATCTAGTTGTTCCTAGCCAGTTAATCTATTTGTCAAACTCAAGTCAATTAGCCAAAATTGAATACATTAATTTTTATAATTTTTTTGAAATTTTCAATTTTTTATGGTTTTTTCTTTTTCTATTTTTTTCTTTCAGCTTTTCAATTTTTATGATTTTTATATAAGGATGCAATGCAAAAATATACATATGAATGCGAAGGAAGAAAACTTACCGAGCATACCCCGAAACTTAAACTGGACAGTGTCCTCACTGTCATGCTGCACCAAGTGGGTTGATAATGTCGGCAACTTCCTGTTTATTATCATATTTATAAATGATACACACCCCCAAACTTATTTGAAATAAAGTTTTGGAAAAATTGATTGGAAATTCGGGGGTGAAAGTGGAGGAAAATCAATTGGTGTAGATCGGTTCCTGTAAAAACAGGAGCTCCTCCGAATGGTCCGCTGTGAAGAACGGTTTCAATCGATGTCCATTTACTTTGAATAAAGTATCGTCTTCCGGATTTTCAAGATCGACCGCACCGTGCGGATAAACGGTGCGAACTACAAATGGTCCTTTCCACCTAGAACGGAGCTTGCTGGGGTGATAATGTAACCGAGTGTCATAGAGTAAAACCTGTTGACCAGGTTTAAATGTTTTTCGCAGAAGGTGTTTATCGTGGAACACCTTAGT
Source organism: Agapanthus africanus (assembly GCA_030015575.1). NCBI lineage: Eukaryota > Viridiplantae > Streptophyta > Magnoliopsida > Asparagales > Amaryllidaceae > Agapanthus > Agapanthus africanus. Next base: position 45,341,171 of record JASDDO010000001.1, on the reverse strand, counting down.
TCGGTTTTTAGCAATTACAGCATTATCATAAGTCTTATCCCGCAGCTCTTCTAGTTCATTTAATTGCAGCTTTCGATTGCTGCCCGCATCTCCTAATGATAAATTCAACTCTTTGATAGCCCAAAATGCCTTATGCTCAATCTCTACTGGGAGGTGGCAAGCCTTCCCATAAACAAGCCGGTATGGAGACATGCTAAGATCGGTCTTGTATGCAGTACGGAAAGCCCATAGTGCATCGATCAGTTTGAGTGACCAATCTTTATGGTTTTTAAAAACCATTTTCTCCAAGATTTGCTTGATTTGCCGATTCGAAATCTCGGCTTGCCCACATGTTTGGGGATGGTATGGCATTGACAGCTTGTGGGTAATAGAATATTTGCGCATTAAGGACTCAAAAGTCCTATTGCAAAAGTGAGAATCATTATCACTTATTATCACTCGAGGGTGCCCAAATCGAGAAAAGATATGTTCTTTAAGAAATCAAACGACAACCTTATTGTCATTCATTCGGCTAGGCACAGCCTCGACCCACTTTGAAACGTAGTCAACAGCCAAAAGAATATAAACATTCCCAAAAGAATTGGGAAATGGTCCCATGAAGTCTATTCTCCAATCATCAAAAACATCCACAACCAAAATTGGTTGGAGCGGCATCTCGTTTCTCCACGATGTCCGGCCCAAGCGTTGGCACCGGGAGCAAGTCTTACAGTATTCATATGCATTCTTGAAGAGTCGTGGCCAATAGAAACCACACTGCAAGAATTTCTCGGCTGTCTTCTTTGGGCCAAAGTGCCCGCCACATGCTTGATCGTGGCAAAAAGACAGCACAATCTTAAACTCGTTTTCCGGTACACACCGACGAATGATTTGGTCGGAACAGTATTTAAAAAGATAAGGTTCATCCCAGTAAAAATGCTTTGCTTGGGACAAGAATCGTAGTTTATCTTGTTTCGACCAATCTTTAGGTATCAAGCCGGTGGCTAAGTAGTTTACGATATCAGCGAACCATGGTTCGCAAGAAACGGTTAAGAGTTGCTCATCGGGAAAAACATCTTTTATTGGAAGTTCAAGTGTAGGCGAAGAAGGAAGTCGTGAAAGGTGATCGGCCACTACGTTTTCACATCCTCTTTTGTCCCTTATGACTAGGTCAAACTCTTGTAGCAAGAGGATCCAACGTATTAGCCTCGATTTAGCATCCTTCTTCGCAAAAAGGTGGCGAAGAGCTGAATGGTCCGTATACACAATGACTGGAGAACCGATTAAATAAGGTCAAAAATTTTCAAGTGCAAACACAACTGCTAAAAACTCTTTTTCTGTTATTGTGTAGTTTAGTTAGGCCTCATTTAATGTACGGCTAGCGTAATAAATCACGTGCGGCATTTTATTAATGTGCTGTCTAAGAACAACACCAATGGCAAAATCTGATGCGTCGCACATAATTTCGAAAGGATGCGTCCAGTCCGGAGATGAAAGAATGGGCGCAGAAATGAGAGAGTGTTTCAATGACTCGAACGCTTCCATGCAAGTTGAGTCAAAATCAAATGTTGTGTCCTTGGCCAATAAAAGAGTCAAAGGTCTAGCAATCTTGCTAAAATCCTTAATGAACGGTTTATAAAAACCGGCGTGGCCAAGGAAAGCTCGGATGTCTTTGACGCATTTAGGAGGAGGAAGATTAGAAATGACTTCAATTTTGGCTCTATCAACCTCTATGCCGTTTTACGAGATGACATGTCCTAAGACAATACCTTCTCGTACCATAAAGTGGCACTTCTCCCAATTTAAACTTAGGTTCTTATCCCTACAGCGGGTAAGAACCGCGTCAAGATGTCGTAAACACTCGTCGAAGGAGTCACCAAAAATGGAGAAATCATCCATAAAGATCTCCAAAAACTTTTCAACCATGTCTGAAAAGATCCCCATCATACACCGCTGAAATGTAGCGGGTGCATTGCATAACCCAAGGGGCATGCGACGATAAGCAAAAGTGCCAAAAGGACAAGTAAATGTGGTCTTGTCTTGATCCTCTTTGGTTATGGGGACTTGGTTATAGCCGGAATAGCCATCTAAAAAGCAGTAGAACTCATGCCCAGCCAATCGTTCTAGCATTTGGTCAATGAAAGGTAAAGGAAAATGGTCTTTCCTTGTCGCGGCATTGAGTTTTCTAAAGTCGATGCAAACTCGCCACCCAGTTTGGGTGCGAGTAGGAATTAACTCATTTGCCTCATTGGTAATGACCGTGATGCCCGATTTCTTTGGCACAACATGAATGGGGCTAACCCATTGGCTATCCGAGATAGGGTAAATGATACCACTATCAAGACACTTAACAATCTCCTTCTTGACAGCCTCTTTCATAATGGGGTTGAGGCGTCTTTGTGGATCCCTTACCGGCTTGGTATCATCCATCAAGTGTATATGATGTTCGACTATGAGGGGACTAATCCCCTTGATGTCCGCCATAGACCAGCCAAAAGCTTGCCGATTATTTTGTAAGACCCTTAAAAGGGCCTTCTCTTGCTCAAGAGCTAGAGAGGCCGATAAGATAACGGGTAAGGTCTCATTCTCACCTAGATAAGCATATTTAAGGTGCGACGGCAAAAGCTTTAGTTCGAGTTTAGGAGGTGAAACAATTGATGGTAACAATGGTGTAACTGTTTCAAACTCGAAGGATTCCATCAAAGGTTCAAATCGAGTGTACGCAACCGAGTCGGATGGTTCAACTAACTCATCCGAAAAAGCAAAAGACTCAAACTCGGGTGATGAGTCTTCTAAATCGTCTATAAAGGTGAAACACTCATAATCTTTGTCCGTCATGAAAGCTGTGTCGGATTCTAGGAGGAACGCACTAGTGGCGTCAACATTGCTGTGATCAAACATAAATTTTTTGAACTCACAGTCCTCCTCCGCGATCTCATTGATCGAGCAAACATCAAGTACGCTAGAATTAGGCTCGCAAGGCTGACTTTCTAACTTGAAAATGTTGAGTTCAATTGTCATATTGCCAAAAGATAGATTCATTGAACCGTTACCACAATTGATCACCGCGTTAGAAGTTGCAAGGAATGGTCGACCAAGTATCACCGGAATTTGACTCCGGAGGTTAGCGACAGGTTGTGTATCCATAACAATAAAGTCAACTGGGAAAATGAAATCCCCTACTCTAATTAACACATCCTCCAACTCTCCCCTAGGATGGGTGATTGATCGGTCGGCCATTTGGAGAGTACAATGAGTGGGCTTAAGCTCTCCAACGCCTAATTGCTCGTATACAGAATATGGTAGCAAATTGACACCAGCACCAAGATCTAATAGTGCTCTATTGATGTTCTTGTCCCCAATTGTTATCGAAATAGTAGGACAACCGGGGTCCTTGTGCTTTTGGGGCAAAGATTGGACAAGAGCATCGCTAACAGCATTAGCCACGAAAACTTTCTTTGGTACTTGTGACTTCCTCTTTTTGGTGCATAAGTCCTTTAAGATTTTTGCATATGAAGGAACTTGTTGGATTGCATCCAAAAGAGGGATATTTATGCTAACCTGTTTGAACGACTCTACAATCTTCTCCATTTGTGGAGTTGGTTTATTGGATCTCAACCGGTTTGGAAAAGGAACATTTTGAAAAGTTGGTGAGTCCAATTTTTATGGATCAGATTGCTGAGTTGGAACGGAACCCCGTGTAGATGTGTTCGTGTTGTGAGAAGTGGGTCCGTTCGAGCTGGAAGAAGTAGAGCCGTGCGAAGGATGAAGAATAGGCTCTAACGAAGAAGAAGAAGAAGGTGAAGAAGATGAAGAAGAACCACCGGCAGGGGTGTCATGGTTAATACCCACATTATTTTGCAACACTCTTCCGGATCTCAACGTGGTCACAGCATTTACGTTATGATTCTGCTGTTCATATGCAACATGTGCGTGACAGGGGTTTGGCAGTGGTTGAGACGGAAGCTTTTCTTTTTCTCGCTCTTTCAACGCAGCATTGAGTTGTGCAATTTGTGCCTCAATAGATTTGATGCTTTGATCGTGTGAGGCACTGTTTTGCACCAAAGATTGAATAGAAGTTTCTAATCTCGCTGCGGATTGTGTAGATTGCTTTAAGAACGCATCTAGACTTCTTTCGAGAGAGCTAACCTTGTCATTCTGAGGTGGAACAAAATTGTTTGGCGGGTAAGAAGTGTTAGGCACAAAATTGTTCACTTGATTAGGGTAAGGTTGCTGTTGGAAAGGTTGTTGAAATTGAGTTTGTGGAGGTGCTTGTTGTTGTGGAGGAAGAGGCCTTTGAAAATTGTTGTTTCCTTGGAATTGTTGATTTTGGTTCCAAGCGAAATTTGGGTGACTCTTCCAACCCGGATTGTATGTCGAAGAGTATGGATCATTTCTTTGTCGTTGCTGAAAGACAGCATTGACTTGATCATGTCCTTGAGTAGATGCAGTGTAAGGGCACTCTTCGGTGAGATGTGATGGATTCGAACAACAAGCACAAACAGTTCGTGGAGGCACAACAGGGGCAGGAGAAGGCGATGAGATTTTGGTCTCAATCGCTTCTAGCTTTTTTGTAAGAGCGGCTATCTCGGCCTTCATAGCAATCGACATATCTAAGTGATGTATGCCTGCCCTAGATTGACCATTAGAAGAAGATGATGTGGTTTTGGTGCTCTCCCACTGAATTATTTGTTCACTAAGATCCTCAAGAAGCTGCCATGCTTCCTCACTAGATTTGGATAGAAAGTGACCTTGATAAATGGTTTCTAGCAACTGCTTCGTTGCCGGGTTCAATCCCTCGTATAATGTTTGGAAAAGTTGCCAATTTTCGATCCCATGGTGAGGGCATTGAACGAGTAGGTCTTTGAATCTTTCAAAACACTTCCAAAATGGTTCGGAAGGAAGCTGTGAAAATTGTATAATCTCATTACGGATTCTAGCAGTTTTATGATGAGGATAGAACTTTTTAAGAAAGGCTTTCACAAACTCTTCCCAATTCTTAATTGAATGTGACGCGGTGCTGTATAGCCACTTCTCGGCTAAGTCACATAAGGTGAAAGGAATGACCCTTAGCCTTATAGCATCGTCGGATAATTGGGTTGTTTTCATCATAGCGCAAACGTTTTGGAATTTGTTGATAAAGATATATGCATCTTCGGATTCCAAACCAAGAAACTTAGGCAGCATATTGATGAAGTGGGGTTTGATCTCAAAATTGTCCCCATTTGCCGGTGGGAGGGAAAGACAAGTAGGAAGGGCGGTGCGGATGGGGTAGAAAAGATCCTGGAGCGCGACTTGTGTGGGCGCTTCAATAGGCGGGTGATTCGGGTTATTCATACCTAACGGAGGTGGAATCATTCCCGTCGGTAAGGTATTGTTAGGATTGTATCCCGACATACCTTCGGAAGAAGAATTTGAAGGTGAAAGTGAAGAAGTGGAAAGGATTTCGACTTCGGAGTCGAAAGGTTCGTCGGTCGGTACCAACGAAACACGGACTAATCGGGCGCTAGTGTTCCTAGTCCAATCGGACATACACTAAAGGGGTAGTGTAGTCAAAAGGTGAAAGACAGAACGTGGAGGTAAAAAAATGTCAATGAGAAGAAGTGGTGTAAGTGAGTGCAAAGATTTCTTTAGCGACAAGTTGCAAGTTTTGAAAAGATTTTTTTTATGTGAGATTTTTGCAAACAGATTTTTAAGAAAAGACTTTTGACACAAATGCAATTAACCACAAATGCACAATCAGGCCTAGATCTAGGGTCACCTAGGTCAGCTAGACAGCTCCTAACTGTTCCAAAGGGCTAAAGATAGGATCTCAAACCGCCTCTTCACCGCCAATTGTGGCCAGGTAAGTGCCAGGTAAGTGGGAAGGAACCACAGTAGTGCGCCTAATTAAAAACCACTAGCTTTTGACACACTTGCCTAGACACCGCAAAGTCAGGTTAGGATAAACGGCCGATGCCTATAACTAGTCCTCTGTCCTATTGAGCGCGACGTCTTTAGGGCCGAGTCTAGTATTTTTTAATTAAGAGTGGTCAATGCAAATGCTTTAAGTGATTTCTGGGGTCCTGGGAAGGGTGATGAAATCCCCACCTAATCTGAATTGGTCAAAAGCCCCTTAAAATCCGATTAAAATATGCAAAGCAGTAAATCACTTGCAATCAATTTGCTATTTAGCGCGGCGCAAAGAATCCTGCAGAAAATCAATTATTGGAAGGGGGAAGATTTTTTAGCGCAAAGAATCCTGCAGAAAATTTGGCAAAAAGATATATGGAGATTGAGAGAGAAGGAAAATAAAACAAACGGAGTAAATTCCAGGAGCTGACGTGGCACAGGGACCGCGGTTCCGCGGTTTGGGGCACAGTAAAGCCGCGGTTCCGCGGTGGGATAGAGGCTTCTGGTCTCAAAAAAAATTCTGCTGTTCTTCACTTGCAATCCTTCTCTGTTTTGATGTATCTTTTTTCTGTTCCGCACTCTGGATTTTTCCAGATCCGTCAATCCTGCAAAAATTCACACAAGAAACCCTTCAAACAATAAAAGATGGGAGAATTTTTATATTTTTCAAATTTTTCAAATTTTTATGTTTTTTTAATATTTTATATTAACCCGAAATTACAAAAAGGAAATTTTACGCCATCCCCGGCAACGGTGCCATTTGATTTGGATGGGATTTTATCGATCAAAAATATATTACCGCAATCAAGAACGGCGTCGCTTGGTAGCTAGCCGGTGAATACGGGTCGGTCCACAGGGATGTTGTAAATCTCCTAAATGTTCTTACGAGCTAATTCCGAAGGGTGTTGGATCTTTTAATTAAATCTAAAACGAAGTTGAGTTATACTAGGATTAGGAAACTTGCTAGGATTAGGTTTAAGTAAAGTTTGGTAAATAAAGATCTACACCTCTTTCCAATGCCTTAATTTAGATATCATATTTAGGGGTTATGGTAAATTTTAATAAAGGGGATTAGGATGATTGGGAAGATATTTCTTCCTCTAGATCCTTGTCCTTCCTTTCTTAATCTTTATCCTAACCTCCATGGAAAACTTACAGATCCGGTCTTTTATACTACGGTATCACCGTTACCTCGTGGGTAGAGTGCCGTAGGGAGCGGAAGATGAAAGTATGCATGGAGTCCTAATTGTTCATAAGAGATTGGCAAAGAAAGAGATGAGAGATCTTCATCTCTCAAACCCTTCCCTATTCCTAACCCTAACAAGCGAGGAAACTACTCGCTCATTGAGAGACCTACGAAAGACATAGTTTTTTTTTGTTTTGATTAAAGAGATGAAAAGATCTACTACAGATTAAAAGAAATTCTAAACTAGATTAAACTAGGGCAAGAAAAGAGATTACCTAGGGCAGAAATTAAAACTAGAACTAGGGCATAAAAATAAACCTACTTACGATTGATGCTCTCCAACTTCAAAGAAAACTGAAACTTTATTGATGAATGGAGGCATGAGAAAATACAATGATTTGGGTTCTATTTATAGGAGATAGAAACCCTAGGTTTACAATTGATTCACACGTCTGCATTTACCAAAATATCCCTAGGAGACTAATCAGCACCGCATCCAGAATTTGGTAAAATTTTTCTTTCCTCCGGGCTTAATATAGCCGCGGAACCGCGGCCTGGGTAGGGTTTGGGCCGCGGTTCCGCGGCCCATTGGTTGACTTGGAGTGTGTGTTTTTCTGGGCTTTTTCTCTGCTGTTTGGGCTTCTTATTTATTTGGTTCTTTTATCAATTGGGCTTCTACGTTGGTTCCAGATCTCCAGTGAACAATTTGCAGTGGACTTTTAACCGTTCGCTTTGTAGTCTTGGACCTTGCGTTGCCTTGTTAAATGTGAACTGTTCTTTGTCTAGGTTTGACTAAGATCCTTCTATTTGTTGGTCAAAACTCCCTCTTTTGTATCGTCTTTTGTCTTTTTCACTGTTTTCGCTCCAAGAACCTGTAACCTGTACTATGCAGCAGACATGGGTCAAAAATACCTGTTTTATTGTAAAATGCATAAGAATGGGGAATGTAATAATGCAATATTATGAAATGAACAGGTCGTCTTGCCTGAATTGGGGGGGGGGAAGATGCTATTTGGATTTATTCGTCCACCTCTCCGAAGATACCAAGTTGATTTATGGCACCGTGTGTCGGAGGTTTAGACGGACGCGGCCGTTGTAGCAGATTTCGTCAGATTCCCCCTCGTTGTGAGGGGTTTTTTGATTGTGGGGACGCTTTTCCCTGCAGGCACAAGCCCCTGCTGTTAATTACATTACCACGTAGCGATAACCACTTTCTCCTACTCCAGAAGGTCACTTCGTGTCGTGTGTGTTTGTTTTATTTTTGGTTTCCCGTGGATTGTATACGGAGACTAATTTGTGTTGTCGCCCGTAGAGCGTGGATTAATCCAAATCCGCATTTTCTTAGATTTAGGTTCGGTTTGATTTAATGATCGTTAATCTCATTTGGGATTAAGATCAACTTAAATATTTGTTAAGGATACGTTAATCCGATATTGGAGTAAGATCTATTTAACGGGGGTTCAGGATCATTTTTGATCCAACGAAAGAGCATTTGGGCTTTATCGTTTTAGTTTAGGGACGTTACGGTCCATGGCTAGTTTAAGGACATTACGGTCCATTGGGGTATGCTTACGGGTTTGAGAGTGCATCCAAGAGCTGTTGGTTGTCAGGACCCTCCACCTCTCTGATATCGTTGAAAAATTACAACAACATATATCAGAGGTGTGGAGAGATGTACCCTTGAACCGAACTCCAGAATGAAGGGAGAGATCATGGTGGAACGAACATTATTTTAGAGACCACGTGTCAGGAGATCATTGGTCGTCTCTGGAACTAAGATCGATTTAGGGGAACCTGAGTATAGGAGGGCTCGGTTGATTGATGGTCAAAAGGCTTTTGGCCTCAGGAGACTTGGCTAATTTGGGTTAAGGTTGGTCCCTCACAGTGTTAAACACCGCTTATTGTTTGGTGCTCACGTGCTCCCATGTGAGGCTCTTAAGAGGTGTTAAATACTGAAATTTAGAGCGATCACGTATGGCACGTGAGGCACCTGAATATTGGGCACTGTTTCTTTTGGGCTTATTCCCTTGTTCTATATATATAAGTGTTAAACACTTAAATCTTGTAACCATCACGTGTGGACACGTGAGGAGCCCCAAAATTGGGCACTGCCTCCTTTGAATTTATCTTCTTATTCTTTTCTAAGTGCTAAGCACTATCGGAGGTCACGTGGGATCACGTGACTCGATCTCAGTTGTTCATTTTTGTTCCTCAGAGGTGCTCACGTGGGAACACGTGATCTGTCGTCATAGCGTTAAACGCTAATATACATGGAGCTCTTGATCTATGTCTTGAGAATTTCAAGTCCTTTTTTTATAAGAATTAAATTCTTATGCAGGGTTAAACCCTAGTTTTATCAAAGGAGTTAAATTCCTATGTCTTTGGAAGAATTAAATTCTTCAAACCTAGTTCTTTTCTCTAAGTTTTAGGACTGCATAACAGAATCTTCCCGATGAGAATTAAATTCTCAACTTGTGTGGAGATCTGCTTCTGCAGACCTCAACCAGAGGAAGAACTAAGTTCTTTTTTGGAAGAGTTAAACTCTTGTAAAACGAGATAAAATGATCTCTAAGTCTTTTTCCTCATCTAGGGTTTCTTTTTCTCTAAAGAGAACTCCTCTTCTTTTTTGTTTTTTCAAATCTTATGGGGGAGAGGTCTCCTCCTCTTCTCTCTTCAGTCTCGAGTCCTTTATATAGTAGAGGCAAGATTGTTGATTTTGTTAAGGAAATCCCTCATTGAGAGATTTTTGATTGATTTGGGAATTTTATCCACCGTTGAATTTTTGATCCAGGAACTCCTGTTTTACAGAAGACATTTTTCTTATTTTTAACAAGATTGGGAAAATATTTTCCCATACAGAGCTTATTCTGTATCTTGATGATTTTTAATCACCACTGGATTTTTAATCCAACGGTGCTCTTTTTTACAGAGCACAATCTTTATTGTTTAGAAAGATTGGGAAAATATTTCCCCATACAGAGCTTATTCTGTATATTGGTGATTTTTAATCACCATTGGATTTTTAATCCAACGGTACTCTTTTTTACAGTGCACAGCCTTTCTTGTTTAGAAAGATTGGGGGAAATATTTTCCAAATAGGGTTTCGATCCCTCTTATTTAGAATTTAATTCTATCGGCTCAGAAGGTATTAGAATCCTTCACGTGTAGCACATGACACATAGCACTAGGCCGGTTTGCTTATATGCAGCAGTCCCAGAGAAAAGCATCACGTGTTGGCACGTGATGCGCCTTCTGGACTGTTATTTGTTTTAGGAAGGCGCCTATATACTTTGTATATAGATACTCACGTGCCTGCACGTGAGGCTCAATATTAGCCTTATTTGTTAAGCGTACCGCCTATAATTTTTGCTCCAGGGCGCATCACGTGCGGGCACGTGATGCTCCATTTGGGGAATTTTTCCATCGCTTTTTGGTTCATTATTTATTTATTTTTTTATAAGAGAACAAGTGCCCCCACAGCGTTGTTCTCACGTGGCCTGCATGTGAGTGCAACGCTGTTATCTTTACAGCCGTTGGATTTCCTAGGGGAATAGGGAGGTGAACCGCCCTTGTTACGTCTTATAAATGTAAGGGTTTAGCCTTTGGAAAGCCACCGTTCTTTCATCTTCTTCCTTCCTTGTTTTCTTCGAGAATTTAAGAGCTTAGTTCCCTGTCCATTGCAATTTCCAGAGTTAAACTCTGTCGGAAAAAGAAACCCTTTTTAGGTAAAGATTTTGAACATCAGAAAAATCCTTTTCTTAAAGAAAACTTCTGTATTTTAAATCCACCATGAGAACTTTGCTCTCTTCTGAAACCCATCTCTCAGAGATCCAAAAACATGATCTTTGATTAGTAACCCTCATTGCCTTGGGCATTCCTCCTCTGACCTTTAAGGATTCATGGTATTTTATTTTTCATTTCCTCTTCATGGGGGTTTTTGGAATTTAATTCCATTGCATAAAAGGAATTTAATTCCTCACCAAAGAGCTCTGCTCTGAAAATCAAAAGGACCCTTCAGGAATTTCATTCCATGGTGGTCTTGAGAACATTTTTGTAGGGTTTTTCCTTACTTGCACAAATTCAAATTTGTTGGGTATTTTAACAGAACTCGCTTTCTCTATGAGGATATTAAGAGTTGTTTAAACTCCCGTGTCCACTTAATGAGAATCTTTTTAGGTTATCATAATAAGCATTTTCTTGATCATTTTGATTATTAAACTCTCACTGATTTTTCTTTTCAGATACTATGGCCGTTTATTTGTATGATCTTGACGAAATTATCTCCTATAAAGACATTCACGTCCAAGGCTGCTGTCAAAACCAGGAGTCTAAGAATGCTCAATGCGTTGAGGTTATGCGTCGCTTTGATGAATACAACGGTCGACTACTCCCCCGTCGTTCCGCTTTATTGAAGATCGTCGTGGGAGCGATTTGGGAAGCCCTTCCTAGATTTTACGAAGCCATGCCGCTTGAGGCGCTTGATGATGCCGAAGACAAGGTGCACTCAGTATATCTGATGGGCTTGATCTTGAAGAGGCGGCGAGATGGTCTTGTTGATATCTTGCATCAAGTTTTCCAACAGACGACGATAATTTCTGCTTATCAGAGGGTGGATGACATTAGCGAGAATCCTGACGCTTGCATTCGTGAGAAGATGCACACAAAAATGGTCAGAGAAGTTAGAAGCATCTTACTCGGCCTTGCTTCTGAATTCCTCAATCCATGTCCAGGGTCAAGTGTTTTACCATTGTAAAATTTTTTAATTTTTTAATTTTTTTACCCACGTATAAGTTCTTGGAGCATGAATGACAAAACTTCATCTTTCCCCCCTTTTTATGCTCACGTGTATTCTGCATGAAGTGCGTTATACTGTTGTTGGTATTCACGTGTTTTGCGCATGAGGCACTGCTGGGGATTTTAATCCTGCACTAGTGCCGGCGCTCACGTGCTATGCACGTGCGGTGCCGCTTTTTTTCAAAGAAGATCAATGCGGGTGCTCACGTGCCATGCACGTGAGGCTCTACTGATGAGGTCATTTCGCCCCCCCACTCTGATTCCAATGAGTCACCCCTTTCTTTTCCCATGCCCCCCTTTTTGGCCTCGGGACTAGCTCCACCATGCACGCCATTTTCTGTGCAAAGCCTTGAATGCTTCTCTTTATAACATGAAGCTACGTCTTCCTCTTTCTTTATAGAAAGAGAACCATTTAGACCTTAGGGTGATCATTTCGAGAAACAAACTAAAGATTATGGCTTGCAATCGTCCCCACGCTCGTCGGCAACCCTGGGAAGTGCCTATCGAGGAGATTGTTCCTCGTTTTGCCGCGCGGTTAGCGGATCCTCTTTTCACTGATGACCAATATGACGCGGCACTTTACGAACTCTTAGCTCGTAGGGGCTCTCCTTTCCCTATGGGTTCCATTTGGCTCAGGATGATTTTCTAGTTCGTGCTTGCTGATATCCTCCCTCATCCGGCGAAGATGACTTCGGCGATTGTTGATGCGGCGGAGGACAAGATTGAATATTTCCATGAGGCCTACTTGATTACTCAGCCTTTGAAGGACCATTCGGTTCATTTACTGAGTTAGATTCGAGCTCGGCGTGTCATTATGTCTGCCTTCGCCGATGAGCATGGCACTAATCGATGGGGAGCAACTCCTCGCGAAGACCGCCGCTTCGACGTGGTAGAGAGGGCAGAGAGAGAATTAGAAAACTTTATTTATTGTTTTGTTAACCCTTGTATCTATGATCCCATATTTGGTGCTCTCTTTCCTGTAGAGTAGTATATTTGTTGCAAGGTTTTTTTTATATTATTATTACCTGTTGAATGTTTTCTGTTGAATGTTTTCTATTCATCATATATTCGTATGTGTATCCCACCTCTGTACATGAGCTTTATACTTTACCCTTAGGAATTTTCTTTTAAGTGCGAGCACTATTGTAGTGTCGTACATAAATTAACATGCTTTGGACACCATTTCTATTTAAGCACATACGCAGTTGTACTGTCGTGTCTCTTTAGCAAATACGTATAGATAGTCTATCTTGATCTACTTGCAGGACAGCAGTAGCTTCGGAAACAGATTCAGATCTGCCGCCTAAGACTTTTCAACTTTATGAGCCGTGAGGGTCTCATAAAGACTTTTCTCCCTACGAGTCGTGAGGACCCTATAGGTGTATTTTCTCCTTAGGAGTCGTGATGACTCCTAAGTGCGTTTTCTCTTGAGAGTTGTAAGGATCTCACAGGAGAATTTTCCCGCTTACAAGTCGAGAGGACTCGTAAATGGTTGTTTCCCTCCTTGTCGATATTCGACTTTGGAGAGTGTGGCCCGTGAATAGTATGCAATATACCATCTTAGACCGACTTACAGGGCCTCGGTGCTTAAGAAACATGTCCTTATCCCTATTGCCTAAGGTTTTTCCCTACGAGTTGAGACGAATCGAGAAGTTCTCGCAATGACACTAATTTCCTCACGAGTCGAGACGAATCAAGAAGTTCTCGTAAGGGTTTCCTAACGTCACAGTTAACTCCTGCTAATAGAAGTTCGTTAGGGTCTGTGGTACTAAGGTTTTTTACCCGTCGCACCGTCGCGTTGGCCGATATATTCCCCGATATGCAATCTTGCTGTTCGAGTGGTCCCGCGACTGTCGTGTCTCTTATCCCTTCGGGGGCTGGACAAGACATCCTCAAGTAATCTTCCAGGTAATATTACCGTCGAAAGAGTCATGCTAATATGCACCATCGCTTTTTTATTGAGGTTAGGCTCAGTTTGGGATCCTCGATGGGTCATGACCACTTCGCGTTGGAGTGGGATGGTCTCCGATAGTCTTTCACGTCTCATTTGAGTTGCCGTCAAGACCCTGAAGTTAGGGATCTTCCTTGGCTTCGTTGGTTGACATTGTGTCTGCAATGTTGCGATGAACATTGAGGTTGTCTTTGGGTTATCTGTGAACCGTCGAGATTTGGAACTAGGGGACTTTGCCATGGCTCCGTTTGTTGATGTTGCACCTGTATCCTACTGGAGGGAAGAAGAACGTTGTTGTTGATCTCTAGGTTGTGGATGCCGCTGTTGAGACTTGGAACTAAGGACTTTGCCATGGTTCCGAGGTAGTCTCTAGGTTGTCTGTGAACCGTTGAGATTTGGAATTAGGGGATTTTGCCGTGGCTCCATTTTGCTGATGTCGCGTCTGTATCCTGTTGGAGGGAGGAAGAACGCTGTTGCTGATTTCTAGGCTGTAGATGTAGCCGTCGAGACTTGGAACTAGGGACTTTGCCATGGTTCCGAGGTAGTCTCTAGGCTATCTATGAACCATTGAGATTTGGAACTAGGGGACTTTTGCCGTGGATCCATTTTGCTGACATCGTATCTACTTGTGGTTGGAATGAGAAGGAACGCCGTTGTTGATTTCTAGGCTATAGATGTAGTCATCGAGATCGGGCTTCCCCTTTGACGAATCCTGGTGGGACGATATGGTTCCTTTTTTGTTTGTGCCCATGGATTGTATACAGGGGTCAATGTGATCTCACCTGCATGACAAAGTTTCATTTTTTTGTATTTATTTCCGCGATACTCTATCATTTCAGCTTTTTATATCTCGAAAGTCACGATTGCCCAATCATTTCGGCTATTTTTCTTTTTCTTTACTCAATACTTTTTATTGCGAGTTGCCCAATCATTTCGGCTATTTTTGTATGCATATATTTTACTTGCTGATTTTTGCTGCAAGTTGCCCTATCATTTCGGCTATTTCATATGCATTTTTGGCTCGCTGATTTTGCTGCGAGTATGGAACTTGAGATCTGATACCAATCTTGGCATCAGCATCGCTGCAACCGGAATATGGCCAAGAGCGAATCATCATTTGTCTTTGTCGATTCTAGCAAAGGTGGCTTAGCAAACAGGGTTAGGATCCTGTCGACTAAGGCTTTTGACTTCATGAGCCGTAGGGGTCTCATAAAGGTGTTTCTCCCTACGAGACATGAGGATCTCATAGGTGTGTTTTCTCCTTAGAAATCGTGAGGATTCTTAAGTGTGTGTTCTCTTATAAGTCGTAAGGATCTTACAAGAGTGTTTTCTCCTTATAAGTCGAGAGGACTTATAAGTGTCGTTCACCACATGGGGAAATTTCACACCACTGGTGGAACTTGGTGGGGGAAACGTTTATTTGTGCCCGTGAATTTTATACAAGGGTCAATACTGAACTGCTTGTAGGGCAACTTGGGAAATGTGATGGCTTAAGAACAAGTTTAGATCCATGTAGCTTAAGGCTTTTTTGAATCCTGCGAGTCATGAGGGTTTCATAGGAGGAATTCTCCTTACGAGTCATGAGGATCTCGTAAGTGCAATTTCTCTTTAGGAATCATGGGGATTTGTTGCTCCTTTGTGAGTCGTAAGGATCTCATGCAGGTATTTTCTCCTCACAAGGTCGAGAGGACCTTGCAGGTGTCTTTATTTTAACGAGATTGCGCCCTTTCGGGTTTTCACAAACTCACCGGTACTCCTGTGTTTTTACTCATATCGCCCTTTCGGGTTTTCATCTGTGCCCATTTCGCTTGTGGACACACCTTTTTTTTTGGCGAGGAAACTCTCGAGAATAGTTTCGCCGCATGTGGCCTATTTGTTCGCCGGTGGGATTTGAGCCGTAGTCCTCACCGTTGGGACTTGTAGACTTGCACTCCACTACCGCCATGTTTGAGGCAACATTGTTAGTTTAGGGACTTTTCGGTCCGTTGTTAGTTTAAAGACATCTCGGTCCATTGTTAATTTAAGGACATATCGGTCCATAGCTAATTTAAGGACGTTGCGGTTCGTAGCTAGTTTAAGGACGTTGCGGTCCGTTGTTAGTTTTAAGGACGTTACGGTCCATAGCTAGTTTAAGGACGTTACGATCCGTAGCTCTCCATGTTTGAGATGGAGTACTGTTGGGTACTCCTCTTAGAGTCTTGACTCAAGAAGATAGCGAGCGGACATAGGCGTCGTCATCTATCATTGACCTGGGCCGTGACTCGTCAGGCGTAGTATTTTTTCAGGAATCGGCCATTTATTGGCTGGAAGGGTCTTTCGAGCAAGTAGGCTCCACCTTGGTAGACCTTATCTATGATGTACGGGCCCTCATAGTTCGGCTCGAATTTCCCCCGTTTGGCACAGTTGGGGATCATAGGTCTTTTTACGACTAGCACGAGTTCGCCTTGGCAGAATGTTCTCGTCCTAGCTAATCTTTCGTATGAGCGCGTCATCTTTGCTTTGTAAGCTTCTAGGTTTTACTGTGCCATGAGACGAGTTTCATCGAGGGCATCGAGCTCCTCAAGTCGAAGATGGGCATTCTCTTCATCCGTTAGTTCGTACCGAACCGCCACTCGTAAAGAGGGTAGCTTTATCTCCAAGGAAGTATCACTTCCATGCCGAATACTAACGTAAATGGCGTTGTGCTCGTGGCCGTCTTGAACGTAGTCCGATAGGCCCAGAGAGATTCATGCAATCTCTCGTGCCAGTCCTTTTTATTTCTGGACACCATTTTCTTTGTGATCTTTGTCAAGGTCTTGTTGAAAGCCTCAGCTAGATCGTTAGCTCGAGAATTATAAACTGAAGAATATCTCCAATCTATTTTATGCTGCTGTGCAAAGCGGCTGATCTTATGGCTTCTGTAGGCTGGCCCGTTATCAAAGATAATCCGTCGCGGAGTGCCGAACCGGTAGAGGACATGTGTCTTGAAGAAATGGAGGATGCTCTCCGTCTTCACCTCTCTTAGCGGTATTGCTGCTGCCCACTTAGAGAAGTAATCGGTTGTTTCCAATATAAACTGATGTTCCCTGGACGATGCTGGCTTGATGGGACCGATTATATCGGATCCCTACATTTCGAACGTCCAACTAGCCAATGTCGGATGTAGCGGATTTGGATGCTGATGGATGAAGTCCCCATGAATTTGGCACGAGTGACACTTCTTCGCATATTCGAGGCAGTCCTGAACTATTATGGGCCAATAGTAGCCCATTCTTTTGATCTTCAGCTTCATCTTTGGCCCAGCTTGATGGGAACCGCAGAGTCCATCATGAGTTTCTTGAATGACCTTTTTTTACTTCTTCTGGTCTCAGGCATCTCTGCCATAGACAATCGAATGATCTCTTATAAAGAGTACCATTGACGAAGGCGAAAGACAGAGCTCGTTTCATAAGTTGATGTCTTGACGACGCGTCTTCGGGCGTTCGATGGGATTTGAAGTAGTCTATGAAGACTTTTCTCCAATCCTTCGCCCTTTCTTCATCCTCCAATTGGAAAGCCTCTTGTTCGGTTACTTCCTTTCCTTTAGACGTCTTCGGAGATATTTCTGCTGGTGCGAGAATTCGGCGACTTTGCATAATGATTACGTCATCGAGGTTTTCGTCGGTCAGTTCTTTAGCGAGCTTGGCTAATGCATCCGCCCTGCTATTTTCTGCACGTGGTATGCTTTCCAGGGTGCAGGAGGGGATTTGCGTCAGCAGTTGCTGCACTCTTTTGCCATACCTGATCAGTTCCGGTTTGCATGTCTGGTGGTCGCCATTTACTTGGCTAACGACCAGCTGGGAGTCTCCGTATATAAGGAGGTTTTCGATTCCCATGTTGACAGCAATCTCGAGACCTGCTATCAAAGCCTCATTGTCACGATACAAATGTGGCACATGACCGGCACTTAAATCATGCGACATCTAAAGACGTCGACGCATTTCAAGTAAGCCGAAACCCGGAATCTAAACCCTTTTTGAAAACACATTGGAGGTGAGTTTAAAATAGTCATCAGATGAAATCAGTTTAAATAACATTTAAATTTAACTAAGTATGTTTGAAAAGCATCTATGACGTTTTGAAATCCGACAGCACCTCCTTTGCATTATTGTATAACCCGATACAACATAATAATAAAATAGCATCCCAATGGAAACTAGCTTCCATGCCCAAACGGTGGAGCAACCAAGCAAATACTATACGACGCACAATGAAGAAGAAAAGA
Organism: Agapanthus africanus; assembly: GCA_030015575.1. NCBI lineage: Eukaryota > Viridiplantae > Streptophyta > Magnoliopsida > Asparagales > Amaryllidaceae > Agapanthus > Agapanthus africanus. Next base: position 45,323,129 of record JASDDO010000001.1, on the reverse strand, counting down.
AAAGCGAAACAAAATCAACAATCTAAAATGGTCGACACCAATGAGTACGATATCACAATTTAAGTCTCGCTTCTAAGTCCACAATATACCCTTTCTAAGTTGATGGAGTTTTACTAGATACAAGAATATATGAATAACCAAGTGTGAGTATGATACAATAGTAACTCACTTACCAAGGCAATCACCGAAAGGAATGTGTGTCCAAAGCCCCTGATAGTCCAAGCGGTAACACCTGCAAGAAACTATGGCACAACGGGGATGAGTTGCCAACTCAGTGAATAAAAGTACATCACAAGATAGAAATAGAAATGCACGACGATACCTAGGTCATAAGTAAAGTACTATCATAATCTGTACTAATGTAATATGATATGCATACGCATCATAATGCAGCACTAACTATCATGCAATTCTAAATAGAATATATCAAATGCAAATGACCTGTATCTAGGTATAAGCCCAATGTAACCGAAAATACATACATATAAACCTCTTCTTTAAAATAGCCGCGGAATAGATATGTCACGGTATAAAGCAGACATGATAGTATGAAATATAATAAGTATCTTTACTTAGGATATACGTCCTGCTGTTTTGATGGAAGATGTTAAGAGATTTACAATTTAAAGATCTCAGTGTCATATCAGACATTTCAAAATAATGAGTCTATAGTTCGTGTTTGAATTCCTTTTTATATATATAAATGCCCGTACAAATATATACAGGTACTGTCCCTCGGATCGGTCTTGGTCGGCTACAATAACTGTAATCTAACTGTGTACCTCATGATGGAAATCATATCAATATATATGGATGTCCAGCATCGACACCCGAAATCAGAAATCTCTCGTTTCCATCACCGACACGTAAATACAGATATCGTCGATACCATCTCAACAGATGATTGCCACCCAATATCTTTGGCCCCGGTCGGCACCCCCTGGATATCCGCCGTGCTCAAATCGAACCCCGGCCAGTATCTCCTGGATATCTGCCGTGCCCATTTCCATCTCCGGTATCGAGTATCCTCGCTAGGCTCCCCGCCTATAATGCGGCTTTCCTGCCCCTCGGTCTCGACCCGGGTTCACCATGTTTCCGACTGTATAGCTCCCCCACTCAGTCTGGAAAAGAACAAGTCCGAAACCGTATAGCTCCCCCACTCGTTTTGGAATAAAACCATCATAAAACATAAAACTCATGGTGGACGTCAACTCATCATATCCAGAAATATCAAGTAAAGAATGAGAATACTTACATAGATCATTCTGATGATATATTATATATATACATATATAACAGCGTCCCATACCACTGATATATATCATCAGGAATAAAATATCAGAAAATCCATAAGAAGCAAATATAATATCTATAGTACTGATACTCGCAATACGCAATAGGAATTTAAGGAAGAATGCGTAAATAAATCATACAGGTATAAAGATATCAATTCTATCGTGTCATGGCACTACTAATGATTTGTGGTGTAACATACGCGTCTGTGCTCGTGCAGCATGACAATCATTAGTATTTGTGCAAGTGTTCTACAGGTGTAATAACCTATTCATATCAACACACACACATATATATATACGCATTATATAATAGAACGGTTCTACAGTGACATGGCAATACCAATAAGGTGTAGTTTAACATATGTGCACGTGCTTGTGCAGCATAGTACCCATTGGTAGTTGTGCAGTGTTCTATCAGAGTGTTCGTATTACGGAACGCGTAACATCAATAATTATAATGTGAACCAGTAAAGTAAAGCTAAGTGTATTTAATAATATAACTGTTTGTTATGAGCTATACCATTATCTTTGAAAATAAAATGAATCGTTAGTTTTTAAAAGAGTATAGCTCACTCAAGTATTTACGTTCTAAAATGAAATAAACAATATTCTGCGAGTCTAAAGGAAACTGGACCGCTATTCGGCATACGAAAACTCATCATCACCAATATGGTATAATTCCTCGTATAACGTCTCACATTATCACTACATCTTAAATCCTTTCTAGTACGGCATGATCCTTCGTACCAAATTATCAAACCATCCGTAAACTATATGCAATGAGTATCATAATAGATGCAATTTAATTCAAATATCCACATCTTAATTAATTACTAAAACTACCATATATCATAATAATATTTATAAGGTTGTGGGGGTGCTATACGCCATCCACCCGACTTCCCCCGTAGATGTAAATCTACTCCCCAACTCGTTGAGCTTGCTGAAATCCACGCTGCTATATCCGCCAACTCCGTCTCGAAAATCCTCGAAATCATACCTATAATCGTATTTAAAATCACATCGATGTAATATCATATCGAAAACCAAAACAACGACCTAAGCACCCGTAGGTTAGAACCTACAGCTTACTTACCTCAAAGACGATCAATTGCCTCTGAACTTAACGTACGAACGTTAACGTTTTAGTTACAGTACTGAAATACGAAAAATCCGTATCGGAATATCGGAAACTTGATAAAACCTTAACTAACTACTTCCAGATTTCTCTGTATACATTTAGAGACAAAACAAACAATACTATAGATCATAAACTACCCAAGAGAAGCCACAGAAGAAAAATCAATACCAAAAGCCTAGGGGGGCCGGCGTCGCCGGAATTTCTTGGAATGTCGCCGGATCAAGTATGAAGTTTGGGTCTCGGGTTTTGTGAAAAGTCTCCTAATGATCTTACTATAGTTTTGGTCTTGCTAGTTTTTCTAGTAATTGTACCTAATGATTCCAGATTCAATTATAGTGAGTTAGATATCACAAAACACACTGTTTTCTATACTGCACACTAAAAACAGATATGGAATTATACTGAACAATCAAAGAGAAAAGGAATTATACCTATGGAGATTATACACAATGAAACACCAGCTCAAGAATTATGTGTGGGAGCATCTATGGTTTGTAGTATCTTAAGCTTGAAGAAGTGCACACTTGATGAAGGAAATCATTGCTCTCTCTCTCTCTTTTTTGGTATGAACACTTAGAAATTTAGATTTTGGAGCTTGAGGAGTAAATTTTTGTTCAGTTGAGAATACTTAGAAGTTCCTTTGTTTTGTGTGATATAGAGGGAGCATGAGGTGGAGAGTTGTGAGGTGAAGGTGGCATGGAGAAAGGAGGAGGTGTCAAGCTTGAAGTAGGATGTGTAAAGTTTGAAGGAGGAGGTGGAGGGATGTGAGCAAGGGTGAGGGTGAGGTGTTGTGAGGGTTTAGTCTAGGATATCATATGCCAACCATGATTTAAAAGAAATGAAACAAAATAAAGAAAAACTTTCATATATAAGAATCTAAATCCATGAAAAAATGAAATGTTTATCATAATATTTAAATACCATTAACTTTATATCTAAACTCATATCATGTATAAAAATAAATACATCATTTTCATGATATCGTGCACTTTTTTTTGTATTACCAAAATAATTACATTTTTACGGATATAATTCCGATACCCAATGTCATAAGCGATATCATTTTTGTAAACTTATTAAATTCATATTTAAAATTATATACTAATATTTAAAATTTTCCAAAATGTTACACTCATACTCGGCTTCGTTGTTTTTTCTTGGCTCCGTTAAGGAAAGAGCAAAACGCATTATCCCTCCTTGTGGAGTCACAAAGATAAGGCCTACTCCGGCTTTGATTATAGGGGTGCTTTGCTTCTGCCTCTTCATAGACGATGCTCCATCGAAGTAGAGTTCCCATCGGGTATCATTCCCTTCTTTCTCCCTGTAAACTGCGTTAAACACGTGTTCATCCGGCAACTCGTAGTTCAAGGGAGAGTCGGCAGGTATTGGATGCTTAGCGAGACAATCGGCGATGGCCTGGTCTTTTGTTGCCTTGAGGGGTTGATATATTATCGAGAACTCCATCAAGAGGAAGGCCCATTTGGCAAGCCTTCCTGTTAGCATGGCTCTTGACATCAAATACTTAAGAGGATCCACCTTTGATATGAGATGGATCTCATGTGCCAAGGCATAGTGTCTGAGCTTCGTTATCCCGAAGATCGGTGCCAGGCAATATTTTTCAATGGGGGAGTAGTTGTTTTCTGCCCCCAGAAGGACTTGACTCAAATAATAGAGAGCTCTCTCTTTCCCATAGTTGTTCTCCTGTGCCCATAACGCGCCTAAGAAACCTTCAAGGGCTATTATGTACTGGATGAGGGTCTTTCCCATGACCAGCGCGGTCAGTACCGGCGGGTTCTGCAGATATTGCTTGATTTCGCCCAGTGCACTTTGGCATTTGCAATCCCAAACGAACGGGGTCCCTTTCTTCATCAGATGACTGTAGGGGCGGGATTGGTGGAGAGGTTAGCTATGAACCGCCGGATATACGTGAGCTTTCCTTGAAGAGACCTCAGTTGTTTGAGGGTTCTTGGAGCGGGCATTTCCATAACCGCCTTGATTTTTGACAAATCTATTTCGATGCCCCGGTGTCGTACGATGAATGCCAGGGATTTGCCCGAGGAAACTCCAAATGCGTATTTCAGAGGGTTCATCTTCAGGTTGTACTTCCGAAGGCGCTGAAACACTATTTTCAGATGCTCCCAATGCTCCTCGTACGATTTGCTTTTCACCATGAGGTCGTCAATATAACATTCGACAATCTCGTGTATGAGGTCATCAAAGATCTTCGTCATGGCCCTCTGGTAAGTGGCGCCAGTGTTTTTCAGACCAAAGGGCATCACTTTGTAGCAGAATATGCCCAGCGGAGTCCGGAAAGCGGTATTCTTTTGGACTTCGGGATACATCTTTATTTGATTATACCCTGAAGATCCATCCATGAAGGAGAAGACTTCATGAGTGGACGTGTTATCTATCATCATCTCGGTAACAGGCACTGGGACGTCATCTTTCGAACAAGCTTTGTTGAGATCCCGAAAATCTACGTAGATGTGTACTGTCCCATTTTTCTTCATTACCAAAACAATATTGGCGATCCAGTCAGGGTATTGAACTTCTTGGATTAAGCTGGATTCGATTAGCTTCTTGACTTCGGCATTGATACTCATCTCAAGCTCGAGCCGCATTCTTCTTGGCGCCTGTTTGAATGGCTTGACGTCCGGCGATATCGCCAGTTTATGTACAGCTATCTTCGGATCTAATCCCAGCATCTCGGAATAGTTCCATGCGAAACAGTCTTTATACTGTATAAGCACGTCCTTTAATATGGCTACCTGTTTCTCAGACAGCAGCACACTGACAGACGTTGGCCTTGGCTCGTTTGCTGTCCCCAAGTCAATTTTTCTCAGGTTGTCTGCTATGGTGTATATCCTATCTTCCAGCTCTTTTGGCGCCGGTGGAAATTCTGAGATCAGCTCGTTCTCATCTTCATTTGCGAAGCACTGGGGGAGGTCGTTCGTATTCTTGTACTCTCCTTCCTTTGAGAATGTTATCATATGGCAGGTACGAGCTCGTTTCCAAGCTCGACGCTGATCTAGACTTTCCCTTGCAGTGTAGGTTGCTCTCGGCTCATGCTTTCGTGGTGGGGCTACCCTCCAACTATCGGATTAAGCAAACCTGCCTTGCTGATACTGGTCTTCGACCCAGTCTTTGAAAGTGAAGCAGTCATCAAGAGGATGTCCCACTATTCGGTGGTAGGAGAAATAATCCGGGTGATGGCCCTCGTCTATTTGTTCGGGGTATCGAGACTCCGGGAGCACCATCATTTGATATTTCATTACAAGGTCGAAGATTTTTCTTGTCTTGTTTTGAGGGAAAGAGTACTCCCGACCCATCTTTTTCATAAAAGACGGACTCCAGCTCACCTTTCCTCGATCGCGTGGCTTCTTGGATCCGCTTCGCTGTCTTTGAACGCTATTCCCATTCTGATCTTGTTATTGCTTCTACGTCGGACTTTTTCCTTGCCATGAGAGCGCACAACAAGCTGAGGGTGAAGGGCATCGTCGTCTTCACTTTCTATAGCCTGCTGAATGATACGTCGTGTCCTGGCTTTTTCGTAAATGGCCATTTCGCGGCTGTGGTCACCCTGAACCTTTTGACCGGCTTCTCTCATTAGCTTGTCACTTTGTTCTTCGAATGACGGACTTGGTATTCTTACGACGGGATCTCCATGGGCTGCAGAGATTTCTTCAATATTGCGGTGGGAGAATTTCGTCTGACCCTTCGCAAAAATTTGAAGCTGTTCCCAGTTGGAACAACAACATTCACCGCTGGGGTTGAAACATGACCATACGGAGAACTGCCCCTAGCTCATTTTGTATGATGTCGACCGTTTCTTACGGCCGGGATTTGATTAGCCTCAGGATTTTGCCGAGCCTACCCCTTGTTTCCTTTGAGAGCTTGAATATTCAGCCCCCTACGTCGACCTTGGTCCTTGGCAGATGCCAGTTGTTTGAGGACTGATTCCGTCAACAAGGCGCAGCTTGGGGAACCAGCCTGTGGAAGACAGACTTCCACTGGGCTTCCTCCATCGGCGTTGAGGCACCGAGGGTGGGAGGTTGGAGTATCGACCCAAAGAGAAGCCCGTTGATTACTTGAAGAGACGGATTGCAGAGATTTGAGGATGCAAGTAGCTTATACTTGACCCCACCAGATATGATAGAGCCAGAGTTGCTAGGGTGGAAGCAAACGCCATCCTTCATAAAGACAAAACGCCGGCTTTAGTATCCCATCACCCAAGGGCAACCACAAACATATATACCATGATTATTTGATTGCGGAAAAGGAAAAACATGACATACGAAGTGTCACAAACATATATACGCCGGCTTCGGAGAGGTCCCACCGGGCGTGCCAGAATCGGTTTACCACTGAAAACAGAGACGAAACCACGTAGGTCGTCTTGCCTGAATTTGGGGGGGCAAATGCTATTTGGATTTATCCGTCCAACTCTTTGAAGATGTCAAGTTGATTTATGGCACCGTGTGTTGGAGGTTTAGATGGATGCGGCCGTTGTAACAGACTTCGTCAGATTCTCCCTCATTGTGAAGGGTTTTTGATTGTGGGGACGCTCTTCCCTGGAGGCGCAAGCCCCTGTAGTTAATTACGTTACCGCGTAGCGATAACCACTTTCTCCTGCTCCAGAAGGTCACTTCGTGTCGTGTGTGTTTGTTTTATTTTTGGTTGCCCGTGGATTGTATACGGAGATTAATTTGTGTTGTCGACCTTAGGGCATGGATTAGTCCAAATCCGTATTTTCTTAGATTTGGTTTGGTTTGATTTAAGGATCATTAATCTCATTTGGGATTAAGATCAACTTAAATATTTGTTAAGGATACGTTAATCCGATATTGGACTAAGATCTACTTAACGGGGGTTCAGGATCATTTTTGATCCAACGAAAGAGCATTTGGGCTCTATTGTTTTAGTTTAGGGACGTTACGGTCCATGGCTAGTTTAAGGACATTACGGTCCATTGGGGTATGCTCATGGGTTTGAAAGTGCATCCAAGAGCTGTTGGTTGTTGGGACCCTTCACCTCTCTGATATCGTTGAAGAATTACAATGACATATATCAGAGGTGTGGAGAGATATACCCTTGAACCGAACTCCAGATTGAAGGGAGAGATCATGGTGGAACGGACATTATTTTAGATGCCACGTGTCAGGAGATCATTGGCCGTATCTGGAACTAAGATCAATTTGGGGGAACCTGAGAATAGGAGGGCTCGGTTGATTGATGGTCAAAAGGCTTTTGGCCTCAGAAGACTTGGCTAATTTGGGTTAAGGTTGACCCCTCACAGTGTTAAACATTGCTAATTGTTTGGTGCTCATGTGCTCCCACGTAAGGCTCTTAAGCGGTGTTAAACACTGAAATTTGGAGCGCTCACGTATGGCATGTGAGGCACCTGAATATTGGGCACTGTTTCTTTTTAGCTTATTCCCTTGTTCTATACATATAAGTGTTAAACACTTAAATCTTATAAGCATCACGTGTGGACACATGAGGCGCCCTTAAATTGGGCACTGCCTCCTTTGGATTTATCTTCCTATTCTTTTCTAAGTGCTAAGCACTATCGGAGGTCACGTGGGATCACGTGACTCGATCTCAGTTGTTCATTTTTGTTCCTCAGAGGTGCTTACGTGGGAACACGTGATCTCTCGTCATAGCGTTAAACGCTAATATGCATGGAGCTCTTGATCTATGTCTTGAGAATTTTGAGTCCTTTTTTTATAAGAATTAAATTCTTATGCAGGGTTAAACCCTAGTTTTATCAAAGGAGCTAAATTCTTATGTCTTTAGAAGAGTTAAATTCTTCAAACCTAGTTCTTTCCTTTAAGTTTTAGGACTGCATAACAAAATCTTCCCGATGAGAATTAAATTCTCAACTTGTGGGGAGATCTGCTTCTGCAGACCTCAACCAGAGGAAGAACTAAGTTCTTTTTTGGAAGAGTTAAACTCTTGTAAAATGAGATAAAATGATCTCTAAGTCTTTTTCCTCACCTAGGGTTTCTTTTTCTTTAAAGAGAACCCCTCTTCTTTTTTTTCTCAAATCTTATGGGGTGCTCTCCTCCTCTTCTCTCTTCAGTCTCGAGTCCTTTATATAGTAGAGGCAAGCTTGTTGATTTTTTTAAGGAAATCCCTCATTGAGAGATTTTTGATTGATTCGAGGATTTTATCCACCGTTGGATCTTTGATCCAGGGACTCTTGTTTTACAGAAGTCATTTTTCTTGTTTTTAACAAGATTGGGAAAATATTTTCCCATACAGAGCTTATTCTGTATCTTGATGATTTTTAATCACCATTAGATTTTTAATCCAACGGTGCTCTTTTTTACAGAGCACAATCTTTTCTTGTTTAGAATGATTGGGAAAATATTTCCCCATACAGAGCTTATTCTGTATCTTGGTGATTTTTAATCACCATTGGATCTTTAATCCAACGGTGCTCTTTTTTACGTAGCACAACCTTTCTTGTTTAGAAAGATTGGGGGAAATATTTTCCAAATAGGGTTATGATCCCTCTTATTTAGAATTTAATTCTATCGGCTCAGAAGGTATTAGGAACCCTCACATGTAGCACGTGACCTATAGCACTAGGCCGGTTTGCTTATATGCAGCAGTCTCAGAGAAAAGTATCACGTGTTGGCACGTGATGCGCCTTCTAGCCTGTTATTTGTTATAGGAAGGTGCCTATATACTTTGTATATAGATACCCACGTGCCTGCACGTGAGGCTTAATTTCAGTCTTATTTGTTGAGCGTACTGCCTATAATTTTTGCTCCACGGCGCATCACGTGCGGGCACGTGATGCTCCATTTGGGGAATTTTTCCATCGCTTTTGGTTCATTATTTATTTTTTTTATAAGGGAACAACTAAGTTAGCATAACAAACATATAAGTTAACTATTATATTCTCTTACCTGTCTATTTCTATTCTACCTCTTAGGACTTACCGAGCGCTAGTTCACTGACAACATTTCTATTTCTTCTTTCTTAGAAATGTTGTTAGGAGGACCCGATTCTCAGGAGATCGAGCCCAATCAGGACGATTTGGAGCAGTTCACTGAAGATACAGAGTTCTAGATCTACTTGTACTTACTTTACTTTCAGTTCATATGCCATTGTTTAGGCATGGCTTTCTAGCATTGTATTTACTTTTCAGTTGTATGTAAAGAATGTTTATCAATAAAAAGTTTTTGTTTTATTACATCTCTTGTTATTATTGTGTTATTCATTTATATTGCTTATTTATGCTTAACGTGTTTACTTCTGAGTAAATACGTCGTGGGCCTCATCATGTCTCCTTCTCCATATACTGGGTAGCGGGGCGTGACAGCTCCATACCCTGTTATGATTTCCACCCCATCAGGTATACCTTAAGCCATTACTTTTGGTTTCTCAATCCCATTAAACATTTCTGCTGATATTTCCTTTATTCTGAATACAGGCATGGTAGACCCCGGCACTGTGTTGATTGAAGGATCACTATCAGCCATGACCGCGATTGTCACTGCTCCACCCCTCTCTTCTGTGTCCCCCCGAGTTCCCTCGGGTTTAATGACGAAAGGTAGGGATCCCTCACTTCTTGTTTCAGTGTAGATACCGTTTTCTAGTATTAACCATATATTGTTGCAACCCTGCAGGTGTGCTTTTTGACCGCTTACACCAGATGTTAAGCCCACACTTCGCCTTCCAATCAGATTTTGTTCCCCCTTCAGACGTTGGTTAGTATATTCTTCACCTTTTATTTTAGCTTTCCATAAGTAAACTTTCTATTACTAAGCTTTTCTCATATTGACCATAGTATCACAGCTCGAGAGAGAGAGCGAAGGAATAACCAAGCCTCCTGTGCTCCCTGCCCTACCATTTTTGACCACTGGTTTGGTAGATCTCGTCCATCAGCATTCTTCTTTATTTTTCTGGTTGAAATCTGACCCTTCTTTATGCATGATTTATTCTGCAGCGGCTACATCGTCTTTGACTCCTTTTTCGCATTTCCATACCCGCAGGGCCCTTTACTAGGCGTCAATCTTTTAAGGGTGCGGCGAATAGCAGGCGAATGCTGAGTGAATTCATTGAAGATCTTAACATTGAAGCTCTTACTTCCGCCGCTGATTTTGCTGATGAGGTCAACCCGATGCTGGCGTCGCTTGTGAATTTCCATAATGAAGATTTCGTCGGCCTTTGGGTTGATTATTGTAAGCGGATCGAGACTTGTCTGCATGAGATCGAAATCAAGCGTCTCACTCCTAAAGCATTAATCTCGAAGGCTCAACTGATCGCGTGGATCGAGCAATGTGCCAATTCTATTCAATACTTTGAACAAAGGTTGGCCTTGAAGCAAAAGGAGTATGAGACGGCTTCTGATGAATCCAGCTGATTGCCAGCCCAGGTCGAAGCGAATGTCGCTTAGCTGCGAGTTATTTTCGAAAACCTCCAACAATGCATTTCTAATGGACTGGCGCTGAGGTAGAACCTCGACTTTACCGAGCGGGGCATGCGAGATTGCGTGGTTGCAAAGCAGGAAATCGTTGAGAAACTTTCGTCATGTTTGCAACAACGGGCTCAAGTCGAAGCGAGGCTAGGTACAGTAGTGGCACACGAGGAGGAGCTGCGGGAAGAAAGTGAGCGAGTTTCCAATCTATTGAAAGCCCCGCCTTCTTAACAGTTAAAATTGTATTTTCCACTTTTCTTTACATAAATGTAAACCATTTTGATTTATGAATAAATAATTCACATTTTTTTTTTGCACGGGCTCCCTTGTGTCCGATGTTCTTAATTTAGCGCTCATTAGTTTATTTACTTGTTTCGGAGTTTGTAGTTTATTTACTCATTTTGAAGTTTGTAGTTTATTCACTCGTTTCGGAGTTTCTAGTTTATGTACCTGTTTCAGAGTTTGTAGTTTATTCACTCGTTTCGGAGTTTCTAGTTTATTTACTCGTTTCGGAGTTTGTAGTTTATGTACTCGTTTCAGAGTTTCTAGTTTATTCACTCGTTTCGGAGTTTCTAGTTTATTCACTCTTTTCAAAGTTTCTAGTTTATATATTCATTTCAGAGTTTTTTTAGTTTACCTCCCTTGGGTTTACAGACAAACTTGTCCTAACGTTATATATAGATAACCTCCATTCATTACGACAGAGGTCCGTTAGGTTTGTGGTACTAGGGTTTTAGTCCGTGGTACCATCGCGTTGGCTGATGTCTTCCTTGATATGCGGTCTTTAAGCCGTTATTCGAGTAGCCCCGTGACTGTCGTGTCTCTGATCCCTTCGGGGGCTGGACAAGACGTCTTCAAGTAATCTCCTTAGGACATATTACCTTCGAAAGAGCAAACGTTAAGAATTTACCATGACGCTTTTTACTTGAGGTTAGGCTCAGTTTGGAGCCCCAATGAGTCATAACTACTCCGCTCTGGTGTGGGATGATCTCCGATAGTCTTTTAGGCTTTATATGTAGTTACCTTCAAGACCCGAAGCTGGAAATATGCCGTTGCTTCATTTTTTCTTGTTTTGACGATGTCACGCCGATTCTTTGCTGAAGTAGGGTAGACATTTATAAGACTTCTATGCTGTATGTATTGCAGTTGAAGTCCGGAGCTAGGAGTATGCCATTGCTCCATTTTTATTTGATAGCCGCATTGGCATCCTGCTGAAATGAGGGGGAACATCGAGATGGTCTCTAGGTCGTATATGTGCCATCGAGACTTAGTGTTTAGGATTTTGCCGTTACTCCATTTTTGGTTTTTACCCTTGGGTCTTTTGTTAACGTTACGTCTGCATCCTGTTGGAATGAGAAAGAATGCTGGGATTGTCTCTAGATCATATACGTACCATTAAGACTTAGAGCTAGGATTTTGCCATGACTCCATTTTTGTTTCGACCCTTGGGTCTTTTGCTGACGTTGCGTCTGCATCCTGAAGGAATGAGAAGGAACGTCGAGATAGTTTCTGAGTTGTATATGAACCGTCAAGATTTGGAGCTAGGATTTTGCCATGGCTCCATTTTTGTTTCGACCCTTGGGTCTTTTATTGACGTTGTGTCTGCATCCTGCTGGAATGAGAAGGAACGCCGAGTTGAAGCTAGGATTTTTCCATTACTCCATTTTGATTTGGCTCCTTGGAGCTTTGTTGACGTCACGTTTGCACCTTGTTGGAATGAGAAGAACGTCGAGCATATCTCTAGGCTATAGATATTGCTGTCAGGATCTGGCTCTCCCCTTGACGGAGCCTGATGGGAAAATATGGTTCCCTTTCATTCATTTGTGCCCATGGATTGTATACAAGAGTCAATATGGACATACTTGCAGGAAAGAGGAAATTTTATTTTATTTTATTTTTTTATTTCCGCGATATTCTATCTTTTCAGCTTTTCATATCGCGAAAGTCGCGATTGCCCAATCATTTCGGCTATTTTTCGCGGTGCCCAATCATTTCGGCTATTTTTTTTATGTTTTTACTCGCTGCTTGTTATTGCGAGTTGCCTAAACATTTCGCCTGTTTTTATATGCATATTTAATTGCTCTCTGATTTTTATTGCGAGTTGCCCATCATTTCGGCTGTTTTTATATTCATTTTTTGCTACTCGCTATTGTTTTTATTGCGAGTTTAGAATCTGGTACCAATCTTGGCATCAACATTGCTATGGCTGGAATATTGCCAGGAGCGAATCATATTTGCCGTGAAAGAACTTGGAGTTTGACACCAGTTTAGATATCAGCATCGCTACGACTGGAACATTGCCATGAGCGACTCATCATTTACCTTTGCTGATTTGAACAAAGGTGGCTTAGCAAATATGATTAGGATCCTGTCGACTAAGGCTTTTTGACTTTATGAGCCGTAAGGGTCTCATAAAGGTATTTCTCCCTACAAGTCGTGAGTACCTCATAGGTGTACTTTCTCCTTAGGAATTATGGGGATTCCTATGTGTATTTTCTCTTGTAAGTCATAAGGATCTTGCAAGAGTGTTTTCTCCCTATAAGTTGAGAGGACTTACAAGTGTCGTTCACCTTACGGGGACATTTCTCGTCATTGGTGGAACTTGGTGGGGGAATGTTTATTCGTACCTGTGGATTGCATACAAGGGTCAATATTGGACCACCTATAGGGCAACTTGGGGGATATGACGGCTTAAGAACAGGTTCAGATCCCTGTAGCTTAAGACTTTTGAATCTTATAAGCCGTCAGGGTCACATATGGAGAATTCTCCTTACGAGTCATGAGGATCTCGCAAGTGTATTTTCTCCTTAGGAATCATGAGGATTTCTAAGTGTATTGCTCCTTTGTGAGTCGTAAGGATCTCACGCAGGTATTTTCTCCTCACAAGGTCGAGGGTACCTTACAAGTGCACATGAATTTTTTATTTTACGAGTTTGCGCCCTATTCGGGTTTTCACAAACTCGTCGGCGGTCCTATTGTTTTTACTCATGGTGCCCTTTCGGGTTTTCATCCGTGCCCATTTTGCTTGTGGACATACCGTCTTTTTTTGGTTTCTTTAACAACGAAACTCTCAAAAGTAGCTTCGTCGTAAGTGACCCATCTGTTTGCCGGTGGGATTTGTGAGTAGATTTATTGCTGGAGTAGCTGTGTAGTCGATAGGACTTAAGTTGCATCCCTTGCCGTCGAGACTTCGATTGCAATATAGATCTCAAGGGAGGGTATCACCTTATTTGGGGCGATGCGTCATGTATGAGGCGATGCACTAGTTTATGGACGTTTTAGTCCATTATCGCCATATTTGAGGTGAATTTCTAGCTTAAGGACTTTTCGATCCATTGTTAGTTTAAGGACATCTCAGTCCGATGTCGCCATGTTTGAGGTGGATAATTAGTTTAAGGACTTATCGGTCCTATATCGCCACATTTGAGACAAGATTCTAGTTTAGGGACATCTCGGTCCTTTGTCGCCATGTTTGAGGCGCATTTCTAGTTTAAGGACATCTAGGTCCTTTGTCGCCATGTTTGAGGAGAATTTCTAGTTTAAGGACATCTCGGTCCTTTGTCGCCATGTTTGAGGCGACGGAGCTTCTTCGCATACTACTTTCAGAGTTCTGACTCAGGAAGATAGCGAGCGGACACGAGTGTCATCATCTATCATAGACCTAAGTCATAACTCGTCATCTATCTATAGATTTGGTCCACATCGAACCCTGTTGTAGGTGGATGAGCTGTTGTTCTATGTCAAATTTGGTAGTCTCGGGGAAGTACTTTGCGTCGAACATATCGCGGAAAGTCCTCAATTCGATCAGCTGGGTGAGACGGCTTTCTTCCGCCTTCCACCAGACCTGTGCATTATCAGTGAGCTGCAGCTTTGCAACTCGAACCCAAGCGACGTCTGGCACTTTTGCTGCTGCCAGGTCATCTTCAATACTCTGAGCCTATTCCTCAGCTTCTAAGGGGCTCTCTTTTCCTGAGAATTGCTTCGGGTGCAAGGCCTTGAATTGCTTCACCCCAGGTGTTCTGCCTCGGGACGGTTCATTAAGATAGCAGTCTGCTGCTGCTGTCCCTCCAGGAGGCTACGAATTACCTCAAGCAGTACCGTCTACTCATTGATCGGAGCAAGCTATGGCCGGTGCAATTGGTAGGGATGGTGGAGTGTTGTTGAAGTTGGTGCTAATGTTGATTGGGGAATTTATAACCTTGAAAGAAAATTTTGGGTTAGGACAGATTCAAAATATATGAAATTAGAAGATTCAAGAAATATTAATTGTAAAGAATGTTTTCAGTTGCTGGTCTTGTGTTATATTACTTAGGCTGTCCACGCAGAGTTGACCTGTATGTCCATAAAGAGCTGACCTGTATGTCCACACAGAGCGGACCTGCATGGGCTACCAATAAAACCTGTCATGCCCCGCTTCCCAGTATATGGGCAGAGGACGTGACGAGGCCGCTACGTATTTACTCAGAAGTAAACACGCTAAGTATATCTAAGCAATATAAAATAAAATGTACACAGGAGACAAGATGTAAATAAACATCAACTTTATTTATTAAACATTCCTTTTACAATACAGCTGAAATGAAAATACATGGAATGAAAGCAATGCCTAAACAATGGCATAACAGAAATGAAAATGAAATGTAATTTACAAGTGAATATAAAATTCTGGGTTTTCAGTAATCTGATCCAAGTCTTCGCTGCTGGGTTCGATCTCCAGCGAGTCCGCAACACCTGACGACATTCCAAAGAAGAAGAAAGAGAATGTCATCAGCGAACAAGTCACTCGGTAAGTCTCGTAGATAGATAAGAATAGAAATCGGCAGAAAAGAGTATAGCTATTTAATGTTATTATTTAGTGTTAACGATGTTGTTTGTAGTTTGGTACAGAAGAGGCCAGTGTATACAAGAGGAGTCTCACTGTCTCGGAGACTAAAGTATATGGAGTACAAGGAACCGTTCAGCCACGGTACAACGGCAATGGAGATTCAGGTTAGGTGTCTTATGGTTGCAGTCTCGTGCCACTTCTAACACCTTCCGTACCAATCTACCCCTTATAAACCCCGCGATTTCTTGATTGTGTTGATTGTATAGTATTGTCTCGTAAATTGTATAGATGGATGACTTGCCGAAACCATGATATCAGTAATGGAACAGATATAATGGAAGAACATGTAAATGGAATATATAAATGGTTCGGTTCGGTCAATACAGATTGAATAGATGGATTCATATTGAATCATGTTGTATTATAGTTTGCACTTGAATCACATTCAATTCAGATTGATTAGGTTGAGATTCAGTTTGAGTCAGACACTTTTAAAAGAACTTGAAATCCTGATTGTTTTGGTTGTATCGGTAACTGCTGCACATGAACGACAGGATTTGTATCTTTTTCCAAGACAATTACCGTGTTGATAACACTGTTTGTTAAGTTGTTTACCTTAAATAGGCAAGCACCCATATCTCTGGCTCCTTGAGGCTCAAGAGACTGGTCCCGCTTAAACCTATATTTACTAGGGTCCTTATTGTAATTTAGTATAACTTGAGGGGGTTTTATATAAAAAATAGTTTTGATATAATTTAAAAATACACCTCAAGCATTTAATTATCGTCTTTAGAGTTTTCATTGATGTATATTTTATAAATATGACATTTCTAGTGAATAAAGCCTAATTACATAATATATGGTATTTATTTGTAATATGAATATTGTTTTGAATTATCAAGGTAGTTTCATGTAATATTTGAATTCTTTTCTTGAGTTTTGGAAACATGGAATAATATATATATATATATATATATATTTAAAATAAGTATTTTGTTATAATTATATATACATAATTAATGAAAATAATTTTATTTATTTTCTTGTAAAAATCTCATTTTCTAAAGAAAAATGTATAAAAATTCCATCGAGATCGAATGCTCCTTGCGGAGGTCTGCGTCTCGCTCTACTAAGCCCGATGATGTGCGATAATCCGCAACATCCCAAATGGGGTCCGCAAAATGGGTTGTAGAGGCTCAATTGCATGGAAAGTTAAATACACTTTTTAAAGAAAATGGTTTTATAAGTTAAAGGGATTTATTTGTAAGGTCGTATTTCCCATATTCTATTGTCCCAAGATTCATCGTGCTATGATAGATATGTGTGTTTTGAGGAGGCAGGTCATTATCTCATGAACTATCTAAAGGTATAGCACGGAATTATGATGGTTTATGTCGAAACTAAATTATATGGTATTTTTCTAAAAAAGTATGATAAAAGTTACAAAATTGATTATTTTGATGTGAAAGTTATTTTTTTGAGTTTGTTAATGTTTATTAATCAACATATAATAATATGGTTTTATCTTGTTAAAGAAAAGTGTAGTTTTTAAAGAAAACTGAATCGGGAGTCGGACTAACTCCGCTTCCGTCGGATTTTAAAAATGGAACTTTTTAAAAATGAAGATGAAAGGGAAAATGAGACTTACTAGCTTATAAGGTAGAGGGAAGAAAGAGAAAGAGTGGGGAAGCACCGGTGCGTCGTTTCGTCGCCGGAAACTCCTTGGGTCGTTGCCGGAACTTCGTCGGAGTTTCGCCCTTCGTTAGCTCCACTTGCACACTATAGGAACTTGGAAATTTCTTGAGAGTTTTGGCAGGGATTTATGAGTGGGTATGGGTGATATGAGGGTGGTATTTATAAAAAAAATTAGGGTTTAGGGATGAAGAAAATGCATTAAAAATATGCATTAAAATGAGGTTAAATGGGCATTTTTTTGCTTTCTGAATTAATTCAGAATAAACAAGTAATAAGGGAGAAGCGGGGTAAGCCTAACGTTGCAGGAGGTAAAATATGAGGGCATTTGGTACGGGGGAGATCGGCGGCGCCGGGATTTTTGGCAATGTCACCGGTTTTATACCGTCGGGTGGGGGTTGGTCTGAGTGCTACGTGTCCTTGTCGCTTCTATTTCCCTCGTGCTTATGTTTATTTATTTTGTAACTTACTCTATTACGTGTAGTGCACGTGAAGACTCTTAGGCTTCTAAAAGATTAAAAGAAAATAAAATAAAAAGATAATGTGGCTGATGGGATTTGAACTTTGGTGCTATGGTTCAGCAGTGTAAGGACTTACCAGTGAGCCACAAGCTCCTTCATACTGTTCTAAATCAAAAAAAATACTTATAGCTTTAACAGGAATTTGTAAATTCCCCAATTATACATTAACTTTAAATGAAATTTATGAACACTGAAATTGGAGTTGTTACACGCAATATTCCTCCTTGCGGAGTCACGAAGATAAGGCCCACCCCGGCTTTGATTATGGGGGTGTTTTGGTTTCGCCTCTTCATGGAAGATGTTCTTTCGAAGTAGAGTTCCTATCGGGAATTATTTTCTTCTTTCTCTCCTTCGATTATGTCGAACACATGTTAATCCGGCAACTCACAATTTAAGGGGGAGTCGGCTAGTATCGGATACTATGCGAGAAAGTCGGCAATGGCATGGCCTTTCACTGCTTTGAGGGGTCGATACATTATCGAGCTCTACATCAGGAGGAGGGCCCAATTAGCAAGCATTCTTGTTAGTATAGCCCTTGAAATCAGATATTTGAGAGGATCCACCTTTGATATGAGATGGACTTCACGTGCCAATGCGTAATGTCTGAGCTTCTTTATCGCGAAAATCAGTGCCAGGCAATACTTTTCAATGGGGGTGTAGTTGTTTTCTGCCCCCAGGAGAACTCGACTCAAATAGTATAGAGATCTCTCCTTTCTTTGATCGTTCATTTGTGCCCATAGTACGCCTAGAGAACCCTCAAGGGCCATCGTATATAGGATAAGTGGTTTTCCCTTAACCGGAGCGGCCAATACTGGCGGATTTTGCAGGTATTGCTTGATTTCATATGCATTTTGGCACTTTTGGTCCCAGACGAATAGGGTTCCCTTCTTCATTAAATGACCGTAGAGACAGCATTTTCCGGAGAGGTTGGCTATGAACCGCCGGATATATGCGAGTTTTCCTTGAAGCGATCGCAATTGTTTGAGAGTTCTTGGCGTAGGCATTTCCATAATCGCCTTGATCTTTAAGGATCAATTTCGATACCCCGGAGCCGTATGATGAATCCTAGGAATTTTCCTGAGGAAACTCCAAACGCGCGTTTTAGAGGATTCATCTTCAGATTATACTTTCGAAGACGTCGAAACACTATTTTTAGATGTACTCAATGTTCCTCATGAGATCTTCTTTTAACCACAAGGTCGTCGATGTAGCATTTGACGATCTCATAGATGGGGTCATCGATGATCTTTGTCATGGCCCTCTGGTAGGTAGCGCCAGCGTTCTTCAGACCGAAGGGTATCATCTTATAACAAAATATGCCTAGCGGAGTCCGAAAGGCTGTATGCTTTTGATCTTCAGGATGCATTTTTATTTGATTGTATCCTGAAGATCCATCCATGAAGGAGAAGACCTCATGGGTAGACGTGTTATCGATCATCCGCTCGGTAACAGGTACTGGGAAGTCATCCTTCGGGCAAGCTTTGTTGAGGTTCCGAAAGTCCACGCAGATGCGCACCGTCCCATTTTTCTTCATCACCGGAACGATGTTGGCGATCCAATCAGGATATTGAACTTCTTGAATGAAGCTGGAGTCGATTAGTTTCTTGACCTCAGTATTTATACTCATCTCAAGTTCAAGCCGCATTATTCTTGACGCCTGTTTGACTGGTTTTATGTCCGATGATATGGCCAGTTTATGTACTGCCACCTTTGGATCTAGACCGGCATATCGGAATAGTTCAATGCGAAGAAGTCTTTATATTGCATGAGCACGTATTTTAAATTGGCTACCCATTTTTCAGATAGTAGCTCACCGACGAATTTCGGCCTCGGATCATTTTCTGTCCCTAAGTCAATTTTCCTTAGGTTGTCCGCCATAATATGTATCCCATCTTTCAGCTCTTTTGGTGCCGGTGGAAACTCGGAGATCACCTCGTCCTCGTCTTCATTTGCGGAGCACATGCGGAGGTCATCCATAGTCTCGTGCCCTCCTTCCTTTGAGAGTGCTATAATGTGGCAAGTACGAGTTCCCTTCTATTTTTGTGTTGACCAGGTCCTATCCTCATGGTATAGGTCCTCTTTGGCTCATGCTTTTACGGCGGGGTTACCTTCTAGTTGTCGGATAAAGCGAACCTGCCTTGTTGATACTGGTTTTCTACCCAGTCTTTGAAGGTGAAGCAGTTTTCAAGGGGATGACCTATTGCTCGGTGGTAGGAGCAATATTCCGGATGATAGACCTCGTTTATTTGTTCGGGATGCCGAGACTCCGGGAGTGTCAACATTTGATGCTTCATGACAAGATTGAATATTTTCTTCGTCTTGCCTTGGGGGAAAGAGTATTCCCGACCCATCTTCTTTATAAAGGACGGGTTCCAACCGAGTTTTTCTTGATAGCACGGCTTCTTAGATCTGCTTTGTTGTTTGCGAACGTTGTTTGCGCTCTTTGTCCTATTTTGGTCTTTATTTCGGGATTTTCCCCTTTCGCGAGGACATACAGCGGGCCGGGGATGAATAGCATTATATTCTTCTTTTTTCACCGATTGATGATGGAGGCGCCGTGTCCTGACATTTTCATAAATGGCCATTTAACGTCTGTCTTGGCACTTTTGACAAGCTTCTTTTACTAGTTTGTCTATTTGTTCTTCGTGCGACGGACTTAACGTTCTTAGAGAGGGATTTTGCTCTGTTTCAACATCATGGCCATTTGGAAGAGTATTTTCCTCTTCGCTGAAGCTGTTTATGACGCGGCAGCTGTGGAACTGTTCCCGTTTATTGGACCAAATGTATCCGAGCCCAGTTTTCTATATCTTCCCGTTAGGCATCTTTCGCTGGGTTCCAGGGATATCCCAAATCTTTTTGTAGAATTGGGCTCGCCGAACAGTTTGTTCGAGGGGTACATCTTGGCACTTTAACAACCTTTTTAATCCCTCCACGTAGTATCTTAGCAGACAGATTGGTTGAGACCTGTCAAGTGCAAAATCGGCACCATGCGAGACTTCTTTTTCTACTTTGGTCATCGTAGATTAGTAGAAAAGGATCGCCTTTTCATCTCTTCGTCTGGGAAAGACGTAGAAAGTCTGTAGTTCTTGTACACTGTATGTATCGAGCGCATCAAGTTCTTTGTAATGCCGAGACGGAGCCATTAGACTCTGATCGGCTCCGGTGAGGGTTTGCACTGACGGGCGGATGGAGAACACTGCGTTGGCCTCGTCCTTGAGATCGCTACCAAAGACCAGAATAGGGGTAGATGGTCCGGGCCTGTCATTTTCTTTCTGGGGTTGCCCCGAGTAGACTATTTCTTCAACTTCCTCGTAATCGCTCCCAAAGATCGGGATAGTGGCAGCGGACTTTTGTTTATCCTCCGGCTTATAACACCTTTCTGTATCTTCGAAATCTGGTAGGAAGTACTTTGCGTCTTCATATTTCCGGACCTCATTTACAGAGAACGGATTTAGCTCCCCTGTGACGATGCATTCCAAGCCATCCTTGAAATACTTCATACACTGATGTTGTGTAGAAGGGATGGCGTTGTACTCATGCAACCAGGTCCTACCGAGTAAAGCTTTATAGCATGGTGGCAATGACGTGAAATTTGACGTCAGTGACGAGCATCCCGAAGCGTAACGTCAGTATTACGGACCCAAGCGTCCGTGACGACTGTGAGTCGAACCCAGAGATTGTAATTTTGTCTTGGGTCAAGTGCTGAACGTTCATGCAAATTTCCTTCAGCACCCTCACATTGAGAAGGTTGACAGATGATCCGTTGTCTACAAGGATTTTCTCTATCTTGATGTCGTGGCAATACCCGGTGATGTATAACGGGCGGTTATGTTCGCACATACCAAGAAGGAGATATTCATCGCTGAATGTAATGTCAGCTGTGTGAATCTCTGCCAGCTCATCTTTCATCTTCTCTTTTGCATGGAAAGCTTAGAACTGATCGGGCTCTTGTAATGCCTTGATCAGAGACTCTTGTATCTCTTTGGACAAGAGTAGAGCATCCAATATGCTCAACTGTGAGGATATTTTTCTTAGATGTGCTAGGACATTGTAATCCACCTTATTTTTCCTAGGCGGGTCCCTTACTGCGAGCTCTTTGACAACACCACCATCGAGGGCAATTTCCTCAGGGATTTTTTCTTCATCTTTGTCTTTTTTGCTCGAAACTTTGAATGTAGGTCCGAGATTCTTCTCCGGCAACGTGCAGTTACCAGCTAAATGTTCTCACAGCTCTTCTCCTCCTTTTCTTTTTCGGAGATGGAGTCTTTAATGAGAGGGATGAGGGGTATTTCGTCATCAGAATCGCTCCCGAAAGTAAGGACTTGGGGATTTTCCCCTTCTAAACTGGTATCAACCATATGAAAGCTGCCGGTCATTTTTTCATGCGCATCTGTCGCACTCTTTTGCTATCGACGAGCTTCATGCTTCATCCTCTTGAAGTGTTTTTTATGGCAACGTATCCTTGCCACCACTTCTTGAAGGAACTTCATTCCTCGGTGGGGTGGGTAACCCTCCGATGATATAGGCAGTAATTTGGATGTGAATCCTCTATGTCGAGGCATATGACCTCGGGAGTGTTTCCTACTAGAGGTGGCAGCTTCATTTCCATTGACAGGGATTTTGCGAACCGCTTCTCAGTTTTGATCCTGCCCTTGTTTGTCACAGGTATGCCTTGGTTTGGTTGGAGTACTTTATGACTCCACCTTGTCGCAGCTTCTTCATCCCGACGCTGACGCTTAGCCTTTTCATATATGGTTGTTTCGCGTTCTCGGTCAGCTTTATTTTTTCGAAAGGCTTCATTTAACAGCCCATCGATCGGGTCTTCTGGCAGTTCCGGGGATTTTAGCGCCGATCCTGCCTCCAGTCCCTCCTCATTGTTTTCTGACGCTGAGAGAGTTTCTTTGTCATTTAACAACGAATGAGAGACCTTTGCTCCATAGTCTTCGGTTTCTTTTGATGAGTCATTTTCCTTATCGATATCACTATCTTCGTTCTCAAGAATATGCTTGAGTAACTCTTTGAGTGTGACCGGTTTTCGTGCCTTCTGGTTGTATTCCTCCAGCACGTTGATATACTTTTTTAGGTCCATGCGCTTGTCGTCATACTCGGCAGGCTGCACAGGCTTCTTGGTCTTCTTCTTTTTTATGAAGACTTTGAAGGCTTGACTTGGGGATTTTGCCCTTTGTCAAAAATCTCAGGTACGGGATGCGGTTTCAGTATCCTTCGATGATTTTGGGTTCAAGTGGGCTTTTCCACCTGACTGCCGGACATGCTTGTAGATCTTTCAGCATTCTTTTGGTTTTAGCTGAAAGAACGACTTCCTATGGATTTTCTTCCACGAGCGAGCATGATTCCCCCGGTGCATCTACTTTTTGGGAGTGTTCTTTTGTGGTGGGTTCACCCTCCAGTTCTCAGACAGTGTGAACTTCCCCTGTTGATACTAGTCCTCGACCAGTTCTTGAAGACGTAGCAATCCTCAATTGGATGGCTCACCATTCTATGATAGGAGTAGTAATTGGGGTTGTTGACGTCGCCGGGTTTCGGTGGATGCCGTGGGTCTGGCAATGTGATAAGTTTGTTACGCATTGCGAACTCAAATAGTCTCCTCTTCTTATCGCGGGGAAACGAGTAAGCGCGTCCTAGCATTTCTTTCAGGGATAGGCGTAGACATGCATTGTTTTGGTCAACAGCCGGTTTTAGGCCACTCGGTTGTTGTTGAGTGTTAGCAACGAAGGCCGCTTTCCCTTTACCCTTGGCGTTTCGAGGGTCCTTACTTGAAGAGGAAGACCCGTGGCCCATCTGGTCCATTTAGGCCAGTTTATCGATCAGAGCCTGGAAGGTTGTTGGTTTGAAGAACGTTATGAACTAGGAAATAGTCGTTTGAGGATCAAGGGTCCCGATGAACATGCCCATGGCGGGGGATTCTTCGATGTGCTGTTTGCACTTTGACCATCGGTTCCGCCACCGGATCGCATATTGAACCTAGCTTTCTCCTGGCTTTACCTTGGCATTGATTAATGCCACGATCAGGGTGCGCTCACTTGCGCTGGCGAACCGCTGTATGAACAGCGGTTCCATCTCTGTGAATGTTTTCACGGATTCATTTGGGAGCTCCGAATACCATTTAAAGGCCGTCTCTGACAGGCTGCCAACGAACTGGTGAAGCAACAGTTTGTCGTCGCCTCCAGTGTTGCCGCACAGAGCTCTGAACTGCGCGACGTGCTGATGTGGGTTGCCTGTCCCCTTGTACACATGGAACTTGGGGATCGTATATCCCGACGGGTATTTAATTTGGTCATACCAGCCTAGATATGGTCGCCCGGTTCTGACGATTTATCCCGCGGCTTCATTAGCTTGATGAGCTCGTATTTGTTGAGCAATATAATCATCAAGAGCAGCCTTGGAGATTGTTTCCTCCTTAGCTGCCGATAAAGCCGGAAGAGGGTTCAATGTTTTTCCTATGTCATCCTCAATGATTATCGGCGGATCCTCGGCCGGGAGATCTGGCTGCATCATCATTCCAACCATATCCTGGAACAAAAGAGCTATCTGCTTTATGTTAGCAGCCTGCTTAGCAGCTTCCTTGTCCTTTCTTTTAAGCACCCTTCGCAGGAACTCTGTACCGGTCTCCTGCTCCTGGCGCTGTTCGGCTATTGTGTCTGGGCTTTCTTTCTGCCCGGTAAGTGCTGCCATTTTGGTCAGCATCTCCTAGAGCTTTTGTTGTTGCTCCCGAGCTTTTGTCAGCGATCGAGTTTGCGGTCGATGACCTACGGAAGCACGGTTTTTTTCTTTTCCGGAAGCCATGTAGACTGTATGTACGATCATGCCCCCAGACTTAGGTCGTTTGGGTCCATCACCTTTGGGATTTTCCACCGGTGGTAGGATTTTCTCTGACCTCATCTTTTTGTGTGAGGTCAAAGTTGAAGGAGCCATTTTGACAGGCACCTATATAGAAGAAGTCCCTCGCTGTACGATGCAGGGGCAGTCTTTTTCTTGCCGAGCCTTCAATTTCTTCGGTCGACGAGAGTAGTTTTGATCAATCACGAAGTCTTGGACTTTTCGCCAGACCCTCTGAATTTGCAAGGAGAGCCGTTGATGGGGGTGTTCCGGCTTTGCCTACATTGTGGTTTCTGCAGGCGGGGGCGATTTCTTTTGCACCGCCGTTGGAGAGTTCTTGCGTACCTACCTGAGCAGATCAAAACTGTTCCCGGTTGGATTAGCAGCGTCAACTTCCACCATTGGAGCTGGTGGGGTAAGTCCAGAGGAGGAGTTGCCCCTAGTTTTCCTCACTCGGCGAAACATAACACATGAAGTGTGGAGTAGAAAGAGGAAAATATCCCACCAGGCATGCTAGAATCTGTTTACCGCCGAAAATAGAGACGAATTAGGATAGATCTTCTCGCCTGAATTTGGGGGCAGATACTATTTGGACTTATCCATCCACCTCTCCGAAAATACCAAGTTGATTTATCGCACCATATATCGGAGGTTTGGACAGACGCGACCGTTCTAGCAGACTTTATTAGATCCCCCCTCATTTTATGAAGGGTTTTTGATTGCGGGGACGCTCTTCCCTGCAGGCGCAAGCCGTTGCAGTTAATTACGTTACCGCATTGTGATAACCAGTTTCTCCTGCTCCGGAAGTTCACTTCGTGTCGTGTGAGTTTTTTTGTTTTGGTTGCCCGTGGATTGTATATGGAGACTAGTTTATGTCATCGCCCCTAGGGCATGGATTAGTCCAAATTCGTATATTTTAGATTTGTGCTTAGCTTTATTTAAGGACCGTTAACTTGGTTTGAAATTAAGATCAACTTAAACGTGTGAGCATTTGGTCTCAATTTGTTCTTGCTATGGATGCGTTAGTCTAATTTGAGAATAAGATCAACTTAGCAAAATTTTAAGGATCTTTTTTATTTAAAATACAGTAAAAGAGAATTTGGGCTCAGCTGCAAGAAAATTTCAGAGAGTTAGCCAATTTGGGCTAAATTTACTTAGCCTTTTTCTTTTCAAAAGTGCTAAGCACTTATTTGGCTCTATTTGTTCAGCGCTTTTCTTTTCATGTAAAACTACTAAGCACTTATTTAAGCTCTGACGCTCATATGTTTGTTATGTGCAGCATTCAGTCATGGGCGCTGCACAATAAATGTTGAGTGCTTTTAGTCATTTTGACTAAATGTGAAGTGCTAAGCACTTTTTATGGCATCCACGTGAGGTGCATGTGTGGTGCTGGGTGCTGCCCAATCAGTGCTAAGCACTCAGCCGTTTTGGTTGCATATGAAATGCTAAGCACTTTTATTCAGCGCTAAGCACTTTTATTCAGCACCTACGTATATTTCACGTGAGGCGCTGGCCTTCTGTTTTGGGTGCCCATGTGTTTTTCACGTGAGGCGCTAGGTGCTGTTAAAAGGGGGCGCCCATGTGAGGAGCATGTGAGGCGCTAGTCTTTTTTCCTTTTTTAGAGATTAAATCCCTGTTAATGGCATTTTGACCATTAATGATCACCAAGATCTTCGCTTTTTAAAGATCTGGGATCGTTTTTTTTCTTTAAGAACTAAATTCTTTTATTGGTTCCTTTCTCCTTTTGTTTTTTCTTTTGGACCTAGTTCTTTTCTGAATTTTTGATTCTCAAGAACAAGATCTTCCTGATGAGAATTAAATTCTTAACTTATGTGAGACTTGTCTTATAGATCTCAGATCCAGAGAAAGAACTAAGTTCGTTAAAAAGGGTTAAACCCTTAGATGTAATAGAGATGTTTTGATCTCTTTTCTTTACCTAGGGTTTTGAGAAGGAAGGTCTTCTTCTTTGAGAATTGAATTCTCTGTTCTTTGTATCTGTGGTCTCTTCCTCTCTCTCGCTCTGTGTTGTGGTCTTCTGTCCCCTTTTTTTTTGAGACTTGAAGTCTCGGGGCTTTTATATAGTGGAGGCAAATTGTTAACTAGTTTTGAGAAAATCTCTCATTGAGAATTCCAATTGATTTAATTGGATTCAAAATTGATTTGGGGAATTTTACACACCGTTGGATCTTTGATCCAAGGACTTCTATTTTACAGAATATGATTGGGGAAATATTTCCCTGTTTACCGCTGAAAACAGGGACGAAACC
This sequence comes from Agapanthus africanus, assembly GCA_030015575.1. NCBI lineage: Eukaryota > Viridiplantae > Streptophyta > Magnoliopsida > Asparagales > Amaryllidaceae > Agapanthus > Agapanthus africanus. The sequence goes on along the minus strand of JASDDO010000001.1, from coordinate 45,296,120 downwards.
GCGTAGGTCGTCTTGCCTAAATTTTGGGGCAGATGCTATTTGGTTTTATCTGTCTACCTCTCCGAAGATGCCAAGTTGATTTATGGCGCCTTGTATTGGAGGTTTAGACAGATGCGTCCATTGTAGCAGACTTCGTCAGATCCCCCCTCGTTGTGAGGGTTTTTTTGATTGTGGGGACGCTCTTCCCTGCAGGTGCAATCCTCTGCAGTTAATTACGTTATTGCGTAGCGATAACCACTTTCTCCTGCTCCAGAAGGTCACTTCGTGTCGTGTGTGTTTGTTTTATTTTTGGTTTCCCGTGGATTGTGTACGGAGACTAATTTGTGTTATCGCCCGTAGGGCGTGGATTAGTCCAAATCCATATATTTTTAGATTTGGATTTGGTTTGATTTAAGGATCATTAACCTTATTTGAGATTAAGATCGACTTAAATATTTGTTAAGGATACGTTAATCCGATATTAGACTAAGATCTACTTAACGGGGGTTCGGGATCATTTTTGATCCAATGGAAGAGCATTTGGGCTCTATCGTTTTAGTTTAAGGACGTTGGGCTCCACAGTTAGTTTAAGGACATTACGGTCCACAGCTAGTCTAAGGACATTACGGTCCATATTGGGATGTGTCCGTCCATTTGAGAGTACACTAAAGAGTTGTTGGTTATCGGGACCCACCACCTCTCTAAAGATGCTGAAGAATTACAATGACATTTATCAGAGGTGTGAGGAGATGTACCCTTGAACCGAAGTCTGTTGGAAGACTAATAGTCGTGTTTGGGACTAAGACCAATTTGGAAAAATTGTGAGCATATAGGCTCGGTTGATCTGAATAAGGGACTTTTGATCAACTTGGACTCATCCCACTCAGTCTTTGAATAAAGTGTTAAACACTTGTTTGGGCTCGGTCCCTTTTCTGTGCAAACAGTGCTGAGTATTGATATGGGCTTTAACGCTCACCCTCTTTTTTGTTTTTTTATGGAGTGTTAAACACTCTTTATGGCGCCTACATGAGGGACACGTGAGGCGCTTGGCGCTGAGCGCCAACCACTGAGTGTTAGGCACTACTTGTTGAGCAGCGCCCACATGAGGGGCACATGGGGCGCTTGGCGCTGAGCGCCAACCACTGAGTGCTAAGAACTCTTTATTAAGCAACGCCCACGTGAGACGCTTGGCGCTGTTTCTTTCTTTGTGCATTTTTCTAAAGAGTTCGATTCTTTGTTCTCCCCTGGATCTTCAATCCCCAAGAGCAAATTCATCCCCACGAGAATTAAATTCTTATTTGTGGGAGACTTGTCACATGGATCTCAGATCCAGAGAAAGAGCTATGTTCTTTTATGAGGGTTAAACTCTTAGATATGCAGATGAGATGCTCTGATCTCTATTATCTTTATCTACCTTGAAGAAAGTTCTTCTTTCTTCTTCTCTCTTAAAGCTCTATTTTTTGCTTGCTCTTCTTTTTTAACTTGAAGTTTATGGGGGGTTTCCTCTGTACAAGACTTGAAATCTTGGGGCCTTTATATAGTGGAGGCAAGTTTGTTGATTTAGTTAAAGAAATCTCTCATTGAGAGATCCTTAATTGATTTGGGGATTTTATCTACCGTTGGATCTTTGATCCAAAGACTTCTGTTTTACAGAAGATATTTTTCTTCTTTTTTAACAAGATTGGGAAAATATTTTTCATACAGAGCTTATTCTATAGCTTGGTGATTTTTAATCACCATTGGATCTTTAATCCAACGACGCTATGTTTTGCAGAGCGTAATCTTTCTTGTTCAGAAAGATTGGGGAAAATATTTTCCCCTACAGCGCTTATTCTGTAGCTTGGTGATTTTCTTTTTTTTAATCACCATTGGATTTTTAATCCAACGGTGCTCTGTTTTTCAGAGAGGAATCTTTCTTATTCAGGAAGATTTGAGGAATATTTCCTCAATCAGAATTTAATTATGTGTTTTGATGATTTATCATCTCCGTTGGATCTTTGATCCCACGGCAGAGAACTTTTAGTTCTGGCGCCGGCGCTCTCGTGCGGGGCACGTGAGGCGCTGCCTTAGAGTTTTTAACTTTTGGCGCTGGCGCCCTCATGCAAGGTACGTGAGGCGCCGCCTCAGAGTTTTTTAACTCTTGGTGCTGGTGCCCTCGTGCAAGGTATGTAAGGCGCTGCCTCAGAGTTTTTAACTCTTGGCGCCGGCGCCCTCGTGCAAGAAACGTGAGGTGCTGCCTCAAAGTTTTTAACTCTTGGCGCCGGCGCCTTCGTGCAAGGCACGTGAGGTGCTGCCTCTTTTCAAATTTTGAACAGAGCCTTGCTCTTTTATTATTGGGGGGAAACAAATTCCCCCCCACCATTGCGCTCACGTGGCTCACACGTAGGTGCGGCGGCGGCGGCTTTTCCGCCGTTGGATCTTCTTGAAAGTTGGATCGGCTTCCCCTACCTAAAAGTAGGGATTTTGGCCCTTGATATGACCGTTGTTCATCTTCTTCTCTTCTTTCTTCTTCTGAGAATTTAATTCTCTTTTTCAGAGCTTAGATCTCTGCCCAAAGAAACTCTTTTAGAATTAGAACTTTGTCTAAAAGTTTGGTAAGGATTATGCTCGAACCCTTTAAACAGAGCTTTGCTCTTCTTTGATCACAGATCTTAAAGATGTTTTTTAGGATTTCCTAACCAGTTAAATGAAAACAGAGCTTTGCTCTTCTTAGATCATAGATCTACAAAATCTTTTTTTAGGGTTTTTAACCCGTTAATAAAGAACTCTTAGAGTTTCTAGGATTTGTATTTCAGATCTTTAAAGATCTTGGGGTTTTACCTTGTACCATCGCTTTTACAGAGCATAGCTCTTTTAGAAATTTCTGGGGAAATTTTATTCCCCTCTTAATTACATTTGACAGATATGATTTCTGTCTACAGAGCACCGCTCTTGTTGGAGTTCAACTCCTTGGCTTAATGAGTTTCTCATTAAATGAGAATCCTTTTAGGATTCCCTCCTTAATGAGTGATTGTCTCATTAATGATGAGCCGTTACTTTGATTTTGTGAGTCCCCCTTGGTCCCTTTCTCCTGCATTACAGTGTGACACAATTTTAAAGTACCAAGTGTCAGAATTTGGATTATAGGGTTGGCAACTAACCCTCGCCTTTTTTCGTGCAGGTACCATGGCTTTCAATTCTTCCTTTCCTTTTGTTCGTTCAGAGAGCGCCTTCGCTGACGTGCCCATGGATCGGGAAGTCTTCGCGCTCATTAAATATCACGACCCAGAGCAGAAATCTCTTCACCTATGGGGATCGTGGTACAATTAGATTATTCTAGGTCGGCGCAGTTTTTCTTGTGCAGTACCCTCAGAGCCCATTTCAGCAATTCAGTACGCCGACTCGCCTCAAGTGAATTACGCCGTAGAGGAGGTTAACTGGACCTCAAAGGATCATCTTCAGCCTTCTATGGCTTCAATACCCACACAGCCTCCGATGGCTTTAGATATCTTGGGGCGACGCATATGTCAAGGCGAGTCGCGCCCTTAGGAACAGGTATATATGATTAGTTTGACTCCACACCATTCAGCCGGATACCTGCAGTGGGCTCAATACATCCTGTCGGCCAAGAAGTCGCTGTTGCTGAAGCTCGGGTTGTATCCTGCAATTTATGCGTCGCTTTTTCAATATCCCGCGCCATATGTATGGTGGGTCAAAGCTTTCCTGGAGCAATGGAATATCCCAACTCACACCTCTCTTCTATCGGATCGGGAAGTTTCAATTTCCATGAAGGAGTTCGCGGAGATCTCCGGCTTACCCGTCAGAGGGGAACATTACGAGAAGATATTACCCCCTGATGAGTACATCTTCGCCACCAAATCGGTAGTGATGGGCCTTATCCCGGAGAATGCCGTTCAACATCGATTCCCGAGCCTAATTAAGGTGTTGAACATTTACGAGAGTCTATTTCTAGAGTCTGGTGGGCATGGAGTTAGCTTCACAGACTTTATCGCTCGCATTCTTCGCCCAAAAATCTTATCAAAATAAGCTATGAAATTCACTAAGCTTGACGACCCGTTCGGTTTCGGTTTGGATAACCAGCCGACGGCGGAAGCAGATTTAAGAAGCTTCTTCATTCTAGACACCCCGGTCGTCCCTTTTGCAGAGCTCGCTGCTTCAGACGTTGATGAAGATACGCTCATCCTGGGGTTATTGGCTTGTGGTTGAACTGGTTCGTGCTTCCGATGCATCCTCGCTATATGAGGCCGTAAGTCTTTTACCCAGCCCACCGCATGGTTGTGTGGACGTGTATGGCCATTGGGATTGCGGGGCTGGCTCATCAATACCACGGCCTGAGCATAGCAGGGGATACTACTTAACCTGCGGTAAAACCTGTACATCTTCCGTTGCACTACTTTACGTCCTGGGTCGAGATGCACGTGCTTGGTGCTTTCGGAGTCAACAAACGGCCCCGTTTCTATGACAGTTATAACTTTCCCCGGGTCATGTTCCTAGTTGACGCTTCCGCATTAGATCCGTCGTAGCGAGAGGCTCGGCGTCTGGTCCTATGCCCGCGTATGGTCGGGGATAGTATGAATTTCGTCGATAGAGTCTTAACTATCGGCAAGGAATCTACCAAGGCAGTGCAACCGCTGCGTGGTACTTTCAAAGACCGGGCATCTACGTTGAAGGCTTGGGAGATCCTGCTCTTATATTAGATCATACCAGGCTTTCTAGTGTTCAGGCATGGCGCCTCGGCATTGTTCATAAGATATAACCCGCACCATTTTGCTCAACAGTCGGGTTATGATCAGGGTGTCCCGCTCGAGGCTTTCTTAGTCGAGCCGGTTGCTACGGAAGAGGGTATCCACAACGCGCTGCACCACCTTATGCGGCTAAACACGGGGTCTAGCTTTCTCATCAGTGAGCCAAGCTACGTGCCGAAAGCTTCGAATGCCTACGTGGCATGGTATCAGCATGCGACAGATGCTGTTATCAGGGAAGAAAGGCGGCTGTTACTTGATCATAAGGATGTTGTCCCAGCTGGTAATCCAACAGTTCCTTTGAAGCGACTGACCACCGTTCGTCCTTTCTTAAGAGAAGCTACTGCGGTTGTGGTCCCGCGTGCCTTCCCTGAGAAACCTCCACCCCGTGTTCCTGTAGAAACGGTTGCTGTAGCGTCCCCGGCGTCTTGCATTGGTGTTGAAATGAGGACCCGCCACCCAAAAATGCCCGTTAACCGCAAGCTCTTGTCATCGGCCGCTGGTGTTCGCTCGCAAAAGAAGAAGAAGTCGCTATTTTCTGCCGACGTCATATTTGTCCAGGACCAACGAGGGCTTGTGCGAATATGGTACCAATGGGGGTTTGTTCGACAAGCCTATGACCAACATTGATCTTCAAGCTGCCCTTGCAGCTTCCGAGTGACTGGCTCGCGAGGAAGCGGCGTTGATCACCATCACGAAGTCAGGTATACTTTAGCTGTATTCTTCCGCGTCTATCCATTTTCTCTTTATTATGTTTGTATTGACACTTTCTTCTTTAACAGGTATTCCTACCGAAGAGGCTCTCGCAGCTTCCCTCAGGACGTTCGAGGAGGAAGAAAGGCTCCGCGCTTCTTTGGGTCTTGGTATGAGTCGCTTCATTACACTCTTATTCTTTTTATTCATGCTCTGACCCTCTCCTTTACTTTATTGCAGGGACTACCTTGACTCAGGTTATTCTAAGTGTAGTGTCGATCCCGAGCAATGATGCGGCAAAACTTCCAGAGCCATCTATTATGGCTCCAGCTCTCCCAACGTCACTGCAGGAGGCTTTGCTAAAGTAGCCGATGATGGACGCCGTAACGGCTCCAAAGGCAGAGCTTGGTTTGGATGACGATGTCCCCTTGTCAGAGATCTTGAGGAGATCATTTCTCATTGCTCAGACCGAAAGGAAACGTAGGAAGCATGTGGTGAGGGAACGCGATGCCGGTTTAGTCATAGGTACAGGCTCAAGCAGCATTTCGCTTGCTGATACTCCTTCGGCGGATGTTCCCTCTGCCTTGTCTACCGCCCGTAGACAGGTTGCACGTACGGCTTGGGAAGAAACTGAAAATCTACTCTAAGATAACGTAACGCCGAGTCTTTTAATAGAACTTGATCTTTGAATTTTGACATATTCATTTTCTGCAGGGCCTAGTCTTGGCGATGTGATGACAGGTGAAACTCTGGCGGTTATAGTGCCCGAAGTTGCTGCCCTTTCTCTGGAATCTGGGACTGTCTAGACCGCTGCCTATTCTCCTTGTGGCTCCTTAGTATCGGCGGGCGTCGCAAGCCTCACGACGGCCTTCGTTGAGTCAGGGGATGAAACTATGGGCGCGGAATCTACTCCTCCAAGAGAGAGCGAAGAAGCCGTTACATCTGGTGACGCCTCCGTCATGGTTTCGGTCCATAATTTATTAGGTAGTCGCTGGGTCATTATTTTCAAGTTTTTCAATCCTGTTCAGCCCTTCTAATGATATTTTGTTTGTCTTGAGTATAGGTGCGTTGAACCCTGAGGCTGTGCCGTCTGAAGAAGTGTCACCGGTCGCCGCTCTGACGGTTGCCGTCCCCTCGCTTTCTTCTGTGCCCTCTCAAATATTGGAAGGTATGGTTTTGCGACTTATCTATTTTACTGTGGGTACTATCCTTCTTGTACTGACAGTATATTGTCGCAACTCTGCAGGAGTCCTTTTCTACCATCTATACCAGGTGTTGAACCCGCATTTCTCCTTTCAGTCGGAAGACATTTCGCCTCCTAGTATTGGTTAGTATATTCTTCAACTGACGTCTCTTCCTTTCTTTTAGACATGTTATTGCTAATTCTTCTTCATATTGGATATAGCGTTACGGGTCGAGGGAGGAAGTGAAAGAACAATCGTGCCTCCAACGCTTCTCGTCCTGCCACCTGTCACAGCCAGTATAATAAACTTCATCGATCATATGTTTCCTTCATTTCTTGAGTCGGCAATTGACCGTAATTCATTTTGCAGCAATTGCACTGGCTCCCGTTCCCTTCGATTCCCAAATTCCGATGCCCACAGGGCCCTTTGCCAAACGCATATCTTCCATGGGCGCCGCAAACAGCCGTCGAATGTTGAGCGAATTCATCGAAGATCTTGACACTGAGGCCCTTACATCAGCTGCAGATTTTTCTCTCGAAGTTAACCCAATGCTAGCGACACTTGTAAACTTCCATAATGAAGATCTTGTTGGCTCTTGGGTTGATTACTGCAGGAAGATCGAGGCTTGCTTGCACGAGATTGAGCTCCAGCGTCCAGCTCTTGAAGTATTAAATTCGAACTCTCAGCAGGCTGCTTGGATCGAGCATAGTGTTCCTTTCATTCACCATTTTGAAAAAGAAGCGACCCTGAGACGAAAGAAATATGAGGTGGCTTTCAGCGAATCTGTCTGACTGAGCGCCCAGATTGAAGCGAATGCTGCATAGCTAAAAGCTGTTTTTGACAATCTCTAGAGATGTATTTCAGATGGGTTGACGTTGAGGCGGACGCTTAACTTTGCCGAGCGGGTCATGCAAGACTGTGAAGCTGCCATGCTAGAAGCAGATGGGAAGCTTTCGTCCTGTTTACGGCAACGGGCTCAAGTTGAAGCGGAGTTGGCCGCGGTGGCTGATCACGAGAAAGGATTGAGAGAAGCGCACGGGCGGCTTGATGATTTGTTGAAGATGCCTTCACCTCAATAGCCGTCTTTGTACCCCTCATTTTTTTTATTGACTATAATCTTGTGATTTATGAATAACATGCATTCATTTCGATTCCTTTGTGAAATGTATCTTGTATTCATTTGCATTCATGAATAAAAGACATATATTACTGGCATGTCCCTTTAGAAAATGCGTCTTGTAGATAGTCTAACTTGATCTCCTTGCAGGGCAGCGATGGCTTAGAAGACAGGCTCAGATCTGCCGCCTAATACTTTTCAAATTTATGAGCCGTGAGGGTCTCATAAAGACTTTTCTCCCTACGAGGCGAGAGGATCCCGTAGGTGTATTTTCTCCTTAGGAGTAATGAGGACTCCTAAGTGTGTGTTTTCTCTTAAGAGTCGTAAGTATCTCACAAGCGAATTTTCCCCCTTACAAGTCGAGAGGACTCGTAAGTGGTTGTTTCCCTCTTTGTCGATACTCGACTTTGGAGAGTGTGGCCCATGAATAGTATGCAATAGTCCATCTTGGACCGACTTGCAGGGCCTCAGTGCTTAGAAAATAGGTCCTTATCCCTATTGCCTAAGGCTTTTCCCTACGAGTCGAGACGAATCGAGACGTTCTCACAAGGACATTAATTTCCTCACGAGTCGAGACGAATCGAGAAGTTCTCGCAAGGGTTTCCTAACGTCACAGTTAACTCCTGCTAATAGAAGTCCGTTAGGGTATGTGGTACTAGGGTTTTTTACCCGTCGCACCGTCACGTTGGCCTATATATTCCTCGATATGCAATCTTGCTGTTCGGGTAACCCTGCGACTGTCGTGTCTCTGATCCCTTCGAGGGCTGGACAAGACGTCTTCAAGTAATCTTCCAGGTAATTTTACCGTCGGAAGAGCAAGCGTTAGGGATATTCTATGTCGCTTTTTTCTTGAGGTTAGGCTCAGTTTGGGAGCCCCGATGAGCCATGACCACTCTGCGCTGGGGTGGGATGGTCTCCGATAGTCTTTCAGGTCTCATTTGAGTTGCCGTTAAGAACCTGAAGCTAGGGATCTTCCTTTGCTTCGTTTGTTGACATTATGTCTGCAATGTTGCGATGAATGTCGAGGTTGTCTTTGGGTTGTATGTGAACCGTAGAGATTTAAAACTAGGGGACTCTGCCATGGCTCCGTTTGTTGATGTCGCGCTTGTATCCTGCTGGAGGGAGGAAGAACGCTGTTGTTGATCTCTAGGCTGTGGATGCTGCCGTCGAGACTTGGAACTAAGGACTCTACCATGGCTCCGAGGTAGTGTCTAGGTTGTCCGTGAACCGTCGAGATTTGGAACTAGGGGACTTTGCCGTGGCTCCGAGCTAGTCTCTAGGATGTCTGTGAACCATTGAGATTTTGAACTAGGGGACATCGCCGTGGCTCCATTTTTCCGACGTCGTATCTTCTTCTGGTTGGAATGAGAAGGAACGCCGTTATTGATTTCTAGGCTGTAGGTGTAGCCATCGAGATCTGTCTTCCCTTTGACGAAGCCTGGTGGGACGATATGGTTCCCTTTTCTGTTTGTGGCCATGGATTGTATACAGGGGTCAATATGATCTCACCTGCAGGGCTGCGATTTCATTTCATTTTTTTATTTCTTTCCGTGATGCTATATCATTTTAGCTTTTTATATCATGAAAGTCGCGATTGCCCAATCATTTCGTCTATTTTTTCACGGTGCCCAATCATTTTGGCTATTTTTCTTTTTCTTTACTCGCTGATTTTTATTGCAAGTTGCCCAATCATTTCGGCTATTTTTGTATGCATATATTTTACTTGCTGATTTTTGTTGCAAGTTGCCCTATCATTTCAGCTATTTCATATGCATTTTTGGCTTGTTGATTTTTTGCTGCGAGTATGGAACTCAAGACCTGATACCAATCTTAGCATCTGCATTGCTGCGACTGGAATATTTCCAGGAGCGAATCATCATTTACCGTGAAAGGACTTGGAATTTGATACCGTTTTAGGCATCAGCATCACTACCACTGGGACATTGTCAGGAGCGAATCATCATTTTCCTTTGTCGATTCGAACAAAGGTGGCTTAGAAAACAGGTTTAGGATCCTGTCGACTAAGGCTTTTGACTTTATGAGCCGTAAGGGTCTCATAAAGGTGTTTCTCCCTATGAGTCGTGAGGATCTCGTAGGTGTATTTTCTCCTTAGGAGTCGTGAGGATTCCTAAGTGTGTGTTCCCTTATAAGTTTTAAGGATCTTACAAGAGTGTTTTTTCTTTATAAGTCGAGAGGACTTATAAGTGTCGTTCACCATATGAGGACACTCCTCGTCATTGGTGGGACTTGGTGAGGGAACGTTTATTTGTGCTCGTGGATTGTATAGAAGGATCTATATTGACTGCTTGTAGGGAAACTTGGGGAATGTGATGGCTTAAGAACAGGTTCAGATCCCTGTAACTTAAGGCTTTTTGAATCCTACGAGTCATGAGGGTCTCATAGGGGGAATTCTCCTTACGAGTCGTGAGGATCTCATAAGTGTAATTTCTCTTTAGGAATCGTGGGGATCCCTAAGTGTGTTGCTCCCTTATGAGTCGTAAGGATCTCACGCAGGTATTTTCTCCTCACAGGGTTAAGAGGACCTTGTAGGTGTCTTTATTTTAACGAGATTGCGCCCTTTCGGGTTTTCACAAACTCGCCGGTAGTCCTGCTGTTTTTACTCACGGCGCCCTTCCGGGTTTTCATCCGTTCCTATTTCTCTTGTGGACGTAACCTCTTTTTTTATGAGTCTGCGCCCTTTCGGGTTTTCACGAACTCGCCGACAGTCCAGCTGTTTTTACTCACGGAGCCCTTTCGGGTTTTCATCCATGCCCATTTTGCTTTCGGACGTACCGTTTTTTTTACGGTAGGCTTTGCCAACCGGGGTAGCTGCAGAGCCAGAGGGACTTTAGTTGCAATCCTCGCTGCTAGGACTTATGGACCTGGATTCCACTGTCGCCAAGTTTTTGAGGCGGCGTATTTAGTTTAGGGACATCACGGTCCATCGTTAGCTTAAGGACATCTCGGTCCATCGTTAGTTTAAGGACATCTCGATCCATAACTAGTTTAAGGACGTTGTGGTCCATAGCTAGTGTAAAGATGTTGCTGTCCGTAGCTAGTTTAAAGACGTTGCGGTCCGTTGTATTTCGAGGCGAGATTTCGCTGGATACTACTTATAGAGTTTGGACTCAGGGAGATAGCGAGCGGAAACGAGTGTCGTCATCCATCACTAACCCGAGCCGTACTTGTCAAGCGTAGTATTTCTTAAGGAACCGACCGTTTATTCGCCGGAAGGGTCTTTCGCCATGCATATCCATGAGAAAATAGGCCCCACCTTGGTAGACCTTATCTATGATGTACGGGCCCTCATAGTTTGGCTCGAATTTCCCCCGTTTGGCACGGTTGGAGATCATAGGTCTTTTTACGACTAGCACGAGTTCGCGTTGGCGGAACGTTCTCGGCCTAGTCATTCTTTCGTATGAGCGCGTCATCCTTGCTTTGTAAGCCTCTAGGTTTTGCTACTCCATGAGACGAGTTTCATCAAGGGCATCTAGTTTCTCAAGCCGAAGATGGGCATTCTCTTCCTCCATTAGTTTGTACCGAACCGCCACTCGTAGAGAGGGTAGCTCTATCTCCAAGGGAAATACCACTTCCGTGCCGAACACTAACGCAAATGGCGTTGTGTTCGTGGTCGTATTGAACGTAGTCCGATAGGCCCAGAGAGCTTTATGCAATCTCTCGTGCCAGTCCTTTTTATTTCTGGACACCGTTTTCTTTACAATCTTCGTTAAGGTCTTGTTGAAAACCTCAGCTAGACCGTTAGCTTGAGAATTATAGACCGAAGAGTATCTCGAATCTATTTTATGCTGCTGTGCGAAGCAGCTGATTTTATGGCTTCTGTAGGCCGGCCTATTATCTGAGATGATCCGTCACGGAGTACCGAACCGGTAGATGACACGTGTCTTGAAGAAATGGAGGATGTTCTCCATCTTCACCTCTCTTAGCGGTATTGCTTCTGCCCTCTTGGAAAAGTAATCGGTCGTTGCCAATATGAACCGATGTCCCTTGGATAATGCCGGTTCGATGTGCCCGATTATATCGGTTCCCCACATATCGAACGGCCAGCTAGCCAATGTTGGGTGTACCGGATTCAGATGCCGGTGGATGAAATTCCCGTGAATTTGGCATGAGTGATACTGCTTCGCATATTCGAGACAGTCCTGAATCATCGTTGGCCAATAATAGCCCATTCTTTTGATTTTCAGCTTCATATTTGGCTCAGCTTGATGGGAACCGCAGAGTCCGCCATGAGTTTCTTGGATGACCCTCTTTGCTTCTTTCGGTCATAGGCATCTCAACCATAGACAATCGAATGATCTCTTATAAAGAGTATCATCGACGAAGGTGAAAGGCAGGGCTCGCTTCATGAGCTGATGTCTTGACGCCGCGTCTTCGGGCGTTCGATGGGATTTGAAGTGGTCTATAAAGACTTCTCTCCAATCCTTTACCTTTTCTTCATCCTCTAATTGGAAGGCCTCTTGTTCGGTTGGTTCCTCTCCTTTCGACGTCTTCGGAGATATTTCTGCTGGCGCGAGAATCCGGCAGCTTTGCACAATAATCCTTACGTTATCGAGGTTTTCGTTGGCTGGTTCTTTAGCGAGCTTGGCTAACACATCCGCCTTTCTATTTTCCGCACGCGGTATGCTTTCCAAGGTGTAGGAGGGTATTTGCCTCAGCAGTTGCTGCACTCTTTCACCATACCTGATCAGTTCCGGTTTGCATGTTTGGTAGTCGCCATTTACTTGGCTAACGACCAGTTGGGAGTCTCCATATATGAGGAGGTTTTCGATTCCCATGTCGACAACAATCTCAAGACCTGATATCAAAGATTCATATTCAGTCTCATTGTTTATTCTCGGCTCTGTTAAAGAAAGGGCAAAACGCCTTATCCCTCCTTATGGAGTCACAAAGATAAGGCCCACCCTGGCTTTAATCATGGGGGTATTTTGCTTTCGCTTCTTAATAGACGTTGCTCCATCGAAGTAGAGTTCCCATCGGGTATCACTCCCTTCTTTCTCCCCATCGATTGCGTCAAACGCGTGTTCGCCTGGCAACTCGTAGTTTAAGGGAGAGTCGGCAGGTATCGGATGTTCAACGAGAAACTCGGTGATGGACTAGCCTTTTATTGCCTTGAGGGGTCGATATATTATCGAGAACTCCATCAAGAGGAGGGCCCATTTGGCAAGCCTTCCTGTTAGCATAGATCTTGACATCAAATATTTGAGAGGATCCACCTTTGATATGAGATGGACCTCATGTGCCAATGTATAATGTCGAACTTCGTTACCGCGAAGATCAGTGCCAGGCAATGCTTTTCGATGGGGGAGTAGTTGTTTTCTGCCCCCAGGAGAACTCGACTCAAATAGTAGAGAGCTCTCTCCTTTCCCTGATCGTTCTCCTGTGCCCATAGTGCGCCTAACGAACTTTCAAGGGCTGTTGTGTATAGGATGAAGGGCTTTCCCTTGACCGGAGCTGTTAGTACCGGGGGTTCTGCAGATATTGCTTGATTTTGTCCAGAGCTCTTTGGTATTTACGATTCCAAACGAACGGGGTCCCTTTCTTCATTAGATGACTGTAAGGACGGCATTTTCCGGAGAGGTTAGTTATGAACCGCCAGATATATGCGAGCTTTCCTTGGAGAGACCGAAGTTGCTTGAGAGTTCTTGGCGAAGACATTTCCATAATCGCCTTGATCTTTGACGAGTCTATTTCGATGCCCCGGTGTCGTATGATGAATCCTAGGAATTTTCCTGAGGAAACTTCAAACGCGCATTTCAGAGGGTTCATCTTCAGGTTGTACTTCCGAAGGCGCTGGAACACTATCTTCAGATGCTCCCAGTGCTCTTCGTACGATTTTCTTTTCACCACGAGTTTGTCAATATAACATTTGACAATTTCGGGTATGAGTTTATCAAAGATCTTTGTCATGGCCTTTTGGTAGGTGGCGCCAGCGTTCTTCAGACCGAATGGCATCACTTTGTAGCAGAATATGCCCAGCAGAGTCCGGAAAGCAGTGTGCTTTTGGTCTTCAGGATGCATCTTGATTTGGTTGTACCCTGAGGATCTGTCCATGAAGGAGAAGAATTCATGGGTGGATGTGTTATCGATCATCAGCTTGGTAACAAGCACTAGGAAGTCATCTTTCGGACAAGCTTTGTTGAGATCCCAAAAATCTACGCAGATGCATACTGTCCCATTTTTCTTCATTACCGGAACGATATTGGCGATCCAGTCAGGGTATTGTACTTCCTGGATAAATTCAAAGTCGATTAGTTTCTTGACTTCGGCATTGATACTCATCTCAAGCTCGAGCCGCATTCTTCTTGGCGCCTGTTTGATTGGCTTGACGTCCGACGATATCGCCAGTTTATGCACAACTATCTCTGGATCTAATCCCGGCATCTTGGAATAGTTCCATGCGAAACAGTCTTTATGCTGCACAAGCACGTCCTTTAACGTGGCCACCTATTTCTCAGACAGCAGCTCACTGACGAACTTGGCCTTGGGTCGTTTGCCGTCCCCAAGTCGATTTTTCTTAGGTTGTCTACTGTGGTGTGTAGCCCATCTTCCAGCTCTTTTGGCACCAGTGGAAATTCTGAGATCACCTCATTCTCATCTTCATTTGCGAAGCACTGGGAGAGATTGTCCACATTCTCATGCTCTCCCTCCTTTGAGAATGTTATCATATGGTAGGTACGAGCTTGTTTCCAAGTTCGATACCGATCTAGACTTTCCCTCGCAGTGTAGGTTGCTCTCGGCTCATGCTTTCGTGGTAGGGCTACCCTCCAACTGTCGGATAGAGCAAACCTGCCTTACTAATACTGATCTTCAACCCAGTCTTTGAAGGTGAAGCAGTCTTCAAGAGGATGTCCCACTACTCGGTGTTAGGAGCAATAATCCGGATGATGGGCCTCGTTTATCTATTCAGGATATCGAGACTCCAGGAGCATCATCATTTGATACTTTATGACAAGGTTGAATATTTTCCTTGTCTTGTCTTGAGGGAAAGATACTCCCGACCCATCTTCTTCATAAAAGACGGGTTCCAGCTGATTTTTTCTCGCTCGCGCGGCTTCTTTGATCCGCTTTGCTGTTTTTGAATGCCGTCCCTATTCTTCATATTGCTTTTACTTCTACGTTGGGCTTTTTTCTTGCCACAAGAGCGCACATTGGGCTGGGGGTGAAGGGCATCGTCGTCTTCTCTTTCCGTAGCCTGCTGAATGATATGATGTGTCATGGCTTTCTCTTAAATGGCCATCTCGCGGCTATGGTCATCCCGAACCTTTTGACCCGCTTCTCTTATCAGCTTGTCAATCTGTCCTTCGAATGACGGGCTTGGTATTCTCACGGCGGGATCTCGCTCTAGTTCAACATCAACGCCATCTGGAACGCATTCGTTTCTCCACCGGAATTATTTATGACATGGAAGCCATGGAATCACTCCCTTTTATTAGACCGAACGTATCTAAGGCCAGTCGTCTCCATTCTCTCGTTGGGAATCTTCCGCTGAGTCCTGGAACATCCCAAATCTTGTTATAGAAATGGTCTTGTCGATTAGTCTGTTTGAAGGGTACGCCTTGGCGTCTCAATAGCCTTTTCAGTCCCTCTGCGTAGTATCTGGGCAGACGGATTGGTTGAAGCCTGTCGAGCGCAGGTTCGGCACCGTGCCATACTTCTTTCTCCACTTTAGTCTCCATGGATTGGTAGAAAATGATCTCTTTCTCACCTCTTTTCTTAGGAGAGACGTAGAAGGTCTGCAGCTCTTGCACGCTGTATGTATCAAGTGCATCAAGTTCTTTGTAATGCCGCCGTGGAACCATGGTAATTTGTAAACTCTGGTCAGCTCCAACGAAGGTCTGCATTGACGGGCAGACGGAGTACACTGTGTTGGCCTCGTCTTCAGAGTCACTGCCAAAGACTAGAATAGGAGTAGATGGTGCTGACCTGTTGCCTTGGGATTGTCCTGAGTAGGCTATCTCTTCGTCCTCCTCGGTATCGCTTCCAAAGATCGGAATAGTGGCGATGGCTTTTCATTTATTCTCCGATTTGCGACATCTTTCCATGTCTTCGAAGTCTGGTAAGAAGTACTTGGCGTCTTTATATTTGCGGACTTCATTTACGGAGAATGGGTTCAGCACCCCTGTAACTGTGTACTCGAGGCCATCCTTGAAGTACTTCATACACTGATGTTGTGTAGAAAGGATGATGTTGTACTCATGTAACCAAGGCCTGCCGAGCAAAGCATTGTAGCAAGTCTTGGCATCAATAACATGGAACTTGATGTTAGTGATGAGCAGCCCGAAGCGTAATGTCAGTACTACAGACCCGAGCGTTTGTGATGATTAGGAGTCAAAACCAGTTATGGTAATTTTATCTCGAGTCAGGTGCTGCACGTTCATGCAAATCTTCTTCAACACCCTTACATTGAGAAGGTTAATGGAGGACCCGTTGTCGACCATGAGCTTCCCTATCTTGATATCGTGACAATGCCCAGTTACATACAACGGACGGTTGTGCTTGCACGTTCCGAGAAGGAGGTCTTCATCGCTGAAGGTGATATCAGCCGTGTGGACTTCTTCCAGTTTGTCCTTCATCTTTTCTTCTGCCAGGAAGGCTTGAAACTGGTCGAGCTCTTGTAACGCCTTGATCAGGGAATCTTGTGCCTCTTTAGATAGGAGAAGGGCATCCAAGATATTCAATTGTGAGGGTATCTTCCTCAGATGTGCCAGGACATTGTAATCCACCTTGTTCTTTTTGAGCGGGTCCTTGGCTGCTAGCTCTTCGACGACTCTATCATCGAGGGCAATCTCCTCAGGGACTTTTTCCTTCCCTTTGTCCCTTTTGCCCGAACCTTTGTTTGAAGGTCCGAGATTCTTTTCAGGCAACGTACGGTTATGCAGCTGAATGTTCTCACAGCTCTTCATCTCCTCTTCTTTTTCAGAGGTGGATACCTTGAAGAGTGGGCCGAGAGCTATTTGTTCGTCAGAATCACTCCCGAAGGTAAGAACTTAAGGTTTTGCTCTTGTCGGGATGGCATCAACCATATGACAGTTATCAGCCGTTCCTTCACGCTCGTCTGTCGCGCTTCTCTGTTCCCGACAGGCTTTGCGCTTCATTTTCTTAAATTGTTGTCGATGGTCAACATATCCCTGCTACCACTTCTTGAAGGCATTACATATTTTGGTAGGGTGCGTGACCTTCCGATGGTATAAGTAGTAGTTCGGATGTACATCTGGTTCGTTGAGGCACTTACTCTCGGAATTATTTTCTTTGAAAGGTGGCAGCTTCATTCTCATTGACAGAACTTTGGCAAACTGCTTCCTTATCTTGATTCTGCTTCTGCTGGTGGCAAGGGCACTTTGATCTGGTTGAGGTACTTTATGGCTTCTCATTACCGGAGCTTCTTCAGCCTGACACCGATGCTTGGCCTTTTCGTAAATGTCCGTTTCATGTTCTTGATCAGCTTTGCTCTTTTGAAGAGCTTCTTCAGCAGCTTGCCAATGAGGTCATCCTACGGTTCCATGGGTTTTGGTTCTTAATCTGCCCCTATTTTCACTATGTCAGGAGCCTCTTTGCCGTTTATCGATGAGTGAGAGATCATGTGGCAACTCGCTATGTAATCCTTGAGTTCTTCCGAAGAAACGTCTCCTTCATCGATATCATTGTTTCCGTCCCCAAGAACATGTTTGAAGAACTCTTCCAGTGTGATTGGGGTCCATACCTCTTGGTTGTATTCCTCTAATGCATCGATGTATTTCTTCAGACCCTATGATTGCCGTCGAGCTGCACATGCTTCTTGGCCTTCTTCTTTTTCTTTGAAGACTTCGGAGGCTTGGCGTGGAGGTTTTGTCCATCGTTACCAACTTTTGGCGTTGGCCACGGTTTCAGCATTCCGTCAATAATTTCAGGCTCTAGCGGGCTTTTCCATATAATCGTCGGACATGCTCAAAGATCCTTCAGTATTCTTTTAGTTTTAGCTGAAAGGACCACTTCCCAGGGGGCTTCTTCTATAATTGAGCATGATACCCCCGACGTGTCCATCTTCTTAGAAGCATGCTGCTGCGGCGGGTTCACCTTCCAGTTTTCGGACAGCGCGAACTTGCCCTGCTTGTACTGGTCTTCGACCCAGTTTTTAAAGATGTAGCAATCTTCGATTGGGTGGCCCACTATTCGGTGGTAGGGGCAGTAATTGGGATTGTTGACGTCGCCTGATTGCAGTAGGCGTTTCGGATCCGGCAGAGTGATGAGCCTGTTGCGCACCGCAAGTTCGAATAATCTCCTCGTTTTATCTCGGGGGAAGGAGTAAGGACGTCTCAACTTCTCTTCGAGAGCTCACGGTCTGTTGTTTTGGCGAGCCACCGGCTTCGGGTCACTCGATTGTTGTTGAGCGTTGGCGACGAAGGTCGCTTTCCCTTTCTCCTTTTCATTCCGGAGATCCGTTTTTGAAGAGGACGGCCTATGGCCCATCTGATCCATTTAGGCCAGCCTGTCAATCAAGGCCTGGAAGGTGGTCGGCTTGAAGAACATCATAAATTGGGATATAGTCGCCTGAGTGTCGAGGGTCCCCCACGAACATGCCCACAGCAGGAGCTTCTTCTATGCGCTGTTCACACTTCGACCATAGGTTCCGCCACCGAATTGCGTACTGAACCTAGGTTTCTCCCGGCTTCACCCTGGCGTTGATTAATGCGGTGATTGGGGTGCGCTCACTAGCGCTTGCAAACCTTTGTGTAAACAGTAGCTCCATTTATGCAAATTTTTTGATGGAATCATTCAGAAGCTCCGAATACCATTCAAATGCTGTCTCCGCCAAGCTGCCAACAAATTGGCGAAGCAATAATTTATCATCGCCCCCGGTGTTACCGCACAAAGCTCTAAATTGAGCAACGTGTTGGTGCGGATTGCTCGTCCCCTTATACACATTGAATTTAGGGATTGTATATCCTGGCGGGTACTTAATTTGGTCGTACCAGCCTGGGTAAGGTCGCCCAGTTCTAACGACCTGGCCTGCCTCTTCGTTCACTTGATGAGCTCATATTTGTTGAGCTATGTAGTCATCAAGGGTAGCTTTGGAGATTGTCTCCTCCCTGGCTGCCGATAAAGCTGGAGGAGTGTTCGATATCTCTCATCTGTCGTCTTCAATGATTATTGGAGGGTCTTCAGCTGGAGAATCCGGCTGGATCATCATCCCAACCATGTCTTGGAATAGAAGCTCCATCTGTTTTATATTAGCCGCTTGTTCCGCGACCTCCTTATCTTCCTTTTCAAGCACCCTCCGTAGGAATTCGGTGTCGGTCTCTTGCTCCTGGCGTTGTTCCGATGATACTTCTGAGCTTTCTTTCTGCCCAGTGAGTGCGTCCATTCTTGTCAACATTTCCTGGAGCTTTAGTTGTTGCTTCTAAGCTTTCATCACAGATCGTGTAAGTGGTCGATGTCTCACAGAAGCGCGACTATCCTCTTTTCCGGATGCCATGTAGACGGTATGCACAACCATGCTCCCAGACTTGGGGCATTTGGGTCCACTGCCTTTGATATTTGCCGCCAGTGGTGGGAGATTCTCAGGCCTTCTCTTTTTGTGGGAGACCAAAGTTGAAGGGGCGATTGCAGCAGGCACCCATGTAACTGACACCTTCCATGGTAGGACGGAGGGATAGTCCTCTTCTTACCGAACCTTCGTCTTCTTCAACCGGCGAGAGTAATCTTTGTCAATTACAGAGTCTTGGACTTTCCTCTAGACTCTGTGGATTTTGGAGGACAGCCACTGAGGAGGCTGTTCCGGCCTCACCTGTGTCATGCTTTCAGCAGGCGAAGGAGACTTCTTCAATATGGCGGTTGGAGAGTTTTTTCTCACCCTCCTGAGCAGCTCGAAGCTGTTCCCAGTTGGAACAGCAGCGTTAATTCCCACCATTAGAGCTGGTGGGATAAGTCCAGAGGGGGAACTACCCCCAGCCTTCCTTACTTGGCGCCAGTGTCGACGTCGAGCATGTCGTGTAGATGGGAATGGTTCCGTTATGGGAGTAGCTTAGTCATGCCCCCTACTCTGATGGGGTGTTGTTGGGGTCAGCCTGTCAAAGATCGACGTCCTCTGAGAGGGAACGGTCAATCTTGTAAAGGCTGACTTTCTAATAGGGGAAGTACTTGTAACGACCTCACCCGCAGCAGAAGTTGGAACGACCAGTCTTGCGAAGATCGATCACTTACAGGAGAAGCCCCTTTGACGACTTCATTTACAGGAGCTAGAATGGCCATCCGCTTCGGGATAACCCCTTCAGGCATCGCAGGCTTCTTCGCGGGCCCACTTGAGCTTTGGCTCTGCCTGTCGAAAACTGAGGCAGTGGACTTGGACGGCCCGTTGAGAGGGGCCGTGGTAGTTGCAAGCCGATCGAAGACCGACTTCTTTGGGGCTTCCTGTGATGATATTGAAGCATTGAAGCTCATCGGCGGGAGCATGATCCTGAAGAACAGTCCAGTGGTGGCCTGAGTCATCTGTTCCACTGGCATTGCAAAGATGGAGGCCGTTTGGGGCCTATAAGTCACTCTTCCAGTAGGGATAGAGTGAGAGTTATTGTTGCAATTGGTGCAGTTGGAAGCCATCGATATCATCTTCTGTTCTGCATGGAGCAAGACACCAAATCTTAGTATCTCGAATTCAGGGGCAACCATATTAAACCGTGATTCGTTCGTGAACACGAGACACGAAGTGTGGAGTGGAAAGAGGAAAAGGTCCTACCGGGCGTGCCAGAATTTGTTTACCGCCGAAAACAGGGACGAAACCGCGTAGGTCGTCTTGCCTGAATTTAGGAGCAGATGCTATTTTATTTTATCTGTCTACCTCTCCGAAAATGCCAAGTTGATTTATGACGCCGTGTATCGGAGGTTTAGACAGATGCCCGTTGTAGCAGACTTTGTCAGATTCCCCCTCGTTGTGAGGGTTTTTTTTGATTGTGGGGACGCTCTTCTCTGCAGGCGCAAGCCCCTGCAGTTAATTACGTTACCGCGTAGCGATAACTACTTACTCCTTCTCCAGAAGGTCACTCGTGTCGTGTGTGTTTGTTTTATTTTTGGTTGCCCGTGGATTGTATACGCAGACTAATTTGTGTTGTCTCCCGTAGGGTGTGGATTAGTCCAAATCCATATTTTCTTAGATTTGGGTTTGGTTTGATTTAAGGATCGTTAACCTTATTTGAGATTAAGATCGACTTAAATATTTGTTAAGGATGCGTTAACTGATATTGGACTAAGATCTACTTAACGAGGGTTCGGGATCATTTTGATCCAATGAAAGAGCATTTGAGCTCTGTCGTTTTAGTTTAAGGACGTTGCGGTCCACAGTTAGTTTAAGGACATTACGGTCCACAGCTAGTTTAAGGACATTACGGTCCATATTGGGATGTGTCCGTCCATTTAAGAGTACACTAAAGGGTTGTTGGTTATCGGCACCCACCACCTCTCTGAAGATACTGAAGAATTACAACAACATTTATCAGAGGTGTGAGGAGATGCACCCTTGAACCGAAGTCCGTTGGAAGATCAATAGTCGTGTTTTGGACTAAGACCAATTTGGAAAATTTGTGAGCACACGGGCTCGGTTGATCTGAATCAGGGACTTTTGGTCAACTTAGACTCAGCCCACTCAGTCTTTGAATAAAGTGTTAAATACTTGTTTGGGCTCGGTCCTTTTTCTGTGCAAACAATGCTGAGTATTGATATGGGTTCTGACGCTTATCCTCTTTTTTTGTTTTTTTATGGAGTGTTAAGCACTCTTTATGGTGCCCACATGGGGGACACGTGAGGCGCTTGGCGCTGAGCGCCAACCACCGAGTGCTAGGCACTACTTGTTGAGCAGTGCCCATATGAGGGGCACATAGGGCGCTGGGAGCCAACCACTGAGTGCTAAGCACTTTTATTAAGCAGCATCCACGTGAGGTGCACGTGAGGCGCTTGGCGCTGTTTTTTTCTTTGTGCATTTTTCTAAAGAGTTCGATTCTTTGTTCTCCCCTGGATCTTCAATCCCCAAGAACAAATTCATCCCCACGAGAATTAAATTCCCATTTGTGGGAGACTTGTCTCATGGATCTCAGATCCAGGGAAACAACTATGTTCTTTTATGAGGGTTAAACCCTTAGATACGCAGATGAGATGCTCTGATCTCTATTATCTTTATTTACCTTGAAGAAAATTCTTCTTCCTTCTTCTCTCTTAAAGCTCTTTTTTTTGTTTGCTCTTCTTTTTGAACTTGAAGTTTATGGGGGGTTCCTCTGTACAAGACTTGAAATCTTGGGGCCTTTATATAGTGGAGGCAAGTTTGTTAATTTAGTTTAAAAAATCTCTCATTGAGGGATCCTTAATTGATTTGGGGATTTTATCCACCGTTGGATCTTTGATCCAATGACTTCTGTTTTACAGTAGATATTTTTCTTGTTTTTTAACAAAATTGGGAAAATATTTTTCATACAGAGCTTATTTTGTAGCTTGGTGATTTTTAATCACCATTGGATCTTTAATCCAACGGCGCTCTGTTTTACAGAGCGTAATCTTTCTTGTTCAGAAAGATTGGGGAAAATATTTTCCCATACAGAGCTTATTCTGTAGCTTGGTGATTTTCTTTTTTTAATCACCATTGGATTTTTAATCCAACGGTGCTCTGTTTTTCAGAGAGGAATCTTTCTTGTTCAGGAAGATTTGAAGAATATTTCCTCAATCAGAATTTAATTATGTGTTTTGATGATTTATCATCTTCGTTGGATCTTTGATCCCACGGCAGAGAACTTTTAGTTCTGGCACCGGAGCTTTCATGCGGGGCATGTGAGGCGCTGCTTCAGAGTTTTTAACTCTTGGCGTTGGCGCCCTCGTGCAAGGCATGTGAGGCGCTGCCTTAGAATTTTTTAACTCTTGGTGCTGCTGCACTCGTGCAAGGCACGCGAGGCGCAGCCTCAGAGTTTTTAACTCTTGGCGCTGGCGCCCTCGTACAAGGCACGTGAGGCGCTGCCTCAGAGTTTTTAACTCTTGGCGCTGGCGCCCTTGTGCAAGGCACGTGAGACGCTGCCTCTTTTCAAATTTTGAACAGAGCCTTACTCTTCTATTATTGGGGGAAACATTCCTCTATAAAGAATTTATTCTGTAAAATGGTGATTTTTTAATCACTATTGGATTTTTAATTCAAAAGTTCTCTGTTTTACAGAGAGCAATCTCTCTTGTTTAGAAAAATTGAGAGAATATATTCCAAAATATAATTTTATTCTATAATTGAATTTTTGATCAAACCGAGAGTATCTTTCTTATTTTAGAAAGATTTAGGAAATGTTTTCTCCCAACAGAATTTAATTTTGTATTTTGATGATTTATCATCTCCGTTGGATCTTTGATCCAACGGCTCTGTTTAACAGGGAGTATTGTAGAATTTTCATTCTACCTGAGCGTCGGCGCTTACGTGTTATGCACGTGGGCGCTACTTAAGAATTTGATTCTTATAATGGGTATTTATGTGCATTTCACATTGGCGCCCGTACGAGGAGCACGTGTGATGCCATTTAAGAGTTTAACTCTTATGCAATGAACTCTTCTGTGCTTTGCACTTTGGTGCCCGTGTGAGGAGCACGTGTGGCGCTATCTAAGAATTTAACTATTATGAACTTTTATGTGCTTTGCACATTAGCGCCTGCATGAGGAGCACGTGTGGTGCCACCATAGGATTTAATTCTATAAAATTGGCTCTGGCGTTAGCGCCCTCGTAGAGAGCACATGAGTAGTTGCCTTATTAGATTCAACAGAGCATTGCTCTTTTATTAGGTTAAATTTTGGGGAAACATAATCCTTTGATATGTTGGCAATGTCAAGGTCACTTGGATCCCAGGAGCAAAAACCACATCAGGAGTTTCAAATATACAGGAAACTTGCCAGCCATGTGCATAACTTCTGGAGTGTAGTGACTTGAGTGGCTTCCATCAAGTTATCATGCGATGATAGTTGGGTCCTGATTCCCACTGATGAGTAGGTGTTACTCTTCGGGTGATTTTCAGATGATCCCGACTAATTCTCCTTTTAGGGTTTGAAAGAGAACTCAAGAAAACAGTAGGAGCTATCCTGATTAGATAAAATGATTAACCAATCTAATTTAGGTTAGAGTGCACGCCGAGTGTTTCTTCTCTCTCTCTCTCTCTCTCTCTCTCTCTCTCTGGCAACAACCATGACCCGACCATAAACTAAAACTCATGAACCAAGTTAACCGAACCTTCTTAAAACACTTTGGTTTTTGGATTGTCATTAAGTCGCATATATCCCTGCCGCTCCTACTTTCCGTTTGCATTTTTCCAGAACACTCCGTATCACTACGAAGATCCATATTGCTTGGATATTCTATCGTATAGTTACATACGAACTCGAAGAAAATTGTTTCTATTCGAGGATGGATTTCGGTTATGGAGAAACTGAATAAGATTATTCAGTTGTCTTTTCTTTTTTCTTTCTCTCAGATTGCGAGAGCTCCTAGTATTAGGAGAGTACACATATTACGCTTATTGGATAGTTTTTTTTCAAACCATAAGCAGGTGTCGAAAGGTACGAAAGGAAGAAAACCAATTAGCCTAAGTGTGGTGTACAGAAAATAAGAAATAAAGACATATAAAAGGATTATAGTGAGGACAAAAAAAATTGCGACTACTATCATTTACGACGAAGCCGCGTATATCTCTGCCACTTCTACTTCCCTTTTGGATTTCTCCAGAACACTCCGTATCATTATGAAGATCCATATTGCTTGGATATGACATCGTATAGTTACATACGAATTCGAAGGAACTTATTTCAGTTCTAGGATGGTTTCCGGTTTGGGAGAAATTAAATAGGATTATTTGGTTGTTTTTTCTCTTTACGTTCTCTCAGGTTGTGAGGGCTCCTAGTATTAGAAGAGTACACTTATTACGCTTATTGGATAGTCTTCTTCCAAATCTCAGGCTAGTGCTGAAAGGTAGGGAAGGAAGAAAACCAATTAGCCTAAGTATGGTGTACAGAAGGTAAGAAGTAAAGACATATGAAGGGATTGGAGTGAGGGCAATGAAATATACGGTTACTGTCATGAATCTGGATAGTGGAAGAGGCATTACTAGGAATACCCGGCCACCCCTTCAAAATATTTTCATGTTTCAGTTTACTGTGCAGTGTTAATTGAATTTTTTTTCCCAATTAAATTCTGACTCCAGGGTATATATTTACCAGACTTGATTCTCACATTTGTATGATGTTACAGATGCTGAGTGGGAGTAAAATATTGGGAATTGGATGATTAGATCCTTTATATATCAGAATTCTTTATAATTGGTGATATTTGAGGAAATCACCTGGGTTTTCCCTAACGGAAAATATTTGGTTTTGAATATCCGTTATTATGCACCAATTTCAAACTGATATATCTGTACGTTTATTTTATAAAGTGAGATATAACTTTTTGAAATTATGTCTATGACATTTACCTATATCAGTTGATGGTTAGGTAAGGTACATTCAACAGCGGTGTAATTTTTTTTAACCATAGCACAGTTTTCAACCTACGACGCACAGGGTTTGAGTCATTTAACTCAGAGGACTTATACAAAGTATTGTATGCTGTCCGATGTCCGTTAAGAAAAAGGGATTGGTACTCGTACTATATTCCGTTTACTTATGACTTCTCTGGTTTTAGACAAGTATTTCGTTGAAATATAAGGTCCAAATTTTGAGAAGTTATAGGTATAAGAATAAAGTAGAGAACCATATGTTGTAAGTATTAGGATTCTTCGAGGTGATCGAAGATGTAGATACCATCCGTGAGTACACTCGGTATTCTATTGTAAGTAATATATTTGAGAACTTTCTTCTCTCTCAGGTTACTCATCCATGAGTATGCTTCTTGTTGAGTAATGTTGTATGGCCTTCTTCCATTTAGTCGATATGCATTGGAAACAGCTGCATGTATTTTGAATCTGATTTCAATTAAATTAGTGTCTTTGTTTTTATATTGGATATAGAATAGATTCATATCTTAACGATGTTAAGGTATATGGAGTTGTCCGACTTATGCGTAAAACCAGATTCTGGATAAAGTCAAGGCACGTTTCAGTAATGGCAGTTTGTGGGTTATCCCGGGTTTTGACGAGGGTTAATATTCTACCATTTGGAAAATCAATAGTTATATTATTCTTGACTCGCCACCCGTTTTAGTAAAATGAATTCTTTTCAGAAAATATTAGTGGGAGTATGGTAGAACTGGAAGTGATTCCAGAACAACAAACGATTATTGAAAATTTAGTAGGACCTAAAGATTCAATTAGATTCGATAATTGTTCAGTCAAAAATATCGCACATTTGGTATAGCATTTTCCTTACCCTTTTTTTAAAAATCTAAATGTGTTTATTATAAATATAGAACATATTTGGGTTTATCTGTAAAATACTATTTACCATAGTTTATATATTATAATTAACATTATGAAGGAAAATGTATGCATATAATATTTATATAATATTTTGGTAATTTAAATATGCATATCATATCAAATATCCTTAATCAATATTCTTAAAATATAATATCATATCAAATTTTTTAGGATAATTTCTCAAAAATACCAAATATTACTAACATTATTCATTAAGATATTGTGAATTGTTTAGTTCAGGTTAGGAGATCGAGATGTTGAGATGTCTGGAATTAAAAATCTGCCGATAAATTAAATAAAATCGAAGAATCAAAACTGGCACAGACTTAGAAAAGATATGAACATTCCAGACATCAAATAAATCTCTATGTGTCACAACGAAGCAGCTCCAGAATTCTAAAGCCAAAATCTAACCAACAAACCATGCTTCCGTGGCCAAACTAGCATGAATGCGGCAGATCTACAACCGATTCACTGAGTCAAGATTTGGGATTTTTAGTTGTGATTTGCAACAACAAACCCTAATTCTGGGAATCTATAGTTTATGGTTTTGGGGCTATATAAAGGATCGAGGGCTAAACTTAGAAATCATCAATCTTTTATACAAGCTAATCACTGTCAAAGAACAAGTTATCCAAGACTGGTCCAAAATTCGACGTGATAAAGCAATGTGAGATTCGACGGAACATCTAAATCCGACAAGACAAAGATCGAGAGCGATTTTTTCTTACTCTTGTAATCTAAACTTAAAGTTTGTATTTATGAAGTTGATTAATAAAGATAGATCTTTAGTTTAATTGATTAATAGTTTAATTATTTAGTTACATTATGAATTCCATCTCTATCCGTTCTTCTATCTCCATCATGCACGAGTAATTCTCCGTTTGATAGGGTTTGTAGGATTATGGTAGATCAATGGATGAGAAAATATTTTAACTTCTTTTACGTCTTATAAAGTTTATAAACTTTAGCAAAAGAATCGTTAACATCCTTATCGGGTGTGCTACTAATTTATTGCTAGTCTCGACCACGATTTGATATCAGATTAACAATTGTTTTGTTAAGAGTTAGACATGAATAGAGATCAATGAAAGGACAGGGGTCAATAGTGTGGAAACCCTAGTTTCTTCTAAGAAGCCTAATCCTCATTCATCACTATCAATCTGGTTTTAAATCTATCAAAAGATAAAAGGAGTCATCTTTATTAGTCATCCAGGATTACTAAATCCTAACGAACCCTACAAATCCTCTTCTGATATAAAATCTACATCCATCTTTAAACTAGATCTATGTTCTACATCCGTGTTTAACGTAGATCTAGATTCTGTAACTATTCTTCACTATTATCTATTCTTCTTCCTCTTCCTAATCAACACGTCTAAAGTAAGATTGAAAGATTCCACATATCCCTGAGGACAACCCGTACTCATCTCGGTCTACCTACACGCGACACCGTTATTGATTGCGGTTATTTCTTACTATTCGTGTTGAATTCTTATTCGATCAATATCATAAATAAAACAAAACAGTAAATTTTGTATTTAACGATTAGTGTACGATTTTTATGAGGAAATCTGGAGTCACTATAGTAAGAAGATAAATATTCAGAGACATTCATCAAGACCCAGAGGAGCAAGAGAGGCCACCTCAACAAAAAAATTTACGCGAGATCTCAACTCCGGGGCGGAAGCGCAGCAAGAACACCACATTTGCGGAGGAACCGCGGCATTGTTGGGGAATTAGGGTTCCCAACTTCTCTGGTAACTTTACTTTCTCTTTCTCTCTCCTTTAAAAAATCCAATAATATATTTTCTGCAGGATTCTTTGCAAAAATATCGCCGCTCAAAAATCTTTTTGTATGTTTTGTTTTGCGGTTTGTTTGTGCATATTTTAATACAGACATTAAGGGGCAAAGACCAAATTCAGATTAGGTGGGGATTTCATCACCCATCCTAGGCCCTACAAATAACAAAACGAGAATCCGCATCACCCTACATTAATTAAAAAATATATAGATCAAGACTCTAAGGACCGCCGTACTCAAATAGGACAGGGGAAGGTCGTGGGTAATCTATCGCTTATCTGCATTACTTTTATGCTGTCTAAGCAAGTGTGTCTAGGTAAGTGGTTACTTAATTAGGCCCGCTATTTTCGGTGATTCGTATAGCGGATACCTCCCACTTACCTGGCACTCACCTGGCCATAAGAGTTATAAAAAGGCAGTAGAGGATTGATCCTGTGACTTGTCCTTTGGAAGTCTAGGAGCAGTCTAGAGACTTGACCTAGGTGACCTTAGTTTTAGGGTTGATGTACATTTTTGTGTGATTTGTCTGACGTCCGACACTTTTCAGAACAAACAAATTTTAAATCACACACATGCTGCCACTTGCGCTAAACCCGCTTAGTGCATGCTCGGCTGGACACGGGATTCTAGTGCCCATCTTGTCCACGTTTCTGCTATCGACTCCGAAATCGGTGCTTCTTCATCTTCTTTTTCCACTCTACCCACATCGACCGAGATGGACGGCTCTCCATCAGATTATAATACCACCCTGCCACCACCCGTCGGTATGCAGAATCCACCACGCATCTCTCTCCAAGAAAGATGCTACCCTATGCGCGGACCCCTTCCTACCTGTCTATCTATTCCACCAGCCAATGGGGATAATTTTGAGATTAACCAGTTTACCCAACTTCCCAGTGAACTATTTTGGAAATGCTTTGAATGGTTTAAGGATCTTCTCTTGTCTAAAGATGATGGAGAAGCTTAGCAATTTCTGGAAAATTTTGGTGAACAAACTCTACAGTGGGAAAGCATTAGACCTGCATCGTCTAAGAAAGGTTTCCATCAGCTCGATCCACGCAGTGAAAGCCGAAATGGCCGCGATACAAAAGAAACTCGATGCTATAGAAAACAAAGTCTCTTCAGCCCCCCTAAACCAATTTACGCTCCCCAAAACCGTGTGTGGTTGATGTTCCAACCCATCACATCTAAGGAAGAATGTCCTTTGAATCCACCGTTTTAAGGTCAAGAAAAAATTAATGCTACTTTTCAGCAGCGACCTCGAAACGATCCTTATTCTTCCACATATAATCAGGGATGGAAGAATCATCCTAATTTTGCTTGGAACCAAAACCAAAACCAAAATCAAAACCAGTTCTAAAGCAATTATCAAATACCTCCTCCACAACAACAGCAATCATACCCATAGAGTCAGCACCCCTTTCAATCGCAACCTTTTCAAAATCCGGCCAACAATTCTACACCTTGTAATAATTCTTTTTAAACGGCTGGTAACGAAAACACATCTGCACTCGAACGAAGCGTGGATATGCTTATTAAACATTCCATGCAATCGACGGATGAAATAAAATCTTCTATCCAATCATTAACACAGACCACCACCTCCCATGGTAAAAGCATAAAATCGATAGAGGCACAACTTGCAAAAATAAATGCTGCAATGAGTGCGAGAGAAAAAGTGAAACTTCCATCTCAACCTATACTTAATCCTGGCCACTCACAAAGTTATAATGTGAGTGCCGTTACCACGTTGAGATCAGGAAGAGTGCTGGATAACCAAGTGGGTGAACACGTTGATGACGTTGATGATATTAATGATACCCGGGCTTCTACTTCTTCTCTTATTTCATTTAGTCCACCATCTTCCAAGCCTATTCTCCATTTTTCCCAAGGCTCGAACCCTCAGCCCGCCTCCTCGAGTCTACCTAACACGATCCACACTCTAATTCTGGGATCCATTCCATCCCCACAATCTTCTTCAATGTTGGACCCGACCCTTATTGATAAAGCACCTTATCCAAACAGGTTAAGGGGCAACAGACCTAGTCCACAAATAGAGAAAATTGTGGAAATTTTTAAGCAAGTTAACATAAATATCCCTCTCATAGATACTATTCAACAAGTTCCGTCTTATGCAAAAATCCTTAAGGACTTGTGCACTAGGAAAAGAAAAACTCAAGTGTCGAAAAAGGTATTTATGACAAGTAACGTAAGCACAACTTTTACCCAACAATTGCCTAAGAAATAAAAGGACCCCGGAAGTCTAACAATATCTATTTCTATTGGGGGTAAAACTATCAATCGTACTCTACTCGACCTCGGCGCTAGTGTTAACTTGCTTCCATATTCCGTCTATGAGCAGCTAGATATAGAAGAGTTGAAATCTGCCCACTACACTCTCTAGATGGCAGACCGATCTATCACCCAACCTAGGGATGAGCTAGAGGATGTGTTAATCAAAGTCGGGGAATTCATATTCCCTATGTACTTTATTGTTTTAGATACACAACCTGTAGCGAACCCACCTAATAAAATCCCGGTGATACTCGGTCGACCATTCCTAGCAACTTCCAACACTGTCATTAATTGTCGTAACGGTTCTATGAACTTATCCTTCGGAAAGATGACAATTGAGCTTAATATTTACGAGCTAGGAGGTCAACCATCTGAACCTTCTGCTCATTTAATCGATGTCAGTTCTGTCGAAACGATAGATTACGACAGCAACGAATTTGAACAGCTTCACGATACTGATCTCGACTCCGCTATTACGTTGTTGTATGACCCTGCTATTCATTATACACATACGGACCCTTCTATCGAGCTGTCCGGGTCAACATCTAATGCTAATTATGAACCTTTTATGGAGTCAGAGTATCATCCCGTTCTTTCTGATGAGATTATTATTCGTGATATCGATGAAAACTTTGAAGAAATCTTCGCTGAAGAACTCACATTCATAGAAGACATGAGAGTTGTGATGAATCAACCCCAAAACAAAGAAGTTAAACCACCACCCCTTCTTCTTTTCAAAAAAGAGAATGCGAATAATCCACCATCTTTGTTTCGTCTCTATAACCCGAGACGTAAACCCGTTCTATTCCACCTCTTATCCCCTCCCCACTTCTTCGCGTCCATTGGTGACATGTTCTTCTACCAACCAGTACGTTACATCTATAAAATTTTTGAATGGTTGCTATTGACTTTGGGTCTTTGTAAGGCTTTACTTTGACCAATAATTTTAAACCCCCCTAAATAATTTTAAATGCTTAATACTATTTCACTCCAGTTTGGGGGGAGGGATATTTTGGCTCTTGAAATTTTTTTTTTATAAAATTGTGAGCAAAAAAAAATAAGTTTGGGGGAGAATTTTACTTTCACTATTTCATGTCCCCGTTACTAACTTTTCCTCCCAAGCCTACAGTTTTTTTTAGCTTAACAGATGACATCAGTGAGGACACTGCTGTAAATAGATTTGAGGGAGGTTTGTGCTTATTCACGTATTACTTTGCATTATACTATATATAAGCATAAAAAATTTTTGATAACGAAAGTATGAAAGTAAAAAATTTACATTCGAAATGTAGGAATAGTTTGAGAAAAGCAAGAAAGTTAGATGTTTTCTTAAACGAAACTAGTAATAAATAGTTATGAGCCATTATCCCAAGGGTTAGTAAGATGAAGGAAATTGCTAATCTAAGGATAAAAATAAGTCTGAAAAATAGTCCATATTCTTGATGCCAAATATTTGAACGTTGATACCCTATCATTACCATACGCACTTACACACATCTTGAAACTTAGGATAGTAGAAGATACCTTGAA
The DNA here is from genome assembly GCA_030015575.1 of Agapanthus africanus. Classification (NCBI taxonomy): domain Eukaryota; kingdom Viridiplantae; phylum Streptophyta; class Magnoliopsida; order Asparagales; family Amaryllidaceae; genus Agapanthus; species Agapanthus africanus. Next base: position 45,264,366 of record JASDDO010000001.1, on the reverse strand, counting down.
ATACTCTTGTCTAAAAGCCTTATTATGAAAAATAAAAAAATTATAAGTGGTGAAGAAAAAAAATGAACACTGATTTTGTAATTGCTTAAGGCAGCATAAAGAAATATAGCGAGGGTGCTTTATCACCTAGTGCCTTAGACCAACTGGTTTGGGAGTCACTGCTAAACCTTAGGTGTTGCAAGACAAGGAATTACGCCTAAATACACGAGCACATTTAGTAATCGGTTAGTTAGTAGCTCAAGAAATATTAACGGTCGCATGAAGGATGTGTGAGCAATTTCATCAAAAAATTCACCGACTAAAAAGTACTCTGGAAGACGGACAAGAGTATGATAGCTTGAATTGAATTCTCTAAATGTAGGGATATCTTTTACATACACGTAGGGTTATATGATCGATAGGGAGGAAGACTAAAGACGATGTTTTATTAAGAGATGATGTGATTTGTAACATCTTTGCACGACCATTAAGATAGGGCTCATAGCAACTGAAAAGCTGGTGTAGTTTGAAACTCTTATTTTCAAGTTCTTTCTTTTATAGTTCTTATCTTTGTACATAACATTCATTTTATTATAGGATTTTGTGGGTATAATCCACTGAAAACCCTCAGGAGACAACACACCTCCTACTAGGGACACCTAGAGATTTAACGGTTTGGTGCATGTGCTCAGTGCAATCGTGTTGCCTACGAAAGTGTGCTACTTAGCTTTTTCTTTTTCTTTTTCTTCCTCTCTTGAATAAATAAGTTTGCTCGGGAGGATCAAAGTTATGTTTGGGGGTATTTGTTCAGTCGAAAATATCGCACATTTGATATAGCATTTTCCTTACTTTTCTTAAAAATCTAAAGACGTTTATTATAAATATAGAATATATTTGGGTTTATCTATAAAATACTATTTACCATATGTTTATATATTATAATTAAAATTATGAAGGAAAATGTATGCATATAATATATATAATATTTTGATAATTTAAATATGCATATCATATCAAATATCCTTAATCAATATTCTTAAAATATAATATCATATCAAATTGGTTAGGATAATATCTCAAAAATACCAAATATTACTAATATTATTCATTGAGATATTGTGCAAGGTTTAGTTTAGGTCAGGAGATCGAGATGTTGAGATGTCTGGAATCAAAAATCTGCCGATAAGGTTAAATAAAATCGAAGAATCAAAACTGGCAGAGACTCAGAAAAGATATGAAGATTCCAGACATCAAATAAATCTCCATGTGTCACAACGAAGCAGCTCCAGAATTCTGAAGCCAAGATCTCACCAACAAACCGCGCTTCCGTGCCGCAACTAGCATCAATGCGGCGGATCCGCAGCCGATTCACTGAGTCAAGATTTGGGAATTTTAGTTGTGATTCGCAACAACAAACCCTAATTCTGGGGATCTATAGTTTATGGTTTTGGGGATATATAAAGGACCGAGGGCTAAATTTAGAAATCATCAATCCTTTACACAAGCTAATCACCGTCAAAGAACAAGTGATCCAAGACAGGTCCAAGATTCGACGTGATAAAACGACGTGAGATTCAACGGAACATCTACATCCGACAAGGCAGAGATCGAGAGCAACTTCTTCTTCCTCTTGTAATCTAAACTTGAAGTTCGTATTTGTGAAGTTGATTAATAAAGGTAAATCTTTAGTTTAATTAATTAGTAGTTTAATTATTTAGTTACATTATGAATTCCATCTCTATCCGTTCTTCCATCTCCATCATGCGCGAGTAATTCTCCGCTTGATAGGGTTCAGGATTATGGTTGATCAATGGATGAGAAAATATTTTAACTTCTTTTACGTCTTATGAAGTTTATAAACTTTAGCAAAAGAATCGTTAACATCCTTATCGGGCATGCTACCAAGTTATTGCTAGTCTCGACCGCGATTTGAGATCAGATTAACGATTGTTTTGTTAAGGGCTAGACATGAATAGAGATCAATGAAAGGATAAGGGTCAATTGTGTGGAAACCCTAGTTTCTTCTAAGAACCCTAATCCTCATTCATCACTATCAATCTATTTTTAAATCTATCAAAAGATAAAAGGAGTCATCTTTATCAGTCATCCAAGATTACTAAATCCTAACGAACCCTACAAGCCCTCTTCTGATATAAAATCTATATCCGTTTTTAAACTAGATCTATATTCTACATCCGTATTTAACGTAGATCTAGATTCTATAACTATTCTTCACTATTCTCAATTCTTCTTCCTTTTCTTAATCAACACGTCTAAAGTAAGATTGAAAGATTCCACATATCCCTGAGGACGACCCGTACTCATCTCGGTCTAGCTACACGCGACACCGTTATTGATTACGGTTATTTCTACAAACACTTCTTTAAAACAGATCAATCAACAATCTATTAGCCACTTCGCAGATTTGGTGGGTAACCTCAGCCACCCGAGAGGTACATCGGTCTCCTCAAGGATAGTGACAGGGAGGTTTTGATGACCCAAGTTTGCCACTATTGCTGTTCTAGACTATGAGATATGGCCGTTGGATGATTATAACGTCGTTCTAAATCATCTTTAGAAATGGACGTGTATATGATTCTGCCAAAGGGTTGTTGTAGTCAGTGGGAGCAACGGAAGCATGGTGGGAAAGTAGCTTATGTTTATTTATAGACTAAAGCAAGTATAGCAGAGATAAATCGTTTATTTTTGATGTGACTGTCACAGAGTTTGACTTCATCGGAATAACAGATGGACCTAGTAAGAAAGTGGTAGGGAGTGATGTCCTGGTATTTAGATGACATGCTCTTAATAGGATATGATCTTCCTATAGTATGGTCGGTTATACTGTGGTTGTCACAAGGTGTTTCTCCATATAGGATCTGGATAGAATATCAGGGATTCTAGTCATTAGATCTATAGTTTTAGATCTAGATTTTGGAAGTGTCCCAATTCGGGTACTTGACACTATTCTAAAGTGTTTTAGAATGGACGACTCCTGGCGTGGTGGTGTACCCGCAGGTGATGGAGTTACCCTCTCTAAAGAGATATCTTCTAGACTGATGAGGAGAGGAATTTGCATGATTGACATATCTCTTGCTTAGGCAATTGAGTCAATCATGAGATGTCAAGTACCACACCAGATATTGTTTTTGCACTGGCTACAATAAGTATATATTAATCCAATTCTGGAGAAACATTGGGAAGCAGTTATGAACATAAGTGGATGTTCTTGGTATATGATAACGGCAGCCTCCTTCAGGAGGCGGTTATCATTTTAGGCTTCCAAGGTGACCTGGATGACAAAGTGACTGTCAGAGTTATAGTTTTCCCTCTTTTAAGGGGCAGTATGTTGGACAAGTGGTCTAAGCGGATACTGGGGAAGGCATGGCATATGATACTGATTAAATTCAGTGGAAGATACGGTCTAAAAAGTTTGTTGGATTTGGAGTTCATTTGTGAACTGGATCCCATCAGATAGTTTCACAAACGGGCTTTGTGAGACTGATTAGTAGAGAAATTGGGTATTCGGTATCACACGGGCTGTGAGTATGCGACACCGCAATAATTAACCTTAAGTGCAAGTGGGAGATTGTTGTATATAGAGCCCTCAAGTCAATTATTGTAATCGCACGTACGCGATTGTGATGGTTAAGGGAGGACCTATATGGGTAGAAAAGTCTTACTCGAGATGATAGTATGCTATCTGATTTGTCTTTATCATCATGTACATACATTATGTGGTATTACAGATCACTATTACATATCGATAGAGCCCATAGGATTTTTGCTTGAATACCAGCATTACGACGGTGATCATATATATGGGAGGTGGGTGGTCTATAAGCACATCCTTAAATGTCCCTAGTCGAGGAAGTATCGAGACGAGGCATTAATACTCCGGAGTAGACTAGTGTATACATTTCGAGACCCCGACGAGGGGCGGTGGCCGGTCTCACAAGCCATTGGTATCGGTTAGTCACCTAAGATTGTATACAAGTGCTCAATGGGTTATGAGTTACACTGGATGGACTCGCCGGGAACCTGCTAGATGGTATTATACCTATTGTCAGATAGTAGTTCTCAGGTGACATGAGTACAGCTTAGTCTATCGACCTGAGATTGTCATTTGTCTCGTGTGAGTTCCCAATGTGCTTTGATTACTACCTTACCATGACTCAATGGAGTCATGCAAATAGTTTTTGTTGGGTACAGTCCCGAGCCACATAGAGGCAGTGACCGGATCGTCGGGGATTCATCTTTCCCGGTATTGGGGGTTGATGCCGCGCTTTGCATGGGTGGCCATCTTCAGAAATCCTTAGCCAAGGTAGACGATAATTACTGATTTGGATCAATAGTTTTTCAGTGGGTGATGGGCTTCACACCGACATGAAATATCGCGTTATTAAGGGTCTGACTTTATCCACCCCCTAGACCTGATATGCGATACTCTTAGAAGAACAGACCGGACTGTATGGAGATTGTCACAAACAGGCTCAGTAGAAGTTCGAATGAGTTTGCTCGTTGGCCTTCTATTCGCTCAATTCTTGGGTAGTCGTTACGTACAGCTAGTGTTGCTGACGTGCTCGTGGTTAAACCCACTGCCAGTGTATTGACGAGTCTTTGGAGTCCCATACATAGAGGTTTCCTGGTTCAGGCGAAATAATATAGTAGCCGTATTTTAATACGTGCAGGGTTCCGACCGAATGATTGCACTAGTTACCCGGACTTTCGATCAGACGGTTGATAATACTAGCCGGCTCGGGATTGAGCCGGATTATTAAATCATGTATTGATTTAATAATTTACGTATATGTATTTTGATTAGTATATTCTAGTATTATGTTCTTCGTATTATTCTATCTGGGTTTTCGTATTTTGGTAAGAATGCGGGTACGTATATACAGTTGAGTGTAATCCGTATTTATACGGAAAACATTCTAGAAGGTGGACACCTCATTTTGGTTTATCCATTTATTAAATTAAATGGAAATGAGGTGTAAAGGTGATGAAGAGAGATTGGTGAGAACCATACTTAAATAGTGTTGACAAATGAATTGTTAATTCATTTGTGCAAACTATTCAAGCATAGTTGCAATATGTTTATTGGAAAAAATGGTTTTACAAAACTTTGCTTCATATTTTCTCTTAATTAATGGATGGTCATTTGGAAAAAAAACACTCTCACCGTTTGCTTCTTCTCTCTTCACTATCTTTCTTGAGCTCCTCCTCCTCCTTCGTCATCTTCTACCCTACCATCTCATGTGTTGAGATTCAAGGGTAGAAGAGAGATAGATATTCACTTAGAGTAACTCACTACATCACTAGGCACTCTAGATTAGTAATCTAGAGTCCTTAGTTGCTTCACTAGATTCTTAGTGTGGAGCTAGAGCCATCAGCTACATCCCTCGGGTGGATCATCTTCGACGGAGGAAGATAGACGACCAAGCTCAACCGAGAACACCTCAAGGAGCCAAAGAAGAGGGTAGAAGACCAAAGGACATAGATCTCTTGATAAAACAACTCTATCACAGTAGACAACATCTTTGTAGCTTGCTAGTTTCATGTTTGGTTTCGATTCTAGATAGTTATTTCTAGCACCAAGTTTGTAAACACCAAAATTTTTGTTCCGCAACGGCCGCGGTCGACGGTCAAGGCGCTTGGAACCCCAAAAGATTTCAATAAAGGTTGGACCCGAAAATCCAAGACGCACTCGCTATAGGGGATTTCCTAACCCATAAACTTGCTCTGAAGGCTGCCGGACGCTATAAGGCGGTTGTGAAGAAGAAGGGCAGACCGCAAACTGCTGGTGTAAAACGCCTTTCCACTCAGATGAAAGGAGGAGCCTTTTCTAGGCCAACATTTTCACCCAGGAGACCGGGAAGAACATTTAACCGGCCCAGTCCAGACTTTTGCTTCTATTATTGGGGTTCCTAGCGCCGTGGCCGTCGACCGCTGCCGTTGCGGAACGAAAATTTTTGGTGTTTAAAAAACTTTGCGCAAGAAACAACTACCTAAAATCGAAACCAAATATGAAACTAGCAATCACTGAGAGTCTATCTACTGTGATAGAAGTTGTTATACCGAATGAATCGTGTCCTTCGGTCTTTTACTATCTTTCTTAGCTCCTAGAGGTCCTTAGGATCGACCTTGATCACCGGTCTTTCTCCGTCAAAGATGATCCACACGAGAGATGTAGTCCATGGCTCTAGCTCCATACTAAAAATCTAGTGGAGGAACTAGAGACTTTAGATTGCTAATCTAAAGTTTCTAGAATATAGTGAAGTGTTCTATGTGTTTATCTATCTCACATCCTCTCTTGATTCTCAACATATGAGATTGTAGAGAGAAGGTTGAAGATGAAGGTGTAGGAGCTCAAGAAAAGAAATGAGGAGAGTGAAGCTAATGGTGAGAAAAAATCCATCTCAAAAAAATGAACCATTCAACCAAGAGAGCAAACCATGAAGCATGGTTTTGTATATCACATTTTTTCAATTTTAAAATCCAACCATGCTTGAATAGTTTGCAAAAATGAATTGTTAATTCATTTGTGCAACACTATTGAAGTATAGTTCTCACCATACTCCCCTCTCTTCCTTTACACCTCATTTTTCATTTATAATAAATGGATAAATCTAAAATGAGGTGTCCACCTTCTAGAATGTATTCTGTATAAATACGGATTACACTCTACTGTATATACATACCTGTATTCGTACCGAAATACGAATACCCAAAGAGATAGAATAACACAAAGAACATAATACCAGAATATACATATCGAAATACATATACGTAAATTATTAAATCAATACCTGATTTAATAATCCGGCTCAATCCCGAGCCGGCTAGTATTATCAACCGTCCGATCGAAAGTCCGGGTAACTAGTACAATCATTCGATCGGAACACTGCACGTATCCAATACGGCTACTATATCATTTCACCAGAACCAGGGAAACCCTCTGTGTGGGACTTTAAATACATGTCAATACGTTGGCAGTAGGTTTAACCACAAGCACGTCAGAGGCACTAGCTGTACGTAATGGCTATCCAGGTATTGAACAAAAGGAAGGCCGACGAGCAAACTCATCCGTACCCTTACTGAGCCTGTAAGTGACAATCTCCATACAGTCTGGTCTGTTCGTCTAAGAGTATCGCATATCGAGTCTAGGGGGTGGATAAAGTCAGACCCCTAATAAGGCGATATTTTCGTGTCGGTATGAAGCCCATCACCCTCTGAGAAATTACTGATCCAAATCAATAATTCTCGTTTATTTTGGCCATGGATTTCTGGTGATGGCCACCCGTGCACCGCGCGACATTAACCCCCAATACTGGGAGAGACGAATCCACGACGATCCGCTCACTGCCTCGATGTAGCTCAGGACTGTACCTAACTAAAACCTGTTTGCATGACTCCTTTAAGTCGTGGTAGGGTAGTAATCAAAGCATAGTGGGAACTCAGATGAGACAAATGACGATCTCAGGTCGACAGACTAACCTGTACTCATGTCATCTGAGAACTGCTATCTGACAATAGGTATAATACCAACTAGCATGTTCCTGGTAAGTCCGTCCATTGTAACTCATAACCTAATGAGTATCTGTGTACTATCTTAGGTGACTAACTAACACCAATGGCTTGTGAGACCGGCCACCGCTCCTCTCCGGGGTATCAAAAAGTATACACTAGTTTACTCCGGAGTATCGATGCCTAGTCTAGATACTCCCTCGATTAGGGACATTTAAGGATGTGCTTATAGACTACCCAGCTCCTACGTATATGATCGCCATCATAATGGTGGTAGTCAAGCAAGAATCCTATGGGCTCTATCAACATGTAATAGTGATCTGTAGTACTACATAATGCATGTACATGATGACAGAGACAAGACAGACATCATACTATCATCTCGAGTAAGATTGTTCTACCCATATAGGTCCTCCCTCAATCATCACAATCGCATGCCTGCGATTACAATAACTGACTTGAGGACACTATATCCAACAATCTCCCACTTGTACTTAAGGCTAATTATTGTGATGTCGCATACTCACAGCCCTGTTACGACCCAAATGTGGCACGTGACCGGCACTTAAACCATGTGACATCTAAAAACGTTGACGCGATTTAAGTAATCCGAAACACGAAATTTAAACCCTTTTGAAAATATTGGAGATGAAGTTTAAAATAGTCATCATATAGAATCAGTTTAAAATAACAGTTAAGTTTAACAAAGTATGTTTGAAAAACATCTATGACGTTTTGAAATTTGATATCACCTCCTTTGCATTTTTGTATAACCCGATACAACATAATAATATAAATAGCATCCCAACGGGAGCTAGCTTCCACGCCCAAACAGTGGAGCAACCAAGCAAATAATATACGACGCACAATGGCGAAGAAAAGAAAAGTGAAACAAAATCAATAATATAAAATGGTCGACTCCAATGAGTGCGACAACACAAGACACAAGTCTAAGTCTCGCTTCTAAGTCCACACTATACCCTTTCTAAGTTGATGGAGTTTTCACTAGATACAAGAATATATGAATAATCAAGTGTGAGTACGATACAATAGTAACCCACTTACCAATCAATCACCGAAAAGAAATATGTGCCTAAGCCGCTGATAATCCAAGCAGTAAGACCAGTAAGAAACCGTGGCACAATGGGATGAGTTGCCAACTCAGTGAATAAAAGTACATCTAAAGGTAGAAATCGAAATGCACGACGATTCCTAAGTCATAAGTATAGTACTATCATAATTTATACTAATATAATATATGATATCCATATGTATCATAATGCAACACTATCTATCCTGCAATCCCAAGTAGAATATATCCAATGCAAATAACTTGTATCTCGGTATAAGAACAATGTAGCCGAATATATATATATAAACCTCTTCTTTAAAATAGCCGCGGAATAGATATGTCCCGGCATAGAGCATACGTGATAGTATGAAATATAATAGATATCTTATTTAAGATATACGTCCTGCTATTTTTGATGGAAAATGTTAAGAGGTTTACAATTTAAAGATCCCAGTGTCATATCAGACATTTCAAAATAATGAGGCTATAGCTCGATTTTGAAATCCTTTTTATGTATATGAATGACCGTACAAATATATACAGGTACTGTCCCCCGGATCAGTCCTGGTCAGCTACAATAACTATAATCTAACTGTGTACCTCCTGATAGCAATCATATCAATATATATGGATGTCCAGTATCGACACCCAAAATCAGAAATCTCTTATGTCTAGCACCGACACTGTCGGGACCCGGTTCTTGTTCACGGAGCAAAGTGCCACACAGAACAAAGTGCCACGCCAATTGTCATACCAAAGGGGCGGGGGCCACCTCTTGAATCTGTGGGAGCCGCCTCTAGAGTCCGTGGGACCCACTGTAGAACAATGAGAAATTTTTGGAACACATTCCGAAAGAAGACCGGACTGCATTATAAATATAATGATACCACCCCCAATTACAGAGGCGCCTTTTAAGTGAACCGGAACTACAGGAGCTTGAGAACTCCGTAGTTAAGCGTGCTCGGGCCAGGGAAGTCTTGGGATGGGTGACCTCTTGGGAAGTGGCCCCTGGTCGGATCCGGTTCGCTCTAAAGGGAAAAACCGTGCGGTTTCGGCCAGAGCGGACAATACCATCTGTACTAGGGCGTGGGGCATTACATTTATGGTGGCCCATGCAGGTCCCTCAGTAGTAGGTTTGTGGTTCGAGGACGAACCATTGTTCAAAGGTGGGGAGAATGTCGGGACCCGGTTCTTGTTCACGGAGCAAAGTGCCTCACAGAACAAAGTGCTACGCCAATTGTCATACCAAAGGGGCGGGGGCCACCTCTTGAATCTGTGGGGGCCACCTCTAGAGTCCGTAGGACCCACTGTAGAACAATGAGAAATTTTCGGAACACATTCCGAAAGAGGACCGGACTGCATTATAAATATAATGATACCACCCCCAATTATAGAGGCGCCTTTTAAGTGAACCAGAACTACAGGAGCTTGAGAACTCCATAGTTAAGCGTGCTCGGGCCAGGGAAGTCTTGGGATGGGTGACCTCCTGGGAAGTGGCCCCTGGTCGGGTCCGGTTCGCTCTAAAGGGAAAAACCGTGCGGTTTCGGCCAGAGCGGACAATACCATCTGTACTAGGGCGTGGGGCGTTACAGACACGTAAATGCAGATATCGTCGACACCATCTCAACAGATGATCACCACCCGATATCCTTGGCCCCGGTCGGTATCCTCTGGATATCCGCCGTGCCCAATCAAACGCCGGTCAGTATCCCCTGGATATCTGCCGTTCTTGTCTCTATCTCCGGTATCGAGTATTCTCGCTAAGCTCCCCCGCCTCAATGTGGCTATCCTGCCCCTCGGTCTCGAACCGGGTCCACCATGTATCCGACTGTATATCTCCCCCACTCAGTCCGGATAAGAACAAGTCCGAAACCGTTTACTTCTCCCACTCGGTTCAGAACAAATACTCAAAAAACATAAAGCTCATGGTGGACGCCAACTCATCATATACAAAAATATCAAGTAAAGAATGAGAATACTTATATAGATCATTTTGATGATATATTATATATATACATATATAACAGTGTCTCATACCACCGATATATATATTCAGGAGTAAAATATCCGGAAATCCATAAGAATCAAATACAACATCTATAGTACTAATATTTACAATACAGAACAGGTAATAAAGAAGGACTGCGAAATTAGATCATATAGGCATAATGATATCAATCCTACTGTGGTATGGCACTACTAATGATGTGTGGTGTAACATGCTTGTCTGTGCACGTGCAGCATGGCAATCATTAGTATTTGTGCAAGTATTCTACATGTGTAATAGCCTACTCATATCGACATCTACATATGCAATATATCATAACGGTCCTACAGTGACATGGCAGTACCAATGAGGTGTAGTGTAACATAGGTATACGTTCTTGTGCAGCATAGTACTCATTGGTAGTTGTGCAGTGTTCTATCAGAGTGTTCGTATCACGGAAACATATACATTGATAAATATAATGCGAAAATGTAAAATAAATCTAAGCGTAACTGATAACTGTAATTACTTGCTATGAGTTATACTATTATCTTTGAAAATAGAACGAAACGTTAGTTTTGAGATAAGGAAGCTGCCTTAGATTAAAATAGATATTTGTTTTGGAAATTGGTACCGCATCCATGTATTTTATCATTAAAAGAGAAACGAATCATAGTTTTTAAAAGAATATAGCTCACACAATTATTACATCTTAAAACGGAATATAATCTATCTCTACGAGTTTAGAGGAAAACTTGGCCGTTATTCGGCATACGAATCTCATCCTTACCAATATGCATAATTCCTCGTATAATGGCTCACATTATCACTATATCTCAAATTCTCTTTAGTACCGCATAATCCTTCGTACCAATTTACCAAACCATCCGTAACTATATGTAAATGAATATCATACTAGATGCAATTTAATTCAAATATCCATATCTTAATCAATTACCAAGACTATTATATATCATAATACTATTTACAAGGTTGCGGGGGTGCTATATGCCATCCACTCGACTTCCCCCGTAGATGTAAATCTACTCACCAAGTCGTTGTGCTCGCTGAAATTCACGCTGCTATATCCGCCAACTCCGCCTCGAAAATCCTCAAAATCGTACCTATAATTGTATTTATGAAATATCGAAATAAATATCATAACGAAAACCAAAACATCGAGCTAAGCATCCGTAGGTTAGAACCTACAGCTTACTTACCTCAAAGACGATCAATTGCCTCTAAACTTAATATACGAACGTTAACGTTTCAGTTGCAGTACTGAAATACAAAAAATCCGTATCGGAATATCGGAAACTTAATTAAAACCTTAACTAACCACTTCCAGATTTCTCTGTATACATCTAAAGATAAAACAAACAATACTTGAGACCATAATCTACCAAAAATAGGTCACAGAAGAAAACCAACACCAAAAGCCACAAGGGGGCCGGCATCGTCGGAAATTTAGTGCATGTCGCTGGATGGAATAGGGAGTTTGGGGCTCGGGTTTTAAGTGGTATCTCCTAATGGTCTCATTATGCTTTTGGTCTTGCTAGTTTTTCTAGTGATTATACCTATTAGTTCCAGATTCAATTAAACTCTCATAAATATCATAAAAGTTCATATTTTCTGTTCTGCATATGAAAACTGATACTTGAACATAATTGATTTAGTAAAGAAAGGAGAAGATATACCTATTGGGATGATTTGCAAGAGAACACCAGCTCAAGGATTACTTATAGAAGCATCTAGGATTTGTAATGGATCAAGCTTAGTGATGTGCACAAGTTGATAAAGGGATCAGGATTTCATCATTTGGATTGATGAACACTTAGGAAATTTCTTGGTTTGGGGCTGAAGAGTGTATTGTTTCAGTTGAATATAACTAAAGAAAATTCTAAGTATTATGTGTAAATGGGGTGAGGAGGTATGTAGAGAAAGCATGAGGTGCACGTTGAGAGGTGGAGGTGGCATGAGAGGAAGGAGGATGTGTCACTATAATGAAGCATGATGCATTCATGCAAGGAGGAGGTGTAATGAGAAGAAGGAGAAGGTGGAGGGATATGAACAAGGGTGAGGTGTGTTGAGAGTGAGAGTTTAGACTTAGATTAAGATATACCTAACCATACAATAATTAAAACCCTTTTATGAAAAAAATCAAATTTCCAATGTACAAAGAATGAAATACTTATCTTAACACTTAAATACCATTATCTTATAATAACATCTTATGTCATGTTTAGAAACATTAAAACGTCATATTTATGATATTACATCCTTTCTTCATATTTACCAAAATAATTACGATTTTACGGATAAAATTCCGATATCAAAAGTCGTATGTGATATCCTTTGCAAACTCTATTAAAATTCATATTTAAAATTATAAATAAATATTTAAAATTTTCCAAAATGTTATAAGCCCGTGTGATACTGAACACCCAACTTCTCTACTAATCAGTCTCACAAAACCCGTTTGTGAAACTATTGCGTTTGAGAAATAGCCTCAGTGAGTGGATCCGCTCCAATATTTCTATCTTTATCTCTTTATATCTTAACTTTGCAGAGAAAGACTATCTCCCGAAATGAGCGATACATGTCTTAGAATTTGTCTGGATATCTGATGGGGCCCAGTTCACAAATGAACTCCAAATCAAACAAACTTCTTAGACCGTATCTTCCACTGAATTTAATCGGTATCCTGCGCCATACCTTTCTCAATATCCGCTTGGACCACCTGTCCAACATACTGCCCCTCAAAAAGAGAAAAACTATAACTCTGACAGCCACTCTGTCATCTAGGTCACCTTGGCCTGAAATGATAACCGCCCCCATAAGGAGGCTGACGTTACTGTAGGGTTCCTATGAACGACAGCAAGGTTTCGGGAGGTATCGTCCATGCCATTTTCAAAATTTTGTTGTTTTAAAGAACCCTAAACTAGAATCGATAACTAGAGAATCATACGAAACACAAAGTAAACTACTTTACATCTAAGTGTTTGCGGAATACAACTTTTGTAGACCGGTCCTTCGCTTCTAAAGCTCCGAGTTGAAGTCCCTCGCTGCGATCCAATTCCCGGACTCTTGCATGGCTTCTCAAGGTGAAAAGAACGATCTTGCTTGAAGTCTTCGAGGCCGAAGATGATTTACGTCGAGGAGACACTAACTCAAGCTACTACTTCATTAATTGAGAGATTAGTGAAGCTAACACCCTATACTAAAGTTCTAATCTAGTAGAGGATGATGAAGTAGGAAGTGGGCTCACTTTAGTTTTATTTTTCTCACAATATTTTCTCTCTTTTGAAAACCCTAGCAAGCTTTTGCTCAAGGAAGAAGAAGATGAGCTCAAGAGATGAGAATGAACTAATAAGGTGAGAGAAATAACCATGGGTGAGTTTGTATCATATACTAACTCATGTAGAGACATAACCATGGCTTAATTATAATGGTTAGGTTAATAAATACCTTAAGTAAAACAAAACTAGTGGACTAGTCAAAACATCCACAAGCTTCTCAAAGCTTCATGCATATGGCTAATAATCCACTAATTTGGAATTACTTTAAATATTAAAACCTTACATTATAATAAGTATAATGTAAGTCTCATACACCCATGTGGTGTGTATCAACAACCATGATACAAAATTAAACACAATTAATATATATCACATATATAATAAGTGTGCACATATGAGAATAATAAATGCTTAAGTGAGCTAATATTAGTTAATGTAAATTAGTATATCAAATATACAATTATCACTAAATTATCAAATCAACACTTTATTTAATAATCCGGCTATATCACATATAATCGACTAATATTAAATGTACCAACTTATCGAATCAACACTTGATTCGATTACCCGGCTATATCACATATAACCGTCCGATACAAGTATCGTGAGAATAGAATACGGTATCACATACTCGTATTATTATCGGTCCCGCACATATCACATATGTGCTCCTACTTTGTTTTGCCTGAGCCAGTAAAACCTCTATGTAGGACTCTAAAGACTCGTCAATACGCCGGCAGTAGGTGATGATCACATCAAGCACCCACAAGCCGTCAGCGGTACTAGCTGGACGTAACAGCTACCCGGGTATTGAGCGATCAGAAGATCAACAAGCAGGCCCGCTCTAGCTCCTGTAAAGCCTGTCAATAATACTACCGTGCAGTCCGGTCTCCTCGTCTGATATGTCGTATATCCAGTCTAGGGGTGGTAAACGTCAGACCCCAGTAACCGATAAGTCATGCCGATATGAGGCTCATAACGGGTCGAGAAACTACTGATAACACTTACCAGTAAATTTCTAAATCAGCCCTGGCCAGGGACTTCCCTATTATGGCCAATCAAGCACAGCGCAACATCAACCCCCAATACCGGGAGAGACGAAACCCCTCCTATTGCTCATTGCCTCCATGTGACTCGGGACTGTACCCAAAAACCATCGTTTTGCACGTCCTCTTGAACTTGGTAAGGTGGAAATCAAAGCACAGTGGGAATCACACAAGACTCTATGACGATTTCGGGTCTACAGACTAACCTGTACCAGTGTCACCAGAGAACTGCTATCTGACATCAAGTATAATACCATCTAGGAGTTCTCGACGAGTCCGTCCAGTGTACCCAATCTCTACTGAGCACCCATTACCATCTCTGATCTCAAACACCAATGGATATGGGATCATCTATCGCCCATCTCATGGGTCGAGAAGCGTATACGCTAGTCTACTCTGGTATATCGATGCCCCGTCTCGATACACCCATGACTAGGAACATTAAAGAATGAACTTATGGACTACCATGACCCCACTAGTATCATCTGCATCATAATCCTGGTAGTCAATTACACATCCTAAGGGCATTACCAACATGTAACCATAAGACAGTGTCAAGAGAAAAGTATACATGTTAAGATAAAGAGCAACCAGATAGCATACTATCATGTCAAGCAAGAAAGTCCTCTCTATATATGTCCAAGCATCCACTATAATATACATAATACGTACAATAATGGCCTCTAAGGCATACATACAACTAACAGTTACCATATACCAAAAGAACATCCACTTATGTTTATAACTTCTTCCTAACGTTTCTCCAGGATTGGATTAATATATATGCTTATTGCAGCTAGTGCAGAAGCAATATCTGGTGCAGTTCTTGACATTTCATGATTAACTCTGTTGCCTAAGCAAGTGATATGCCAATCATGCAAATCGCTTTCCTCATCAGTCTAGAAGACATCTCTTTAGAGAGGGTGACTCCCTCACCTGCGGGTACACCATCACGCCAGGAGTCGTCCATTTTAAAACACTTTAGAATAGTGTCAATGTACCCAAATTGGGATACTTCCCAAATCTAGATCTAAAACCATAGATTTAGTGACTAGAATCCTTGATATTTTATCTAAATCCTATATGGAGAAAACACCTTGTAACAACCAACGTATAACCGATCGTAGTATAGAAAGACCACTTCCTATCAAGAGCATGTCATCCAAATACCAGGACATCACTCCCTATTACCTTCTTACCTGGTCCATCTGTTGTTCTAATGAAATCAAACTCTATGACTGTCACATCAAAACTGTTAGTTATATGTAAGCCCTAGAGGCCATTACTGTACATAGGATGTATATTGTAGTGGATGCTTGGACATATATAGGGAGGACTTTCTTGCTCGATATGATAGTATGCTATCTTGTTGCACTTTATCTTAATATGTACACTTATTGTCTCTCTCTCTCACATGTTGATAAAGCCCTTAGGATGTGTACTTGACTACCAGGACTATGATGGAGATCATACTAGTGGGGCCAAGGGTAGTCCACAAGTACACCCTATAATTGTTCCTAGTCGTGGGAGTATCGAGACAGGGCATCGATACTCCAGAGTAGACTAACGTATACGCTTCTCGACCCATATGATGGGCGATGGATGATCTCATATCCATTGGTGTTTGACATCAGAGAAGGTATACGGGTGCTCAGTAGAAACTGGGTACACTGAACAGACTCGCCGAGAACTCCTAGATGGTATTATACCTATCGTCGGATAGCAGTTCTCTGGTGACACTGGTACATGTTAGTCTGTAGACCCAAGATCGTCATAGAGTCTTGTGTGATTCCCACTGTGCTTTGATTTCCACCATACCATGGTCAAGAGATCGTGCAAAAAGGTGGTTTTTGGGTACAGTCCCAGTCACATGGAGGCAATGAGCGATAGGAGGGGTTTCTTCTCTCCCGGTATTGGGAGTTGATGTTGCGCTATGCTCGATTGGCCATAACAGGAAATCCCTTGCCAGGGTTGCTGAGATCTACTGGTAAGTGTTATCAGTAGTTTCTCGAACCGTTATGGACCTTGCATCGGCATGACTTATCAGGTTATTGGGGTCTGACGTTATACCACCCCCAGGCTGTGATATGCAACATATCAGACGAAGAGATCGGACTGTATGGTAGTGTTACTGATTGGATTCACAGGAGTACGAGCAGGCTTGCTTGTTGATCTTTTAATCGCTCAATACCCGGGTGGCCGTTACGTTTAGCAGACCGCTTGCGGCTTGTGGGTATTTGATATGATCATCACCTACTACCGGCGTATTGACTAGTCTTTAGATTCCTACACAGAGGTTTCCTGGTTCATGCGAAACGGAGTAGGAGCACATATGTGATATGTGCGGGACCGAGATTAATACGGGTATGTGATACTGCATTCTATTCTCGCGATATATGTATCGATTGGTTATATGTGATATAGCCGGGTTATCGGATCAAGTGTTGATTCGATAAAAGGATACATTTGATATTAGTCGGTTATATGTGATATAGCCGGATTATTAAATCAAGTGTTGATTTAATAATTTAATGTATGGTTATATATTTAATATATTATATTACATTAACTAATATTAGCTCACTTAAGTATTCATTTTTCTCACTTATGAT